>CM052189.1:8635042-8756676 GCA_028455805.1 Lasioglossum figueresi | reverse complement strand
GAGAAAATTATTCTAAATATTTAAGGAGGAACTCTGGAAAAATGTGGAAATGGATTTTTATATTGTTGTGGAATGTTATATAAAATGTCTTTGAACACCGACATTGTACCGCGTATCTTAAAGTAAATTCTCTTCAAGTTTTATTAAAAAATATTACAATGTTTGCGAAGACAGTAGAATCAAATTTAATTATATTATTTATTTCGATCATATAGGTTTATTATATAGTGACCTATGTAGTGCATGGTTGTCAAAAACGCACTTGGTGAATTTGTAATTTATTAGCGGTGGCACTGGAATAAGAAATAAAACACAGGTGAGTGTGGAGAATTTTCAAAATTTCTATTCATTACAAAATGGTTTAACCAAATTCCTGATTCTACGTAAATACAATATTTTTGATCGAGATTTTATGATTATATGCAGTGCAAACAAGGAAATAATCTGTCTTCTCCTTTTCGAGAAAACGAACATTTATCCTCGTAAAATTAGCCCCAAGAAAAAATGAATTGAAACTCGAGGCTTCCCCACAGTTTAAGCTAAAGAATCCGAGATTTGTTATCTTGACAGATGCAGTTGTGGTGTTAAATCCCCGACGTAGAAATATTCAGCTTCTTCATGGGGCACGTTTGATGCCTGTGTTTCTCTGTATAAAATGTTTTTGGACTTCTCGGAAGGCCAGAGTCTTTGGCAGAGACTACAGGCCAATTAATCTGGCAGATCCACCCCTGATACTCTTTTTCTATTCCCCTCTTTTTGCACGTGCTGTTCCTCTGGCTTCGTGTACAGTGTTTCCCTTCGACGACGTTGACCAAATTTCAGGGAAGCGTGTTCTATTCGTCGCGTGGATGAGAAAAGTTTCACGGGCACCAGCCCCCCCTTGGAGCCCCTTCCCAAGTTATTCGCAACAAAGTTCCGCAAGAATGTCTGGCGAGTTCATAAATTGTTCGAAGACATTCTGCGGTGGATACGGGGCCCCAAGTTTAAAGTGCCTTCGGGGCGATTATACTCGCTAATAGATCAGTCGCGCCCTAGATTTTTCGAAAGTCCACTATGAAGTCATAAATTGTTTATTCTGTGCCCCGTACGGGCTTCTTTAACAATATTATAATAGTCGATAGAGAAATAATAATAGTAGAAGTTAAATAACGAGTAAGAAAATCATATTAGATTCATTTGTTATTTATTATTATTATATTTTTACTCTTTTTAGAGACTTCCAAAAATATTCTGAATCAGGAGAATGAAAACAATGGGATGGGCTCTTACAGGTTTTTCTCAATTTTATGTAATTCTCTTTCATATGGATTTTGGACTCTGTAGAATTTCTAGTTTCACCTCGGGTTTTTAATTTTGAAGAAAAACTATAGCATTAATTAAGTTAAAATATGAGGTATATATATATATAGTAATAGTTAGAATAACAACGCCACAGATATTTATTCAGAGTGAAAATTGTATGAAGAGAAATACAGCTGCAAGAAATATAATATTTTACTGTTTCATAATTTACGCAGCCGTTTCTGCATAAAATGCATGAAATAATAAAGCGTATGTATGAGAATAAAATTAAATTTTCTACTGATTCTATTTAAATATGTAGTTGTTTCATTTGATCTTCTGTCTATAGGCTATACAAGTACAAAATAAAGTTTTTCATACCGATACCTCTGATCTTACGCATTTATAGCGTGTAACGGTCTTGACAAATTACAACAATATTCACTTTTCCATTTAGCATTTAATTAGTCGAAATTAGTCACGATCAAATTTTAATTACTATCAGCTCCCGACAGTTGTCAGTGCACGCGTCAAGTTGCACAAACTGCGCCAGTCTAATTATAACTGCAGTTATGCACTCTTCCACGAACAGCCTCGAAAAAAATTGCAGAATAATGTTTCATACTTTGTTGGCAGGAAAGTACTCGACGATGGTCGAACACCAAACAGTGTCTGGCCCCCATCAAAGAATGCAATCCAATTCATTAAATTAATTCAATCGATTCTAGCGAATGGTCAACAATGTGAACGATATTCGTTCATCTGCTGGTACAGAGTTTGTCAATCTGCATGCATGCTGAAACATTTCCCGTGTCGTGCTTCACTTTTGCGAACAATTTTTCCTATCGTATCCTTGCAAACTAAAATCATTTATTATTTTATATAACGAAATGCTTGATATTTTTAGTCAATTCATCTACCACAATAAATTAACAATACCAATAAAAATGAACTGAAAACAAATATTCATACAGCTTCCTTAAAGATTGCCCTTCTGCTGTTCCATTTAAAATTTAAGACAAATTTTCCACTGCTATAAATTGTTGCTAATTACTAAAGTGTAATCTTTACAAACTTACATCATCAGCTCAACATTCAAAACTTCCGTAGCAGTTGGTGCTCTGTAGATCGCCAGTATACAGACAGACATGGAGGCAGGGTTGGCTAATTGCTGGGAATATGTCTTCTCCTGGTCACAAAGCTCGCTCGCGGTAGACAAAATGGCTCGACAAAGTTAATCCCTCCACCGAGGCACCCCTGTTCCTTTCTTCTACCAACCGCTGTTACCCCGCGGACTAGTCTTCCGTTCGCGAGATCTCATAAATTCAGCGAGGCTCTCGATTCGCTCCAAGATTTAGCTGAAAAAGGAATGGCGACCAGAGGGGGTAGCAGAGATCTTCTTTCGCCCTCGTTACGCCACCCTTCCTCCTTCTCCCACCCCCATCTCTCACGAAGCTGGATTATCCAGTAGAATTAACTTTCATCTCGGAAAACTCTGGCCCCGCAGCTCTTCGAAAATCCGTTCCCTTCGCCCCATTCCCTCTTCACTAATTCTGAAAAATCTCGACGCTACTCGCCGATTCCTTGTGGCACACCATTGCAAGGGTGGTTACGGGGATCCATTGATCTATGGCGAGAAATTGGAAATCGAAGGTGCGGTGCAGGAGCTTGCTAAATGAGTCCTCATCTTTACTGTGACTCCAAAAAATATTTCAACATTAAAGCTCCTATTTTTATAAATATGTTGTAATTTTATAAAAAGAAATTGTACAAGGACCACTCTCGAGTTATTTTAAAGCTTAATGTCTGTATTCTTCTCGACAGACGTTGCATTCAATAAATAAATACACAGCACGCGCTTATGACAAAAATAATTAAATAAAATATAAAACACGAGAAAGATTAAAAGAATCTAAACAATTTTAATTCATAAAATTTATTTTAAGAAAGAAACGTTTACCTGGCTCTTGCTTGAAGATCTAAAAAAAATTATAAAATGCAAACAATGTGTAAGTTATATCTGGTAAAGGTATCAAAACACAATACATACATAAGATATCAAAAGTATCTAAAATTAGAGGAAAGGTGTCGGTAGGAGGTAGCCACTTACATTTCTTGGGGAAACCTGAAGATCGTTTCTTTCAGGAGTTCTCCTCGGCCAGTTCTCTTTCCTTCTCGGTTCCCGTCTCACCCCAACGTCCACTCTTTTCCTCGTTTCCGTCGCTCGGAGAAAAACTGACGTCGAAACGAAAAGCGGTAGGTAAAGGGGGCGCCGCTGTGTGCAGGGGTGTGCTCGGGGCGAAGGGAAAGTAGCAGCCGCCTGAATTTACAGCATTTAATATCGGCAAAATGAAGTACGAGCACGCCGGAGAACGGCCAAGGAGCCGCCATTTTGCGGCATCGATAAATCCATTTTATTGCCCGTAGCTTGTAGGTGGGCGGTCTGACTCTCGGTTACCGGCCGATGCCTACGCCTATGCTTCTGCCAACCTGTGTGTACATATAACAAACACCGAATAAAAACTAATGCGAGCGCCTCGAGTCGGGAACCGCAACCACCCCCACGCGCGGTACACCGAACCCGAGGGCCGTTTATTTTTTATTGTTTTGTTGTTGCCTCTTTCGTTTTGTTTCGCTCGCGATCTATTCGCGGTCTCCGGGAAACAGCTTCGTACGAAAACGCAGACCTGTATTCTTATCGGGCCGACACAAAACATCGCGGAGTCGATACCAATAGCGATATGGACATGATTGGGCTGGTTCTTCGCGCGACGATAAATCTCCCGCCGCAATAGTGCTTCTTCCGATTGGCTGTCTGCGGATTTTTTGGTGAATTTGCCGCGTGATGGAAGCATTCGTTGCAGTCGCGAAATGGTTTTTTGATGAAATATATCCTTCACCATTGACGAATTAGTTATTCTTTGTTATTAACGCACAGCAAATCTGTTTGAAGAATTACAGTTTTGTTCGCCACTTTATCAGTATCCTTTGATGTATCTTCTACCGTATCTTTTAATTTTTTTAACTTTGCCAATTTCAAATTTGCTGTACTTATTTTCATAAACATCTTTTGTTCTTTGAAAATTGAGAATTGAAAGTCCGCATCATGCAATCACAAAAATTTCACCTTCGAATTCAAGGTTAAAGTCAGCGAAGACTAAACATTTCTTTACACCTCGTGTATACAATAAAAATCTGAGCTTGACAAACAAGCGAAAAAGAAAACCATTCTTTTATAAACACTTCCAGCAAAGCATAAAATAATGAAATCTCCTACAGCCAGATTTTATTCAAATTACGTTAACTATAACGATCTGAAAGCGCGCTCCCTCTAGGACAAATTTCTTTGATTCGCCGTCTTTGAAAAATGGGTCTCAGCACTCACCGCGAGGGCCAAAAACGAAAAAATCGAATCTAATAACTTCTTTTCAAGCTCGAAACCCGGCCTTTGGAAGTGGAAAAGCGTGGTGCCGTGGAAAAACCACGGAAATCGGGGAAACTCGTTGTCGATTCGCATCAGCGATCCATTTTCCCATCTTTTGAAAATTCTCTCGGATCCCGGGCTCGCCGGTATTAAAATTCGAGCAGTGTTTCCGGCACAATGTTGCCCTAGCTTTCTCTTCAGGTGTTCTTTCTTTCGTTTCCGTAAAAAATGGCGCGGATTCGCGGCGGCGTGAAAGCACAGTGAGAAGAAAGGCGGGGGAGTCTTTCATCGGGTTCCTTCGCCGGATGGTTCACATATCATAACTCATCCGGCGCGGTCTGATATTAGAAAGGTGACATATCGTCATGTATTGTGAGCCGTCGGTGAAAGGAGTCTCAGAAGTCGCTGCTTTTACGCGAGCATGCTACCCCCGCGCAACCTACATTGCGGCATGACCCATCGTGTAACACGCGCGATGTAACATAACGAAACCGGGCCGTGCAAGCTGTAAAGGTGCATTAATCCGGCGACAGCGGCGTCCTTCATGATGATGCTCATCCAAGAACTTGGGGTGGGTCGTTGAAAATGCATCCTGCGGTCAGAAACGAATTTTTGCGTTTACCAGGGGGAATTGAAGGGAGATCTTGAAATTATCCTTGAAACATTGAACGTTGGTTTAATTGCACTTTAAATTAGTGGAAGTTGTAGCTGATGGTTTAGACAATGATAGAAAGTTGGCAGAAAGAAGCTAGGATACTTCCTGTGGAAGATACCGAATCAGAAGTGATCGAATGGGAACCTTAAAAAATATGATAGTAAATTGAACCACGATTGGAATGCACTTTAAATTAATAGAAGTGGTAGTTCATGATTTAGACAATAACAGAAAATTGTCTAGAAAATACAGGAGCTCGATATAATGCTGTAGAAATAGTGATGGCGGTTTTGCTTCTGTGATATGATAGAGAAGCACAATTAGAGAAGTAAATTTATGAAAAATTTATAAGGTTCTTGTTGATCTCAGAGTAGCATATCGCTAGATGGAGAAGACTCTCGGTAGAAATTTACCCCCTACGGAGCGTCAAGATTCGAGTTTCTTCGAACACGAGTGAAATAATATTATCGCGCCACTGTGAAATTTCATAAAGGTTTCCCACACTCTCATTACAGTTCTATCAACCCGCAAATGGGTTGGAATTGACCCTTCGCCGAGGAATAATAAGATCTGTTCCTCGAGGGTAGAAACAAGTATAAAGAGAAGCGAGCACGGCAATGTTCTCTTGTTATTCTTGGAACAGTACTTTATGCTGTGTTTAAAGACCTGAGAGTATAGTAAAGGAAGATTTGGATAATTTATTTGGAGAATATTTTTTCATTTGAAAAGGATTTCTAATTTTTTTAAGCAATTGATCGATGACTGCAGTATTCGAGTTGATTGAGGTTTAAACCCTGACAAAGTAGTGTCATTAAATCATAGAGTGTCGCTTAAATATTTCCTGAGGCGCATCGGGACCATAAACTACGCAATACCACTAAAATTTTATCGACAATAAAATTTCTAGCGAAGTTATCGCGTGTTTCAAAACTTTGATGGCGTCTCAGAGACTTGGCACCAACAATTAAGGGTTAATTTTAATGTAACGCAAATTGCTTCTCGATCCACATTAAAGAACTATGTGTGTTCGTTACTGGTGGCCATGTTGTTCTGAAACTTCGAAGAATATTATCTTTTAAATAACAGTCTGCTCATAAAATGAAACACGATCTACTATTTTGAGGAATTTATAAACCTCGCGGAACAAAGGCTTCCATTATTCCCTTCTTCTTCTTAACTAAACTTCCCTTCACCAGGACCGCAAATTTTCTTTGAACAATAACTGAAGTTGCTTTCCATTCAACCCAATATTTTCATAATTCAATTAGGACGAGGAAACAGTTCAAACCAAAAAACGGTTTACAAAATTGAAGAATTAAATAATGCTTGCAAAACAACAGATATGTCCATAGTTCTTTATATATGCGTTCAAACTTAATTCACAATCACTCGTAATTAATTCAGTGCTTGTGAACAATTGTTAACATCTCTATGCAAGATGAAGAACGGTAGAGATAATACAATCACAGCAGAATATAAACTTTTTCTAACAAAAATGACATGTAATATGTAAAATAAAATTCTCTTTTTTGAGATATTTATATAATTTTATATTTTATTTGCAAGTGTCGTGACCAGACAGCGGATCTTTGCGCATTTATGACAAAAATGAGCAGATGTAATTTAGAATAATAAAAACATTCGAAGAATTTAAAAATACTGTTACATTATTTTCAACCTAATAAACATATTAAGAGAGAAAATGAATTTCTATTTCACTCCGGTATCTTGTAATTCAGGTAGAACATTTTTATTTTGCATAAAGATCCGCTGTCTAGTTATTACAACATTTTTTTATAGATCCTGTACAAAACAAAGAAGGGAGAAAGAAGTGGTAAAAGGGGTAGGAGGGTTGAAGAGAGCCCCGGCGCGAAATCTCTAGTGCCGGTCACAGGATCCGACAGCGATCACAATTCTCCCGTCGTTTACGCATTTCCCGTAGCTACCACCTGCCGACAATAACACGGAGAGCTGGCAAGGACGAGAGCACAGCTCGCACGAAGTTGTTAAACACGTGCTCGCAGGGTAATAAGAGCGCCGGCTGTCCCGCGGCGTAATCAGGCTCGTAAAACCGGGCTTTACGATCGGCCGCTTACGCAAAAACCCGATCATATCCGCGTGAACCGGAAGCAACACGTACCCCGCATAAGCCCGCATAAAACTTGCGAAACACACGGCCCGCGAATTTCCCGGGGCGGCTAGGCTGCTCTCTCGGCTGCGCATCCCAGCGCCGAAGGAAACTGTAATAAATTTTGCGAGCCGTGCGATTACACCGTGTACCCCGCTCTCGAATTTCCAAACCATCGATCTCGCCGGATGAGATATTACGAGAGATCCTGGAACTCCGAGCGTTCCGGCGATCTCTTTATTGGCATGTACACGCTCCGATATGGAGATCATGCTGCTATGAAAATTGAAAAGCCCCCCGTGCTCCCTCGTATTTCTGGCCGAGCGCGGATATCGAGGGTTCGCCGTGATCGTTCCGGTATGCTGATGCTTGTACTACTTTGTGTAATTGTTTGCCCGATCCTGCTGCGAATTTGGAGCCTGGATCCGAAATACACGAGCTCTTCCTTCGAATAAATGGAATTTTGAAGTTCGACTGTATTTGGTTAATAACAAGCCCGTGGACTGCGGAAATGAAATTATTTGAAATATTTTTGAAATATTATTCTTGGAATATTATTTCAAACAACACGTTACTTTATTTTATAATTACATCCATCGATGCGCGGTCATTTTAGAAATAACATTACTCGAAATATTATTTAAAATGAGACGAGAATTCAGTTCTTGTAAAATTTATGTATTTTGAGCATTGTTATAAAAGTATAGCATAGTATTAAATTATTATAATTAAGCGATTATTGAATTAACCTAAAATTTTGTATTATTTTCAATAATGAAAGTTCTTCAAGATCTCTCAAGGATCACAATCTTGGTGATCATTTTATACATCTTGAGGATCAAGGATCTTGGAAAGTGTTGCAACTGATGTCTACTTTCACGAGTTCAAGGTGCACATTTCAATGGTGCCGAACAGCACCTTCTTATAATTCTGGTTCAACGTCTTCTTCAACTGTTCTGCGTGTTCTTTGTCAATGGTCTCGCAGACAACCTTCACGTCGACGCTGAAGACGTCCGACATGATCCAAGCCCTCTCGTGCATGATGTCTTTTATCGAGACACCGAGGCCGGCTAAGATTTTACAAAGCTCTGCAATTCCTCCAGGTCGATCGGACACTGTCACTGTGAACTTCATCAGACGACCTTCGGCTACTAGACCTCGTTCTAGGCATCTCCCAAGGATCGTTGTGTCGATGTTTCCTCCGCACAACGGTAGCACAACCCTAATTAATAGATACAGAAGAGGAAAGTGTTAGACCTCGGTGAAGGTAAAGATAGAATAATTATTGTGACACAATTATGTGCATTCGATGAGGTCAAATTTCTAAAATGGACCTTTTTCCTTTCAGTTCGTCCAGCTGGCCTGCCAATATGGCCGCCAATCCTGTTGCACCAGCACCCTCCACGATGCACTTCTCGCTCTCGACCAATTTTAAAATTGCGATGGCGATCCATTCCTCCTTGACCACGACTAATCTATCGATCAATGGGTTTGCTGTTGCGAAAGCATTGTATCCGACCATGGGAACCGCCAGGCCGTCAGCCAAGGTAGATTCTATGGGGGTGTATATGGGTCGCTCTGATTTTCGCGCTGCTGAGAAGCTGGAACATCTTTCCGATTCGACACCCTACAACATCAGGAAAGAAAAAAGAACATTTATAATTTATTATTTAAGATTCCAAATTCGAAAAAAGAAAATATCAAGGCGTTTTAATCTTTAAACTGTATTTAACAAATTTGGGGATGATGTACTTGCTAGATTTATTTTTTAATATTGGGTCGGCAAGGGGCTTGGAAACCATTTTAATGCTTTTTTGAGCGTGCAATCAATGAGAAATAATAGATACGAGATAAATGCTTGAATAATTAATTACTCACGATGATCGTGATGTTAGGGTGAAGGGTCTTCGCAGCCAATGCCACGCCAGCGATTAAACCACCCCCGCCGACAGGAACCACAATGGCATCGATGTCCGGTACTTGCTCCACGATCTCCAAACCCAACGTCCCTTGTCCAGCCATGATATCCGGATGATCGTAACTAAAATCATTATACAAATCTATTATACAAACTTACATGCAATTTTAATGACATAGAATTTTCATTTTAAAGTCTTAAAGTATTACAGACTCATATGGAAATGAATAATTAAAAACTAGTTCAACAGCTGCGCCAATACTTTTCTCCGCGACTATATCAGATCCGATGTTCAATATAATCTCTGTGGAACAGTGTACAATTTATTCCTGGATTAGCGTGACTGCTAACCGAGCCGGGACTTCGTTAATTATTATTTCGATGATTTAATAATAATTATCATTGATTAATGACTAACGGGTCGAAGAATCATTGATACGTGTTAGCATTATTATGAATTTGTATTGAGGCTGAGAGCGGACGTTAACTCTGGTGCATAGTTATGATGAATTTGATCCAAACGCGCGTCTTTGTTACTAATAATATAAACGATCTATGTCATTATTCAAAATATTTTCACATTATTAGATGCGTTTATTTCAAGAAACTACTAAACGTTTAAATATTGCACGAGCAAATTGCGGCAGCTTCATATGCATAAAATGAAAAGAAATTTACGTAGAATATTTTAGGTGGGAAAATATTCTTTTCAAGTTAAATTCCGATTGCGCAAATGTTATTGCAAATATGTCTCCAATGTTACGGTGCTACGAATCTTTGAAAATTTGTTTTCATACCCATTTATGTACACCATCCCTTCGTCCTTAGAGTACTTGAGAGCAATACGCTTCGCTTCGCCCATGTCACGACCATCCACGATCACTTTGGCACCGTACTGTCGACAGGCGGCGATCTTCATGATCGGCGCTAAGACAGGCATCACCACAGCCACCGGAATCCCCAATTTGTGGCCGTGGTAGCACAACGCTAAAGCATGGTTGCCCAAGGAAGCCGATATCACGCCGATCTTCTTCTGCTCATCCGTCAACATCATCAGAGCGTGCCTTGCTCCTCTCTCTTTGAAGCTTCCGGTTGTTTGGAGGAAGTCCTTCTTCAGGTATAGATCGATCCCTGTCTGATCCGACAGTCGCGATCGCTAAGCAAACGATCAGATGAAGAAATTGTTCGCTGGGTTCCATTTTAATATTCATGCTTAAAATCCCGAAACTGTTAACGTTACTGAAAAAATCTTCTAAAATATATTTAAAAAATACGCAGTTCACACTAAAATACACTTTGACTGTCATGTCACCCATGTATGGCTGACGGAATTATTTTTCGAAATTGCAACATGAATTTTTACAATATTCATTGTACCAAAGATTAAGAGTGAAAAATAGAACGAAGAACTAGTTGGTATCGCGCAATACAAATTTCCCATTTTCATACGATTAAATAAACTACTTTGATTTTGGCTGTCAAAGTGTTAAATGTCATCGACCATGCACTGTATCTTGGAGATAACATACCACGCACGGAGTATTGATAATTCCGCACTTGATCTTGAACGCCGCGGAGGTGATGTCCTCGAAGGTGATCTTCTGAGGGTTCTCCTCCACGCAGAAGGGATCGACGAGTTCCTCATTGCTCTGCGGAAAGAAACACAGGAAACACTTCTCAGTCCTCGACATAAACTTGATCCAGTTGATCGGGTCAACAGCGCGGACGATCGAGGCAAAATTCATAACAATCGCGAACAAACTGGCGAAGAGATCGATACAACGGGACAGAGATTGTTTCAACAGCAGTATCGAAATCATTTCCTGTGATTCGCGATCGCATCTCCGTTCCCCGACCTCTCTCACTGAATGATGAACTGGATCGAACGATTTTTATCGGTGATTCAATCGGTGACGGAGTGATTACGTGGAGGTCGAGATCGCCGTTGCAACCGCTCTGGATCGGACCGTTTTGCAGGTTCTGCTTCCTGTTCAGATCTCTCATGATCGCTCGATCGATCCACTCAAGGAGCTACGAGGAGACTCGCGAATAATCGACTGTAAACGATCGCCGGTCGGCCGAGTTACTTATTCGAACGTGCGAGACTCGCGTATCGCGACAAGAGTTATCAGGCTGGGACCTTTGATCCCGGCACTCGTCCGACACTGCTCGGCTAAGGACAAGTCTCGTGATTGCCATAGTTCTCCGATGTGCGGTTTTTTCCCCCGATTAGAGGACGCGATTACGCGAGTAATAATATTCCATTCGGTGATCGGGGAAACAGTGGGAGACATAGTGTTGAAGTACACCGACGATGTGCACGAAACAACACACACGGACAGCACCAGCATACTAAGATCCTTTAGGTCTACCTGTATTTTATTGCAGACCTTTTCCTTTGGTATAAAAGGACTCGCTGGAGACCAAGGGCCTCCTAGATCTTTTAGGGACTCCTAGATCAGCCACGGTACAGCACGTATCACGTCATTCACTCATTTGTACATTAAGTCTAATAAAGTGTATATATTTAACAAGGATCTATACCTCACTTCCAAATAACCAACATATAGGTACAATTAGACATAGAATCTATGAGTTATGAGACAGGTTTTAGGGTCTGGGGAAAATGAAGGTGAGTGACAATTTTATGAGCAAATTTTTAAGGAGACCAAATGAGAACTTGTAGAACGAAGTGAAAAAGAATATTACGAGTTAGGCACAGAGTCTATCAATTATGAGACAGGTTTTTCAAGTTCTCTGAAAAATGAAGTCAGGTGACAATTTTATGAGAACAATTGTAGGATGCTCTAAATAAAAACTTCTAGTAGTAGGAACAAAGAAAATTTTTAAGGAAATTTAATATCATATTTAAAATTAAAATGAGAATTTATAGTAGAAAGAAGTGAAAAAGGAAATTGTTAAGGAAATTTAATGATTTATGAATTGACAAGAGTAATTTTGAGGCATACAAAACAGAAATAGGTAGAGGGAATAGAGAAGATTTGCCAGTGGAGATTTTAAGTCTTGAATGTATAAACTCCGTTAGGAACAATGTCCACGGGACAAGTTTTAGGTTTTGTGAAAAATGAAGTCGCGTGACAGATTCACGAGAGCAATTTTAAGGTACATAAAATAGGAATTCGCAGTGAGTAGAGGGAAAAAGAAGATTGTCAAGGTAATTTAGTGGAGAGCGCTGTCAGAAGTGTTCTACGTAGAATGAAGAAGGAAGAGAATGAAGGAGAAACTCGAGGTTTTGAGTGAACACTGCATGGAACATGTAGACTAAGACGTGTAAGACAGAATTTTGTTGTTGTACGAGTGATGCAGTCGCGTGACAGATTTGCGAAAATAGAAAGGTCATCAAGATAATTTAGTTGAGAGCGCTGTCAGAGGGGTTGTGGATGTTTTATTTTATATATTTAAATATTTTTTATTGGGTTGATAAGTTGCTTATAAAATTATGTAAATATATAGAAATTGTTGGAGACAATCTTCAAGACAAGAATATGTTTTGATCGTATGTAAATTAACAACAAAATGAAGAGAACCTAATATTTGGCACGATAGTAAATTTACTTACCATAAGTGATTGAAAAGTAGTCACAAGAATGGACAACAAAACGTCAGATGTGCAGATCCTCCACTTCCGGCCGATCGCCTAAGCACGCCGAAATCAACTGGTTTAGTTGAATAACGATCATGAAACATCGAGCCGAAGATAACCTCGGCTAAACCGATAGTACTCGAACGGTTCCGAGAGTAGAAGAAAATTATCAAGCCCGAAGGTTTATTCTTTTTCAGTCGACTATCATCTTTTGTTTTCGCTAGTCGTTCGTGTTCTTCATACTTTGAATTGTTAAAGCCGCCTTCGCTAATCTTTGCTTATCAAACGCAAATGAAAGAGATCTATTTAAAAATCGTTCGTGCAAAGAAGATCACAAAATATTATTTAGAATCCAGCATGATTCATAGTTTGCGCGTTATCGTGAGGAGCTGTTGAATAATTTTCGTGGAGCTTACGTATCGAATTATAATTAATTGGCAGTGATTACGAGACTGATGGAATACTTTCGAAAGAAGATAATTTCTCTTGAATGATTAATGGGAAAATAAATGCGTGTCGAATCAGTGAAACATGTGTTTTTCCTTGTTCCTGTAATTAATAATAATCACTTGGTATGCTTCTTATTCTTTTTATGTCTACTGCATTGCATCGGTTACTTTATGTTCATTTTCCAACATTCCAAGTTCTTTGTTGTCCGTGGTAAA
The DNA here is from genome assembly GCA_028455805.1 of Lasioglossum figueresi. Taxonomy (NCBI): domain Eukaryota; kingdom Metazoa; phylum Arthropoda; class Insecta; order Hymenoptera; family Halictidae; genus Lasioglossum; species Lasioglossum figueresi. Next base: position 8,743,001 of record CM052189.1, on the reverse strand, counting down.
CATTCTGCTCTGTCATGTGCAATTAAAACGATACTGATATTTCGAAGCTATTATTACTATCATTGTTATTGCTAAAATAGGGTCAGATGTGGTTCGGCAGTCGCACAATGCTCGTCAAAACACTGCAAGCCACGTTTATTCCGGGATTATTCATTGTTCCACATAATTATTCGTGACAAATGCGAATATAAATAACGAGGCAAGAAAAGTATATGTGTCGCGTGGTTATTGTTTGTTGTTCCGTGTTATTTCAACTCGCGTTGGCTGAGGCGGGCGCGTTACAATAGCGAAACGCCAACGAACCCCACGCGTCACGTGCGAAAAACAATAATCTCGCAGCTGATCATTAACAAACGCAAGCGAGCACGTTGATGACCGATTGTTCGTTTATGCACACTAAAAGTTGCGATGTGCAGAATTTTTATATCTACGACGTAGAAAAGATAGTCGAGATAAGAACAAAAGAATAATTTCGAGGGTTCACGACGCATTGTGATAAATTGCATGAAAACATTATAAGATCATAAAATTTTAAATATTTTTTGCACTCATAGTATATTAAACCTTTCCAAATTTCCGTGCTCGAAAATAAACTTCCCTCCCACCGCCATAATCGACAGTTCCACCACTCTTATGCGGAAAACGATATACATGCGTGTCACGCAGCCCCTCGACAATAATTTATTAATAATTTGGCACGCGTTATCGTGGCCACGTCACGTGCCAACGCGTATTCGGCTAATCTCGGCGCTGTATCTCTCGCCTAATCGCGCAACGCTGTCGCGCGATAACTCTAGTTTACAAACAGCTCTGCTCTGCATCACCGTTGTTCCTCTATTCTATCGTAGTTTGGAACAGAACACGAAGAGCACCACGAAGACGTCGGAAATCGTCGTTTCGCTGATGCAAGCGTAACGACGCTCGTTTGCTCGTGCACGCCTAAACGCGAAGATATTTTAGATCGATTCTTACGATGCGATGCGAATATTTTCGCACAGCATCCACCTTAGCCAGCGAAATATTGCAACCAGTTGATCCCGATTCATACCCGAACATTTTTTCAACGTGGACCAGGTGAAAAGGCAGCACGCACGGATCGTTACTGTTGAATTTGCACACGACAAATCCTCTGCTGCACTTCCGGCGTCAGCTATTCTATGCAGTTCGGCTTGGGACGCCGGTAACATCTTTCTGAATATTCCTCTTTTATTATAGCACGGCTGAAAATAAAAAATTAACAATAATAATATCAATGATTATGTGGCGACGTCGTCGCTGCGAGGCCCTGGGGAATTCTGTTCCTAGTTTATCGAAGGGTTTTTTAGAGTCTTTACCTGGGCTCGGAACAGCCTGCTTATGATGGGTCCGCTGACACATCTGGCAGCCAACACTTGGTTCGTGACAAGTCCAGCTACCTCAGGTACACGTATATACATATCTTATAGCCGGCCTCGCACGATCAAAGAACTTTTCGTTGGACGTTTTCGCGACCGGCGCGTTTTTCCGCCAGCCTTCATCCGGCCATCATCCTCGAAACATTTACGTTACCTCGCGTGACGTTCTTTTCCGCTGTGTTGATTTTCCAAGCGCGCGTTAATGTAATCGCGTCTAGCGAATAGTTTTAAATAAACTTAATGTATATATCGAGAGAGTGGTTAATGATTCGATGCATTATTTCCGTCAACCTATACCACCTCAATAATTTATTGACAGCAGTTCTTAGATACATAAGAGAAGTAATCAATAAAGATTAGAAAAGTTTTGAAAAGTTATTCTTCACACGGTTCACTCCAAAGTACCTTCTCACTTTCGAAAAAATCGATTGACATCTATAGATCATCACTGTCAATCTCAAACGCTTTTTTCAACCACTGAAGGATCGCTCCTTCATCACGATCACACGCAATTTTCAACAACGAGAGACAAGAAGAATTCTTCCCATGTCATCGGACTATTTACAATTCTGCAAAGAGCGCAGAGGAAGATCTTTTAATATCACGAAATGGGGGCGAGTTACGTGATACAATGCCGGGTGAAAGAGCGAGGATCGAAAAGTCAGAGCGCTATCGTAAACGTTACAAAAGGCTGAACTCTTGTATATACAGGAACGACGCGGTTCACGCGTCGAGATAGAAAAATATGCGACGAATACAATTTACAACCAGCGTCACGGTAACGCACGGTTAAATTTACACGAGTCAGTCCCACTCAGTATCTTGGCGAAGCCACCATCCAAGGGTAGAGAACGAGTACAATGTATGTGTATGCGTGCCACGAAAAAGTAAACATAAAAGAAAATTTCGCTTTCCGTAATTATCGTCTTTCATTGATAATTGTAGCACCGATAAACGGCTGAGATTCTCCCGATTAAAATGAGTCCAAACACGAGGAAAATCGGATTCATTTCACCGATTTGATACGAAACAATCTGCGTCTTACTTTCGTACTTAATCGCTACCCCCACTACCGCGCCCCAATCGCAGCATCGATCAAAGTAGTCGGATTTACATCCTGTTTGGACTCATTTTAATCGGCAGACTCTCGGCTATCCATTGGTACAACAATTACAAAGGCGAGACGACAATTACTTAATTTAAATTTCCTTTACGTTCATTTTCACTACTGTATAACTGTCTTCAATCCTTGCACAGAGATCTTCAAGAGGCGCTCGTTCCCCTGCTGTTCTCCACAATTCTGCGTCTCTCCCTCAAAAGCTCCAGGAATCTCGCTCTAGGACTGCCGGGGTACTTCAGCTTGTCCCTGAACTGCAGGATGTCGTTCGAACCTTCGTCCTTTGGGAACGCTTTCGAGCCGTCTCTAATTCTGCGCGAGTAGTCGTCTAATTCTGGAATTCCCCTAACAGAGGATAAGTCCGTCACTCGTTGCGACGAGTAACTGCTCTTCAGTCCCAAGTAGTCGTCGTCCGAGTCATCGCGATACTTGGCTCTTCTGAATGAACTGTTCGACGAATCGTCTCTTTGCGATCTAGAAGAGTCCACATGCAGCTTCCCCTCTACACGATCCAATCTCCTCGAGGGCAAGAAATCCTCCATGACATTCTCCATGATAGAGTCCAGATCATCGAAAGACGTCTCTTGTGTCCTAGCGACTGACAGATTTCCTGTAATCTCATAACTCGTACAGTTCGATTCGTTTGCGTCCAAACTACCACGAAGATCTCCACAGAAAGACTCGTTCGCGTGATTGTATTTCTCTCTGAGCTTTGAGTAAGTGATAGGACTTCGAGCTCTATGGTCAGGGGTCTTGGAGAATCTGTTCTGAAGTCGACTCGATGCTCTGCAGCTGGTCGCGTTCGCCACGTTCATCAGCTGATCGAAAATCCTCTTTTCTAGATCGTCTTCCACGTTTTGAGATTTTTTAGACTGTTGACTTGGTTTAGGGTGATAGTCGGCGAACCTAGGGCTGGTCCAATCTTCGATGATGTTGGAGTTGTCTTCTCTTCTATCGGAAACCACGAACTCGCTCGTCATAGGTGCACGATCCGTGCTAGGATTCGCTAAACTCAGTCTAGCGCCAGCAGATCCGCAGTTGATACCGTATTTGACGCGAAGCAGCTCGTTATGCATGTCCACGTCCCGGATGCAGTCCTCCAGCCGTTGGATTTCATTCATACAACGGTCGTACGACTCCGTCGAGACGACGATGTCTTCGTCGCTCTCCAGATAATCGGCGTCGTTCGTCGCAAAGACGTCTTGCCTGTGGTGATCCAGATTCCACGAAGGGGAGCTGCTTCTGCGACGGGATCCTTGCTTCCCGACCCGTTTCTGGTGGCTGGGCGATGAACACCTTCAGCAAAATTGATGGGGTTATCAAAATTGTTTTAAAATTATCCTGCAATATAATTTTCATTAAACGAAGTGACTCACCTTTCAAGCACGCTAGCAACGTTGATGGACTCATTGATGGAGTTCAGGTTCCGCATGAAAGTCGCAGCCTCGCTAAGATACTCTCGAAGGATCTTCTTCGCTGCATGGGTGCAAGGAACGTCCTCCTCTTCGTCCTCAATGTTCTCGCAACTATCAGACTCGCTGTTCTCCGACGGATTCATCACAGAAAACTTCACCTTCTTATTATTCTGCTTTCCATCTGTCTTCGAATCCTGTAAACCTTCCTTCGACTTTTCTTCAGCATCTCTAGCGTGTACTTTCTCTTCCCAGTCATCCTCCAACTTCAAACTCTTCTCCTCTTGTTGAGAATCGTCAGTCTCGTCATTGGACGACTGAACGCCATCCACAATCTCCGACACGCTCCTCTTCTTCCTTTTCTTAATGATAGATTTCAAGGACGTCTTTGGACTCTGCTTGGAAGCTTTATTCTCCAAGAAGACTTTATCGTCAACCTCAGGACTACTCGAGAAAGATACTTTCTTCTTCCCACTGCTATTCACACGATTGCAGTCTTCAAGGTCTTCGTTGACGTCTTTGAAGCTGTAACAGGGTCTACCAAGGATAAGGTCCTTATAATCATGCACTTGTAGGACCTCTCCCTCTGACGGCTTCTTCTTCGGAAACTCAACCTGGCTGTCGTCGAAGTCTCCAAGTTCGTTACACTCTGCTTCAAGGGCTGTCACCTTAGGACAATCCTTTTTCGTGTGCGCTACGACATCAGGTGGACAGATACTTTCTCTCAGTTCACACTCCCCCATCTTCAGCATCGTCTGTCCCACCACATTGTTCTCATTGTAATCCAAACTGTCATCCGAGAAACTATGATCGTGTTCGCTAGCACCGTTCTCCGATGGCTTCGCGTCACCCTGCACTTCAAGGTCTGTCTTCGAGCACGTAAAACCATTCTCCGAGGCACAGTTCGAGCACGACAATGTCAATCCAGCAATCTCACCAACATTGGACTGCCACGAGGAAGGTCTTTCATTGCGCCCAAAATTATGGATCTTATTAATAGCTCCAGGAACCGACCACTGCCTCCACGGGTCCTCCCCCCTCCCAAAATCGAATCCCTTCTTCGTGATGAACGCCTCGGTGATCAAGCCATCCCTGATGAACCTGTTACCCGGCCTCCGTTCCCAAAATCCACTAATTTCTCCATCCCTAACCTGAGACGCGTACGAAGTCCCAAGAGAGTTCCTGAAAGTGATGGAATTCCTCATCCTCGCCCCATCAACCCTTCCCCCAGGTCCATCTACCCTTCTAGACACATTGTTAGGGTCCTGGAATATGTTCTCGATCCTGAACACTCGGCTATCCGTCTGACTAAGGGTCGATCTACTGTCATCCTTGAAACAGACAACCTCGGGCCTAGTATCCTTAGCTTCTTCAGTTTGAACCTCACCGTCTCTGGTCCTCGACCTCGCCTTATCCTGCTCCAGGGTGTCCATCACAGCTATCCTGGATTCTATGACATTGCTGCTCTCAATCGTGATGTTGATCGTGTCTGGCAGCGATATAGAAATCACGCTTTTCTCGGGACTACCGACAGACGAGGGATTCCTAGGCTCTTGAACAGGATTACAACACTGTCTCAAGCAGGCTGGAGCTTTGCTCTCTATCCTACGAGGATCTAGAGTATTAGGCCTAGGAGTCTGTGCTGCAAAATTCCTACAAGAAGAGTACAGAGTATTGGTCGAGCTCTCGACATGCATTGCTGCTCGATGATCATTTTCATGACACACATCTGACACCTCTGTGCTGGACAAATTGCTCTCAGCATAGTTCTGAGTATCGTCGGAAAGAATTCCTGAGTCGTGTCTCGGAGAATGAAGCTCGTACTCGAACTCATCTAGGTCATTAGCTAGACTGGCAACGTCTTTACACCTGACGATGCTAGTTTTCGGCTTATCAGTTATAGTGGCCATCTCTTTTACTCTTAAAACTGGTGTCCTGCGTTCAGCAACGATCTCGCAGTCTACATGGTTGTCCGTCAACACTGCCACGTCTTGAATCTCGGGCATCTCCGTCGAGGACGCTGTGTCCCTCATCCTGATGGTCCTAGCGCAGTCAGTCTGCGTGTCCACGCAGACTCTTCGCCTTTTTCCGAGCATCTTCCTCGAGATCTCCTGCAGCTTCATCCTCGCTAGAGATTTGACTTCAGTCCCCTCTGGTGGAGACCTGATCCCAGATACATCCTCTGGTACCTTCTTGCTAGAGTATAGCCTTTCCGTGACTGCTGCAACGATCTGAGCTCTCTTAACCTTCTGAATAGGCGTGTGAGATCTAGTTGAAAGTTCCTGCTCGATAGAGTCTTTCCTGTGTAATAGCTTGTCCCTGGTAAGGTTGGAGATCAAGATCTGCTCGTCTTTAGAACTGCTGGAGCTGCTGTCCTTGCTGGTCTTCCTCTTCAGGTTCTCCAAGCTTGGCTTCCTTGCGTTCCTCCCTTTGCCTGAACTCTGAGAGTCTTTTAGCGACTTGTCAGAGTCGTTGCTACCTTTCCTCTGCAATGGTTCTTTGCTACCTAGCCAGAGACTCTTCTTGACGCTTTTTTGGTCATCGATCTCCCGGATGTTGTTCAACTTCTTGGCTTTTTCTGGGACTACGGAACGCCTTTCTAGGCTCGTATGGGACCTTTCTAGGGAGAAGAAGGGCTCCTTCTTTCTTTGGATTGTTTCCACAGATCCAAATCTCTTGGAAGTGTGAAGGTTTGACGGGAGCGGAGCTGATAACAGGTCTACCGAGTCCTGTTTCCTGAATTTAGGCTTTTCCTTCAAGTTGGACGTGGATTTGTAGATCTCTGATTGATAGACATCTATCTCATTGTCTCCAGAAGCCTGGCAAGAGTTCACCGAACTACTCCGGTCGTCGTGATCGATGCTCTCTGGTTTTTCTGGATCATCAAACCCTTCGTGCTCGTGCCCAATGAATTCAACGTCGATCCCGTCATCGGCTACCTCGTCAGAACAAATCTCCTCGATCTGCGTCGACGATTCTTGGAGACTGTCATCCGGCTTGATCAATACTGCTACCAGAGTCGGAATGTCGACGAACACTGACTCATGGATCTCGCTGACTTCATCCTCTTCGTCGTTCAACTCTGTTACTCTGGCACGGTTGCAGGTCCTTTCAAAACGATCTTTTGAGGATAACAGCTCATACGAACCGAATCTTTTCAATGGGCAACCGGTGTCTAAAGTTGTGAGACTCTCGGTTGACGTGGACCTCCTCAGAGGGAGGATGCTCCTACTAACTTGGTATTCCTCTTGTTTTGAATCCCCCTGGGAGTCTTCGTTCTTTGAGTCCGGATCAGGGTCCTCGTAAAGCTCTATTAAGACTTTTGTCTCTTCTAGCGAGGCTTCGATGGCCTTGAATTCCGATGATTGATCCTGGATCTTTTGACAGGAACACAACGCTTGAGTGGGCTCGATGTTCTGTGGAGAGGAGAGGCAATTGATTAGTGAAAAAATAATGAATCATGTGTTAAGCGCATTCAAGCAGAGTAATTGGTAAGTGTACAAGTTGTTTTTATTGGGTGTTTCAGTTGTCCATACAGGGTTTCCCAAAAATGTACTTCCTCCGAAGGGGTGATTCCCAAGGTCGTTTGAAGTCACTTTTCCTGTGCGAGAATGTTCTTCGCAGCTTGGTTAAGGAGTAATTAATTAAAAAAACGGCATTGGCCGAGCCGGAATCCGTTCATAGTAATTGTTTTTCGTGAATAACTCCTTAATGAAACGGCGGAGAACATTTACGCAAAGGAAAAAGCGACTTCAAATGACCGCAGGAATTACTCCTTTCAAGAAAGTACACCATTTTTGGGACACCCTGTATACCCTGTTGATTCTCTAACAGTTCGATGCAACAGCGACAAGGACACGCCAGGAAAATCATTACCCCGGTCAGCCCGCGTTTACATAAAGTGCTCGCGATAAACAAGCCGCAACAATGGCACTTTTCGGCGCTCGCTCGACAAACGGCGACGCGTTACATCCGAGGGTGCAAACAGAAAAATAAATTAGCAAATACTCCGTGAAACGGCGCGAGGTTCCATCGGGGAAATTGGGAGGCGTCTATTTATAATCGGAGCTGATTTGCAATCGACCGATTACAAAATGTGCCCGGTGGCCGGTGAACCCCCGTAGTACGGCGAATCGGGCACGGATAAATCGCTCCAGTTTATTATCGGTATAAACTCGCGTCGAAACGTCATTACGCAAATGAAATGCATGGATCGTTTATTTGATACTCATTGACCGACCGCCGGCGGTTCCGCGCCCGGGATTCGACTCCAAAACGAACGAACGATTGCTGATAAAATACAGTTCGCAGGTGCGCGTCCGATTAATGAGTGATCCACATTACCGCTCCATTTTCCATTGGCCGAACGCGAATTTTACAATATCCTTGCACAAGTTACATAATCGGCCATCCACCAGCCTCGCTCGAATTTCTCTTTACGATTGCATTACACCGGCAACCGATTTTCCTGTATCATCCCCATAAGCGGAATTGGATTGAGAACCTCCTCGCCCATCGACTTTCATATGCTGTTTCGAGCACTGTCGTCTCGCCAATCGAGAACTGATTGATCGCGACAGACTCGAGAGAACAAAATTATGACGAAGTCCCGAAATACACTGTCAAATGAACGAACTAACTTGAAAAAATTTCCTTGACTGATAACTAGACCGCGGATCTTTTTGCATTTATAAAGAAATTTAAAAGATTGAACATGTCAATATATGATTTCTTCTGTATTAAAATCGTTAAGGGAAGAAATAACATTCAATGTAGTTTCTATTTCTTGCAATCGATGCAGACAATTTTTATTTTGCATAAAGATCCGCAAACTATTGATAACATAGAATTTCAATATCGTTAATGGAATTTTAGAATAATTTTATAAAGATCCTATAATTATGTAACTGACATACGAGAGCGTTTCTTTAATTGTTTGGTGCGACGTGTTTTGATGGATTGGGAAATGGTTGTTTTGGGAGGGTGACCTTACCTTTTCGAGTAAAAGGGACTTGAGCCTGGCGACCTCGTCCCTCAGCTCCCGAATGACCCTGGCCACGGGATCCTCGTTGACCACCGGCCGGTTGACCACGCTCTGCGCCCTTTGCGCGAATCGCAGGGTGTGCGCGGTCTCGTTGTAGCTGCCGCTTGCTGGCGATATCGCTGGAAAACGGAGTGCAACGGTGCAGAGAACAGGTGGTAATTAACAGGAACGTGTTCGAGCGGGCTCGCGTTCACCGCCGCGACCACGAATCGACAGCCCGCGAGCGAACCGACGACGAATTCGATTCACTTTCGATCATTTCGCGTGTTTCTCGCGATCCGACGACCATCGATCCTAATGAAGCTATCCAACAAATTCTGACAATTTTTTCTTATGTGTCAATAGACGGTTTCTCGTCGTTACTCTGCGTTTCTCGGGGAAGCCAAATAGTTTAAGAAAATGTGAAATTTTTATTAGATTATACAGACTCAAGTGTCTAAGACGAAATCTAAATTAAAGTTAGTTTTTTGAAGTTGAAAGTAGGATATTTTTAAAGACATTCAATTTTTGGGTGACGAAGAAGCAAACCATCGTGAATAAAATATGTATAACCCCTCTTGTCGACAAGTCTACAAAAGTATAAATTCGATAAAAAAAAATTAAGTTTACGCTACGTACAACTACAATACTTAAAGACCCATCGAAAGACGAGGATCGCTAAAAACAAATTTAGTGCGCTCACAATATTTATAGTCTATTCAAGAAACAATACAATTTGAAACTTGTGCAATTTGGTTAGCATCTACGGTAACTCCTAATTTCATTACTAAATTTCAAACGCTAGAAATAACGGAACGTTTTCTCGTATAAAATTCGCGAGAACTTTCTAACGTTTTCCATCTATTCGATATTATAACGTCCGTAATTTACTTGACGTTCCATTTATTTCCCTGATACTTATAAAATAAATACTCCGGAACGGGTCAGTCGAATCCACCCACCGGTTCCTAGCATCGAAAAGATAAATTTGCATGGGAACCCGCAGCGTGCTAATTGAATTCCACGGAACGATCAATTAAATGCTCGTTCGGCTCGATCCGCGGAGTCGACTCGAAAAAAGGAGAAAATCGCGAGAGTCCGGGCGCGACGGTCGGACCGTGCGTTTCCTGCGGAAAAAATCCGGAAATTCGATCGGCCACGGGTTCGATCTTCCTTGAAACGAGAAAACGTCAGTCCGGGCGGCCGGATTTAATTCGACAAAGTGCCACCACCCGAAAGGTTGATCCCTGTGCCGCGTCCAAAGCCCCCGTTTCTCTCCCTGTTTCCCATACGCGGTCAATCATAAACGCAGACACTGAATATTAAACGTCCCCCTCCGCTCGATAATAAACCCGAATGCTATTAGCAATTCAATTAGCCGTCGATGATCAGCGGTTTGGAATATTTCGCCGCGATTAATTATACGCGTCCCTGTTCCGGTCCTAGGAATATTCGGGGATTCTTCCGTTTCCGCGACACACACACACACACACCCACGCATAAACACATATACAGAAGGATCGCTAATTGGTTCGCGTGGTTTTTCTAGTACCGGCTGTTAATTGTATCCTCTAATGTATCAGAGCGACGAGCTGACCCGCGGGGCCGAATAATCCGAATTAACGTGTCTCTCTAGTTATTGCAACGGCGAATCCCCTCGTGGCGATCCAGCAAAAAGCCGACCCTGCGTTGCGTACACTATGTACAGGATTTTCTTGTAACGGGTGGGCTGGAAGTCGTGATTAAAGCGGAGATGGTTCATTCTTAATCGAGCAGCCTCACGACAAATTGCGAACTTTTGATGCGTTTTTCTGCGTTTACGAATACGGTAGAACCTCGATTAAACGGGGACTAAATTCATTCGTCTCTTTCCGAAGCAGCCAGAATAGCGTTGTTAACACTTTACCTACCGGAAGCCTATCAATAGGATTTTCAATAATTGTGCTGTACCAAAAGAAAGCATAGAAATTTTCTTTTACATTGCAATCTTAAATGAAACTATTAGATGACGTTATCGAGGGTGACTTGTTAGATCGCAATGAAAATTTCTGTTGCTATTGAAGGTTCCGTCAAAAAGTGTTTAGCCAAGTAGCATAGATTTTTTAAAATTATGCAATAATCACCGGTCGGTAACGCGTTGAAATACATACAGCAGCCTGTCTCGTTAGATCGTCCCCACTATTTGTATCATTTTATTTGTTCATATTATCAGTTTAGTACACCGTATCATTCTACTTGTATTACTCGTTAAATAAGATTATAATGTTCTCAAATTTTATGCAGTTGCGAGGACAAGAAACGACAAAAGTTTCAGAAGAATTTTAGGTAATATTTTTATACAAATATTTCAGGCTATAGATCACTTTTCACGAGTTATTATCAAAATTTTGCTGCTTCCAGTTGCTCCAGAAAATGGTTTATTGCGTAAAAGAAGGTTTGGTACGGCACAATTAATAAAATGTTAATATGCATCACCAGATTTTCGAGTTGATTTTGCGAAGGCCCGCAGGGGCAGGACAAATATTCGTGCATAAATACCAAGAGAAATCCCGTGGAAGGATTTCTCGATCGTCAAGAAAAGCGTTGTTTAGTTCCGGGAGAATTCTTTGGTGGAAGCACAATCCGCGGAGAGAGCACAAGTGTGCTCATTCATCTCCGGGGTTACCACGATTTTCAGCCGACCCTGCAAGAGTTACATACAGAACAAGAGACTCCTCTGTGTACCTAGGTATGTACTTTTCTACGGTGCGGTGTCTAACTACGTTTAAATTCTACAAGATTTACGGCCGACCCGTTTGCGGAAGTTTACTACAGCAGTTCTTCGACCAAGACACCAAAGACGTCCGCTTGTTACATTGCTGACACGTGATTTATCGCGACCGTTTACGTATGTACATGGAAAACTACGTGTGAACAGAGCGTGATCCAATCAGTTCCATCTACCAATAATCTACGTTGCCTCGTTGACGGGACATCCAACGATCTTTCTAGTTGTGTGACATTTTAAGTACTTGGACCTGCGGCTACGGGATTATGTACAGAGAGCTAAATAATGGCGTCCGAGATTCTCTAGGTTTGCAGCGCTCGTTATAATGATCCACTTGACGAAGTGGATTCGGAAATTGTTTAATCGATACACGGTGTCGAATGGAGTTATTGTGAAGTGACATAAATTACGTTGTTCAACTACGTTTGTATGTCGTTTAGGCTACACACGTGTGAAACTTTGACTTTTATATAAGAAGTATATAGTATATTATATTTAAGGAGTATATAAATTTCTAAACGAGCCTATTTTGGACCATACAGCGATTAAACATTTTCCACACCATCCACCGAAAACTACAAACCCCTAAGCTCGCAGAGCCCGCTCTCAACCGCGTCGTATGTACATCGAGGCTACGTCGGCACAAGCTGAGATATGATTATTCGTATTTACCGAATTCCGGTTACTACGGTTTTTCGCGCCAGTTATTGAATTATAATCTGGCCGTGCCTTAGCTCGCCTGGAAAAGCATTTAAACCAATTACGAACCTGGCGAAGTCGGCGCTCCGGTATCGCCGGGCACAATTTCATGAATCAGAGGCTCGCGATAATAATTCTCCTCCGGCAATTAACCGGAATTTATGGAAAGCCGGAGCGAGAGCGAGAGAAACGGAATGAGAGAATCAGAGGCAGGAAGAAAGAGAGAGAGAGAGAGAGAGAGAGAGAGAGTTAACGCTCCGGACGTTGTGGATGCTTATGAGAGGATAATATGGGGAGGGAAAAGCGACGGCCAATTTTTTGCACGCCCCCACTTACGTCGTCTTCACGAATTAAATATTGCAATCGCCTGATCGAATTTTCTTCTGCCGTGCTACGGAGTTCGTTCCTTCATTTGGAAACATTAAAATGTCACTGTTAATAATAATTTCATTGAATTCCACGAAGAAACAGAACAGTTTTTCAAATGAAACTCTGACATGACCAAATTGTGTTCTTGAATTTTTTATTGACGTACTAGTAATATGAACTTTATTTTTCCAGTTGAAATAGTTAACCATCGCCATTTTGAAATCTGCATTTATAGCCGTCGCTTAAATCGTGGAACCAGTGCGACCGAGTAGCGGAACGATGCAAAAAATATTTAAATCGTGGAACCAATGCAACCGAGTCGTGGAACGATGAAAAAAATATTTTAAATGACTCCGTTTCAAAATGGATACGGGACGCGGGTGAATCTGGGACGAGCGTAAAACGGATTAGCAAAAGGGGGAGGGTTGCGAGGGATGGTAGAAGACGGGAAGAGAGAGAGAGAGAAAAAGAAAGCCGCTCGTTGAACGTGTAAATCATCGTTTAATGGATGGATGCACGGGAGAACGGAGCCTTCCGAGAATAAATGCGACGCGATAGAACAGGTGCAGGGGGTAAGAGAGGAGGAAGGGGGCGCGGTCGAGGGGACGGGGGAAAGTGAGAGCAGAAGAAGGGAAGATCAAAGGGAAGACACTTACTGGCGAGCATAATGGTAGTGGCATTTCCGCCAAGTGCGTCCTTCAACAGCCAAGTAAGCGAAGAATCTCTGTAAGGGATGAACCTTCTGCCTGGACCACTTCCGGTCGAGCCTCTCTCCGCGAGGGCTGATATCACGTTCCCTAGAGCCACTAGACTCTTGTTTATGTTCGCACCCTCCTGCAAGAAACACGGCGAGCCTTCTTTTTCGCAAATTTTTACACGTCGCGCGATACGGCGATGGTCCTATGGTGAAAGAACATGAAGAATTGAAGAATGTGATTTTGTGGTGTTCGGGGTCGAGGATTCTTGGAGGACGTTGTTTGTCGTATTGTAATAACAAGAAGTTTGTATATGCTGCAGTTTTCGTGTGTACGTGAAAGTTATACTCTTTCTATTGCAACGAGTAGTGTGGTTCTGATGAGAATGTTTGTAGGTTTGTAGGCTTTGTACCGAATCAATCAAATGAATGGGCTGTTCGAAACTTGTTTCCGTTGTGTGCTACGATAGAGTCAAAGTAATATTTTCCTAGGTGATACTCATAAATTAAAAAAATATTGTCAGAAATAATGTTTCCATCTACAATGTTCATATTGGACGTTTCTGATTATAGTGATGTCCTTTTGGAATTTTTTTTCTAGTATCAATGTGTATTCTGTCCCTGATGAAGTTATGGTATCGTAAAGAGAACAGTTCCAAAAGAACGGAAAGCTTGCACCCTAAGTCCTTTACCGCTAAAAAATGTACAAAGACCCATAAAACATCTCGGTGTCCGTGTACGATGACGGGATTAATTTTTTGAAAAATATCTAACTCGAGGAGTAACAATCTCGGTCAGTTTACATTTTCGCGAAGACGATGCTATATCGAGGCGACTGACTCACCTTCAGCCGGTGGATTCCGCCGCACGTGGCCGCGCTTTCACTGCCCGCCAGATCGACCAAGCGTAGTTTACTGGCACCGCGTGGCGGGGATCCCTGGCCCCTCCTCTTGGAGGAGGAAGCGGAGGCGGAGGAAGCGCCGCAAGCGACGCTCGACGGCTCCGAGTTTACGGCGATCGTCAGCAGAGCGTGGCTGCGGCTGCTGCTCGGGTTCTGCAGGGTCGACGCTGTCTTCCGGGCCCGAGTCCCTTCCTCCACGTAGGACATCAACGAACCCAGGGTGTGGACCACGTGGTGGGTCAATCCTGTACCCAAACAACCCTCAAAAATTTTGTACGCCACACCTTCTTACTCTAGACTAGGGCTGTAACTTTTCCGAAGCTTCGAAGTTTTCCAAGGAACGAAGGGACCTTCGAAGTCTTCGAATTCTTCGTAGTCTTCGAAGTCTTCGAAATTTCTAAATTTCTAAATTTCGAAGTTTCAAAGTTTCGAAGTTTCGAAGCTTCGAAATTTCGCAATCTTATACCGTGTCACGATTTTTGATAAATAAAAATATTAACTGTCAGTCACCGGTGACTGACATTGATGTTTCCGTTTGAACTTTTCGTAATTAAATTATATTTAAAAAATTAAATTATAATTATTAAATTATATTTGCGCGAAGAAACAAGCGCAAATCCGTATGTAGATAGGTAAACTCTCCACCTACAACATATCTACCGTGGCCGTCATAATAATATACTACGGAGGTTCGAAATTAAAAACTTTGATTCTCATCGCCTTCGAATTACCAGAAAGCTAACCTTCGAAATTTCGAAGCTTCGAAATCTTCGACCTTCGAAATCTTCGACCTTCGAAATCTTCGACCTTCGAAATCTTCGACCTTCGAAATCTTCGACCTTCGAAGGAAAGTTACAGCCCTACTCTAGACTACTGGCGATCTTTTATCTTACAGACTGGGTCAGAAATCAGGTCACGTTACAAACAGAATAGAGTCCAGACATGTATGTCAATCAGATTATTCATTATATGATGGTTGAGATATTGTATAGATATAGGTATTGTATAGATGGTTGTACACCTTCCGATCGGTGGAGATTTGTTAAAAGAAATTGCCGCAAAATTGATCTTGACCATGAAATTCTTGGTCAAATTTTTATATATATTTTTGGTGAGTAAAATGGGATACAAGCATAAAAAAAGTTTGACCTTGAATTTCAAGGACAAAGTCAATTTTGCGGCAATTTCTTTTAACAAATCTCAGCCGACCGGATGGTGTACAACCATCTGCCAAAACCATGACAATAAATTTTGTTACACCCTGTACAATGTGAGTTCAAGAATTTTTTAAATTTAATGTTCCAATTCTACTACATCCCGCATCATTGTAATTTTTTTTAACTCAGCGGAATCGAGATTAAATTCTTTTCAGACCACCCCATAGCGACATTCTCATTTTGTTAGATGGACAATGTGGAACAGCTTAAATAAAATTATAAAATAAAAAATAAATATAGTAAATATATATATAAATAAGTATAAATATAGTAAATAATTATAGAATAAAATAAAACTATAATTAACGCTAGATTTACGGGACCCGTCAAAATGACGGGTTCTAATATTCTTAATTTGCGATTATTAAGATTGTAAAAGTGCTTTCCTGAGGAATTATTTACCAAATTTATTTCTTTGGGTCTATATTATTGGAAAAATAGCCAAATATTTGGATAGATGCATCCTTGTTATGTTTATAAAGAAATGTGAAATAGTTATTTCTACAGCTCCGTAAACCTGGTGTTAAATAAAATATTCATCTGCCGTGACATAGCGTCGTCGTTCTAAGATGTCAAGTATCAATAACCCAATAGTAAACGTTCACAAAAATTATCCATAGTATTATTTAACTATCGAATAAGACAGTGCTGCAACATTCTTAAATTCGATCTATTCGTGTTTACCGTAAATGCATAAAATCCACAATCTACTTATGAGGAACTATTAGTACCATAACTAATAGTTTAAAGAAATTAATTGACGAATTGTATGCGTCGCATTCAACGAAGAAGATGCACATTGTCTGGCGCACAATTTAATCGCGATTCTGCTGAGTTAAAAGACTTATGACGATGACGCATGATGTAGTAGAATTGAAACATTAAATTTTAAAAATTCTTGAACTCACATTGCACATACAATGAACAATCTTGTACGAAGAATCGTGTTTACATCGAGCAACCTGTCGCGACCATAGCGACGTCTCAACCGGCAAAAGGTATCGGAACAGCTGAAATAAAATATTCATCTGCCGTGACATAGCGTCGTCGGTCTAAGGTGTCAAGTATCAATAACCCAATAGTGAACGTTCGCGAGGCTCGTGACTTGAAAATTGACCCAGTCGTACCGAAGCTCGATGCATGAGAGTATTCGGAGAGTGGAAAGGCTGAGAGTGGGAGTCGGTGAATTTTGTCTTTGATAAAAGGGGATTGAGAGGAATTGGAAAGGAAAATCGAAATATCGAACATCATTGAGGATATAAGTGGAAGACAGTCTATCAAGTTCAAGTGAACCCGAGAGAAATCTCGGATACGCGAGAGGATCCTAGATCGGAAGTGTAAGGAATCGACTGGAAGATCTCGAAGAAATCCTCGTAAGGTTACAAAGGTTTAAGGATGATCTAGGGGAGGTGGAGTTGGGAGGAGCGGGTAAGTTTCCACGAAGATCGCAATTATCCGGGACTACGGAGCGTCTCCGATTGCCGATACCTTGAACGTAAGGGCCGAGTCGAGGATGCTCGCGAACTCTCAATCCGCTCGCGCTCGAAGACGGCTTCAGGAGGTCTCTCACCCTCTCGTTGTATATCTCCAGGTAACTGAAACAGAATTCAGCCGGCGTTACGCTTCAGCCATTTGATTGATTGCGTTAATTTAACGAGCCCGCGCTGATGGATTCGCTCTCAGCTGTTACAACTTCGGGAACTCGTCTGTTCGCGCGGGACTATCGGAGTCGTTCGGATCCTTCGGGAAAATTTATTCTGCGCGTGGTTGCTTCTGATTCGATTTTGATCAATCCGAGTCGAGAGAAACGAGAGGAGATAACATGTGGGAAGCAGGAGGGAGGTCTGGACGATGGAAATTAGTACCAATCATGTTCAATCTTAAGATCAAAAAGAGATAAATAAGATATGAGAAAAAATGGACAATGTCAACATTCGTTAAAACGACTGCGGTAAAGATTCGTTACATGTTCGTTTCGAAAGAGTATCGTATGCAGCGGTTATCAAATAAAACCTTTTAAACACAATTCGGGGGATGGCCTTGACATATAAAAAAATTCTTGTGGTCGACACCGTTTCGTAAATATTTAACGCGAGCTTTTCTCCCTCGGGTTTCTCGATTTCCGGTTCCCCTTCGATCGGTATCGGTGAATTACGGGGCGCAGACACATCGGCCGTGTAAAAGCGAAAGGAGACAAATGTAAAGAACGGAAACCGTCCAGGGAACACCGAGGCAGGAAAGTGTTTCCACGGGGCCGCGAGCACCATGGAAACTCCGATCGCTGTTAAGCGGATTTACGGTCGCACGTGCGGACGTTTCACGGGCACAGCGGAGCAGATAATGACGTTAAGAGGATCCAGGAGCTTGCGGTGGCCCGTGCGCTCGCCAAGCGGCACCGTTCCGACGAAAAGTGTGCGTCCACGGTCCGCTAAATCTCCGCTTTTCGGCCTGCACTGTCTCCCCGCGAACAATTCCCGCCGTCGTCGTCGATTTGTTTGTGCCCGACGACGAGACGCACTCGCACTCGCCGCTGCTCTGTAATTACAGTAGGAACTCGGTAATTGCTCGCGGGATCAATCGGAAACATTTTATCCGAGGGATTTTCTTTAGAACTGCCGAGAATTGATACGGTTCTATCACTCTTTTAACCGTTTTTGTTCGTTACTTTTTACTTTCTTTTTAGCAGGAAAGATTCATTAGTTATCAACGGACTGTCGATGAAAAGCATTTTGTGAATGTATACTTTTGCTTCGGAGACATCTGCAAAAGTGAAGGAGAAAATGTTTGGACAGTTGGAATTAGTAATAAACATGTAACGAGTATTTACCGTAATCTTCTCTGTGAATAAATCTTGCCACAACTAATATAAAATATTTGTTGTATCGTTAACGCTGTTTTGCATCAAGATATCCTCGTGAATATCGAATGGATTAAGAAAATCATGTGAAGTATGATTTTCGTGAATGGTTAGCAAGCTAAGGAAATTCGTCCCAGAGGACGAGAAAGATTGCAAGAGTAAGTTCACGATACGAAGTCGACTCGAGTGGAAGTCACTGGTAAGGTCTCGAGTTCCGATGATTGAAATTATCGGGCTAGGGCTGAATTTCGAACAAGTTGGCCCTGCGGAAGCACTTGAAGCGCTCATCGCTCCCTGGCGAAAGGACTCCGGCCTTTGACGTCACGTATTTCACTCACGAGTCCCGGCAGAATTGGAGTCGAAGTAGAAGGGTCGTCGGTGGTCAGACCGCGCTCGGCTGCTGGAAGTATTCAGCGTCGACCAGCGCGCAGCGCGGCGCTCATTCATTTCGGCGAACGCGCTTCCGGAAATTAGAAAATCGAACGGGCCGC
This sequence comes from Lasioglossum figueresi, assembly GCA_028455805.1. NCBI lineage: Eukaryota > Metazoa > Arthropoda > Insecta > Hymenoptera > Halictidae > Lasioglossum > Lasioglossum figueresi. The sequence continues at coordinate 8,724,060 of CM052189.1, read as the reverse complement.
GTACGTTCACGGCTTCCTTGACCCTAAAACCTGGATACCACGGCAATCTCTTATCCCTCCGAACGATATAGCTTCTCATTTTTCCCTCTGTACAGCATTTGTTCACCTAACTCCTGCCGTGACACCATACTTCCTCAGACTATGAAATGTTACGCTAGAATCGTTCACAAAATTCCGTGAAAATTTGCTGAAATACTCTCAGACGTATACTTCAAGGCTGTAAACGTGTGAAAGAAATTGAACAAATTTTTAACTAAATTTTACTCGAAGCGTCGACCACGTTATTTTTATTTGGACGATCAAATTATCGAGGACAATCTATTTTTCAATTAATATTTAGAAACAGGCATTTTTATTATTTTTCATTTTTATGACCAATTGCTATTTTCAACTGCAAACAAACACTGCAGGCAACATTATGCATATAATGTAAATATAACTTTAACCTAAAGTATATACCTTCATCAATAAAAATCGACAATAAAATAATTTTAATTATCATTGTATGTTTACATTCAATTTTTTCAATTTCGTTTGGGTCACCGTTTCAATAAATTAGATGAAAACGATGAAAACGACCGTGTGTTTGTCCAGAGTTCCAATCGTCGGTAAATAAATAAATAAAACGGGAATCAGTTCACAACGCAGCAAAAATGGCGAGTACAGGTGCAGCGTGGACTGCACTAGGTCTAGCTAGCTTCATCCCCTAAATTTATGGGTCGGACCATCAATTGCGAAATTCCACGATGATTACACGCTAGCCAAGAACAGGTAGCGAAAATAGAAAGAGCAACCGGTTCTTCTCGAGCTCGTAAGTAAGGGTTGTTTCCATTTACGATCGCGAAATTCACTGGAACCCTGCTAATAAGAAGAAGCTCGCGTTCCGCGAAAGAAAATTGCACCCCTGCCCCTTTAAAGAGTAACGGCTGCTTTGTAAACTCTGCATTTTTATCGCCGCGGAGACCGGGCGCGGCGGAGAGTGAATTGCGAAAAAGCTATTTAAAGTTTCACGAAGATAACCGGCTACCTTTGTCCGCGTTCCGATGCTTCGTTTCTCTCTCTCTCTTTCTCTTTTCCTCTCTCTTTCTCCCTCGTTCCCGACGGCCCCCGACGTTCGATAAGATCGCCTAACGAAACAGTAAACAGAACAAAATTCGGAACAGCGACGGAAGATCCAGCACATTCGAGGATACAAAATTTACTATTTCCTATTTCCCTAATTCACAATTTAATTTTTTTGAGTTGTTGTAAAGGATGGACTTGAGAATTGGCTTGATTCGAATTGGCAGTTTCTTTCTTTCTTCTTTTTCTTTATAGACTTGCGGAAAAGTAAGAGTAACCAAACAAAAACCGCACGTCTGAGACCGAAGAGCCTCTTCCTCCCAATCCTTGCTCGGGATGTTGACAATTCTCTTGTCGAACATCCATTTTCCCGGGTTGCCCACTCATGCCCTCTTGTCTTACTGATTCGAATTGGCTAAATTTCCCCTTCTCCGCCGCGGCCTGGTCACGTGACGCGTTCCGTCTCTGTCGTGCACGTGTCACAATGTCACGTGTGACTGTCCGGTACTGGCAGAGAGGCAGTAACTTTTTTCCCTCAATTCGAGTCGATTCCCCTGATCTGGCGACACTGATACCTCAGTTTCCGATCCGCCAAAAAAATGAATGGTAAATTATGAAAGCAGAAGCTTCGAGCTTTAAAATGAGCCTAGATTGTCCAACGATTATTTTCTATAAAACTTGTCGATGTACACCGACGATATGCACGAGGAGATACACAGGCAGCACTAATACAAAAAGTCTTTTCCGTCTACCTGTATTTCATTGCAGACCTTTCCATAAATACAAAAGGACCCGCCGGAAACCAAGGGATAGTTACTCCGAGACCAGTCACAGTACAGCGCGTACACGTCACTCACGATTTGTACATTAAATATAATAAAGTATAATAAAGTATATATATATATATATCAAATAACCAACAAAATTAATATAAGATTATGTAATTAAATAATCCGCACAATTTGTACAAATTGACTCAACAGAATTTATTTATTAACGAGAAAAGCACAAGCAAACCACGTCATTGCAATTTGAACGTAACACGTCAAGCGTGGGATCATTCGGGCTTGAAAATTGAACGAACAACCAACGGTTTTATAAACAAATTGAAATAAACTGAAATTGAATCGATCGTTCCTCGTGTGGACTAATAGATTCATTTTGTTTCTCAAAGCATATTTCAATAATTAGAACAGATTAGAATTAATACATTTTCGAAAGTTCAGTATGTACATTTTGTATCAAAGCAGAATCATTTGTGAAACACGAAACAACAGAATTCGGTTACCGATCCGGCGACAAGATCGTTCAAATACAATTCGACGGGGCTGTGCTCGAGGAATCAAATTCTGGGTCCGGATAGACCCGGCACCGCGCGACACGAGTTCGGAACGTTTCGAGTTTCGGGTAGGTTCGCAGTCGTCGGCATCGGTATCCGGTAAACGCATCGAAAATGGAGCGGCTTGATTAAATGAGGACCGACAACAAACACTACAGTCGGGTAGCGAGCGGATCGAATTGAATTTGCGACGAGAGTTTCGATCGTAATGACCGGGAATCGAAAGCTCGCCTCGCAGTCGAATTAAAGCTTCCACGTTCGGCGGGGGAGAAAGTGAGAGAAATACAGAAAGAGAGAAATAGAAAGAGAGGGAGAGGAGAAGGGAGGATCGGAGAAAGGAAAGAGAGAAACGGCGAGGACGAGGAGAGGAGAGGAGAGAGAGGGTTCTATCGATCAATCAGCCATAAGTAATGCGGAGCTTTTGATCGGTTACCGTTTCATTGCGGATGGGAAGAGCGGCACGGCATGCTATCGCGTACGAATTCGGCGACTTAATCACGTTAAACGACGTTCCTTAATGACGATGGTTCTCGATCAATTAGCGGGCCCCGACGAATCATCCTGCCGGCCCCGTCGGACCTCAGATCATTTACAAACAGAGTCGGGAAAACGTGGCTCGGGTCCGCGCGGTGCGTTTTGGTTGCTCGTTTATAATTACTTGATGTAAAAACGAGGGAAAAAACAATCTCTTGCCTCGGGAGTGCGCCACGCAATCGATAGTTTGATTCCCGATGGCTATCGACTGCCCGAAACTTTTCGCTGAACTATCTCCAGTCGAAGTTGGCGCCTGTGAATATTGTCGATTCGGATGTTTCGTTAATAAATGATTTTTATCAAAGATTATCAGGCTTTTGGGAACTTGCAAATTGCAAAGTAATTTTAAACGAGATGAGCATAAAAGGTACCCCGTTTTAAATATTTTTCTGTGGATTTTTATGCAATATAAAAATTGTCCATAGAATTATTTAAATATTAAATAAGACCGCGCTGCAGCATTTTTAAATTCAATCTATTCATGTTTACCATAAATGCATAAAAGCCACAATCCACTTGTGAGGAACAATTAATACTATAACTAATAGTTTAAAGAAATTAATTGACGATTTTAGTTATCGCTTCTGGCAATGTGTAAACATGCTTCTTTGGACAATTTTGTCCAGTGATCCCTTCTCTACAGTCTCCATCGGTGTCTTCTCGTCCTTCGCAGGACCTCGGAGCATAAGGACCCGCAGTCAGCGTCACGAGTATAATAAATGGTTAATCTCGGGGATTTCGCGACGATGAATACGTGACGACGGCGAAGGGCCAATTTACGGGCGACGCTCGGAGAAGATTGAATCCTCGTTGAACAGGCCAGTGAAACTACCCAGACCTGAACGGAGATCACTCGTCACGCGAGACGGGACTGTAGGAGCAGCTGGATTTTGCACCTTGCAGAATTTTGCACTCGCGGTCTCGCTTCCCGTGACCCAGTAATCGGTGATCGATATTTACGAGCGAAACGCTCGAACGTCCCATGTCGCGGAATCGCGTGAAGTCTCTGTCTCCATTCTGCTCGAACCCTTCGGTGTCCCTTTGCTTGACACGTCCTCCTTGATCTTTTAAGATTCAATGAAGAAGGACCGACCGTACGTTTGTCCACGAAGGTCCCCAACGCTATTGTAAAATTTAAGACTTTGCAGACATTTTTCCAACAAGTAAACATTTTTAACACTCCAGTGAAATTGTACTTTTGAAGTTTTATATAGTTTTAAAAATTGTTGGTCGTCTGATGCGAAAATTAATTCAAAGTTGGCGTCACTCTTGAAAAAAGTCATCAGAAAATTGTTTTTCGTGTACGTACGTATCGCGGCTTTTTTAATAATATTGTGAACGTGTGGTGCACCTGAAGTCTGCAGCAGGGTTAGAAAAATAGAATGTTTCAAATCTAATTAACCCTTTGCACCGTTTTGTCGAGAGTGACTCGACATCGGAGAAAGAAAAATGTAAAGGAATCGGGTTTTTATATGTATTTGGTTCTTCCCTTATTTATTTAATTTCTTATGTTTTTGATCATATTTAATATAATTAGTAAACAAAATTGTTTAACCAGTTAACTGCGTTCGACGTGTATACACGTCAATCCAGAACTCTACTGCGGTGCAATAACAATAACCTTTTCAAGAATGAATTGTTAATTTTTTATCAAATAAAAATGTAATCCTTCCTCGTTTTTCGTAAAATTTATAATTGTCATTGCTTGTTTTCAATTCCGCACTCAGTCAGGGATTTCTAAAACTAAATTCCGCAGTTAAGAGGTTAAAATAAGTAGCAGTCAAGGAACTGTCCTTTGAAGTAAATTTCAAATAAAACGCTTAAAATAGTAGAGAATTGTTGGCAATAAAATTGAAAAATAGTTCGGAGTGCAAAGGGTTAATGTATGTATTAACTTTGATTTTCTAACTGTAGCATGGCCCCGAATTTCCCATGGAGTTCCAAGTACCGTGCAAAGCTCGGAGCATAAAATCAGAAGTACAATAAATATTAGCTGAAAGATCATGACCGTTTAAAAAAGATTGTCGGCCAGGTCCTGCGAAGCGCCGGTGGACCTCAAAGCCCTCTTTGATCACGGGCTGCCGCCGAACCAGGTCAAACTGGACTTTGTATGGGATTAAAAGCCAGGTCAGTCAACCCTTCGCGTGTCCCTTTGTAGGGAAGGCGGCCCTTCGTCGCCGTTTTTGCGGAGCTGTCGCGTGAACCGGGATGAAAATCGTCGGCGTGTCGCGCCCGCGATCAATCTGTTCGCCGAGGCCTGCAATTTTCAGGTGCATCGATTTTCAGAAATAGCCTAACCCGTTGCCCGGGACTGTCCTTTCTCTCGAAACAATGCCTCGAAACTTTGAGCCCAAGTTTTCGACACGATTTCTTTTTCTTTTCTTTCTCGATCCCGATTCTTTTTCGGTGGTGGCGTTTTTTCCCTTCGTTTTTCGGTTATTTTTTCGCCTCTCGCCTGTCCTATAAGAGATATATTCTTTCGCGGATAGGAAACGCCGATCGATTCTTATTCCGACGCCGTTCGTCCGTGTAATATCCAACAGGCACGAGAGCCAGCTTACGTTTTCTCTCCTCATCCCGACGCCCTTTCGTCGCGCCATCGCCGCTGATGAAAATGAGAGGCCACTCGAAAACTTTCGCGCCCCACTGCTCGGAACCACTTCCCCTGCTTTTTTAGTCGGCGGCGGTCGTGTCGAGCAACCGCCATTAACACTGCCTCCAAGGCGCACCGAACAGTTACTATTTTACACTGTGTTTAAACAGATCTTTCACGAATTTTGTCGCAAGATTGATCCAAGTCCAGAAGTAGAGAAAATAAATGTCCCCATGCGAACGAATCTTCCCCGATTCCAAAAAGCACTTGAAGCGTCTAAGGAAGAAAATTTTTTTCATAATTTTGGGCTCCGCCCCCTCCTCTGCCCTAAATGGCAAGTTTATCATCGTCATATCATATTTATCAAATTTATAATTTGTATCACGCAAACCAAGGTCGTCCGGCGATAACATGTGTAAGGAAAAGTTGTTCAGAATGATGGCCTCGATAACATATTTCAAGGATATTGCAATCGGTGAGGAATCTTTCTCGAACAGAAGCGGTGACAGAAAAATTATTTACACCTCCAATCAAATCCTCCAAAGTTTAATTTTCTGTTTATTCGATTTTCGACAGCTTTCGATATTTATCCCGAGTCGATCGATCACAGAACTACACGTGTCCGGAGGGAGTAGATCGGTGCCGATAAGTCTCGCGGAAAGAATTCGCGGGAACCGGAACGAGGTGAACGTGTTTGCTCTGTTTATCAGCGTGCGAAACTAGTTTCGCTGATTAACGACTTTTTCGGCGGAACGTTTTGCGCGGCTCGATCGGGATTTCGGAAACGCGCGGCATGCGGAATCTGGTCACGTGTCGCTCCCGTCCCAAAGGATCGATATTCCGGTTTTGTTGTGCGATTAATTATACCTATTAGCCAGTCGTACTACTCGTCAATAAACGGGGATCGGAGCCGGGCGTAATTTAATTTACGAACTAACAACGATCACGCTACAACTGACGGGACGCGCCGCTACGGTAAACGCGACACGGGCTAATGTCGCGTGAAAATTGCCATGGTACCGAGGGGCTCGCTAATATTCGCCAGCGATTTGATAATCGGGACACCGGGCTGGCGATCCTCGCGCACTACTTTACCCTTGAACTGCGAAAATCACGGTCCTCGCTTCGATGGTAGCGAAATCGAGAGCTTACACGTGCGCCGCCCGCGGTTTAAGGCAATTTGCGCTGATGGCACTGTTGAAATCGCTCGTTCAATGGCAAAAATAACTCGTTCAGTTATATAATATTGCCGGAAAATAATACAATGCTCGAATTCTCTCGCTTTTTATTCCAAAAATCATTTTTTAACGCTCCGACTGTCGGCCCAATAAATTCTACAAGACTCCGGGATATCAAAGTGGCCCAAAACCATTGATCGAAGGCTCGCTCTCTATTTTACGAATAATTTTTTAACGCTTCGACTGTCAGTCGAATAAATTCCACAAGATTCCATGAAATCAAAGTGATTCATTCAATTAAATAAAAATTGAAAAATTAAGAGGCATGGTATACTGTTTTGCTGTTGCGAAAACACAATAGAGATCATAAAGAGATATAAAAATCCACTGACCAGTAACAGGTACGTTTTGCACGACAAATTGACCGATCATTACTGTCAATAGTCCACAAATTAATTTCTCTGATAACATCTCTCCACCAGCGACAAACCTTTCAATGATACACCGCAACTCATAAAAATGCCACGACAGGAACATTTAAAACTTCACCAAACCGATATTACTATTCTCTGCGGCTATTTTCGACCAAAATCAACATCCCACACCACACGAATACTACCAGAGTAACGGTAATATTTCACAAACCCCCAGTGATTATCGGTGGCCGTTAAATAATCCCGTTCGAATAAATTCCGCCAGTACCGAGAACGAAACGATCGACGTTTCGCAAGACTGTCGAAACAAATATGGCGTCGTTGCGAAAATTCATTTAACCACAATCCTTCTGATTTCCTCCATTCTCCCGATCCCCGTCCACTTCGACCGAGAAAAATACTCGCTGCTAATTCTGTTTGCCGCATATTCTTCGACTTCCTTTTGTGCCATCGATGTTTGTTTCTCTCTCGTATTCGCCACCCAGACCACCTTGCTTTTGCGGTACGTTTTAATTCCGCGGTTCTCCGACTTCTCAGCAACCCCTATCCTCTCCGTTCACCACCCTCCTCGGCCGTCGTTTCGCCCCTTTTTCGTACTTCCTTCGATGCTCTTTATTTTTCCGGTGCTGCCGCCGCGATCGGGTTTTCATCGACCCTTCTTTCTAGTGCATTTCTCAGTGCTTTCTGACCCGAGAGCAGTCCGATTCCTCGACCTCGTCTCTCGCACGGTACGAACAGGTCTTCCGGAAGTTATCGGATCACCGATTAACTCGAGAAATAATCAAAATGGCCAGGCCCGCCCACTTCAACCCCTTTCACCGATGATTTTTCTTCTGCGACGCCTTTGATAGGCTTCGACGCGGATTCAATCGAGATTGCGGCAATATCGTCACTGCAAGAACGCAGAATCGCGCGAATTTTCAGTGCAACTCATTTTTTATTCGATATTAGTACCAGTTTTCAGAATTTTATTTTTTGCGGTGAAAATAGTGGCAGAGTTGTCTAAATTATGTGTATTTGTTTGATCTCTGGATCGCGAATTTATGTTTGGGTCAAAATAGACCCAGTCTCCGTCGTTCAAGGATAAAATGTGGCTCGTCGTCTACTCCGGATGTAAACCTGCTATTGTCATTGCAGGATTCGCGAATAAAAGAACTTTTTAGCGCGTCTATGATCGTGTTTGCTGCGATCGTTAATGGCGAGGTTAATTTATTTCGATGCTCTTTCGGATCAAAAACGTATTCGAAAAGCTTGCTTGCCCGCTGCTAATAATTCGTGTCAATGGCCGTGTATCCAGCTACCACTCGCTGGGAAAATTCCTGGCCGAGCCGAGCGAACAGATCGAAACGCTAGCCGGTTTCCCGGTTTTTGCACCGCGGGGAAATTTACGCTCGCCGATGGATGTGATTTCCCGGTCGCCATGCCTTCGTTATCGCGGAATTTTCCTGGGCCGAGCAAATTTTGTTTACAGGGGATCTCGGTGATACGCACGGCCCGGAATCGCTGCCGCGCCACGGATCGAAAATTAACGATTTCGCGTCGACGAAATATTTTCGGGAAATCACGCATCTGTCGCGGCGCTTTCGCGCTCTTTATCGTCAGATGAATATTTGAGGGACCGAATTCGCGGCTGATTTTGACATCGGTGTGCAAATGCGGCGCTGCTTTTTCCGTGATTATTAGATTGCGGATTTTGTGTATTTCTGACGAAAATTAGCAGGGAATTTTTAAACAGGAAAATATTGACTTGGTTTAATCACACATAAATTGTCCCTTTGACCCGGACAAATGGATTTCATAAATAGCCTCGTTTTTAATAAATTTGAGATAAAGAATAACACAGGATGAAAAGTAAACAATCAGATTTAATTTTATTCATGTAAAAATTCTTTTAAAAAATCTGAAGCTAGGGTCTCTGAGATCCCACATTACTTTGCGGAGGTTAATAACGACGACGCGAAAGTTATTTCAAAAAGGTTATCCCGAGATATAAATAAATTCAATCTCGTCGTTTTTATAAGCTAAAGTATTGTAGTAATTTTTAGTAATTGATATTTTTAGCGTTGACTTTGAAAGAGTTGCTGAGCGGGTGAGTTTCTTGAATTAGCAAGCAATTTAGAATTTTAATTATTTTCCCAGCGTTATAAAGGTTAAAAAAAAATTGTGAACTGCTGTCAGGCTTGATACATAGAAATTGTAACTGTCCTGCGTGAAAAGAGTTCTACAGATGACAACAGAAAACGAAACATGGCGACACGATGCGACACTGACGGTCACGCGAAGGGGACTTTCATGTTTATCATGTTTCGAAGGAGTAATAAGCGACCATGGAACTAACGAATAGTAAAGTGTCTACACGGCACCCTCAGCTGCTAGAAGGAAACAGGACAGTTTGTATTCAAAATTCATTCCGTCACGAAATGTCCTAGCAGAGTATACAGATTATTCATCGTATAAACACAGTATAGCTCGAGAATGTTCGATCTTTTGTGAAATGAACAATAAGTGACGCAATCATAGTAACTGGAATCATTACTCGCGGGACATGCAAATGTTTAATGCCAGACAGAAGAAATTTTCTTGACTGCAAAATAGATTTTGTTCCTCGTTACGGTTTATATCGAATAACATGAGAAAATAGAAGCTGCAGTCTAATCATGACTAATAATACTGGAGAGGAAAAGGAAATTACTTGCTGGTATCTATATCGGTATCCGGTGAAAGAAATACGAGTTCGAAGAACCTCCCTTGTCTACACTGATGATTGCTTCATAGAGTTTGTAGGTCAAACAATTCTTTTCGTGGCTTCCAGAATGTTTTCAAGCCTTACGATTTTTTCGCAGACCTCACAACTTTTTTAAACATCATACAATCTTTTTAAACATTAGAAGTTTTATCATGGACCCTACAATTTTTCTATAATTTCTAAAATGTGTTTATAATTTTTCTCGCAGCCGTGACAATTTTTTCTTACACTCCAGAAGCCTTTATAATTTTTTGAGCTCTACAATCTATTTCATCAAGTATCATAATTTTCCCAAGGACCTACAATTTTTTCCTTACAATCTAAATGGTCTTTTATAGGTCTCACAATTTTCTGACACAGACTCTAAAATTTGTTCACGAGCTCTACGCTACACTCTACAACACTTTTCAAATCCCATAATTTTTTCATGAACCGAAAATTTTGTCGTAAACTCTAACACCTGTTTTATGGGTCCTGCAGTTTTCTGACAGACTCTAAAAAATATCATAAGCTCTATCATTCTTAAGTCTCATCATTTTTCCGTGGACTCTAAATTATTCACAAACCTCAGGCGCCGGGTGTAAGATACCCATAGAGTAAAGCTACCCCATTTCCACTCTCTCGAGCTTCTCGCATGAAGACCCGAGTCTCGGTATGTTCTGAGGTAGAGTCAGCACGGTGGTCGTATCGGCAGATATTAGTGGCGATGTGGCGATATCACGATCCCGTGAATCCGCACGATAAAACGCGATACTATTCCCTGCGCCATATTCCATGGGAGGTGTTGTTGCACGCAACGCGTATAAATAAGCGCTCGGGTTCCGCGCCGAATTCTACTCGCGCGTGCGTCCGCTTAAACGATTTATCGGACGGGACGCGAACGTTCCATACCGGACAGGGGTGCCATGTAAATCCACGGTTACGCAGCTCGTTTTGCCTCGAAGAAAGATTCACGAGGCCCGAAATCTATAACCGGATCTAGACAGCCAAAGGGAAAAGGGTTGCCGCCGCCATTTTGGTCTGGCACGCAGCAATCACTTGCAAACAAGTCTATTGAACGAAAACTGCGAGGATATGTAAAATATAAGTCAATGGTATTTTTTTAACGGTTTATCTATAAAGGTTAACCATTAAGGGCTCCTAAGGGGTTACACCACAATAAATTTTCTTGACTAATTGTTAAATAACATGAAAATATCTTTTTAGGAGATATTCAGCAACACCTTGACTTTATTTTCATATTTTTTTATTTCAAATTATACCGTCGACCAATGTTTTTCAATATACACTCTATAAAAATATGTGCAACTCGTGTAATTCTAATTATTTTCACTTTTAAAAAAACATACGTGTACTCTAAATACACATACATATGTATTCCAAATACCAATGTAAAAGGTCCAAAAGTATTTCCGAGAAAAAATTCCTAAAAATACGTGCAAAAACGTTCTGGAAAACCAACACACCCGCTTGAGTATTGATTTTACTGTTCAGGTTCTGAGAATGATTTGGACAAGCAATTTTTGCAAATGATTAATTGTAACTGAAAAAGACGTGTTTCCGCAGCAGAAAGGTTGCAAATTATTCACCAGGCAGTCGGAAGCTGAAGAGGCCAAGGAACGCTTCGACAGCCGAACCGGGAACGCTTCAGTTTTAAGTGCGTCGCGTTCCGTCGACGACGACGACCTCGTTTAAACATCCTATTATTCGCATTATTAAACGGCGCGAGATTGAGTTTAATTGCGCCGGAGGAGCCCGCCGACTTAATGGACACAGTGCCGAATGAAAACGCGGCCACTTTCACCGCCCCGAAGGGAGCAGCCACGAGAGAGACTTTCGCGAACCTAACTGCCATGGCGCGCGTCGGACGGGCCGGGAACGCGATGAATTTCATGAATAAATCTTCAAGTTTCATAAACAATTAACGGCGATGATGTTTCGGGAACAAACGGCAAATCGAGCGTACCCGTCTCGCTTGTTTGTTGCGACGTCAAAATTGTTTTTGAATCATTCGGCTGGAAAAACTGTGATAATTGGAGGTCCGATCTTTGTGAATTTTTGTATGGACATTGACAAGAATTAGCAGCATTTTTAGTTTTCTTCCTGCGGCCAGGATTTCTAGAAAACAGCGGGGACAAGTGAATGACGATACTAGGTTTATATCCGAAGTAGAAATAATTGTAGATGTAATTAAATAGAATTTTTGGGCTGACGAATTTGCGTAAGGATCCACGATAAAAAGAGTATACATACATTTAATTCACGGATCCGACAGTTCCAACGTATCAGAGGCTCAACAAAATTTTTTTTATTCGCGAATCCTGCGGCCAGGATTTCTAGAAAAAAAAAGCGGGACGAGTGAATGACGATACTAGGTTTATATCCGAAGTAGAAATAATTGTAGATGTAATTAAAAAGAATTTTTGGGCTGACGAATTTGCATAAGGATCCACGATAAAAACAGTATATATACATTTAATTCACGGATCTTACAGACTCAAAGTATCAGAGGCTCAAAAAAAAATTTTGTATTGCTGAATCCTGCGTCCAGTATGTCTAGAAACAGCGGAGCGAGTAAATAACGATACTTGGTTTATATCCGAAGTAGAAATAATTGGAGATGTAATTAAATAGAATATTTGTGCTGACGAATTTGCATAAGGATCCACGATAAAAAGAGTATACATACATTTAATTCACGGATCCGACAGATCCAACGTATCAGAGGCTCAAAAAAATTTTTTTATTCGCGAATCCTGCGGCCAGGATTTCTAGAAAAAAAAAAGCGGGACGAGTGAATGACGATGCTAGGTTTATATCCGAAGTAGACGACAAGCCGTCCCGCGACAGTGCCCGTATTTTTCTCTCGTGGAACAACGAATCGCCGCCGTACCACTTTTAATAACTGCCGGTGATCGTATAAACGCGAATTTATAGTATTTCGAGCGCGGCGTACGCGTGACACGCTGCTCCGCGTACGACACGCGTAAATCTGTCGTTTATTTCTTGTTTTTTACCTTCTATCCTCTCTCTCTCTCTCTCCCTCTCTCTGGATTTTTCTCGTTTTTTTTCGTTCGCCAACGTTCTTCCTTTTTTTCACCGTCGCGTTTTTCGGGAGAGCGACGAGCGCGGAACAAAAGGATGATTCATGGGCCAGTTACGGATGATGAACAGCGCCGGGGACTCTTCTCGACGATGAACGTTCCTTTACAAATATCGGCGAACGTCGAACAGGGCCCTCCCGAGAGCTAGACGACTGCGAAATGTTGCGATCACGAGCAATTTTTTGTTTGACCGAGGTACAATTTTCAGGGAAAATATTTCTTGATCGAATCTTTACTAGGTGAATGTATTTTGTACTCTGGTTAATCTTTGTTGATCAATGGCAAACTATTGGCGACAAGTGAAAATGGACATGGAATTCCATGTCGAAATTGTTTGAAAATAAAAATGTACTTCATCGTTCAATAATTTTAAATAAGTCGAAGTTGGTGTATAAACGAATTCATAAATTCTCCTTTCCCAGTTTTGTATTTCGCCTGTTCATGTTTATTACAAATACAGAAAATCAACAGAATAAATTCGAATAAGCAAATGGCAGAATTGTCTGGGACAAGAATTGAATAAAAATGTACTTCTTCTTCGAATGATATTAAGAAATTGAGAGTTTCACGTATCAAATCTGGTTTTTGTGTGTCCACGAATACGGAAATCGAAGAATATGTCCAGCAGGAACAGAACGAACCTAATTAATGCGCCGCAACGATTTTCGCGCATCGGAAACGTCCCGGGGAACACGCAAAATCCGAACTTTCTTCCGTCGACCCACTTAACGATTTTACGTCGACGACTGACGAGAAAGAGCCGGTGCCCCAAAGAGAATAGGTGCTCAAACTGACCGATTCGTTCACCCCGCAATACATCAAGCAAAGTTCCGAATTTGCAGAATTCACTTGAAAAATATTCTTTAGAAGCCGACGGGAAACAGACTCGAAGTGTCCTTTGCCACACAAAATACATCATTGTAAATTATTTTCATTCCAAGCAGAATATTTACATTTGTTAACAAGTGGAAGTACGGACCACTAAAAGCGACAATTTTTCATCGTTTATAAAAGTAACGAGGTACTGCATTTATTTATATTTTATATAATTATAAATAATTATAATTTCAATAATTGTGGAGTAGTGAACCCAGAGCCCACGATCTTTGATTGTCCAGTATATTATTAAAATTACCCTGCTAATTGTTTATTCAAAACAGAAATTTATATGGAAGTGTAGATAGAAGTATATTTAAAAAAATGTACTTGTAATAATTTCAGAGTTGAAAATAACGTAACATTTTCAGATGCTTCAAATGTCTTCACAATTTTGTTTCTCACTCGTTCCTTCTCGCCATTTTAAAAAAGTAAATTTATCTAGCATCATATTCACCGTCCAAAGTTTAAAAATGCTGCAATACTTTTTCCAGCTGCATGAATCTACGAATTATTATACAATGATACCCAACACAATATTCTACGTTTGTGATAAAAGAGGCGTTTTTAACGCTCACAAGTTCGATCGAACAATTTCCAGGAGAGATAGCATCGCCGAATTCACTTCGACGTGTCTAAACGCGTTCGATCGGATCGAATCTTTCGTAGTACAATCTTCCTCATGGTCAACACATTCTACAATCTCCATTCTACAGTTCGCGAGCTACACGAGGATTTACGAAGTCCGTATCCGACCGGAAACAACGTGTCTTCCCCCGGACCGTATCCTGTCGCAGTTTACGCGACTTCGCGCAACAAACATGTTCCCAACGATTTTTCGAAAGACCCAGTTTCGGACACGCGTTACAACGTCTAAGCGCCGATAAAACTTGCGTTCACCGACGAGAAACGCCTGTCTCCCTTTCCGCCATTCATCGGCGAAACAGCTTGAAAATGGAAGAATAGAGAGGAAGAGAAAAAAAGGGAACCGATATTTCGCGCGAACGGTAAATACAATTTTTACGCGTGTGCCAGCAGCGCCGGGCGCAGTAAGTTGCAGGTTTTTTATTTTTTCTTTCGAGGTCGGCGCTACGGACAATTCCACCAACATTTAATATGGGAATAAAACGGTGTTTACGAGGAAAAGCACGATTCGAAGATTGCTCCATGTGCCTGGAATTACCGTGTGTTTTGCGGCCGATGCTTTGTTTCTTCTCCTTCTCGGTCTGGGGTTGTTAATCAAGATTTAGAGGGTGGAAATAATTTCGGGATGAATGTGATCTCGATCTGCGGACTGTGTTTTGTGGTGAAAGTCATGGCAAACTACTTTAACACTACGATGGGGTGAGATTTGACGTTCTCTAGAATATTACGAACAATTGTAAATAAATTAACAACTAAAATTCCCGAGGTGTGAAGGTAGTGTTTAATAGAAACTACAAGGAGTGAATTGGATGGGGTGAGATTTAACGTTCTTCATTTTTCGAAGCAAAATTCAGAGCGTGTTGGTAATCAAGATTTCTAAATTATAAAGCTGACTACTTAATCTATCATCGTGTAATATATTGTCAATTTCGTGATAAAGATCAGTTAGAATTTCTATACATATAAGTATAAACAAACATTTCTTTGAAATCGAAATAAAATTCTGCTGTCACAGGAAGTGTGATACGATTTAACTTATTAAATTCGAAGATCTGTTTTCGTTGCTATCTATTGAAGCCTCTTGTGGTGCACTAAAATACAATTTCACGAAATTACCAAATTGTAATTCACTAGCAATATTCCTAATACAATTAAGATTCTTACAAATTATGATTTCAACTCACTGATACCATGAATTTAAATTTTACAGGAGGATACATTTTGCACGGTGCATTTTGCAATAGTGCATTTCGTAACAGTGCAAGAATGTCGAACATCAAACAGTGCAAGAGTGAAATGGGGTGATTATCATAATCGTCCATAAACGTCTTACCAAAAATCGCGAATGGACTACGTTCTCCACGATTGAATTTCCAGTCCCGTGTTTTCCGCGATCATACTTGCGAAACTCGAGCGTCCAACGAATAGGACGCCGCGGCGAGAAAGCTCAATCGAAAGCTGCAGGCGTTGGTTCCTCGAATTCTTACCTAGGTATAGCGAGCCGACGTCCGTCGAGGATTGCGAGTCACGGGGCACTGAGCTTACAAGACACATCCAGGCCAGCGGCGCTTGTAAGCTCGCGGCTCCTAAGCTCGACTTCCAACGTCCAACCCCCTACCATCGGCACCCACCCCTTTCCGACACACACACACACGATATTTCCCGCGTTCCCTGATTACCATCCGCGAAATTAACCACAAATTCACCAACACTTTGATTCTACCGCGAGCACTTCTGGTCCAGGAAGGTCGATTCCCCTTCCCCAACCCTGACGTAGGTGGTTGTCAATTAACCCGTTGCACCCTGAATTCTTTTTCAAATTTTGTTCCCCACTTTCTATCATTTTAGGTGTTGTATTTAAAATTCGTACTAATATTAAATAAGGTTTCAATTTTTATATTGAAAATAGTTATGCGTACGTTCACAACAACGGTCTATCATTTTAAGGATTGTATTTAAAATGTACTTCGAGAAGCAGTCGTTTGATTCGTACCAATTTTTAACAAGTTCTAACAAATTTTATATCGAAAATAATTATGCGTACGTTCCCAACAACTGTCTATCATTTTAAAGGTTGTCTTTAAAATCTACTTCAAGAAGCAGTCGTTCGATTGATACTAATTTTAAACAAGTTCTACAAATTTTTTATATTGAAAATAGTTATGCATACGTTCCCCACAACTGTCTATCAGTTTCAGGGATGTTTTTAAAATGTAGTTCAAGAAGCAGACGTTCGATTGATACTAATTTTAAACAATGCTTTGGACATAATTAAATGTATTCTTATTGCTTGTCTAAGTAAAAGAAAATTAATATTGTAAATTATAGTTTATTGAACTATTTAACTGACAACTTAAAAATGTCGAGTGATACATAATTTAAATAAAATTTAATGTGGCCAGGGATACTATTATTTTTTAACTTATAATACAATTTCGAAATTCTTCTTCGGTTTCTAGCTTAACACTTTACCTACCGGAAGCCTATTAATAGGATTTTCAATAATTGTGCTGTGCCAAAAGAAAGCATAGAAATTTTCTTTTACATTGCAATCTTAAATGAAACTATTAGACGACGATATTGTGGGTGATTTGTTAGTCCTCAATGAAAATTGCCGTTGCTATTGAAGGTTCTATTAAAAATCGTTTAGCCATGTATCATAGATTTTTCAAAATTATGCAATAATCACCGGTCGGTAATGTGTTAACAAACGCATAAACTCCGTAATCTCCGATCAACATTCACCGCAATCGAAGCAGGGTAATTGGCTAACACCCTCGATCAGTGTCAAGGGGTTAATCTTCGACGGCCGAGACTGCAACCACAAAGAAGCATCGACGAATCGTTCAGAAGCCCCGCGAAACGATCAGAGCCGTTTTGCTCGTTCCCGGAGGGTAAATTGGGGAGGGGAGAAAAAAAAGTGTAACAAGAGAAACGATAAACTTGTCGTCGCTGTAACACCAGTTCAGGGGTTTCCCGAAGCCCCTGGTAGGTAGGCTCCCGTCGGAATGCGAACTAAATATCGCAGCGCACGGTACCTACACACATACGCATACGAAACGTAATCGAAACGATTCGAGGCCCGCAGTGTAAAATCGAGTGCTCGGAATCGAAAGCCGATCGACAGCACGAATGGGACGAGCGAACTTGAAGCACGATCTGTCTGAAAACGATAGTGTAAAATTGGCCCGATAGCCGGACCTTGACCGAGAGAGGGATGCCTTGATCGCACCCGATTGGTGTGCAAACACGTCGATGCCTATGTGCCGCGGCCGCGTCCGTGAAAGACGAATGTCGAGTTTCCCACAGTTATCAATCCGGACGCGTTATCGGCCGGCTAATGCTTCCTCATCTATGTTCCAGGGATCGAACCGAGACTTACGTGTAGACCTAGCTGGTTTTAGTCGCGTTGGACACGCGGGAAAGCTTCGCTCACACCGATTTTCCGAAAATTCGCGTAGTCGAATTCCGTCCCTCGAACGACGACATCGACTGTTTGCTACACGACGATCCAAAACTGGTGTCGCGAAATTTATTTCTGAGAAAACATTCGAGAAAATCGATCTTCTACCGACAATAAAAATTTTTTAATCTTAGATCATCGAGTTTGTAAAGCTACATTCATGAGAATATATTAAATTAATTTGTTTCCTTGGGGCATATATTGTAATGAGCTAAAATTTTCAATAAATGTAATTTTTTAATCTCTATAACGTAACGTAACATCGTCAGAGTATAATTTTATGTTCATTGTGGGATTGACTGCTGAGAATAGAAAGATACAGTAGATTTAAAAAATTATAGCAACCTTGAAATATTCGAAAATCGATCCTCATACCAGAAAAGTTTTCGCAGGCTAATTTTTTAGGAATTACCTGACTGAAACGGAGCAATTCTTCTGATTCTTTCGATCTTCCACGATCCTGGCAAATAGTCCCTCGCACAGCCTCGGAGTCAGTCCAGGATCCTCCTGCAAGAACATTATTTATATCAATTCAATGAAATTTATTAATTCATGTATTCGATACAAATTTAAACTAATTTTGTAAAAAGTGTAAATGGATATTATAAGAAGCTTGGAAGAAAATAAAGCATAAAATGAGCATAATCATGTTGCTGACGATATTAACCCTTTGCACTCGGAGCTATTTTAACTGAAAAATTAAGGATTTCTTCCGATCTAGAATATTTCCATTCTGTATGATTTTTTAAATTTGGTGGATATGAAATTGATGTAATACCTCATACAATACTGAAATGTTTAGTAATTGATTAGATACCGACAGATCTAATAATGTAAACAATATTTTAAATAATAGTACAGCAATTATTGATGGCGCCTCAGAGGCGTCACTCGAGTGCTAAGGATTAAACGTGCACATTGCGAAAGAAACATTCGGGGCAGCCTGACATATCACAAATACAAGAGACGTAGTCAAGGCTCGAATCCAATTCACGGACTGTCAACTTGAATTAATTGCTACGAAGTCGCCGAAACAAAACCTCAGAAAATTGCAAACAAAATAATAGCTTTGATAGCACCGCCTTCAATCGACGATAAAAAAGGAAGTCTGTGTACGGACCGCGGAACGATCAATTACCACGGACGCGTATCGCGCTCGCCGGAAAATTATACTTTCCCAATTAAAAGGCAATATAATAGTTAACGATCGGAAGCGGGAGAGGAGCCAATCGCAAAAATTCATCTGCAATCGTGTTCCCTCTAGTCGACAGTAATTCTTTTTCGCGAATTTCCCCCGGTGGTAAATGGAAACTGTTTTCGCGGGTGCGTCGCTTAATTAAATTGCCCCGCGGCTTTACATTAGAGAGATGCGCCGCGGGATTTTTAAAAGCGCGCGCACTGCACGCGTCCCAGTTATACTCGGTTCCAATTATGGAGAGGAGCCGTCTGGATCGCCCGGGGCCATTTCGATGACCCATAGATAACGATACGTGATTCCTTTTGTGCCTTTCTCGCTTCCGAGTTTCACTCGTTTCACTTGTTCCACTCGTTTCGCACGGAAACCGTTTCCGAACGGGAAATGGCTAACCTTTGTTTCTACATACGAGTCATGAAATTATTTATCTAGATTTAAAAATGCATTCTTGTACATAAAGCACGAATTTTTTTCAATTTTTATTTTACTCACTCCGATCCTATGAAATCTTTGAACTTACCGAGCTGACAATCAAAATGTCATTTGTCCATATTTAGAAATATATTTTTGCATTAATATGCGCAGTGCACCAAATTTGTTTAGGATCTAAAAACTCCATCGACGTTAAAAGAGTTCTTATCGAATTTTTGTGGTCACTTATGTGAAAATATTAAATCTCAGATGCAGCACTCTAATTTCAAACAATTAGCCAGGATACACGAACAAAGACAAAAGTATGTACCTTAGTGCCCATCATAGTGTAAGTTTTCCCAGAAGCACTCTGTCCATAAGCGACCAGACACGAGTTGTACCCCGACAGGACAGCCTCCAGGACAGTCTGACCAAGAGTTTCATAGATCCTCTCCTGATCCGCGAAATTAACAGCTTCAGAGTTGGACGAGTCGAAGCAATAATCGAAACCATATCTCCTAGTCCTCTCACGACTATCTCCTGCCTTGCTGGAAGACACCTTCAGGTTCGTCAGCGAGATTCCATTCGCGTCCGTGTGAACCACAACGTCCGAACCCGTTCGATTCAGCTCCCTGGATCATACAAAATACAATCTTTTAAAAATTATCTTTGAGCTACCGTTGGGTTGTGTGATAAGAACACGTTAGCATGTTCTTAACAACATGTACTGGTAGAATAGCAATCCCTGATCACCGCAAGGCAATGATGGCCTAAGCCGCGAATGGTTTCTCGGTATCGCTCCATTTCGCAGCTCGCCGTTGGGATTGCTAATTCGCGACACGGGGAATGAAAGCCGATAATGGCGAGCTAACTGTGTCGCGAAGTGGACCAACGTGACTCCGGAAAGAGGGCCGTACATTGCAACACTACTGCAAGTTCGTGCAATGACTCTCATACTTTTTGGTTTAAATTGTAATTTAACACTAGATTGCCTAAGGAAGTCATATTTTGACTGCTTTTCAATTTCAATTAGAAAAACAATTATGTATATAATGACACAGCTTCTTAGAATTTTGTGACTTTTTGTACAACGTATAAATGCGTTTATTAATCATTGTAGTTGCCTCCCCCTCCTTCATTTTCGGTATATATATATATATATATGTGTGTGTGTTATACCTGTACTGCCCAAAAGCAGTCATTTTGACTACTTGGGAAATTTTAAATTATCAAATGACTTTTATTATTGATTTGAGTAAATTTCTTATATGGCCAGTTCGGCTCTGGATTGGAATAACAGTTTATATTTTTTTTTATTATCGTCACACGATAACATACAAGTTCATGATAAATTGTCGATTTGAGCATATACTTGATAAGTTGCAGTTGTTCAATAACTGAAGTAGTACTTGTTAGTCGAATCTTTATGCCAGGCCTTCCCACGCGCCTCGTTCCCCTTGAACGCGCTATGTATGACTGTAAATAATATAGAAAATATTAAAAATTAATTTTAAACAAATTTCTTTACGCATTAGTTATTCTTTCACGATGCAGTCATTTTGATTGCTTTGAGGCAATATAGGTATATACTAAGTTTCAGCCTTTCTAGTGTTAATGAACTTTCTCTAGATAGTATTCTCTGGACATTGCATCGAATCTAGCAAGTTTGCAGAAGCCAAAACCATCTAAGGTCTGGGCAATTTGTACTCAGAGGGTCGATTACGTAGATCGGCTACCCCCACTATCACACTCTCGTGCAGTGCCTGTCCGGACCTTTTTTTTTATAAAACCGGCGTGTCGTAAACACACCTCAACCGAGACGGCCCATGGACCGCCCCTCTACCAAGTAATTTATTCCCGAACTTATGAAGGACTTAGGGCCTTCACTTTTCGTATTGCTCCTTACTTAGTCCTTTGTTCCTCGGGCCCGTTTGTTTATCGCGTCTGTTTTTGTCTTTCAGTGCCTGTCCGTACCTACCGCGACAAGGCGACCCTTGCTGGCCGGCCGAGAGTCAATGATGTAGAATCGGCAACCCTCACTAAAGGTCGGGTCATATAAGCCAGTTCAGGCCAGTCGGACAGAATATTGTTGTATTGTTACCCAGATTTGTGTCAACTATTTTCGAGCGGAAATGCCTCTGCCAGGCTATGTTCCGATATTTCTTTTCGGGACGAAGCCCGGCAGGAATTTCCGTCCGAAAGTAGTTGACACAAGCCTGGGTAACAATATTCTGCCCGACTCACCTGAGCCGGCTTATATTTATGACTCAACCGCGCTCCGATGCGGTGCCCGTCCGAACCTGCCGCGACAGCCAGAGATACCTGATATAATAAATACTTTTAGTCGAAAGGAACAATAAGTGATCCCTTGAATTGATTAAACTGCCCTTTGAATTTGAAGAATCCCTAAAAATCCAGAAATTAATCAAACGATCCATGCCGATATACGCGAGGGAGTACGAAACCATGCGAATATTCGCCAACCGACGGGTTCCCGGCGAAGGATACCGGAAATGATCGGGTCGCGGCGGAAGCGCGGGACTCGCCATAGTCGATCAACGGCACACCGGTTGACCCAGAACGATCCGGGCACGTCCGGCACGTTCGGCACCGGCGAGGTGTTAATTTCGCAAAAACGCGATATACGCGCGGCACGGAATCGCGTCCCGATTAGACCGAATCGGGGCCGATAGGATCACGCGAGGACCTCGGGGTGAAAGCACCGAATCCGGTCGCGTGTGTGCGTCACACACCCTGGGCCACGTAACCGCGTTTCCCGGTGTCTGGTCACGCCAAATGTTGTGCCGGCCGCGACGGAAGGCGACCCGAAAACCTGTTCATCCGTGGCTCGTCAACGGACACCGGCCGATTCTCTCGAAATCCCCCTGGGAGAAGCTCCAATTCGGTTACCGGCACTTTTTGCCGCGATGAAACCCGTCTAAACGAGTCGTATTCTACCGGATGAATGCAAAAGTTCTTCTTCGAACCTGTTTCAGGTATAACAATTTTATTTTGCATTCAGATCCACATGCATGGTACCTAAACGTTCTGATATTGGCGTGAAATCAAAACGCGTCGTATCCTACCGGGTGAATGCAAAAGTTCTTCTTCGAACCTGTTTCAGGTTTAGCAATTTTATTTTGCATTCAGATCCACATCCATGGTACCCAAACCTTCTGATATTGGCGTGAAATCTAAACGCGTCGTATTCTACCGGGTGAATGCAAAAGTTCTTCTTCGAACCTGTTTCAGGTATAACAATATTAATATGGATTCTGATCCACATTCATGGTATCCAAACGTTCTGATATTGGCGTGAAATCTAAACGCGTCGTATTCTACCGGATGACTGCAAAAGTTCTTCTTCGAACCTGTTTCAGGTATAACAATATTAATATGGATTCTGATCCACATTCGTGGTATCCAAACGTTCTGATATTGGCGTGAAATCTAAACGCGTCGTAATCTACCGGGTGACTGCAAAAGTTCTTCTTCGAACCTGTTTCAGGTATAACAATTTTATTTTGCATTCAGATCCACATTCATGATACCCAAACCTTCTGATATTGGCGTGCAAATCTAAACGCGTCGTATTCTACCGGGTGAATGGAAAAGTTCTTCTTCGAACCTGTTTCAGGTATAACAATTTTATTTTGCATTCAGATCCACATTCATGAAACCCAAACATTCTGATATTGGCGTGAAATCAAAACGCGTCGTATTCTACCGGGTGAATGCGAAAGTTCTTCTTCGTACCTGTTTCAGGTATAACAATTTCATTTTGCATTCAGATCCACATCCATGGTACCCAAACCTTCTGATATTGGCGTGAAATCTAAACGCGTCGTATTCTACCGGATGGATGCAAAAGTTCTTCTTCGTATCTGTTTCAGGTGTAACAATTTCATTTTGCATTCAGATCCACATCCATGGTACCCAAACCTTCTGATATTTATGTCTCTATATATCGATCGTAATATTGTTTATAATAAATGTTGATGTTCTCGGCGCTATGGTTTCGATCAATTTCTACTGAGAAATCAAAAAACAATTTTGCAGATTATCAAATAATCATCGACGTTCCGATTCTAGTTTGAATCATTTTCAAGATGTATTTGCCTTGCGTCTGTAAAAATATAAGTTTGTTGTACAATTTTCAAAATGCACTATTAACTGCACTTGTGATATTGGCGTGAAATCTAAACGCGTCGTATTCTACTGGGTGACTGCATAAGTTCTTCTTCGAACCTGTTTCAGGTATAACAATTTTATTTTGCATTCAGATCCACATTCATGGTACCCAAACCTTCTGATATTGGCGTGAAATCATAGTACGCTATTTTCTCCGTAACTGTCGCGAAGGTAATTTACTCTACCGAAACTGTCGAAATTTTATCTCGATCATTGGAGGATCCCCCTTGGAGGCAGTCAAGCGGTAAGTCCATTCAAATGTTTTGATAAAACCTCGGGTCTGTGTGCTGTTTCTTAGATCATGTAGTTCTACTACTTTTTATAGCAGATAACAACGAATTAGCGAACGTCGTAGAATAGATTATAAATAGATTTGCCTAAACACTACGTTTTACTCCGCTCCGGTATACGCCATCGCTATTTCTAACATTTTAGCTTCCGAAATTGTTGTTCGTAGGGTTCTAACAAAGTTATAATGATATTTGCACGTCTGTTTAGTAAACATTTAGCTATGTTAGCTAGCCGCTGTGTTCATTCTCCATGAATGAACACAAATATTAATTTCATCCGCCACTGATGCCACGTGCACGTTCGATGTTGCAATTTTCATCGAGAGCCCCACGTTCACGTGGTTCGTTTGCTTATATAATAGAATGTGTATTACCCTCGCGGGTCTGATAAATAGCTTAGAGTTTGAAACGATAATGTCTGCCGATAATGGAATACTTTGCGATTCGAGGAAATTCAATCTCTGTGGTCATTATGTCGAGTTCAAACGAAAAGTGATTTTCACATTTGTCCGGAGTAAGTCACAATTCTTTTTAAACAATTCATCTTGATTTTGCTGTTAAATTGAAACAGCACACGAAGTCATCAATACGATGGAAAGGTAAATTATTAGCTGTGTAAATGTTGACTGAATACACCCCTTTGATTATAAAGTTTTTAAATAAATGTACAGCGAGATCAGTCACGTCGTTGACAATTAATTAACACGTTTATTGTATGTTGATTGAAATTCTAAAAGGAGTGGATTCTAAAAGAGGTAGATTCCATAGAGCTCAATAAGTAATTACTATGACAAGCTTTAACTTCACCCTCGCAAGGTAAGGTCTAATAACACAGAAATAGTAACTAGTAGAAATAGTAAGTGGGAGTGTCTTAGATCGCGACAAATGGATTTCATAAATAGCCTCGTTTCTAATCAATTTGGAATAAAGAATAACACAGGATAAAAAGTAAACAAACAGATTGAATTTTATTTATATCAAAATTCTTTTCAAATATTTGAAGCTGGGGTCTCTGAGACCCCACATTACCTCGCAAATGATAAGATCATTGTTTTTTATTACTAATAAATGCGTAGAGAGAATATATATCACTAGTTTTGTACACCATCAATTCATAAGGGTGCGAGAGAAATCCCATGTAAGATCACAAAGGTCCCATTTCTATCAACAGGCCCTCCAGCACCCTGAAAGACAAGAACAGGCGTGGTAGTGGGCCCGAGAATCGAAGGACTAAGGAGCAAATACGAAAAGTGGAGGCCCTTAGTCCTTCATAACTCGGGCATCAGCTACTTGGAAGAAGGGTGGTCCATTGACCATCCCGGTTGCGGTGCGTTTACGGCACACCGATTTTATTCTCACTCCTAACAAAAAAAGAAGGCCCTCCAGCGCCCTAACTCACCCACAATCGCCAATTCAAGGCATGATAAGGAAATCTAGCTAAAATCTAGATTCTCCTAGTTTAGCAGTCGATGGCAGTTCATCCTTGACACGAAGCACAGTGAATGAAGTTCTGAATGAAATGCAGGGATCGGAGGGTGTTAGCAGCTCATTCCGAGACCGTGAAGTTCCAAGGCGCTCGACTTCGGGGAACAGCACGAGTCCCAAGAAAACATCGACGCGGAGGTCTCTGAATGAATCGGGGCTGGGCTACGAGAGACTCGTACGTGAATAGCAACGGGCACAGCCGGCTTTATTATCCGGCATCTACCCTCCGTGGCGCCGCAGACCAGTCAAGTGTTATTCTAGAACGGATGCGCTCTCGCTCCCGCTGCTCCTATTGGAGTCGTTAAACTGTCGAGTCGTGTGTCATCGGCGTGTCGTGCTATTCCTACGCGGACCCGGTCAGAACCGTCGTCGACTATACTTTTGTAGGGTGTCGAGAACATCCCCCGGATCGGCCGAGGCTACGCGACGATCCAGCGATTATGGGGAATCAGGTAGACGGATCAGAAAAACAGAAATCCTTGACCCTAAGGCTAGCGTGTTCGTGCAATTTTATGGACATTGAATATCTTCGGACACTTTAAAAAAGACGATAACTTTCTTAAGATTGAAACGACTTTAATTTTTTCGAGATGTTTCCTAGCTGAAGTAAAAGAATTTTTCTTTTTACTTCAATCGTGGAGAAACTTTTAAATGCTGCTTTTTACCACTTTTTTTTATGTGTGTGTGGGTCAATATTGAAAATTTGGAAAATACATTTTGTAGACCCGTACGAGTTACGTACGTCGATATTCTGAAAATTTCATTGAAATCGATCAACATTGCAATGATCTACGAACGATTAAAAATGGCGAATATCACAGTTTTTTCACGTTTTTTCGACATGCAGTAAATCGAAAAATTGTTTGACCTTTCGATGCTTGTCGTTTTTCCGCATCAACCGATTTCGATGAAAGTTTCGACATATTGACCGTTTATTTTGCAAGTGGTGCAAGCTGCGATTAATTTAGTGTAAATAGAAAGTCATTTCTTCTTTTTTAAATGGACTTGCACCACTTCCAGAATAAACGGTCCAATATATGTATGACCGACACATATTTACCAAATGCAGTTTTTAAATTTTCAATACAGGCTCGGATAAAAAATTTGTTTGCCTCAGCTGGCATTTTCACCTCGTTTGAAATTGCCTCTGAAAAAAACCACTTGGGCACGTTTCATTGAAAGAGGACATAATGATTGCAAGACGTTAGAGACTAGATTTTATGGCCCTGAAGAGAGAGAGAGACTAAACAAACGGGGTGAATCTTACCCCACGTGAACGCGCGACAGATTTCGACTGCCAGTTTAAATATACCTCGTCGAATCCCATCGCCTACTCGACCACGTTCATCACCTCAACGAGACAGCCGGATCTTTATGAGATTTTATCGTGTCTTATTCTTCAACGAAGACTTGTATATTTGCTCGCCGTCTTTGTTTTGGAATAGGGTGGTTCGAGTTAACCCTCGAAAGAGTTGGCAGCCACTTCCGGAGTCAATGCAGCGTGGAATTAGCTTCCAACAGTGAATACAAACAAAAACAAACTCCTACCCAAACTTGTATTTATTATTATTTTACTTTACTCGTTTCATGAAACGCTTCGTGCAGTACTGTAGAGTAGAACCTTCATTATCCAAACTGAACGAAGCTTCTTTTCATTTTTTTTTATGCGACTTACGGTAACTTATTCGTGGCATTTTTCTTATTAAGATGACATTAAGCACGATATAATTCGAACAAT
Source organism: Lasioglossum figueresi (assembly GCA_028455805.1). Lineage (NCBI taxonomy): Eukaryota > Metazoa > Arthropoda > Insecta > Hymenoptera > Halictidae > Lasioglossum > Lasioglossum figueresi. Next base: position 8,696,776 of record CM052189.1, on the reverse strand, counting down.
ATTTAATGGTTTAATTCAAGCATGGATAACCAGTGCTCCGAGAGTCAATGACGTAGAATCGGCTGAAACAAATCCGGAAAGGACTCGCGCTGGCTATGTACGATGATGGTACGTCCTCGACTCTCGGCCGATCAGCGCGAGACCTGTCCGGACCTTATTTTGCATAATGGTCCGCTGTCTAATAATTCTATATTCTCTCATATTTCTAAATGCAAACAAAGATGAATGGTAAATTTCTAAAAAAACACACCAATCTTTTCTTCAACACGTCGAGCGCCACGCGAATTCTGAAAGAAATCCCCGTCAGGCTACGCGCCGTGTTTCAATAAAATCCATTAAAATGCCTTAATGATATGATCCTGTAATAAATAAAAAATTAAGTAAATTTTCAGTAATTACTTAAAACAATCTAAATTTTTTAGATTTTATATCATATTTTACATTGTCGGTCACCGATGGTTGACGCGGCCTAAACGGAAAGTCTAGTGTCAGCCACCGATGGCTGACGTGGCGCTCAACGTGTTAAGCAGTACTTCTAGCTCCCAAAATGGTATCGTAGATTGACTCAATAAAAATGCACCAAAGCAATTCCTACATCTGCTATCCCAGAGTGCCAAGATCCTGTCAAATAAACGAAGAAGCTGTCAAACGTCGGGCAATCTATAACCATAAAACGTCTCCGGTCGCGACCTGATTGCGTTCCCGTAATAATTGTCAGTTTGTCTGACTGTCGCCGCGGCTTCTATCTATAGAAATGAGTCCGGTAGCAGACGTGTTGAAAAGGAGGCGCCGTTCCCGCGAATCTGCCTGCAGATTTCCCTTACGAACAAGCATATCTATAACAGAGAAGCGACCGCGTCCTCTACCTCGGTAATAACGTCTGCGTGTGTTACCGGCAGACACCGGAATATTGGCAGAGGGGCTCGTAAAACCGGTGAAAAAACCGTTCCGCAAAAATGAAATTGCGGCGGCGGTAAACCTTGACCTCCCGGGGGATCGCGTATACGTATCCAGAGCACGCCGGTTTTTGCTGTTTCTTAAAATACATCGGCCTGCGAGGCAGAAGCGAGCCTAACGGCGAGACCAGCAGGCCAACCTAGAATTTTCCGCGGACGTTTTCATTATCCCGTGCGTGATCCTCGCCAACAAACATCGCAAAATTTCAATTTTTACCCTGGGACCTCCATTTTTTGAACAGTCATAAAACTCGACTATAATTGCTAGAATTTACTTAAACAACGAAGGCCGCCATACCGATGAAGAACAAACTGAGTAAATTGTAAGCTCACCTGGCCGAGATCGGTCTCACTCGCACTGCGACCTTGATGTTCGCCATATTATCATCCCGTGGACGACTGCAATCGACGTCATTCACTTTCCATCTCCAATTGTTGAATTGCAACTTTCCCAAACACCCGATGTGTTTGACGGTTTTTTTAAAGGCGACACCAGGGTTCCTTCAATCGCATAGAGACACGGCGAAAATTGAAGGATGCGCACGGAATCGGTGGAGCAGAGAAGTGCCGGCTGTGCGTGCACTGTGGCCGGGTGCACGTGTTGTACTGTTACGATGAAAATACCCTCGAGTCGCTTCCCAAGACCATTCGCTCGTGGTTTACCCCACCCAGAGAACACGGACGAACTCTAGACATTTCGCCCGTACCGCTGCGAACGCTATGACATCACAGGTACCCGTTATCCAGGACCTAGCTTTTCGTCCCATAGAGCATTTGCTACCTGCGAGGAAGGTTCAACAATGGGACCGCTCGGCCCTTAGACCCTGGTGAGTCAGATGCTTTGATACTTGCAAACAAGTACGACTAAGAATCTAAGAAACGAGACGAAAATGTCTAACTACCCTGAAAAGCCGACTTCGCAATCACCGAGGGGATGCACCGGTAGATTAAAACCAGGTAAATTGTGAAAATAATAATTTCTATATTGGTAAAAGCTCTATTTGTCAATCTGTCGTGAAGTTCCGGACCCCCGGACATTGTCGCGACCGGTAGCCATTGTCTCCGGTCGCGATCAACCCCCTAAATCCGTTAATTCGTCGACGAACGAGGAGGACTACGCGAACTTTCAGTCGGCGCTTTGATGTACACGGATATTTTTAGACTAGTGGAACGACTATGGTATATGTATGTATGTATATGTACGCTCTGCAAGTTGAGTCATCAAGGGTCTACAATCGTAAACCATGTGGTGCGCGTCTACGTTCATCGTAGCGGCCATTATTCCTCTTTGGTGGCCGTCAGGACCGTGAAGTACGAGAACGAGGTACTGAGCACCTGAAAGTCAATCAAAAGACGTATCACCGAAACTATTATCTTAATTAGCAACAAACAGTACAGCATAAAACTCGATAAATATTCAGCGAATCATTTATCTGGCCGCCATCGTTCATACTTAGGGGATGAAAACTAAAAGATCTGTTTGTATGTGCAAGTTCAGCATCAATCCACAAGTTGTTAAATGGAAGCTATCTGCATCAATGGGAACGAGTAAACATGGTTTGCAACCCTCGCATTCGAAAGCTATCATCCCCTGAATATGAACGACCTCTGGAAAAAAAGATACGCAACGACTGCTTCTTCTATGCATTTCTACTTGATATGTAAGTTTAAAAAGGTCTGAAGGGCCGCTTTATCATCCCCCTTGTTAGCAAGGGATGCTCTCGATGTTCATCATCAATCGATTCCATTACAGTGAACAATATTGGTGTTCGAATCAAGTGAATCTGTTCGGAGGACTTGGAAAGGGTTGAAAGGGATTGAAAGTGGTTTTCACTCACCGTGGAGAAGCTTTCCAGAGACATACTGTAAAATTTCGCCGCTGTGATCTGACTGGGGACCATCGATCGCATCATCATGATCATTAGGTTCGGGCAGTAGCGGCTTTTGATCCATTCGCAACTGTAAGCTGACAGACCGACGTTCTCGCTCTGTTCAATTAATAATTATCCATCATTTTCCACAATAATGGAATAAAGGAAAAAATTGGACAACTTCAAAAATCTTCATCCGAAAAAACTGGATGATGCGAATAAAATCAAAGGCTCCCAATCAAAGTCGCGAAAGTCCAATAAAAGCGGCGCGATCCACTTCTATTTTCTGCCAGCGATTACTTTGACCACTCAAGATTGCCCGGTTGGTATAGTACTTTCGGCCACTTCATTCTCTTTGGGTTCCTAACACATTCGCGATTCTAATTATAATTGTAACTTCCGAGTGACTAATGCCTATTCCTCCATGCTGATTTCCCCGGGATGCAGTCCCGGGCACAGAGAGAATAATTCAATAGCCCCGAGACGAGGAAAACTCCGGTTCCGTTCGAGAAGGAACCTGATCAATCCGATTCGCGGAGCTTTGACCGTGCAATCCGCTCGCGACCGCTTTCGATTAAACGAACTCGCGACTTGGAAAGGCACAGAGCAGTAGTAAAACTTCGGAAAAATTCCGTCCTTCTTCTCCTAGTTGATTTTCAAACCCCTCGCTCTTTGCGAATATTTAAAAACGTTTCACGAAAATATTCGTAGAATTAGGGGAGTTACAGGACGGGAACGTAACTGGCGTAACTTTAAAGCTGTTTATCTCGAAATTGCGTTTGGAAGAACGTTGTACAGCGTAACTCTCGAACCGATGAATATTTTTACTTTGAAATTTGACTGCAGAATTGTTTGCAAACTTTTAACGATCAATTTTCTTGGTAAATATATGAACATGAGAGAAACGAATTATTTTCCGTGTAATTTAAACAATTTTTATCCAAATTCCTCGAAGAAGTGCCACTATCTATCTCCGGATATTGAGATCATTCTCGTCTGGATCGGATCAATGGGGACCAGTTTTTCCCCGATTACCTCCTCTATCAACCCGTCACCGCTGAAGCTGAACATGAACAGCTCGAGGATGGCGGAGTTCAAGAAGGTCGAGTATTTCATCAGCCGTCCCGCGTCCTCCATCATCTGAAAGGGTTACTTTTTATTGACGACGCCTGAACAACGCAGCGAGAGTGCCGGACGCACCGAGGTGATCTGGAATCCCGCGAAGCAGATCAGACCGGTGCTAATCACGAATTGACCCAAAGCCAGAACGTTGATAATCCTCTCCAGCGCATCAGCAAATCTGGAAAAACAAGGACCTGTTCAAAACGAAAGAAATTATTTTTGACCCCGGAGAGTTCTTTTTGCGGAATGTTCAAAGAAGTGAGAAAAATCTGAAGAAAACTGGTTTGCTTTCTAATGGCAATCTCTGGTTTGTTGCTTTAGGTATGATGTTGGAAATACCGACAATTTCAAAATTGCATCTAACCTTCTAAAATGACCTTGTAATAAACAAGGGTAGTATAAGAGTTGCCACATGTGTCGCAGAAAGGTCTTGCCTGGAAAAACCGAAACTTGCCAAGGTAACTAAAAATTAGAAAACGTTCCGCAGTTATACAAGGACTCCGTTTCCTTTTTCGAGTGTTCGAGTTACATTCGGGTCTTTTCCGACTTCAGTTCACTGCAGATCCTCTACAAGGAAAGACGTTTCTTTCTGTCGCCGTTAATAAAGTCTTTTTGTTAAAGATTAAACTGAGTTCAAGTATATTTAAAATTCCCATTAAAAAACAACATATGAAATGAGAATGCCTTATTTATGTATCTTTGACTTGCAGATTGGCGAAGTTTTGATTAACATTAATTATTCAAGCGTCGAATAAACCAAACCCACTCTATTGCCTGCTGATGGCGAATTATGCACTCCGTCATCTCAGAAGAAGAGTCAGGATCGTCGCCGCTTATGGCCTCCAGCCTTTTCCGTAGAACCGCAAACTTCGCTGATCCATGCATTATCACTACCAAGTTGAAGCTAGTTGCACCGGCGATCATACTTCCGCCGAAGCCGCCTGCTGTCACGTTGAACACGTAGAAACACTCGAAAATCGGTGATACGGTATGGTTGATGTAAAAATATCCACGAAATGGTAGAATTTTGTCATTTCCTACCACGTAGATCTGTGGAAAGTTAAGGAATGTTAATGTTCAGGGATAATCTATCATCGTCAAACATCGTCAAACCGTTGCCAACCTCGCTCAAACTCAATCAAACCAGCTTACAACCAAGATTTCAATGCCTAGAACAGGTCTTTTTTCTTTTTTGTTAAGAGTGAGGATAAAACCGGCGTGCCGTAAACACACCTCACCCGTTACTGTCAATGTACCGCCCCTCTACCAAGTAGTTTATGCCCGAGTTTATGAAGGACTAAGGGCCTCCACTTTCCGTATTGCTCCTTAGTCCTTAGTCCTTCGTTCCTTGGGCCCACTGCCACGTCTGTTCTTATCTTTTAACCTAGAACAGGTCTTCTTTTTTTTTCTTTATAGACTTGCGGAAAAGTAAGAGTTACCAAATAAAAACCGCACGTCTGATGCCGAGGAGCCTCTTCCTCTCAATACGTTCCCGGGATTTTGACAAGGCCCCGTGTCAGCAACTCTCTTGTCGAACATCCTTTCCCGGGTTTACCATTCATATTCTTGTCTACAAACCTAGAACAGGTCTGGATACGGTTGGAGCCGATCAAACGCTTGCTTCTCTCACCAACCTCTCCTTCGCGCAGCGCGCATCGTCCTCGCGTTCGCGCAAGGTGTCTCGGGTCTTCGTTGCCCCACTGTACGTACCTTCGTAGCTATTCGCGACTATGGTGGTTACAGTTTTGCCTCGATCGAGGCAAATGTGCCCAGACCTGACCTAGAACATGATCTCTCCATTGATGTACGTACTTCAAGAAGCGGAACGCACATGAAGATGACAATGGTTACAGCCACGGTGCTGATGAAGAACTTGGCTAGTCGGTAGGCGAACATTGTCTTCTCCGACAGGATCATCCTGTCCTCGTAGGAGGACATGGTCCAGTCCTCCCGCATTGTGTTCACCACGTACAGCATGTCCTTTTGATGAGCGGTGTAGACCAACAACCGGACGACGCACAAGTAGAAGGCCGTGCAGATTAGGGCACACTCTGTCGCCTCGTCCAAGTCACTGAGATTGTAAATCACGTCGGCCGTCAGCGCGATTGACATCACGACCACCTGTGCATCCAGCCTCGCGATGAACAGGTGAAACACCCACCGAGTCGGACCAATTATTTTTCTTAATTCCTAGAAGTTCGCTCACCAGGAGAAACATGCAGAACAGATGGATCCTTCTGAGCAATACCGTCGACCTGCTGCTGTCCGCGGGCAACGGCCAGATCGAGATTATTCTCCCGGTCGTCATTATAGGCTTAATGAGTCGGTCGTACTGCTCGCCACCGTATATTTGGAAATTCATTGTTCTGGACCGGTCTGCTTATCGGGCTGCTTAACAGAAGGCGTTATATTTTCAATGGACTTTACGTAAAATTAAAATTGTTCGTATTAATCGCAAACGTGTATGCATGCGAAAGGAAAATTGGGTCGAAAATAATTCAACAAAATTCACTGTTAAACTAAACAAAATTTTTAATTGTCCCCGAAAATTCTGTCTTGCTTGTACTTATTAATGAAATCTTTTATTATGGCTCTTCTGGGTCTATCACCTCCTGTCCCGTTACCTGGCAGTGTGCTTCAAGGATCGTTCTACCTTCCAGGCCGATCGCAACCATACTCGACGGTGGAAAGGAGAATAACTTGGAAAAACTGCGGAGACATCGATCCGCTCTACGCAATGTAATACTTATTACTTTATAGTAGGCGTGTCGCGATAGTTGACGACAGGTAACACTTGATGATAGCGAATTTCACCTTCCGCTTCGGGATGCCGAAGTAAGTTGAACTACGCGTCTAGACCCGTTCTTTACACAAATGTACATCTCCACCTGCACATTTGTGTCTCGAGCATATACATTTCCCGAGGCCATTATACAAAATTTTCGTATTCGACTTTTCTCCTTCGCATACCGATATATCCGTTGCGAAAAATGGTGTAAAAGTTATGCGGCTCTTTTTGTATCGCAACGAGACAGGAAGTGGTTACTCGCGATTCGCTGTTCTGTAATTTAGTTGTTTAGTTGAATGGCAAAGCGTTTACCATGAAGTACACCGTCGTTGTTAGTATAATTGTTTGTTGTGCCGAAATTTTTGAGCAAATACTTACATATTAAATGGAATAATTGTAATACAGATGACATATAGGAAGAGATCAATCATTCAACGTATCCTTTCGTCGCAGTCTTCATTTCTAATACTGTTGTTGAATATGATTCGGAGGAAACTAGTTTATAAGGCAGATATATTCAAGTGATTTTTAAATAGAATTTTATAAAATATGATATTACGGATTTCCATGAATTATTACCATTAATTTTGTCATTGAAAAGATTGTAGCATAATTATACAATATTAATATAAACTATATGCAGAAGCGTGTTCCCCTTCGAATTTTGCATCTTTGTGGACTTTAACGTTACATTCGTTCAAGCACTAACACGTAGGAATATCGTAAAATTGAGAAACCAGATCGGACAAAGGGAGTTTCTTCGAGTCAATTTTAATACGTATTCTGGTAGGAATTTTTAGACGTTTCACGGCTCAAATTGAAGGTGGTGGATCCCATTTTATGATAAGAGCATTTTAATTCCAAATTAAATTCAACCTTCGGTGCTGCTGTCTTGTATACTTCACTGGAAGACTGTTTCATTTAACTGGCCATCTATCTGTGATACTCGAAAGCTACTAGCCATTCCTTTAGTTCCGTTGATCATGCTTAACGATCATAGTTAATGATCAGAAAACGAAATGTAAAATATGTATTTGTCCTAAGTGCAGGGTATTATTAGTCTAAACTTTTCCGAAATTCGGTCAAATCGGAAAATGTTATTTCGGTAAGGTAGAAAATGACACTAAAATAATAGGAAATTTTTTTCGAGTCGCCGAAAATCCCTTTGGGAAACGTGTTTTTAATGCAAAATGAACCTATGCGTAAAATGTTAGCTCAATTCAATTTGACCGATTTTCGGAAGTTTACCCCGCGATGAGATACCGTTCGTCGGTGTCCATATGGTGACTATACTGCCATCTGGTTCTACGTGACGATACTAAAATGAAGTACAGAGTTCTGACATTCTTTTAGAGATGACGCTTCATTGCCTGAAGAAGATTTCAGCATCGGCACCGTTTGTCTACAAGCTTCAACGTTTGGTCGTTACGTTGAATGTCGCTGAATTCAGGTTAGACGAACCAAATGATTCTTACGAAATATCACATTGCATCTTACGGCTAAAGCGGCATGAATTATTTATATCGTATAAACTAAATATTTAATTATACAGTAAATTCGCGTTATTTTACGAACGGCTGTATTCTGCACGGAGAAATATCATGTAGGGACACTATTTTTTTATAACTGATTCTGCCGCGTCGACCGCGCCGAAAGTACAAAGGAAGCTGAACGTAGAAAAGGACAGCATGTAAACACGGATCGCGCTATCCTTCCTTGCGCCCAAACTTTCATCGTCAATTAAACCACTAAATACAGTTGAAATGATATCGTGCTTAATGTCATTTTAATAAGAAAAGTGCCACAAATGAGTTGGCGAGAGTCCCATTAAAAAATAATTAAAAATAAAGAAGTTCTGTAATTGGATTAGTTGTGGTTCACACCGATACGGCGTTGCTCCTCAGTGGAGGGGGTAGGCACTTGACAAATTCTGGGTAAGTGGTCGCTGAGAAATAACGCGACTATACTGCAATACTTATTTGCATATTGTATTTACAGATTGTATATTTCAAGTTTTATTAAATGCATCGAGGTCATGAACTGAGCATAGCGAAAGATGAGGTTTTAGTTTTTTAATACAATTTTTGCAAGTATTAACCAACAATGCAATCCTATGGCGTAAAACCATTCTCGAATGTTAACTACGACTTATTCGTCATAAACAGCTAAATTATCATACGAGGCAATAATCCCGCCAATTAAAAACAGAACAGAATTGATCTCTTCTTATTCAACAATAAAAACATTTTACCGTACAAAGAAACATTTTACGTGAAACGAAACAATTACATCTGTTCCAAATTTATTAATTGGAACACTCAGTGAACCATCCAATACCACTAAATTCAAACGTTCCAATCGCCAATTATGTTAGTCGCCTCGGATAAATAAAACACCGAAAGCGCGTACAAGAACAAGATCCGTGAAATGTAAAAGTCATATATGCTACAAAAATGTTTTAATTGAAATATTCGGCGAACCATCGAATGGAACAAAATTCAAATGGATCCAATCGTTATTTCCATGTTAGTCACCGAAGGTTAACAAAACCTCGAGACTTGGGTTGTACGCGTCATTTAGCACAATAGAAACTGACAAGAGCTCGTCAGATGCGAAAAGACCACCACGATTATTTGCGCAGTTATGTGGCGAGCGGAACGCGTTCATTTTTTACGAATCGCGACGTGACCAGGAAAAATGGGACTCGTTCGGAACAGCGGTGTTCCCATTAACGCGTTACACGTCGTTTGCCATTGTGGGAATCGATTGGAAATGCACCGTTGTCCTTCCTCGACTTCCCTCTGCATATTGTCACGCTTTCGTTCGTCGACTATAGGAGAGTAGAGGCGTATTCTCGGTCCCGCACACTGTTCAGCGGTGAACGGCAACCGCAATGGAACAAATTTTCCGCTGCCGTTTCAATCTCATTGTTCTACTTCCTAGATATCGTTCTAGGTCTTGTTTAACGCCTTCCTCGTTACGACCGGCTCTCAATAGTAATTACGGGATCGATTACAGCCGGCAACCGATACCCAGGCGAATGTTAGCGTTACGCAAACTAGCAGACACTGGAGATGATGGTCCGCGATTCTACTTCTTTCCAGACGATAGAACAATCCACTTAAGTATGAATTCGGTGGCTGCAGGCTGCTCCTGGTCTGGAAAAATTCGATAGTAACTGAAATATTCAGAAAAACATTTTACACAGTGCTTCGCTTGATATGATATTCGAAGATAGTGCAAGGGTAGAAAATTCGTCTGTTTTCCTCGCAAAGTCAGTACATAGGCGCGGACCGCCACTCGGTGAGTTAAATTGAAGCCCGTTGCACCTCTTCGCGAATGCAAATCGTGGTCGTCGAACGGCAACAAAGCGTCGTTACCGGTTTCTTTGGTCCCGGTCGGGTCGGGGCACGGTTCTATCCTCGCTCCTCGATGTTTTTACCATTTCCCCGGCGCAATACATCATCGATAGCGATGATTCACGAGCGCGGCCTGGTCCGTTCCAGGTAATGCCTCTAGTAGAGTGGGTCCGGTAATTAGCCGGATCTGAGTATATCATAACTCGGATCCGTCATCGAGGCATCACTTCTCTATTCACGCGAGAATAGGAAGGAGCGTCCCGCTCCACGGTGCCTCGCCTCTGTAATTAACCGCAATTGAAATTTCATCTTTCATTGACCGCCAAATTACTTTCTCCGTGCGAGCGTGAAATTATGTTTACTGTATCTGTCGGCTCGGATTATTATATTTTATACCGGGAGCCAATCGTAATTAGAGTTTCTTGCCGCGGACGATAACTTGTTGCCGATGCTTGCGCCCGCCATCTTCTCGCGCGTTATTTTTCATCGTTCGGGCCCTTTCCTCTCTTCTACTCTCCCTTGTCCCCTTGTCCATTTGCTCCATTTTATTACCGCTGACCGTGAAACTTAATTGCCAATCGTTTACCATTTACGTACTGTCGTTATTACGCGGTCGCTTAACAGATTGGATATTAATATAATTAATATAACTCCTTCTCCCACCTCTTCGCCTCCTTTTCTTCGACAGTCGTGCTGTGGTCAGATCTAAGAGTTGTCTTCCCGAACATTATAGTACCGTTATTTTTTAGACACAGGTTTGTCAGATGCACTCGCTGGCCAATCATCGTTTGAAGATACGAATTTCTGTTTTACGAACAGAATTATTTCAACGAACCACGGTCGCGTCGAGTTCAACCAGCAAAGAATCGTGCACGAAACCTCTTCTTTCGTTGAAAAAAAAGTTAGTTCAGCAATCATTGTCAAACATTACGCAACCACGAGGCTCTTCGCGAGGTCCTCGATCGTTGCGAGTATTACAACATCTATAAATATAAGTTTGGTTGTTCCCAAACTTCGTAAGAGCGCAGACAAACGTCGCTCGAGGCGATTCTATGCAAATTCTCGACGGTCGACGTGACGAAGACCGATCTTCTGATACTACGTTAACATTAGACAAGCCGTTGTCGACCATGTTCCACGAACATCACGAAATTACGGTGATCACATTCGCAGACTTCGAGGGAAATACCACGGTACTGTTACCCTTTGAGTCGTGGATGCAGAGAGACAAAATGATGCGACGAGACGTCTGACAATTCTCTCAGAAGTGGAAGATGATGTCTGACAATCCTCTCCGAAGTGGAAGATGATGTCTGACAATCCTCTGAGAAGTGGAAGATGGTGTCTGACAGTGGACGGACGTTGTTACTGGAAGTTGGAAATGGTCGGCCATATTTGTTATATCGGCAGCAATATTATCACGTATATTCGCAATATTGGTAGCAATATTCACAATATTATAATATCCGGAATATTCGCAACTTACTGAATGAACTTTCTTACTGAAGCACATCTTGCTATAAAAATTCCAAAAAGTTCCGTCATAATCTTGCAATTTTTGAAAGACAACACATACCAGTCACTTCTAGTGCTAGCCACGTTCAAAGTTAATATCTTTCCTGCACATTCTATCACGATGTTTTCTCGAGTTTGATGGCTCCACTAGATCGCAGAAAGAGTATGTGTTGCCGTCCAAGGCAAGAAGATCGATCGTTGAATAGCCGAGCAGGATGACCGAATGAATAACGGAGCAGGGAGGAGCGTGAAGAAGATAATTGAATGAGAAACGGTGATTTTTAGCGACGCTCTGCGATGAAAGCTGTTGATGAAGCGAATGTTCATTCTTCTCTCCCTGTTTCACCTCTCCCATCCCTCATCTCGGCTTGGTTAAGGTGGGTCTCGACCGATGTCGAAGCTTTCCCGATGCTATCCAGCTCCGATTAATACAATATCGTTGTTCTCACTTTCTGTTTTATCCCCGCCTTGTTACGCGCTACGCTATTATCGATCCGGTCGAACACTTTCGCCTTCATCTCCTAGAGCTGCGAACACTTTAACTGCTCTAAACCTCTATAACAAAGACTATAGTTCCCTGTACACATCAGTCTATCTCCGATACACTCCCCACAAATTCGGATCAACGCGTTGTCTTCGAAACTATCAGGCAATCTACAGAACGTCTTCAAAAACTCACAATATCAAATTAATTTAGTCATTGTAATCAACCACTGCAGAATTAAAGAACCTTCTTCACAACTATTCAACAACTTTTTAAAGAAATTTTCGAAGATATTTCTAAAGTAACATTTTGTTCATTCAATTTAATCGCTAATTGGGAAGGAAGACGAGTTCAAGTTTACATGAAATTCCAGTTAGAAATTCAATCTCGGTGATCTCCGAGTTTGTCGCAATTCAAAAGAGCCTTGAAATCAGGCGAGACCTCAGGATTCCGCGGGCGATAGTTCCGCGAAGAAGCGTTTTATGGCTCGGTGTCGGCGATTTCAATGGCCGCGCATGTATCGGTCCGATTTTTACAGTGGTTTACCAGTTTTTCACGAGGAAGTCTACGGACGGAAGTCGATCCTCTTCGACGGAATCACGGGCGCGGCGTCATCACCGTGAAACCGCGACACACAAGGTAAATCACTGGCCGGGGCCTGTAGATCGTGTCGGCCGCGTTTTTCCTCGCCGGTTCTTCAACCCGCGTATTCGTGAATGGCCTGTGTATAATATATGTACGTACATATGTACATTATATATATATTATATACATACATATGTATATACGTATATATATATTATATATAAAATATATATATATATATATATATATATATATATATTGGCTACAGGAAATTTAATCTTCGAGGCTTCTGCCGGGTAACCGGCTTCTATCTTCTGCCAATCAATGACTCGGCTGTATTAGACAATCCCGGCGGAGGATATTAAACGTTAGAGGTGGACGAGGCGATGCGAACGGACGGTTCGCGGGACGAGTCATGGCGGTCCGCTCGCTTCCGGAGCCGTGACTTCTGTCGGGGCCTGTAATTAGTAATTACTGGCGAACCGGGAACAGCAACAATATGATATCTGCCTCGCGACCGGCGAACGAGCCGGGAATTGATGGGACGTCGATGACCTGACGACGAAGGATTTTTCTGAAACTCGCCGTTTTCATAAACCAGGATCTATCTGGAAATTCTTCCGCCGTAGAATCAATTATAACTAGGCTCGTTCGCAGGGTAACAATTACTCAACGCGACTGATACGTCTAATTGAAAAATCGCACGCAGAAAAAACGTCGGAAAAATTCATTTTTATTTTTTTTAACTACATCGCACCCCAGCTAGAAGTATGAAAAAAATTTGAGATAATATTGATGACAATACCTGATTATTCAATTAATTTCCAGGACGGTCGCTCTTAAGCTTCGGTATTAAATTTGTATATTTTCGAACTTTTTTCGATTTTTCGTTTTTACAACTGGACTTTGCAATTAAAAATTTGGAAAAAGTTCTCGGATGTATGGTTCGATATACAGGATGTGTTATGTGAATTTTTTTGACTATTTGAATCCGGCTGGAATTGTTGGAACAATGTTACTAATTTTGGAATAAAAGAATTTGGTTCTATCCTTGAAATTTTGTATATCAAGGGTGTAAAATTTTGAATTTGTAACTTTCACCATTTCCGAATGAGAAATTTCCAAAAAAACATGTTTCACGTAGGAGGATGCATTGGCTTTATCAATGATCGTCCATCTTCGTTGTGGATCTCCGGATAGGTCGGACGCGAGCCGCAACGATCGCGTTTGCTCTTGTTAAACATCTGTCCCGAGTGATCGGGATGCAAACGGTGCAATCCAGCGCGATCGGAAGCCAGTGGCGTTACAATTTACGCGACACGGAAACAAAAAGTCGAGAAACCAGAAACGCTAGGCGAACTGTAAAATGATGGAGAGGTCCGCGAGACGTTCGTTCACTGCCGGTATTTATGCTATCGAATCCCGGCACGGCGGTGCGGCGGCCATAGAGACGCTGCTGGTGCTGGGAAGATTCCATCAGTGGTGCGGTGCTACGGACTTTTTGTTTAATTAAATGCAGGATGTCGACGGAATTACCGTGCCCGCGGTGAAGACGCGCAAAACGATCCGGTTATGTTTATATTATACTTACGAAGAATTTTGCCGTCTCGCTGACAGTCGGATCACTGAGAACTTTTCGAAGATACAGGTACATTTTTTACTGGGGAGAATCCGTTCGGTGTTTCATTGGTAGAAGAGATCATGGGAGCTGGAGAATTTCAAGGATGGCGGTTTTGTAGAGAGGGATGTGCGGCTCCATTGAATGCTAGATTGTGAAAGGATTCGACGAAGGACTTTGTTGAATTTATGGGTGGAAGACGAAGAGTGCATTCGAGGACGCTTAATGGCTGAAGTTGGTATCAATTGATTTGCTTAAAACCGATCGTCATAAAATTACGGATTGTCGTAAGATTACTTCGAACTCACAGCATAAACGAAAATTAAATTTGATATATATCAGAATGTACGGTGAAAAAGAATTTCTTCGGGATAAATATATAAAAAGAAGCGTGTCCTCCCACAACATGGTATTTCTTTATAACTTTTTCCTTTGCGAAAATGTTCTCCACGGCTCCGTTAAGTAGTTATTAACGAAAAACACGGGTCAATCGGAGCCTGTCTATTATGTACGGGTTGACCAATGCCAACACCACGTTCAGCAGTAGCCGCGCTGCGATTGGTCCGCGTATTTCGTTAATAACTCCTTAATTAAGCCGCGGAGAACATTTTCGCAAAGGCAAAAGTGACTTCAAATGACTTTGTGAATCACGCTTTTCGAGGAAACCCATTTTAGGGGAACCTTGTAGAAGGATTGTTCTGTTTGTTGAGAGTATCACTCTTAGAAGATGTATACAATAGAGACAGAAATAATTGAATAATTAAAAAGAATCAGACGAAAGTATGTCCTAGAGAGAAAGCGAGTGTTAGGTTGTTTGTAAGCTCGGGGTTGCAAAAATGCTCGCGCGAGAGGGGGTGATGGATGCTGGAAGCTTGCGCGGCTCGCGCTCGTTTAATTTGTACGCGGGCCAGCTATTCGCATAAATAAATATATCAGATACAGATCTCAGCCGGCTTGTCCGGCGTGTTGCGTGCGTCACCGGGCACGGCGGCAGAGGAATTCACCGTGTGACAGCTCGTTAGTGACAGCGGAATAGAGTCGTCCTCGCGTGCGCCACGGAAAATATCGTCATTTATCATTTCCGCGTGCGCGGATCACGCGTGAAATCTCAGAATCGACGGAACGATCCAGACGCGGACCGGCGACGCGAACGCGAGGCGAAAAAATCGATCAACCGTAAGGCCGCGGTTATACTTACTCTCAATACCACAGTACCTCGGTACCATTACTGAGAAAATACTGAAATATGTTTTTTTACGAATGTTCTTATACATATGGGCTTGTATTGAGAGTTTAAAAAATACGTCTCTTACATCTGTGTAAATTATCTACATTCTGAATGTGGATCTTTAAGCAACGTGAAAAATTATCTGTATTAATTACAAGATACACAGGCTACGTATACACTTTCTTCTTTTTTTTAAACAATTGTAATGCGTTGGAAATAATGTAACAACAGCCCAAATACTGTCACAAAAATAAACTATCCATTAATTTTAAACGACACCTAACTGAAAAGTACCTTTGGTTGTTTATGAGAGTAATTGTTCGAATATTCGTACAATCATGTTTTCCTGTTTTGAAAAGGATTTTGATGGAAGATTTGAAGGATTTCGATGAAGATGAACAAGCGATCGATACGTGTCGCAAGGAATTGAGAATTGCGTTCGGTACAACCGCAGCATAACAGAGCGAAGTGACAAACGATACGCCGCATCGATATCGGTTTCAGGACGCGAGAAGTGGTTTTGTTTCGATGGATAGAGTCGAATGGCATCGCCGATAGCGGGACGAGGCTTCAAGATCGTTCGATTAAACTCTTCGGTCGCGAAGGCCGCGCAGAAAACGAGTTGTAATTATATTTATAGTAGCCTGATCTTTCAGCTCGTCGACGTAGACCAACGAGAAGAGAGCGGCTCCATAGGGATGCTAAGAAAAAGATTGTTTTCTAACGTCATTCCCGGTGACGGAATTTTTATGAATATGCTGCAGGCATGCTGTTGGTATTCGTCTCTTCGAGTCCAAGTTAAACAATGCAAAAAGATGCTTTGCAACATAGCGAATTAATTAATTTTCACTCCGAGGATTGTGCTCGAGAATCTTCAAGTCATAGTCTGTAATTTTTTAAATGCTCCTATCACATATAGAAATGTGATTGTTTTTTTCGCAATGTCCAGACTAAGCCAATCAGAACATTTTTGTGGCAAGATCTGTCGTCGTCTTCATCGTCACAAGTATTAGAAAGTGTTCTAATGCTATGCCATGCTACCTAAATTTCTCTGTAATTAAATATTTTAAATATCTCCTACATTAATCATTTTTCGATATACGTGGGTCAATACTTTTTTATAGCGAATAAAAATCTAGATTCCTCTTGCCCTCTAAGCCCTCCTTCAAACCATTTCCTTTTATTAAACTTTAAGTATATATCCACTATAGTTAACAAAAATAAAATTACAAATTTAAGAACCTGCTCTAAATGCTTCTACAGACAAGGCCGAAGCGAAAACCTATCATCCATATGGTACTTAATAGAAATACTAACTAAAAAGAACGAAACCTACATAATCAAAGGCGCTATCCGTCTATATCGCTCGCGATTGCTCAATTTTCTAATATTAAAAAAGAATAAAATCAAAAAACTGGACACGCTATCCTTTATCTTATAAAAAACCCTAACCAACGAGCACAAGCACGATCGCGTAAAAAATTCGCACTCTCGCACGCGCACACTCTGGGGACAAAGAGAAGGGGGGGAACGAATGAATTTTTTAATAAAAATTCGCTCGTTGAGCCCTCCCCTTTCCGCTCGTAACTTCGCCCTTTCCCCCTCTGCCCTCTAAGCCCTTATGCGTACTTCCACAAAAAAATGTGCTATCACATGAAAAAGAATGAAAACCACTTACAAATGACTTGGACAAAATTGATTTCGCATAAAGATCAGCAGTCTAATAATGTAATCGTCACTAGGCTGGGAATTTTATACGTTTCTTTCAAAAATTAATGGAAGTGGACAATTTTTATTTTGCATAAAGATTCGTGGTGTAATCATCGCATTCTTGATTTCGTATAAACTCGTCGGATGAACGTCATCCTGGGGAATAACAGGTAAACTGGGTTACCCCCGATGATTGTTCATGGCATTCCGGTTTTACGAAAGTCAATCAAGGCCAATGACTGAGGTCGAACTGTTTTCGGCATGGTCAGAACGGTTCGTTTCCTCGGGGCATTCCGGACGGTCGATGACACGCGCGGCCAATCAGAGAAAGTTGACGTAATTAATTCACGTTAAAGAGGAAGAAAGAGAAAGAGAGAGAGAGAGAGAGAGAGAGAGAGAGAGAGAGAGAGAGAGAGAAAGAGAGAGAGAGAGGAAAGGAGTTCGTGTGTCCCGTAAACTCTATTAAATTCGACGGGAACAACCGATCGGCCGGTGCATGCATCGGAACAGGAAGTTTTATTGTCCGCTACGTAATATCGGCGTACAACCAGCGAGAAACACGATTTCCTTTAAGCGCGAGCCATTGCTCGCGAGCAACAGGCCCGCTGTTAATATATCTAGAGAACGAGGTACATGACAAACAGGTTTCTCTCCGTGGCGTTCTACACTGTTAGGAAGCCATTGAAGCGAGCGGTGCCAAGTTACCCTGGCAGGTGATAACGCGGGCTCGAAGATTTTATCAGCCATGCTGCTGAATTTTCCGGAGATTCCTTAAACACAATATTCTTCCTCTTGATCTCTCAAATCTGGCGATCCTTCGATGCTGCGGCGATCTATCGTTGCACCCTCTATTAACTCTTTGTACAATCTACGTCTTATTACTGCACTGATTTTCAGAGCCCAGTTAGGCCCTTTAGACAATTTTTATATTGCATAAAAATCCACAGCCCACTTAAACCGTGAGTCATTATACATTTATAATGTACGAAACATTGGATCATCGATGAATGAATCGTTATGCAATCAGTTTTTTAAAATATAAAATCCACTACATTATTTAAAGCACATTAAATTCTATAATTAATTTGAAACTTTGCCTCTCAGTCATTGGTGAGCCACAAAATTGTTGTTTATTTTTTTAGTTGTTTCAACGTCAAACAAAATTCAAAGCTGGGTTGTCTAGGGTATCTTTGCAATGTCGGGTCTCTATCCCCATACAAAACGTTACTCTGGGGTCCACGGCTAGTCCATAGCGTGCCACTTTAGGCCTCTGTTAAGCCCCGTCCATTGATTTTAATCCCGTTACGGTCCTAGCCGGTTCGGAGCCGCGCGTGTGTCAGCTGCCCATCCCGCTTATCTTGATTTTTAGCATCGTCATTACAGTAATTACAGTTAATCGTGTTCACAATTTTCTTTCGTGCTCGCGCATTTCGTGCGGACCCCGCCCTCCAGTTCGCCCGAACCCGTTCCTCTTTTCACCTTGGCCACCGTCAAACTCATCAGCGAATCGGTATTCATGAGACCCGCGCGCGCTCGCGCATCTCCGCAATTAGAGTCTTGGCTGATTGTCAGTGTTATCCATGGGCAATTTACTGACGCCTCGATGGTAGCCCGTTGGGTAACCTCGAACGGACGACCTACTGATTGAGCGACTATTCTCCGGTATTATTCGCGTCGAAAGAGTTCTAAAACATTTTTTGCGTCTTTCAACCATTGGGAATTCAACCATTTTTTATATACAAAATTATATTGCTTTGAAAAGTCGCTGTATGCATCTTGTTGCGCGATGTTTCAGTTTTTGTCACAGTTTTTGTCTCAATAATACCACCGTCTTTTGTTATTGCGTTAGAAAACATCAAATGCTTCTTATTCTAATTACAATTTCATCGCTAGACCGTAGATGTCATCACAAGTTTCTACTTTCATCTACATTCTTTTAGACCGTGGCCTTCAGCAGCGCTTCTAATATGAAACTAACGGTTTCAGCGAGCAAAACAAAATCCAATACCATTGCGAATCTCAAGCTAAATCTCGAATCTTGGCGGACCACGAAATCTTTACATGTCTTAAACGCACAGAAATCCACAATATATTAATCGTCAAATATATTTCATCTTTCAAACATTCACGATCGTTATCATCTCTGACGCTGTTAAATACGAGCCCTCCGAGGTGGAAGGTATCCGAGCATGATCATAGTTCATCCCGGTGGTCCATTCTTTGGCATAGACTGTCGACCCATCCTCAGATCCTTTTTTTCTGATGTTCAATCTTCGAACCTTTTTTCGTTGATCCTTCCAGCAGGATTTCGTGTACAGCGTCTGCCAAAAATTGAGGTCCTTGAACAGAGGTCGTTGAATACAAACTGCTGAAGAATTCCTGAATCACCGAAAGGATTCAAGGATAAAGCAGTTCCGGTTCAATTACATTCCATTTGAATAGAATCGTAGAGAAATCGATATAGCCTATAACAGAATATGGCTAGACGACGTCCAATTGCTAACGTGCTCGTTTGTGGGTCTTTGACGAAGGTTTGACACTTTCATAGACCGCTTAATCTCTTTTTATTCCCGAGACCTCACCTAGCTTGGTCAATGACCGAAGATGCTCATTGCTGAATCGAACCGGTTCACATAGCCTTTGGGTCGTTAACAAAATTGCGAATAGGTCGAAGTTGCGAATATAAATATACGATCCTTGAAAAAAGTACAATCGAGCCGTCTTCAAATAATTCTTTAAAAATATTAGGTAGATCCATAAGTTTCTGCCGTTCTATTGTTGAATAAGAGTCCCTCGTTTAGATAGAAAAATGACGAATATTTTACATCGTCACAACTTTGTCCAACTTTTTCGACATTTCGAAACTTTCAATGCAAGCTTTAACAACCATCGAATGTCGTTAAAATTATATTCTGAAATGTAAAATCCTTCTAATGCGAATATCAATCAGGAAATTAAATAATTTCTTGCGAATACTGATATCAACAACCGTGCAGCCTAAGCGTTCACTGGAGAAATCACCATACCATTTCAATCAGAAAATGGAGCACTCCGTGAGTATCATAATCGACAGTCCGAGATGATCGCACTGTTCCCCGTTTAATTACCGGGCAATTAATGAAAATTGTCGTTCCGATATCGGTTAGGTGGGGCTGGTCTCGGGCACGGCCCTTGAACGATACGTTGTACTTAATTTCTTACGGGGCTAACAAGCGCGTTTAAAACCTGTTTCACGTTATTTTTGGCATGGCAGGATGATTGCGTCGATTCACGGAAAAATCGTTGTCCGGGTTGACGAGCGTGTCTTCTTCTCGCTATCGGCACAGTCAGTTGGACATATTTACCCGATTCGAGGAACGGGTTAACGTTGTAATTACTTCATTCCACGGAGATAGGATATGGCACGCGTAATTTATTCGCGAACCGCTCGTAACGACTCGGAAAGGCAAGCGATCGGCTACGATCCGTTGCTAATGCACTCCGGGGAAGTGTCCAGGCCGTGGCTACCCGTAATGGTACCACCGTCAGAAGTTGTCTCTGAATTTGCATCGACCACGATGCCCGCGAAATGTCGCGCAGATACAGCGAGATTGCTTAATGTCGCGGCTATGATTAGGCCACCCGAAGACGGACGCACCGCGAACCTAACTTATACTCGGCAACCATATATTAATTCCGACGCGATATCCTAATGATACTCGCCAGCTATGTAATTAAGGGATCGGCTGAACGATATATCCACCGACCCACCTGAAAAATACGCTCTCGGCGAAAATTAGAAAACAGAACTTCCGGGGTCGGTCGTCGTTTACGCGAACTCCATCCAGATGGCAATGCGCGAAGATCAGGAGGTCTTTAGGTCTCCGTGGATCGGCAATGGGAATGCAATTGTGGAAAGAAATTACGAGGTTCAGTTAACAATCTTGTAAATTAATTGACAATGAGACTAGACAATGTACACGGTGATTCTTATAAAAATATCGACCCAACGAAAAATGTTCTGTTCGGAGGGAGACATATTCCTCTTATACGAGGTGTGATTAAAAAGTAAAGCGACTTTTTTAATTTCGCAGGATACCTACAGTCGATTTTCGTTCTCTTTCTTTTTCTTATGCTGGTACACTCGTCCCGAGCATACGTTCACAGTTTCAGCTGTATAGCATTTTTTGTTTGTTTGTGAGAAGCATAGAGGTTAGAAGTGTTTTGCGTGTTCGGCGATTTTCTGCTGTCGAAAAAATGGATCAAAGAATTTGCATCACATTTTGTGTAACAAATGGAATTAAGTGCTCCAAAACACTTGAAATGTCGACAATGGCATACGGTGAGTGTACTCTGAGTAAAAGAAATGTTTATAAGTGGTACAAGCTCTTCCAAGAAGGGGAGAAGATGTTAATTACGAAGCTCGCTCTGGACGCCCCAGCACGTCAACAACCGATGAAAACGTTGAAGAAGCGAAGAAAATAGTGTTGGGGAATCGTCGAATTACCATTAGAGAAGTTGCCGATGATGTCGGCATCTCGTTTGGTTCGTGCCAAGCAATTTTAACGGAATTTTGGAAACACAATTCATGGATTTTGCGTCACGATAATGCACCTGCTCACGCATCGTTGCTTGCGAGTAATTTTTTGGCCAGAAACAACACAACGATCATGCCTCGGCCACCATATTCACCGAATTTGGCCCCCTGCGACTTTTTCCTGTTCCCAAAACTGAAGAGACTCATGAAAGGACGGAGATTTGCAACGATCGAGGAGATAAAGATTGCATCGGTGGAAGAGCTCAAAGCTATACCAAAAAGTGCTTTTCAGAAGTGCTTCGAGGATTGGAAAAAGCGGTGGCACAAGTGTATTATATCTGAGGGGAATTACTTTGAAGGGGAGAACATAAATATTGATGAATAAATAAATATTTTTTGATAAAAATAAAAAGTCACCTTACTTTTTGATCACTTGGTGTTCTAGGCAGAGTGGCCTAGAACACCAATGTCAATTTAACACTAAACCTACCGCTACCGGTCAAACTGACCGGTTCCAGATTTTCTATTTTATAATTATTGATATGGTAAAAATGGTTTCATGAGAAATGATGGTATAGCTATCTTTATTTGAACATGTATTACAATAGGAGCCGCACAAAGTCTAAATAAAATCAATCTCGTCGTTTTTCTCAGGTTTAGTGTTAATTTGATATTATTTTTTTATTGCGTCTTGTGCGACGAGAACCCGCAGGGGTTGTTTATTCGTAGTTTTAAAGATCATTATTGTTTTTAAATATCTAGTAGGATGTGCCAAAAGTTTCTTTCGGAATGTATTCCTTTAATGTTGCAAAATAAATACAAACAATTCGTTCATCACGCCACAAGATCGTCCAAGATCTCGCTAAATCATACAATAATATATATTTTTCAACAAGGCAGTCATCAAGAAACTTCAACAGTCAATTTGACAATAACTTCATATATAAAAATTGTGAGTAGTAGTATAACTATATTATTCTACTATATAATGTTTTACGACAACAATTTTTTCAGATTTCATAGTTTTAGATGTTTAAGATTGCCTCGAACACTGCGACGAGTCGTGGACGGTGCATGACGGGTAACACGTTATATTGTGTCGGAAAGGTTGTTCGGCGTCGGTGAAGAGTACAGTACAGCGCAGCAAGGCGAGCTCACGGTTCGGCCAGTAATATACCGTTCGGTGTGTTTACACGCAGGCACGAAAATTGTGGGGAAAATGATGGTTGTGGGCGGGCCCTGGCTGGCTGGGGTCAGGTCGTGTCACGGAGGAGCCAGCATCCACGCCCCCCTAACGATCGAAATTCATTTCCATAATTATCTCACGACCGCTGCGCCGAGCCGCGTGCTATGCCACCTGAGGGAAACGTTCGGCCTGATTCGTCCGGGGACATGCCTCATTCGTGTGAACCTCGCGGACGGAAGTTCGAGGTTAAATTCTTGGTTCTATGGTCCCCCGGTGCTCATTACCTTCAGCTCGTTAACCCTGCGATGGTCGCAGTCGAGTCCACTCTGACCCACAGCTGCAGACGTTCAAACTCTAACCCTTTGCACTGGTAGAACGTTCTTTCAGTTCGTCTACCAGCAATTCCAATGCATTTGTCTATAATCAGTACTATTTTCATATAATTTTGATTTTTTATAATTGACCAGGACAATTTTTATTTCGCACAACGATCCGCAGTCTAATAATTAGATAGATAGATTTAGATTAGAACGCATTCTACGCGGAGGTGATGAAAAGTTTTATGGACCCCGGATTTTATGTATTTTCTACAAAAATGAGCTGGTACAATTTAAAACAGCGAAAAGATTCGAATACTTTAAGAATATTGATATATTATTTTCGCTACATTGAAATTATTAGTGAAAAATATACTTAGCTGCTGTGTTTTGCAATCGACACATGAACATTTTATTTTGCATAAAGATCCGGATCCTTCTTACCTTCGTCATAAATGAGGATTCAAAGGTTTCAATCTTTGATTTTTGTCCATTGTCAACGCATCGTGCTTGTGTAGCCTGGAAAAAGCGTCGCAGGATTTACGCGAACACCCGCGCACGTTGCGCGGAGCGATGTCCGGTGTGTTTCAGTGTGCGTGATCAGTGTCCCACGTGCATTTACATATCCGCCAACCCTCATGATTGCGAATGTACTGTTTAGCGTGTTGCGGGTCCCTCTCTTTTTCTCGGTCTCGAAGAGCTCGGTTTCTCCCAGGTTGGATAGTCAACCGAAGCGAGTGCTCGCGGACTCTCCGTATCATCAGCCATAATGTCGCTTTTTCATAACGGCCGGGGGAACACGGCCTTAAATCCTCGCTTCTTCGATCTCTCGTGCGCATTAAATTCAGCGAGGACGCGAGATTACTTATAATTAAACCTCCTGGGCAACGCGCATCGTTCCTTCTCCCTCTCTCTTTTCCACCATCTTTCTCTCTCTCTCTCTTTCTCGCTGTTTCGTTTTCTCTTTGTGTATGCGTGTCCGCAGCCCCTCGAAACCTTCCGACGATTTTTTAGCTCTCGAAGCGCGCGCGCGCGCGCGAGCGAGCACTACTATGCTGCTGTTTGTAGTACGTTATGTGCAGGATGCAATAAGGTAGCAAGATACTCGTGAGTACTTGAGCATTGCTCTTTTAGTTGCCGATTAATGGCCGAGAGTGATGGCCCAACGAGGATCTTTAGAGATCCAGGCTTCGAATTCGATAGGAGAAGATAATGGTCAAAATCTGGGCAGCTTGTACAATTATTAGGGCGTCTTTCTATATGTATATCCTAAGAAATTGCAAGTGTTAGAATATTTTCATCGTCATTTGTATAAAATCTTAGATCTACAGGGTTAAAACATACAGTGACTTATTTAACGATAATAGAACAAAATATATATGGCTGTTAGTCTACTTAAAAATGAGCGTGGTCATGAAACAAATAATAAAATTTTATTAGAAAATGTCATTTATTACATTTTATGGCTGTTCCTGTATGGAAACTTTATACGTATGCGGTTGTATTCATAAGCGCAATGTTCCCACTTGGGACCAACATGCTCAAAGTTTTCAGTATTGTCTACTTAATTTGCTATAGAACATTTGAAAAAGTCCCCGATTGGGAACGGAATGCAATAGAGGGTTAATATTGGACTATACGACTTGGATTTTTTCGATGTTAGAACAATTAGTATACCACTACAAGACGCGATAAATGAATTCTGAGAAAATTGTAATCGGTCGGAATTGCAGAGGAAACGCTCATAGTTGTATTTTACGATAATTGGGGAATAAACCGTGCCGAAAGTGATCTAGCCATAGTAATCGGCAGAGTAAACATTGAGGGACGCGGAAGAGGGGGTTGTTTCGCCCCATCTCGGGCCACGTCGGCAGCGCAGTTCGCAGTTTCACGGGTGCCCAAGCCCGAGTCTATGATCTACCGCATTCTATTATATCCTTGAATATTGTACTTAACGTCAGAACGTCGTGTAATGCCGTGTAATTCCGTAATATGCGGAACGTAATGCAGCCGCGAGTTCATTATTATCAAATCCATAAATTTGCCCGCGTTACACGGGCGCGCTGCCCGATGCAAATGCGCACGGCGCGGACCCGCGCGGAGCAGTAAATTGTTTCGTTAACATCGCTAAACACCACCTCGCCGGAGATCGCTCGATTTATCTGACTGAACGCTGGAATCCTTTTCGCCTGGCGTCGCTTCCGCGATATTAAGGTCGTCCTGCGAGGAACAAGGCGCGAGGAATCTCGTATCAAACCTGGGGTCCGGCCCGGGAACGCAAATTGTTCGAACTCCTACACACCGCGCACAACGCTGTCACGTTTACCCGTTGCGGCATTAAAAAATCCGGTTTTGCATTTCATGATTCAATGAAGGATTTTTAAAATAATTTTACAGAATTACTATTGGGCTAAAACAGATAATCTTGAAGTCCAAGGGGTTTCTCGTAGTTTAATTCTTCTTCTTCGAAATTTCAAAGTCTTCGTTCGTCTTTCAGTATCGGGACTTTCGGGATCCCGCCAGAACACGAAACAAATTCCCGACCCGAACCCGTATTTTCTGGTACCCGCGCACCCCTAGCGATCATGACAAAATTGAGTAGAGATAAAATTGAAAATAGTACGGAGATCGAAAGAATGCAGTAACCTCTATATTTTTTATTTGTTCCAACGATTGAACCGAAAAAGAAGGTTCCATGTGATTTTTTAGTTCTATTTTGCACGTAACCGCGGATCATTGCTATTATCGCAGCTTGCTAGATATCTAATAAATACAGAACGAACGGCCAGATCTCGCGATAACACATTCTTTAACACAGACGGAATCGAAGCAAATGAAAATTGCATTTCTCGCTGATTACGCGAACCAGTCCTACGATCATGCGCAGTGGATGCTCGAAGATGATCGCGATATCGCCCATATCCCGGACAAATGTGGTAATTCGTGCCCTGATTAATGCTGATACGTAATATTTTCGATCCAAGGATCCACCGAGGATTTACCGCGATCGGGGTGCTGTTAAGGACGGTTCGAGTAGCAGTCCGAGATTGTTTCGTGAGCAACCGTCGTTAGCCGTGGCCTTTTACCGGCCTGGTGAAATTAGGATCGCGACGAAAACGCGAGCGCATGCGGACACCGCTAAGACGACGATTATCGCTCGTTCGCCGTCGCGATTTTATTAGCGGACGCGCTCGCGCGGGGGCACAAAACGTGAAAACCAGTTTCTCCCCGCAGGAAAGCCCGATACCGATACGCGGGCAATATTTCTACAAGGTAATACACTTAAAGCGATGCGAAACAAAGCAGAAAAACCGAGGGGTAATGCAATAATGCCAGCAATTAACGCGAGTTTTCGTGCAAGACGCCGCGGATCGGCGAACGGCTCGCCCGCCCCTAGATACTGCTTATCGTTAACGACGATCTAAACGACCGATCTCGAGACGGCGATCTCGCAACGAATCGTTATCGCCGAAAATTTCATCGGTTATCGGTTTCCTTCAGACGAAAACAGCGAAACTGCGACAGTCCCGAGGATTTACAGTGGCTCACAAAATCTCGATCACGCGACCCCAACTTTTTTTAGCAATTAGAAGCATTGGTTTACCGCAGGACTCGGAATTAACCCCTTGCCTTATGATTTATTTTACGGTTTCAGTGACTAGAACTTTCTCGTGGTTCGTATACTTTCCGAAAAAAGGAGAAAATTTATATCAATCGTATGCTACATATTCTCCAATAACTGTACGTTAACAATACCAAAGTAAAATTTTATTTCGGTTTAAAGGAAATTATGATAGTAGCATACATATTTATTGAGACTCTATTCCGAATTTTCGTCACGAGTCGGACACGACATTGTAGGGGAAGGGGTTAAGGGAATGAACTCCTCTTCCCAGGATTGCAATGGTGCGGAATTCGCGTTCTCATTTCTCGATAATAGAAAAAGGGGGTTTTTCAGTAGTCAGAAACGCTAGATAAAAGATCGATCTGTGGCACTGTCGTCTTTGAAAGTCCTATTTGTTTGTTTACGAGGCATAATTTGCATTATTCGGAATCGTACAACTATTTTCATAGCTACATGCTGCCGAATAATTCAAATTACGCCTCGTAAACGAAAAGATAAGACTTTTAAGGGCGATAACGCCCTAGATTGATCTTTTATCTAGCGTTTTTGACTACTGAAAAACCCCATTTTGTATTATCAAGAAATGAGAACACGAATCCCGCACCCTTGCAATCCTCGAAACGAGTCTACCGCCTCAATGGCTCGCGACGGCCGATTTTCGAAGGCTACACCCCTCGACCCGGTCGCACGTCTCTCTCCCCGTGGCGGCCCTATCTCTCGAGCCAGCTCAGGCGCGTACCATAGGCCCTATTCGCGGCGCATTAGGGCGATACCCGTATCAATACGTTTCCACATTACCGTCGAGGTACTGTGGACTATATTTATCGTAGTTATCCCTGTAGGTGCCTATTCCACTATGTCGCACGATAATTTCGGGCAACAGCTGTAGAAAATGAATTCGGATAAAATTTGAAAATAATTTAACGAGGACGCTGCAAAAGAAGAATATAAATTCGTACTTACCGTTCGCAGCCTGAAAATGAAGCTCAAAAATTTTCTTTTGCACAAACATCCTGCTGAACGCACTGAGATCGTCAATCACCCTACACCTGAAAAACCCCATGAGCCGAAAATTATGCCAGCATTGATCCTCATGTTCCTCTCTCTCTGGCGTCTCTCGCGCGGCCATAATGCACGCTCACGTAAGGGGGTACAGGCGAGTTCTTCATTATCGTCAGGGGCCTAAATTGCGTGGGCGTACCTATACCTTCGTGCACGTTACTTACCTTGACGTACTGTACCCGCGCGGTGCGGTGTGTGCCGGTGTCGCGTACACACAGAGACAGAGTGAGAGAGAAGGAGAGAGAAAGAGAGAGAGAGAGAGAGAGAGAGAGAGAGAGAGAGAGAGAGCAAGAGAGAGAAAGAGGGGGTGAGAGAGAGAAAAAAAAGAGAGAGAGAAAAAGAGAAAGAGAGAGAGAGAAGACCGGGTCCACGGTTGTGGGTACACGGCCGGTCGCGGGTCGTCTCGCTTGTCTGCGGCGGCTACAGGTTCGCGAGATCCGAACCCGTCCGATCTTGGCCGAGCAGAACCGAAGCCCGCGAAGCCGGTTGTCGCGCTCCTCGCCAGATGCGACGTCGAGTCAGTATCGCGTCAGTCCTCCAGCGGAATTGGTCAGTGATCTGTGTCAGAGCAGGGCCAGTCGTCACCTTTTTTTTTTTTCCCTCCCCCATTTTACGCTAGAATTTTTCGCACAACTAACCGAGGCTCTGGATAAGCCGAGGGCCTCTCCCTTTCGCCGTACCCAACCGGGAAAAAAAAGTGGTTCACTCGATTCACGTGTTACCCTGACCCTCGTGGACCAATCTGCACGATAATTGCCGCGAACCCGACCCGGTACGTACGCGTACATAGCTGCAGATATACTGCACGTACGCAGGTACGCTATAGATAGAGAGAAAAAGAGGACGAGAGGGGTATATATGCGTGCGAGTACGTAGACGGCCGAGTCGAGTATACCAGATGTATATACAGTAATACAGTGCCAACTACACAGTGGAGTTACCAGTGGGGAAAACAAAAATTAGTTTGCAAGCGGACGTGCCTCGCGGCGACCCTCGTCCACCACGTTCTGGATCAAGCAACGGCGGGCAGGTGAGTGGAAAGTTTCGTAGGGTATACTTTTCGAGGCGACTCACTCGACCAGTGGACCTTCTGGTACTACAGGGCGGAATCGCCGAGGAATATTCGCCCGAGAGATATACGTTTCGTTCGAAAGGGAACGCTTGCAGGCGCTGCTGCTTTCGTACTGAACCTAGCCAGCGCTGAAAGTCTGTTGCTTTGGGAAAGGAACACCGATTTTATATAGGTTTTTCAAGGTTTTTGATACGATATCTACCGGAGTTGTGCAGTCGTTTCTCGTAGAGGCGGTTTTAGAATTCTAACGCACTCGATCTGATTTCAGAATCCGAGCATTGCATCTCGACTGGAACTTTCTTTTGAAAATTTTGTAATTTTCAGTGACGCGTCAGGTAGTCGTGTGCAAAGAGTAATTTATTCTAGAATAAGGAACCGATCGATTGATTTTGGTAGGCTAGGATAATTTATGTAATGCATTGGATTTTGGAATTGTAAATGGTGCTAGTCGTACTTAACACCGTGGGCGTATTGTAAAATAATACAATAAAATATGATTTCCGTAATGTTGGTGCATGTATACAATAATTTTGTGTTGTTACGAGCTTGTGTTTTATCTTACGATACGGGAGATATGATAAGTAGAATAGGCATCCTTTACGCAGCCATTAGTTAGCGTTCGTAATATTAATGAATTTGCTGTTTAATCAATCTGTTCGAGATATTAATGGCTCTTATAATTCGATAATATTATAAGCTTGCCTGTTGGTCTGAAGGAAAACAGGAACGGTAAAATAAGTATCATTTATGAGATTCATGTTTAGTATTTGTAATATTTCTTTGTACCAACAGAACCCTTTTTCGTATTAACTGATTCACCGATATTATGGCTTTGAACTTTATTGTGCAATAATATATAGTTAGGATAGGTACGTTTGGTATTATTTTACTGCGCTATATTCCAATTGACCAGGATATTACATAATTTACCAAGATTATATATCTTGGTAAATATACTTTATGCTATGATAAAAAACGACCGGTCTTAAATATTATCGTATCATTTATGAGACCAATGGTTAGCGTTTAAAATATTTTACACGAGTTCTTGTTCATAGTATTAATCAATCTTCGTCCTAGTTCGCCATCATCATTTTTCTTTTACCGTTTAATGGGATTCATATTTTAAGCGGAATAGGTACCATTTATGGAGTCAACGGTTACCATTCGATATATTTTACTGTTCTGTAAAACCTTTGCTTATAGCATTGATAAATTGTGTCCTAATTTATCAATATTATGAGCTTGTCTTGTATCCTGCCATAAGCACGAGTGTTTTAAGTAGAATAGGTACCATCAATGGGACCGATAGTTAACATTCGAAATGTTTTACCGTACCACAAGCCTTTACTCATGATATTGACAAATTGTGTCCTAATTTATCAATGTTATTAGCTTGCCTTGTATTCTACAGCAAAGTAGAAGTATTAAGTAGAATAGGTAGCATTAATGGGACCAATGTTTCACATTCGAAACGTATTATTGTTTTACAAATCTTTTGCTCGTGGCATTGATAAATTGTGTTGTAATTCGTCAATATTATGAGCTTGTCTTGTGTTCTGCAATAAAGTAGAAGGGGCACCATTAGTGTAGCCAATTAAATTGTCTGTCTTCATGCAAATTCCCATTTTCAAAGAATATTATCAGACACTTCAGAATGAAGGAAGAATCTAATTTTCCATTCAAAATATCGTTTATGGTGAATATTAATATTCAGATTCTTTTGTAAATAAATTCTTAAAAATTGTATGCATTTCATAGTTTTCTTGAACTTAAAAATTATGTAAACCAGCTTTTTCAACATGCAAGTTTTCTTGTGCTCCAAAATTTGGCACCCACTATAAATACATAAAAATCCGCAGCCTTGTTGCGAACACGCGAACACGCATCGCAAACTTTCATATCGTTGATTTATTATTAAACCTTGAGGTATCATTTCCGGGACCAATGGTCACCATTGAAAAGATATTTTTACCGTACCACGAGTCGCAGTTCGCATGAAGCAATTGTGCTCTAACGCACCGATATTCCAAGCTTGTAATTCATTGTGCAATTGGCTCCAGGTGTAAAATATCGCAGGTACCATTCCTGGAACGACTATTCAGCGTTCGCAGTACTCTGCCGTGAAAAATGGAGTGAATGTTGCACGCCGGCTCCGGACTCGCTCGTGCATTTCGCATTGTCTTAATCCCCCGTGAATCATGGCAATTTATTTTCGACTGTTTGTACATCAACGCGACACGTTCCATTACCTGGAACGCCGAGTCGTCGTTCCACGAGTAGAAAAACATGGGACCGAGGACTTGGTTGCTCTTGCCACTCTTCGATATTGTTTCCCTTTCTCGTTTTTTCGCTGGACGATGAGAGAAGACGTTGCCCCGGTCACTTCTTACAACTCGTTGAATCTGCATTTCAAAAACCAACAAGTTTCTTCAGCGCTAGACTAAACACGTTCGCTGTCCAGGTCTTCAGCATGCCGTGGAACATGCAAATGCACAGGTTAAATATCCACTTTTTCTTTGCTTGTCTATTCCCTTGTTGTCTTTTTTCCATTACACTACTCCTCGTCGACTAATATTTTCTACTTTATTATATTAGTTTTGCTTATCATATGTTTCAAATAGAGAAAACTCCAGAACTATATCGAACCAAGTTAAAATAACTGTCTGGAATTTTATCTTTCACAATTATTGAAATTATAGAGATATTTTTATCGGAAATTGTCGAATAAACTTATTTATTGAAAAAATAATATGAATTAATATTGAATAAAAAAATATGTGAAGTCTAAATGGACGCAGTCTTGTCATTATAAAAAAGCAATATATTATACATTAGTCGCAGAGGGTTAAGAGTATTCTGGTCTATGGTGCAGGGCCACGAAAGATAATATCCACTCAATTTATTAGAACAAAACATTGCCACACCAAAAAGTCGACGGTCGAAGATTCTTCTCTGGCAAGACGATCGTAAAGCCGAGCCTACCAAGGCACTCCTCTCGACTTCGTTCTCCGTCTTCTTTCCTTTCTGCTTTTTTCGTCCCTTTTCTCGATCCCTTACCGTTAGTGGTCCGCCCTGCCGACGAGGATCGCGTTGATCAACGTCGAAATTTATCTTCGGAGATCCCCCGCCTCGTACGTGCCTTCGTCGGCTGTTTCGACCGCCTCTCGAAACTCTTCTGCGGGACCCACTTTTTTTTTATTGTAGTTTCTGCGGAACGGAGACGCTGAAGCACCGGTACTGTGGAATATTAATACTCGCCTGTTCTGAGAGTCGGGGAAGCTGCGGGGAGTGGGCACGGTTCCTGGTGCAGATATGAACGAATACCGGTACTCGGAGTACTCGCTTAAGTGTTTTGGGATTTTATCGAATCGGACTTCGATGGTCCGACATGTTTGTGTTTTGGGAGGTCGATGAGCAGAGAGAGTTCGAAGCGTTCAGAATTCGGTTCTCTGAGAATTCGGTTCTCTGAGAATTTGGGTCGCTTAGAGTTCCGTGCGCTGAGAATTTGGGACGCTTAGAGTTCGGTGCGCTGAGAATTTGGGACGCTTAGAGTTTGATACGCTGAGAATTCGGAGGGCTGAGATTCGGAGCGTTGAGAATTTGGGACGCTTAGAGATCGGAGGGCTGAGATTCGGAGCGTTGAGAATTCGGTTCTCTGAGAATTTGGGACGCTTAGAGTTCGGTGCGCTGAGAATTCGGAGGGCTGAGATTCGGAGCGTTGAGAATTCGGTTCTCTGAGAATTTGGGACGCTTAGAGTTCGGTGCGCTGAGAATTTGGGACGCTTAGAGTTCGGTGCGCTGAGAATTTGGTACGCTTAGAGTTTGATGCGCAGAGAATTCGGAGGGCTGAGATTCGGAGCGTTGAGAATTTGGGACGCTTAGAGTTCGGAGGGCTGAGATTCGGAACGTTGAGAATTCGGTTCTCTGAGAATTTGAGACGCTTAGAGTTCGGTGCGCTGAGAATTCAGAGGGCTGAGATTCGGAGCGTTGAGAATTCGGTTCTCTGAGAATTTGGGACGCTGAGAGTTCGGAGCGCATAGAGTTCAGCGAACTGAGAATTTGTTATGTTGAGAATTTCGAGCACTTAGAGTTTTGTGCGATGAGAATTTGAGGCGTTGGAAGTTGGCGCGCTGAGAATTCTGGGCGCTTAGAGTTCTGGGCGCTTAGAGTTCTGGACACTTAGAGTTTCGGGCGCTTAGAATTCTGAGCGCATAGAATTTTGGGCACTTAGAATTCTGGTCCCTTAGAGTTTTAGGCGCTTAGAGTTCGGTGAGCTGAAAATTCCGGGTGTTTAGAGTTAGATGCGTTGAGAATTCGGGACGCTGAGAGTTTCGAGCATTGACAGTTCCGTGCGCTATGAGTTCGATACTCATTGAGAATTCGATGTATTGAGATTTCGGTGCTCCAGAAGTTCTCCGTGCTGAGAGTAAAATCTCTGAAAATCGAAATGGATCGAAGCAGCGTTTCTTCTGTGCGGCAATATACTCGTGCTCGTTTCCACCGGACGTGCATATAGGAAGGTTCTGATACACGAAATAAGGAAACAGTTTAACTCGCGTAATCGAACCTGCATGACCGATTATCCATCCACCGCCCCAAGAGCGTTCGCCTATTCGCAGGGATAATTGCTGCTTCTTGGTATCAATTAAAAAGAAGTTGATTGTTATAGGTGTTTCGTGGCGGACGTATTTTTGCGGCTGGTCGGCTATACCGCCTCGGTGTAATCGGTTACATGTTGAACATGTATTCCCGCGGTGCGATTTTTTGCAGCCTCTTCCGATATTAGACCATCGTAATTATGCGTTACTATTATTAACTGTTAATACTCGGCCTGGGACCGGACTGGTTTGCAAATCCGGATTCGTATGGCTCGGCCGTGTACTGCGACGTGCGCTCGTCCAGATCCTACGTCGGCTGTTAACAGTGTCTTCCAAACTGTATATTATACATATTGTTTCGACTTTTCTCAAAAAGAAGAATAATACGTTTCTGTCATTTCAACGTCCGAGATCTTCGACTAGAAATTGTATTTCTGAGAATCTCAATGAGTTGCATCAGACCAATATTACTTTCAATTTATATTTGCGATCGAATTTCGTACTGTACTTAAAATTTACTTTTAACAAATAAACTTACTTCGAACACCTTCCAGATCTCCATATTAAACATTTATCTGGCAGGATCGGATTTCAGTTCAATTTACCCGCAATATTACAACTATCGGTTCCCCAAGATCACCCCAACAGAAAATATTAAACAAAGCAGAAAATACAGCCCGGCAATACGCACGAGAATAATATCCTAGCAGCCGGAGTCCAATTAAACTCGCAGGAACAGCCTGTCCTATCACCGCGTTGCGTAACAATAACACAACTTTCCTAAGCCCGATCGCGTGAAAAAAGAGCATCAGAAGGAAAGTTGTTGATCCTGTTTCCTCCCGAGAGTCTCGCGGCCATGATTATTGTAACGAGTAATAGACACGACCAGGTTCGATTGAATTTCCAAAGAAGATGGTACTAAAAAGCCGGCCAGTGGTAGTGACCTTAATAGTCGTTGTAGCGTCGAAGGAAAAAGCCTGTTTGCCGCAACGCAACGCGGGAACCTTTTCCTCGAATGCAAGCAATTTCAGGTTGGCGGGCCGCGATCACGATTTTCCCGTAACTTTTCTTCTCTCTCCCTCTTTCTCTTACTCTCCCGACGATTCTCTCGGACAATGGCCCGTTGAATACGTGAACGCAACGGAGCACGAGAGCGCTCGTCGAGGTTAAAATCGAATGTGTGTCACGTTCACCGCGGCGTCGATTAGTAATCGGAGCGCGAGCCGGCCAATTACACTTGAAAAAGTCAATGTTACGCCGCGAAAGGTTTGGCCGCGGGTTTGTTGTTGCGCAACGACATGTTCCGGTTGTTGTGTCCTATGTTTCTGTGAACTTTTCAGATCGACAATCGTCGAATAAATGGCATTGTCTGTACACCGCGTCGTGACGATCGCCTCTTTGTTCTGAACACGCGAGAGATTCGATTGTGAACTGTTTGGGACTGGGAACGTCTTTTTGACTTCGTCGAGTCGGTCTTCGGTGTGTTGAGATGTCAGGATTTTGGGAGGTCGGTGAGTTGAGAGTTTGGTACGCTGTGAATTTGGATCGCTGGAAATTTGGTTCGCTAAGAGTTTAAGGCGTTGAGATGTTAGGGCGCTGCGAGGTTAGACCTTTGAGAGTTTTGGGCGATCAGAGTTTGAGGTGCTGAGAATTTGGAGCGTTGAAATTTAGGGGTGCTGGGAATTTGAGACGCTTAGAATTTGGGTCGCTGAGAATTTGGATCGTTGAGAATTTGGTTCGCTAAGAGTTTAAGGCGTTGAGCTGTTACGGCGCTGCGAGGTTAGACCTTTGAGAGTTTTGAGCGATCAGAGTTTGAGGTGCTGAGAATTTGGAGCGTTGAAATTTAGGGGTGCTGAGAATTTGAGACGCTTAGAATTTGGGTCGCTGAGAATTTGGGTCACTGAGAATTTGGATCGTTGAGAATTTGGTTCGCTAAGAGTTTAAGGCGTTGAGATGTTAGGGCGCAGGGATGTGTTAGGGCCCTGCGAGGATAGACCTTTGAGAGTTTTGGACGATCAGAGTTTGAGGTGCTGAGAATGTGGAGCGTTGAAATTTAGGGGTGCTGAGAATTTGAGACGCTTAGAATTTGGGTAGCTGAGAATTTGAGACGCTTAGAATTTGGGTAGCTGAGAATTTGGATCGCTGAGAATTTGGATCGCTGAGAATTTGGGTCACTGAGAATTTGGATCGTTGAGAATTTGGTTCGCTAAGAGTTTAAGGCGTTGAGATGTTAGGGCGCTGCGAGGTTAAACCTTTGAGAGTTTTGGGCGATCAGAGTTTGAGGTGCTGAGTATATGGAGCGTTGAAATTTAGGGGTGCTGAGAATTTGAGACGCTTAGAATTTGGGTCGCTGAGAATTTGGGTCACTGAGAATTTGGATCGTTGAGAATTTGGTGCGCTAAGAGTTTAAGGCGCTGAGATGTTAGGGTGCTGGGATATTAGAGCGCTGGGATGTTAGGACGCTCAGATATGTTAGGGCTTTGAGAGTTTTTGGCGCTCAGAGTTTGAGACGTTGAGAATTTGAAGTGTTGAAATTTAGGGCGCTGAGAATTTGGGTCGCTGAGAGTTTGGGACGTTTAGAATTTGAGACGCTGAGAATTTGCGACGCTGAGAATTTCGGAGCTGAGAATTTGGAGCTCTAAGAGGTTAAGGCTCTCAGAATTTGGAGCGCTGAGAGTTTGGAGTGCTAAGAATTTAGTGCGCTGCGAATTGTTAGTGCCGAGAAATCTAACCATTAAGATTTCGAAACATCGAGTCTTCTAAGCGCTGAGACTTCTGAGCTTTGAAATTTTTGAGCGTCGAGATTCCCGAGTTCCGAGAATTACGTACGTCCAGAATTCTGTACTCTGAGATTTTTCATTCCACGGTTTTAGGTTGAAAGGTACTTTTCATTTCGTGTAATTCTCCAAACAGGGTGACCTGTCCATTCAACACTTGCTCCGAAACTACGGGTAATTTGGCAGACATAAATGTTCATCAAAAGAAAAATCCCTGGTTGAAAGAACTTGATGGAACAGTTTTGAAAAATGCTGTTTGGCATTCATCTTTTTAAAAGGCTTCCGCAATTTTGCCTAGCCAC
This sequence comes from Lasioglossum figueresi, assembly GCA_028455805.1. Taxonomy (NCBI): domain Eukaryota; kingdom Metazoa; phylum Arthropoda; class Insecta; order Hymenoptera; family Halictidae; genus Lasioglossum; species Lasioglossum figueresi. The sequence continues at coordinate 8,660,082 of CM052189.1, read as the reverse complement.
GAAGTTACGTCTAAAGGATAGTAGGTCAGTAGAATAAGGTCGCAATGTTCGAGAAATCCTTTTTGGAGTCTATCTAGTACGTGTACGATAAGAATCACCGTGTTTGCATTTCCTAGAAAGTGTTTGTTCGATGTGAACAGGTTTTTCGCAACTTTCTAGAAAATACGATGGTCACGGATAGCGTTTGTTATTGTGGGATGTGCATTGATAGCGAGTTCAATAGTTGATCTAGATAAAAGGCGATAACAGGTCCATCATGATAATGGAGTATTGCGCTGGAAAACTAATTTATCACGTAGTCTGATATCGTCTGAATAAAAACAATACGATGACTCAGAGGCATTATCGTCCTGTTAACAATTACTAATCTCGTAAATGCGTGTCATAAAAGATGCAAGAATGAGTGTGCACAAGTAGAATTCACACTTTGGAATTTGCGCGAATTTAAACTTCAGTCGTGAAAGTACTCAACGACTATTGAGTGGCTGATTTTTAACATTGGCTGAACGATATAAGTTAAGACAATAAATCCGCAGATAAATTATCAATAACCTCCATGATTTCGATAACGACAAAATAAAAATATTTACCATGATCGCCTCTTCGAAAATGTTGATGTCGACAACATGGTACTTTACCGATTCTTGCCCCTTAAAAATGGAAGAAAACGTCTCAATCTATCGGATGCAACAATAATAATAAAGGAACCTAAAAGTTCGAAAAAGGAACGCTACAAATTTTTCTCTGGGAAAAGACTGGCAACACCCACTCAATAGACTTAACCCTCCACTTTCACAATTCACTTCAACGCACCGAGATACCTACTTAAACCACTACACATGTCCCTAACATAATCCCGACGGTGTTGCACCAAGATTTAACACAACGAGCATACAAAAGCGATGGTCGACAAGCAACGCAACAGACCTTAGACCTATTTGTACGGTGAATTAGAGACCCCCGGTTGGACCCGCTCGTGTCCTTTTTATTCCCGGTGCTGTCGGGCATTACGCCAGGAGCGTATCATCATCGGGGGGCCCTTGGTCTTCCCTCTTCCCCTTCGTGGAACCGAGAAGAAGGAACCGGGGGACCGTTTTACGGCCGGCCCAGCATCCCCGGCTAACAATGTTTGTTATAGCGGACGCACGGAGCGGAATGTACGCATTATATCATTACGCATTATTACCCATTACATACCTCGTTACACCGTGTGTATCGTATATTATGCCTAGGCCGGAGCCGGCATAGAAAAACTGAAGGATTTCTCCGTGCTCCGTTCTCGCGACTGACGGGACCCTGCGCGAGCACGAGCACACAGGGGACCATTATCAGCTAAAGAGAGAGAGGGAGACAGGTCTCTCTTTCTCTGTTTATTCCTGCGCGTAATACGTGACGCAGGATATCTAATTGTATAGTAAATAACCTTCGTAAATTACGCATATAATGCTCAATGCCGGCCGTCGAGAGCCACATTGTGTGGCACCTATTGCGAGGAGACGCGAGAAGGCAGACGATCGCTGCTAGGTGCCTTTTATTCGGGCCCACCTGCTGCCTTTACCTGTCGATCGAACATCCCAGGCTCTCAATCTATGATCGTTTCAAGGCATTCCTTGGGACTCCTGGATTGTTTTCTTCGAGAGTTCTGGTTTGGGAGTTTTGGACTTCGAAAGCTACGGTGGCTTTGAAAAGTGACAGCTCTGAAAGTTGAGGGCACTGAAAATTAAGGGGTTTGAAAGTTAGTGGCACTGAAAGTTGGGACTTTGAAAGTTTAGGGTACTACAAATTGGGGGCTTTGACAGTCGGGGGATTCTGAAGGTTGAAAGCTTTGAAAATTAGGAGGGTTTGAAAGTTGAGAGCTCTGAAAATTGGGGGATTCTGAAAATTAAAGGCTCTGAAAGTTGGGGGCTCCTAAAGTTAAGAGCTCTGAAAATTAAAGGCTCGGAAAGTTGGGGGCTCCAAAAGTTGAGAGCTCTGAAAATTGGAGGATTTTGAAAATTAAAGGATCTGAAAGTTGGGGGCTCCTAAAGTTGAGAGCTCTGAAAATTGGGGAATTCTGAAAATTGGGGGATTCTGAAAATTAAAGGCTCTGAAAGTTGGGGGCTCCAAAAGTTAAAAGCTCTGAAAATTTGGGGGATTCTGAAAATTAAAGGCTCTGAAAGTTGGGGCCTCAAAAGATGAGAGCTCTGAAAATTGGGGGATTCTAAAAATTAAAGGCTCTGAAAAGTTGGAGGGCCCAAAACTTGTGAGCTCTGGAAGTTGAATGCTCTGACTGTTGAGAGCATTCAAAGTTGAGATCTCTGAAAATTTAAAGCTCTGGAAGTTGGTAATTCCGAAAATTGGGTAGCTCCGATTGAACGTATCTCACTATAATAAAATAATTCCGTTATAACAACTTGACAGAAGGGGGAGAGGAGGGATTTTACCGCGTGTCTCGTTAGACAAACCAGGAAACATGAATCTGGCGAGTGTATCGTCGTTAACGCTCAAACTTTTTCTGTTCGCGGGCCCTGCCGCCGGCGCAATTCTGTTCGTTCTCGACGATGTTCCATACCCCCTTTGCGCCCTCTGTTGAACACATACCTGTCGGTTCGCTGGTATCCAGCTTGTTGCTCGATAACGGGCCCGCGATTACAGGGATACGCGTTAAAACCGAATTACGCGACTCGGTTTTGTCCGCGACCGTAGCGATAACGCGAACATTGTTCGCGTATTACGCGATAAGATAAGCTGAAGGCTGCGTAACTATCATGGGATACACTAATTAGAACTGGTCCCCCGTTCCATCTCGTTTCGATACTGTGAATTATCGCGAACACGGCGATCGGAACTCGCGAATGAATTGCTCTCTGCGATCCGCATGACCCGTCGCGGATCGAGGAACAATACTCTTCCACAATTTTTGCAATCACACATTTCTGTGGATCTACATGGAAAATAAAAATCTTTCAAGAATCAGAATTTGTATATAAATTTTTTTATTCTTTTTAGAATTTCATTGACTTACAAATATTAGTATAGTATTATTTTACAGACTCTGCTCATTACTTTCTAACCACTTTGACGTCTTTGCTCTTTATTATTTGTGTCACACATTGTTACAGAGGCAAAAATTAAAGAACGTTTTACACATTAACGAAGATGAAGAAAATAAATAATGAAACTCAAAGACTAAGACTGTGCAGCTATGTCAGTATATCTTATACCACACAATTTTGTTTCGTTCTTGATGAATTTAAATCTGGGAGGCACAGTGTGTGGTGCATTAAATTGTGATTAAACGCAGCAGATTTTCTTCCTCGACGATATTTTGTCATGGGGACTGTAACTCGCCCCCGATAACCGATACGGAGCCTTCGCGACAGAGTTCCAATTACGGGTTAGGTTTCTCTCGTTTACCGGCTGTTAACCTTCGACAGGCGAACCCTGGGTCAGAGTGACCCACCCAGTGCAGTATCTGTGACAGTACAGTATGACAAACGTGAAAAAATTAAACTCCATGACACATATAAGCAGAGAGGAAAGTGCTCACATCCGAGGTCTTTTAACATGGAACAGAACCTACACCTATATTCAGCATGTTAAAAGTGGGTATAGGTTCTGTTCCATTCTAAATCTGGATATGTATGATTATGCATTTAAATCTGTCTCTGTCTATACTGACAAAACTGTCTTGCATCAGATCAACTTTCCTGTTTCCATTAAGAAATACTCTAGGAATATTTTTGGGACAATTGGTACGATAACTAGATTCTAGATCTTATTAGTCGATTTTATTATTTATTTTTGAGGTTCGGATGTTCGCTAAACATTATATAGATTAGAACTGTCTGTTTATTCTTTTCAATTTTAATCGTAAAATTAAGCATTGATTTAATTAGCCTCTCAGTTAACAAGTTTCACCGAAGTTATTTTGAAGACAAGACTCTCATTGCATCGAATAAACTAATCCTCGAGTTATACTATATCCAGTTTTATATCCAGGTGGAATTTCTATAGCATCAATTTATCTGACCTCTAATATGCTGGAACCGTGAATAAGATATCCATTAAAGCGATTTTTCCTCGCGGTAGAGTAACGAGTGAAATTAAGCAGGAAACATTCCGTCTGTTTGGAACGCCTACACGATTCGCGAGCCTCTCGCTCAGTCTTCCTACATTCACGAGCGTGATTATTATTGACTATTTATACGCGACGTGGTCGGTTTGGAATAAAAGTGAACGCGGGCGGCGAACGGGGCCGGAACTTGCCGTTCACGTTCGATGGAACGCGAAACAAACATGGGATTCGTGCAAATTGCAATTAAGCGAGAAGCAAACTTCGCGTGCGATTTTACTGGAAATTCTTTGGCGCACAGGTAAAAGTAGACCGCCAATGTTTACGTAATTACGCATTTATTATCGTTCATATCCGTCATTCACGGATGTTAAAGAAGGGAGAATACTTTTCGCGAATAAACAGTCCCGCTAGGGTTCGAACGATGTGCAGAAAGTGAAAAATTTTGGTCCCAACCATTATTTCATAGTCCTTCAAAAGTGTAACAAAATCATACATACCCGGTCGCAGTTTTCAATATTTGAGTAAACAAAGTAAGGGTTTTCAACGTTTTACGAACACTGATGCACTTAACTAAAATTAGAGACAGTTCCTGTAAAACTGTCCGCATTTTCATCTGCAATTTCCAAAACATCTCGAATTTCGAGTAACAAGTCCATCAGCATCCACAAAACATTCGTAAACCTCGTTTTCTTCGAACATTTAATATTGGCCAGCTATTTATACATTTACGTGATTAACTCTAGGAAAAGGTACACTAACACCAGCGATCTTAATACAAACAAGTATTAAGCGCTGCATAAAACCAGCTCCTGCCATAGAATCTGAGCCTGGAAACCGCGAAAGATCACCTCCGATCTCGATGCGATCTCGCTGATAATTAACATAGTTGATAGCGATCTCTCACCGCATCTCAAGTCGAAACTCGCTTACTAATAGGCTTATCACCGACTGGAGTACCTGGAGAAGAAGCTCAGCGATTCCTCTTCGAACCACTAATCTCCCGAGAGAAGCGATTAGATAGCGTTCCTCAAGGTGTTGCGTTGTCTCGCTGTCGCGGTTGTTTCGGAGTGCGAATAGGGTGCTCTGAGAGTTCTACGCTCTAACAGTGCGTTGTAAAATGGGTAGGCTGAGAATTTTTTGTTGAGAATGAGGTGTGCTGAGAATTGAGTGAGCTGAGAATTGAGTGTGCTGAGACTTGAGTGCGCTGAGAGATGGGCGCATTGATAATTGAGTAATGGGCGCACTGAGAATTGAGTGTGCTGAGAGATGGGCACACTGAACCTTCAGTGCGCTGAGAGATGGGCGCACCGAGAATTGAGTGCGCTGAATGGTGGGAGCACTGAGAATTGAGTGCGCTGAGAGATGGGCGCACTGAAAATCGAGCGCGCTGAGACTTGAGTGCACTGAGAGATGGGCGCATTGAGAATTGAGTGAGCCGAGAGGTGGGCGCACTGAACCTTGAATGCGCTGGGAGATGGGCGCACTGAGAATTGAGGGCGCTGCGTGGTGGGCGCACTGAGATTTGAGTGCGCTGACAGATGGGCGCACTCAAAATTGAGCGCGCTGAGACTTGAGTGCACTGAGAGATGGGCGCACTAAGAATTGAGTGCGCTGAGTGGTGGGCTCACTGAGAATTGAGTGCGCTGAGAGATGGGCGCACTGAAAATTGAGGGCGCTGAGACTTGAGTGCACTGAGAAATGGGCGTACTGAGAATTGAGTGCGCTGAAAATTAAGAGTACAGGATTCCACATCATTCTGCGATTCCCAGTAGTCTCATCAGGCTCACGGATCCCATCAGTCTCGGGATAGCCGTTGCACTCGAAAGTTTGTTAACTTTCTTCCACGTAGAGCGCGAACCGCGGGATTTACGGATTCGATCGATCGCCGCTCGGTTGATCTATCCAGGTAAACTAATTCAATTGGGTTTCACCTGGAGAACAGATCTCGCGAAACGAGAACTGCCCTGGACACCGGTGATCGAATACCGGCCGCGCGATAAGAATCGCGGGAAAATAAACGACGCTACCTGGCAGCCATTTCAAGACACACACCGACCGCCGATGCGATGCCGCCTCTTCTGTCCTTGCGCGCATTCAAATCACCGGTGTTAACCACCGCTCCCCGGCTATTGAGACATTTATCATTCGGCTAGGAAAAATGTGAAAAACAATATAGAGAACCGGCGGACAGGATAAATCAACGGGAACGGCGACACCGAACGGTTAAAAGAATATTCATGCCCTTACCTTCTCGATGCTCAGTCTCAGCCAACAAGTTATCCTCCACGTTGAATTCGACGATTTCTATACCCGATTGCTGGGATTTGTGCGTCGAATGTTGAGAGTTCTGCGCATTGGGAAATTGGAGCGCTGAAAGTTCCGGGATCTGAAAGATCCGGCGCTGAGAATTCGGGGTCCTGAGAGTCCGTTGCGATGAGAGTTCCGTGAATACAAGCTGATATCATGTAAATTATGGAATATCCAGTGGGCGACGAAGAGGAATGGCTGAATCCAGCAAATTGAATCTCGGAAGGGCACACGAAGGTCGCTTCTTAGACAGTGCGGTAACTGGACCCGACCACGCCCGATCATCTAATCGTTACCCTCGGTACACCCCGGAATATTAATTAACCGGCGTGATTAATAAACTAAGACGAAGCGTCGGCTAGTTAGACGCGGGCCAGGGAGTTACCGGCGTCCATTGCGACCGTGCAGGCGCCACGGTTATCGTAATTATTGTAATTGGCGTTTACGAGGGCCATGAAGAGTCGCCGGTTGTTGGTCCGCTTCTCGGGAGCACCGGAGCGGAGAGGCGACTCGATCTTCCGGTTCTTCGTCGATCGAAGGTCGCTCGTAGCCGCTCACGGATTAGAACGTTTACTCGACTACAGCTATAGCTCTCGATATTTAAACAGCCGGCCGTGTGCGTTTCCATTAATAAGATTTATCAGGTGGCGGCGACGCGAAACATTGCTGATTTCACATGAAAGATGATAATCTTCGAGTGATAAAAAACGGAAAATTAAGGAGAATGTTGCTTCTTCCCGGAGAATTAACACATTGTGCACGATATCCTGTCATTGGCAAATGATCCTAATTCCCAGTAATTCTGGGCTCTGAGAGTTCTGAGAAACGAGAGTTCTCAAAAAGAGTTCAGAATATGGAGGACTCTGAGCACTGAGAATTAGTGATAGTAATACACGTATGCAGATAACCGACATTTGTGTATCACAGGTTGGCTAGATGGAAGATAGCAACAAATAAACAAATTCAGAGAAATGCGGTAGAAAGTTGCCGAGCAAGCTATGCAATACGCTAAGAAAGTTCGTAGTAACAAATCGAAACTCGTCCCTGTCCGAACCAATTATCCTTATCGCTTTCAACGATCGGTAACCTGCGCACGCACACCGATTCAGATCATTCTATGCATATTCGTAGGAAATGTGACCAACTAAACCACACCGCTTCCCTTTTCAAATTCAATAGACTGGATCATGTCGTTCTGCTTTCAAATAGCCCGCTAAACATCGGTTCCCCGGACAAAGAAGAAAATAAGACCGAACCGCGGGACTTATGCTTAGAAACACCAATTAGAGACGATCGATCAAAAACCGTGCAAGTAATAACAGCGTGGTCCGATAAAAAATTGCGTAAGAAAATTGATTATCGGTTACAAAAGCGGATCGCGCGAATACCAATTTGATCCTCGTTCCAGACGAAACTGTTTTCCATCCGACGCAGGCGAAATTAGGCGAAGAAACGTGGCCACCGGGGTTGTTAAACGCTCGGATCGAGAACAATTATAGTGTTTAGCGTGCTGTTTTAGCCGCGAGTTCGAATCGCCGGCTAATCTGCTAAGCGTCGGTTTGTGTTTCAGCCGATTTGCAATTAACGCGTGACACAGCTCATTAATCATTTTGCGTTTGCTCTGGAACAACCAGCTCGATAACATGTTCTTTACCGGTGAAGTCTTCTGTTCTACATTGCGTATTCGACTTTCGTCTTGTGATCATTAGACTGTGGATTTTATGTACCGATGATGCTGAAGAGATTAAATGGAATACGGTAAAACTGTTTAGAGAATTTGGCTATTATTGAAATTATTCTAGATTTTATTAAAAAATTAATAAACATTAGAATACAGTCGTGTAATTCCATTTTCACAAAATACTATTTTGCAATTGGGAAAATAAAATCGCTCAAATGAAACTTCGCATTATCTTCATCTCTAATTAGATCGATTTTCTAAAATGATTTTTCAACGCTGTAAAACCATGCAGAATGCAACGCAAGACGCACACTGCATTAGCACAACTGTGCAGCTAATGTCAGCATTGTAGATCCATAGGAGAAGAAAGATCTCTCGCAGAGTAAACGCGTTCAGGTCACGTCGATCCGTCCGAGTGACGCAACCCGCGGAGCGATCTATTAGCGAGTCAAAGTTGCAAGAACCGCGAAACCGGTTCGCGAAGCGTTAACAAATCATTTTCGAGAGCGGGTAGCATAAATTAGGGCGCGACCAGCGTTTCCCCCGATCGGTATACCGATGCTGAATTGTGGGCAATGTCGCCGTCTCGGGAACCGCAATAATGTTCGCGGGCTGGTCTCCCGGGGCAAAAACGGGTCCCGGAAAAAACTCGAGCGCAATTTCCAGAGAGCGATCCTCTCGCCGTTCCGTTCTCCCTTGAAAACGAGAGTCCGCGGAGCTCCGGAGAGCAGAGAACCGACGGCGATTTATTCGCGTACAGGCCCGATTACTCTACCGTAGAAAGTCGGCGAGCGTTCGAACTTCTTGGTCACACTTCGACGAGTCGAACGATCTCGGAATTCTTTCCAGCTGCAATCGAATTAGACGCGAACGCGTTGCAAGTTCAAACGGCCATAACTCTGCCGAGCATGGTCATACCCGGGTCGTTAAACAATTTCTCGAAACTTTTGAATCTACACTTTCGCGCGATTCTCTTATACGTTGCTGTTACGGCGAATTCTAACGATGTAAATGGCACGTTCACTACTTTCAACAACATTTTTGAACGGTATTCGTGGTGTTGCGCGAAGTGAACAGAATTTTTTAGACTTTATGACGTGTTTCTGTGTAAAATGAGTTTGGGATCGTTGCTACGCGATTTTTTTTTACCGAGTTATTCCAGTTCAATGTGGCGAATGTTGGATTAATTTTACCAAGTTGCGCATCCTTCTGCCAGCTTGAATGCCAGTTACACATTTCGACGAGCTCGCACGCGTGCAACGAAGGAAATTGTAGATGTTGAAAAGTTTTCTAGTTTCTGCCGCGGGTGTTTGGGATGGAAAAAACGCGATAGAGGGGAACGTGGGGCCGAAGAAACAGTATCCCGTCGAGCCGTGACTTCGTTCACTTCGTCTGATGCCCCGACGCCCTTTTATGGAGGGAAATGGCTGGCTCGCAATTAACCACGGCCGAGTTTCGCACGGTTAAGGAGCTCTAAACGGTTCTTGACCCGGTTATTAAGCCTCATATCCTCCCCAGGAACGATTTCTCTCGTTAGAGAAAAGACATCCACCTCCTCCTTCTCACGCGAAATCGAGCATAGCCGTAACAAAACGAGATTACGCCGCTCTCAGCCGATTTGAGTGCAAGAACACCGACCAATTACATGGCTCGGCTGCCTCGCCGATCATCGGCGCGGGCGGGGATAGAAAAAGAGAGAGAGAGAGAAACAGAGAGGACGGTGTTCCATGGACGCCGAGCATCCGCAAAGAACGCGTCGTCGTCGAAATACCCAGAAACCCAATTTGCCCGCACCACGCTGGCCATTATGATTAATTCGCCCTACTGTAATCGCGAGAGCATCTCCGCCTCATAAAAATCTACGTACCGTCGCTTCCTGAGCTCGTTTCGCTGGTCTACGTCTGCGAAGTTCAACGAGGCAACGGTTAGCCTCGTCGGCAAGCTAATTGCACCTTGGTAACAGGTTATTAGACGGCGGATCTTTATGCTGAATCGAAATCCGTGCTGTGGCAATCACTGTGACGATCTTCTATATTTTCGTGCTCCCCTAAAACGCGATTTTTAATACGTTCCGGTATCCAATTTATCGAGAACATCGGCAGCTAAATTGTACCAATATTCTACGGATCTTGATGCAGAACAGACATTTTTTTGAGACAATGACGAAATCAGAAGTTAAATGATATTGTCGACTAATAAACATCGTTATATGAAAAATGAGATAAGCAAATTGCTATCCCCTCGTTTTCTTTTGAAGTTGTTCGCTGGACACCGATCAACCTTTCGAAGCGAGTTCTAAAAAATGCACTGACCGAATGGTCCGCATCATTGTCATCGATTCGTCCGAAGCGTCTCAAGATTAACTTTCTCAGGATTAACCAACAGAATTATCAAACGCGATCATCGGCGAATTGGATTGCGTAACCTAACCTAACCGATCGAAATAGAGTTTCCGTTTGCCTGTACACTGTCCCTGGGGCCACTTTCTCGTCTGAGCAGAGTATACATCGTCCGATCCACGTCCGTAGATCACGAGGCTGTCTGGTTCCTCGTACTTCTCGCGGCGGAAAATGGAAATGTTCCCGGCGAGAGAGGGACGATTCCTTTTAATATTTGAACGGTGCGCTGCTCTTCAGACGAGAACGTTCGCTGCACTTCAAGGTCCGAGTTCCACCTGGGAGCAGGGTCGGGAGCAGTGAAGCTCACGACTCTTCCTCGGTACGTTCCAGCTGTTTCTCTCATTATCTGTTTCCCTGTAGTCCTGGCCTGATACAGGGTACGTCGTCCAGACACCTAACAACGTTGAATAATATTACCATGGTCTTCCATTATCGAGCATCAAAAGGAAACTACGGTATAAACTTTTGTTTTTATTATAGGCAACTTGACGTTCGATTATCTCCACGGTTGCGTCAGAACTTCTAGTAATTTCGTTGAAGAGAAAGATGATCGTTTAGCTAACTTCGTTTGTGCTGCTTTTGTGCCTCCAATGAAGTATCCCCTAACGCTATACTCAGAAAATCATGCTTCATGAAATACTTCGTAAAGAGTAGCTAAATTATCAGAAAAAAATTGATTGCTTTTACGTGAACGTCAATAATCGTCAATGTATCTAAGTCGTTCCAACAACCTGATCTTCCACCGTATGATGGAGTTACGCTAGAAAGGATTCTCTCGGCAGATTCGTCTTGACTCGAACTTCAGAAGAGTTTCTAGAGCAAAGGGTTAACTTGAGCGGCGGATTAGGCGTTCCTGCGACCTCTGTCATTTCGCGGGAATAATAATGTTCAAGATGAGGGCCACGCGCGGCCCGAGGACTCGTTCCAGGGCAGGCTGTCTGTCGTGAGATTTCACAGTGCACAATGGAGGCGGGTTCGCAGCGTGGAGAGCGTGTCGGAGCGTTTAGCCGATCTCTCGGTGCCCCCGTTTCATTTTCACGTAGCTCGCGAGACCGAGCACGGCAATTCTAGCCCGTTTGACACAGTGCCACGCAGCTCTCGGTAAAGCTCTCGGCTCAAATCAGCTCAGCTCAGCGCGGCTCAGTTCCAGCTTGCTCGGTTTGCTCGCTCGAGTAACGACCTTCGTGGATAATGGTCGCGCGCGTGCAACTCGCGTCCAATTTGAGACAAGCAAAGAGAGCTTGGGCAATTTACTGCCTCGGACCATTTCGAAAGTGAACACACGGAGGAGGAGGGTAGCGGCCGTATAGTTTGGAGAAAAATATCCTCTGTGTGCCGTTTCGACGGCACCTGAAACGGGAATGAGTTGTCAGAAATTATTGTTATTAAAGGCGGGACGGAATACGCGAGCCTCCGCCTCGCGCTCTCTCGCGTTAATAAAACGCGAGGATGGATTATTTCTGAGGTGGTGCTCCGCGCGATGGTGCTTCTGGTCTTCTGGGACAACGTTTATTGCCAAGCTCGAAGAGGGAGCGCGAGCATTACCGCGCGTTCGCGAGCGTAAAACGCACAAGCGAAAAATTATTGCGGGGAGATTCAATATTCGTGCTTCGTCCGGGAAAATTAATTTGCAGAGAGGACGATCGAATTTTATTCTTTTTAGCGGTCCTTGCTTTAGAATATTGTCGAAAAGCTCCAGAGTCCGTGCTGTTTCTTAGATCGTGTAGCTCTACTATTTTCGTCTGTATCGAAAAATTTCTTTAACAGTGAATCCGGTGGTAAACCCAGTTATTTTACGATTATTGATACAATAAAAATAATTTCATAAGAAATTATTGTATAGATATCTTTAGTGGAGCACATATTACAATTGGAGCTGCACACAATCTAAATAAAATCAATCTTGTCATTTTTATAAGGAAACATGTACCAGTTAGGTTTAGTGTTAAATAAAATCGTTAAAGTGTTAAATAAAAAGTTGAATTGCTTGCAATATTAAGATCAATTCCAGATAGATCACCTCTAAAAATGAACAACATACTAACCCAACCTAAGCTAGCCATACCAAAATTATCAAAACATCTTCTGACTCTTCAGAAACGAATTTCAGCAGATAATTTTTTATTTTGCAATTATTGATATAATAAAAATAATTTCATAAGAAATTATTGTATAGATACCTTTAGTGGAGCACATATTACAATTGGAGCTGCACAAAGTCTAAATAAAATCAGTCTTGTCATTTTTATGAGGGAACGTGTACCAGTTGCTTTTAAGGTTTGTAGGTTTACTGTTAATCATCTTTGAACTCTTCAAACGCAGCAGTGGTATGGACCATTAGACTGCAGATTTTTATATATAATTTTCCACATTTATTGCAAGAGGCAGTGTTCTTAAATCATTACAATTTCTCTACTGTTTCGAAATAATGCTTTCTTCAGAATCAATTTCGAAGCATGATTTTTCTACCAGAGCAAAAGACACCGTTCAACAAAAGCGTCCGAAACAAATAGTCTGCGCTCGCCTATGTCACTCGCCGATACCACAGTGAATTAGCATATATCATTCTCAGACATTCTGCCGACGAATCTCTGCAGGGTCCAAGGTAGCCAGAATCCCGAAAAATGGCCATGAAGCCAGGCACGTCCGCCATCGGCGGTATTCGTTCGACCTTCGTTCCCAGCCCTCGTCTCGTGCGCTTCCTGGAAATCGAGGAGGATCGCGTCGGTGGATCACAGACGACGATCCCTCTCTCGTCTGGCAACGAAAACGGTCTGTCTCTGCGAGGGCCCTTCGAATCGAGCCCCCATTCGATTATATCGAGGTGGTCCCCCGAGAAAGTTATAGGCTTGCACAATGTCCCGGCTGACAGAAACATTAAGGCCCCGGCGAAACCCGCAGAAAGGAACAACGCGCTCTGCTGTGCACGGAACCATTTGGGGGAGGAATATTCCTTTGATCTATGGGGATAGATCCCCCGGACGATCCACCGGCTCTTGGCGAAGCGTGAATCCGCCGGAAAGTACCTAATATATCTTCCGCGTCCTTTTTTTGGAAGAACCCAGGACACGATCGCTGCTGTGTCCGTGGGTGTTTTATTATCCGGACAATAGCTCAATTATTGTGCAAAAATAATTGCAGCTTTTATTCTCGAATTTCAAAGGTAAACGACGAATGTAGCACGATCAACGTTTTCTTTTGCAATTATTGTCCATTGAATTTTTTAAACCAGTGTCGAATCACACGCTTATTAATTGTACCCTGATTTTTTTTCAAGAACACAGAACGATGTTTCACGGTTTTATTTCTATTTATACACGCGCAGTGATATTTTTACATATTTTTTGATATTTATTATGGAGGTCGTCGTTTCCATCTTCATTTGTCGTTCCTCGAGTTCCTCCCCAGCTGCTAATTTTATCGTTTAACCTTTCAACCACGTTGTGTAAATCCACCATTTTTACGTAACACCTCTCGCCTTGCGGAGAAACGAATGCGAGCCTTAACGAGCGAGCCAAACAAACCGTGATTTTCAAAGTGTAGTTGCGCTAACAAGGGAACACAATTCTTTTTCACTGGGCGATTTGAAGTTTTAAGGGTATGCCGATGATTAGAAAATAGAATAATAGCCAAATAGAAATTTCTTTATCGACTTTGAAATGCAGCAATTGATACAAACAATTTTTATTTTTCATAAAAATCCGCAAACAACATAATAAATTATCAGCTCATGGTTTATAAAGTGAATCGGTTTAATTGTACAGTAAATAGTCTGACCTCTCACGATACACAGACGTCGTTCCCGAAGGTTTAACGATCCGAAGATCGCAAGAAGCGAACCATCGATTTCCCATCGTCGATCACTGGCAGTTATCGTCCCTGATCGTCGAGGATTCCGATATGGAACGGTTCCCGGTGAACAGTGTTCAGAACGGTTTTTCTCGGTCGCGAACACACGCGATAGGTCAACAGCACACTTTGCCCGGGATTCTATCGCAGGAAAGTGTGTCACTTTGGTCAGAATGTGAGACACGGGGAGAGGGAACTTGCGAGAGAGACCCGGTAACAGACCGATTGCGCAAAACGCTTGAATCTTTCGAACGGGTATAACGGGTATCCGTTCAGTATGCCACGAAGAGGCATACAATGCGCAGCCCCGGGTTGACTTGTAACACTTACCGGCGCGGCGGGCCGCGTTACCTTCTCGCGTCCTTATTGTTCCCTCGTTACATATGGATGCACGTGTTAACCCGTTGCAGTTCCTTTTCCGGACCGATCCTGGTCCCACACGCGGGTTTTAGCAACGCGAACCCGTCGCGAAACCCTAATTCCCCATCCGACGCAGACATATTCAACAAAAGTTAAAATTGTTCCACGTTCCTGTAATTATGTAGAAAGAGATTGTTACATGTTCTCTGCATGTGCTTGTTTTAATTTTCTGAGGATGACTGTACAGGTCCCGAAAAATTGTTTCACACGTCCGTTTTAATTTGTAAAGCCTTCCTTTTCCAATGAAAATTTCATGTAATTATTTCGTTGATTTGAATTTCTGCCGGTTTCAAGATGACTTCAGAAGAACAGCAAGGATAGTTAAATAAAACACGTCTTCTTTAATGTACCGGCTTGTGCGTCATGCATCTGGGATGAATTATTCGCGAATTATGCAAGAGCATTTGACCATCTGGAGTGGAGAAACGTTGAAAAAAACAATTACTAAATGACCATTTCGATGAACGCAACGCTCGTTCGCGTGTGCACTATAATTGAATCGCGAAAGTCCGCGTCTCTTTAGAGCGTGCTTCTTTTTACTGGGAGATCGAGAGATTCGTGAGTAAACATCTTCGTGTTTAGTCTGAAAGTCGGTGAACATCCTCTTCTATCCTGTGCGAGCTCTCGGTCATAAATCTCTCCTAAGAAAGTAAAATGCTCACCGGGCTTTTTTTCGCGTCGGCTATTTAACAGTTGCAAAATGTACAGTGAGCCTAGCCCCTTTTCTCTCTCTCTCTCTCTCTCTCTCTCTCTCTCTCGGCAAACTAATTACTTGAACGGCACGAATTACCGTCGTTTATGTAATGACTGAGTTGGTGGAGGCCTGGCCATTTCGTCGCTCGACTGAATGGGATGCTGCGATTCTCTCCGCTTTCGCGGGCTCGTGACTCAGACAATGGCTGTGTTTTACTTTCGAATCTGTCGTCGAGTTATCGATAGCTGCTATCGTTAATCCTTGGTGCATTGATCATCCCCAAATATAAAATCGTCAGGCTGCGAAGTTCATGTATCTACGACAACGGTACCAGCGAAATGAAACGGTAGACACATTCAAAGAAGAGCATCAATATATTACCACTTTTCACCTCCTAAAATTATTTATGCAAAATGCTTATTTTGTATGAAGATTTCTTTTCGCGAAGTTGCATGCTGAGGGAATTAGACATCGCCAATTTCTCATCCTAGGTTTCAAAGTTTAATTACCGAATGTCTAAAGACGCTGATATGTATAATAAAAATTGCCCGGAACCTAAATCAATTCCTAATCACTAGACTGCGGATGTTCATGCAATTTTCAATTTTTGTAGACGAATTTCAAGAAAGTGGAACCAAATAAAATCTCGTTTTCAGTGGTAATAGTCTTTGTAGATCTGATATACAGAAAAATCGTACAGAACTCTGTCGAACTTTATATTCTACCATTTTTTGAAAATTTTCGGGAGCCATAAATGCATAAAGATCCGCAGTCGACTTATCACTTTTACGAGAGACAACAGATGTCTGTTACTTTTAAGATCCAGCAAGAAAACTATAAGAAATCGAGTAACACTTATGAGGTCAATCTGTAGCGGGCCCCGTCGCAACATGCCCAGCCCGTATCGATCACTATGTCGGCATTGTACTTTCTACGGGGCAACGGATCGTTGTCCTGAAATTCCGCGATCCCCTCTCGAGGATCTAGCGAGATACGTCTCTCGCGGTGCTCTCGCGATTAATAATTCTTCAGCGAACAGATGTTTCGACACGTCAGACATGCAACCGGACTATCCATCACGGTTGCCGACATAGCAGGAAGCTGACCTGAAAAGGAGAGCACGGGTCCTGTGCGCCTTGTTATATACTATCTTCATTATGTCACGATCGGTGTGTGTTCGCCCGCGCTGCTGCCTCGCCTTACACTCGAAGAAATCTACTACGTGCTAGCCGATTTCGTCGCGAGCAAATTGCTCGGGCACAGCGTTGCGACAGATCGATTTTGATCGACGTGCCCGAAACGCTGGCCTAACAGGATCATTTCGTCGCTAGCGGATCGATTTTATCGGACCGGAGAGTGGACCGGTTCGACGATTGCCCTATGTCATCTGCGAGTCTTGATCTAAAGACTTTATTCTCCTGTTTTATAATTCCCAACTGATGAAAGAGCTTTCAACATAGTTGTCTCTCCTTCGCAGGTAGCAATGCTTTAACCCTTTTGCACTCGATTGTTCTCTCCTGAGGCACGACTAAAAATTACTGAACAATAGAACAGTTAATTTCAATGATGAGTACTCACGTCTCAAAGATGGTATTGCCCGAAAAGGGTATAATAAATAAAGACTAACATGGGAGTGTCAAAAAATGGTCAAACAAACGCAGACTGTTGGATTATTAGTAATGATGATGCAACACAGTGCAAAAATGAATTTCGTTTATACGAGAAACACTGTAGGTTCTCTGTCAAAGAACAATAGACCAGCTATATGTCACCGGACCCATGGGCCTGGTATTCGTCGTACTCAAGGGCCTGTGCCGTAAACTATGCAGGCTGGGGTTTTTCCTAAAAGTCAAGGTGGCGACTGATAATCTCTTCCTCCCCTACAACATTCTTTTTCTTTCTTCGCTTCGAGTCCGCTAGTCAAACAGACAAGTCGTCCTTCCGTGCTGTTTAATAAAATAGTCTTAAAGTTAATTCAACAGTGTTTCTGTGATTTTCTAGACCCATTTCCAACACAGACTGCCATGACGCTATCCTCAAACGATTAAATAAAATCGGAACGGTATGACGCTGTTCTAAAATGTCAACATAAATACTAGCACACAATATTGCTAAAAAAATAGTAAAATAAATAGAGCCTACTATGACACTGGCCAAAAATGGTAAAACAAATACAGACTAGCATACGACCATGTCCAAAAATTTTAAATAAATACAGACTGGGATAATCCCGTCCCAAAACATGAAATGCAAACCAACGAATGAAAAATTGGTGCAACGATGATTCACGAGCAATTTTCGATCAGTTTCCCTTTCCCATCGATCAGGGGACTGTTCCAGGTAATGCGAGCGAACCGAGACGAGACGAAAGGACAGCTGGGTGTCCTGGGACTCATAAGGATCACTTTCCCACAGCTGTCTGGCTTTCGTTCTCCGTCTCACGTCCGTCTAGCCGGCGCGAAAGAAGCCTGGGCCCGCAACAGCTCTCGGTTGTTAACTCTCGGGGCCCGACTGCGGGGCCCGTGAGGCCCCGACTAAATATGCATATTCTCGGGGGCTCGGTTTCTCTCCCCGGGCTCTCTCGGGCCGGGGCGGCGCGGCGTGTCTCCGTGTGGTGCGCGCGCGTGAAACACGTTTCAGGATATCATCCGAGGCGAACAATGGGGAATCAAACGAGGAACGTAGGCGCTTGGAAAAGCGTTAGGCCGGGCGAATGTGTTCTGTTCTGGCCGGCCAGCTAGCCGTTGTTGTAGAATGCGGTTGACATTTCTCGGCAAGTAGAGCGTTACCCCGCTGAACCGATCGCCGATATTCACCGGCCACCGATTTACTACCGATCCCACTCTATTCCAAGAGAATCCTCTGCGTGAACGAGTCTTCCGAAGGCGTGCGATCACAAGTTCACCTATACATAACTCGAGTTTTATTTATTCGAAGATATTTCATGTACAAGCGTGTACGAGTCTACAATTCCAATAATTGTGAAACGATGAATTTGGAATCCGTTATTTCGGACGAGTTCGGATTCCAGTGCTGGAGGAGGCTCGCAGTCCAGAGTTTCCCTGAAGGCGGCAGGACTATGTGGAATAGTCCTCGCGGCAGGATATTGGTGAGCAATCGCCGCCGCCGTGCCGTGCTCGTCTTCGTATCCAGCAAAAGCGAGAGTCACTCCCACGCGATGCTGAGGAACGCTTAATATCCTTTCCTCCTTGCCGTTAGCGTCGATCGTTAGGCAGTGCTATTTCACGTGCGGAACGCAAACGATCCGGGCTAGCTTCGCTCCAGCACCCTACCCTCTATTTTCCCCTTTTCTCTTTCTAGTTGTCTCTGTCCCTCTTTGACTCCATTTCTCTGCTTTTATGTCCCTCTGTCTCTGTCCCCCGTTGACTCCATTTCTCTTTGGCTCTGTTTTTCTCTATCTATGTTTATCTGCCTCACTGTTCCTCTGTCTCTGCCCCTCTTTGATTCTATTTCTCTTTGGTTCTGTTTCCTTCTGTCTCTGTTGCTCTTCGACTCGGTTGCTCTCGGTCTCTATCCGTTCCTCTCGGTTTCTCTGTATTCCTGATCCCGCGCCGAGGGAAAGAGCTCCGTCGTAGGTGCGTGCAGACGCCACCGCTCCCTGTCCCTTTTTACGGCGGATATGCATATGCACGCATGGACGCACCCGCGCCGCACCGCACTCGTAATTTATATCGAGAGAAGGCCCTGCCTCGAAATTGTCCGTGGCGAATATTCTTCCGAGCATAATGATCCTTATTACCGGGCCGAGGATGTTTATGCAAATGCGCCGCGCCGCGAAGAATGGGAGTTCGGATTCAGCCGCAGTTGTTACGTACGTTTGTTGCGTATTAATAAGACCCGGCAGAACCCCAAAGGACTGTTATCCTTACCTGCGGCTCGGGTCCATGGACCTGTGTCGTTCACTGGAAACTGCCCGATAGCTTGTTCCTTTCTTTAGGCTTCGAAATGAATGAAATGAATAAAATGAATAGAATGAATGTAATGAATTCTGTCCGGATTCTTCGCCGGTACAGGCAGGACTCTTTTCGATAAGATTTTCTGTTTGGATTTGTGTAGCGGAATGGTTTAGGAGGCTGTTGACGACGGTTGGAATTGTTTACAGCTACGTTTGTCGACTTTTTAACCAGTTCTTGGATGATGTTGTGAGAACAGGATAATAGAACGCAGTCTTTATTATGTCTCTGCTCGAATCTCGACATTACAGTGCAAATCTTTATGCAGACTAAGGACGAGAGCCAAACAGAAACTTATTTCTTTCATTAATTTTCATAGCCTGATAATCGTTGATCATTATTTGTAAATTGTTCTTATCTTCCTGCTATACACGCAAATAGTTGTGCATATTTAACTTGCAAAGGTAGTAACTGTAGAAGCTTATTTTTAGTATCAAAATATGAATATTTACTTTAGATATAATTGCCTCAGCCATTTGCAACTTCCACAGACGCGCAATTTAATCCTAAGAAATTTCAAAGTGTCGCGAGGATTAAAGCGCATTGAGGATAGATCTTGAAGTAGCATGGAACCGGAAGATACTGCGAAGCATAGCACCGACAATGGGTAACCTTGAATTTAGCAGAGCGGAAACGCGCCACGAGACGCGTCCGCATCTCGCAATCTCTCTTTCTCTCTAATTACTTTCTCCGAGCCGGTCTATCGGCGGGATCTGGTCTAATATGAGCCGAGAAACTATACCGTGGTCTCTCGGTGCATGTGCCGCGCATGACGTAACAGTAACCTACTTCCTGTGTGCTCTCTCGCGAGCGAGCGAGCGAGAAACCCGCGCGCGCACGCGTTCATTCATGTGCCATGAAAGAAACGGAACCGGGAGAGTAAACGAGAGAAATAGAACGCGGGCAAACACACAGAGAGATAAAGAGAAAGACCAGGTTAGGTCCCGGGTTCCTCATCCTTTTCATCAGCAGGCACGCACTTAGGTGTGTTTGTTGCCGGTCGCCGCGGTTATCGGTGCATCTGTTGCACGAGACTAGGCCAGCTTCGGGTTAGGCTTGATGCGTTAGACCAAAAACGATGGGGAAAATGTAATGGGAACCTCTGCCACAACTTTCGCCACGGAAAAATTCGATGTGGACGAATTATGGCAGATCTTTTGGATTAAGTGGAATCAGATGTCTGTAGCCAGACAAGTCTGCATTTTACATTCACATTTTATAGTTTGTATTTTGTTAACCATTTATTTATACCACTATACAAGATGATTTTTAAGCAATTCGCATCCCATCCCACTAAACCCATCGATGAAAAAAAAAATCTGTATTACAACTAATTTCTAATTTGCTCAGTGAGCAAGTTAAGTTGCACCGTCTATCTGTAATATCTAAATTATCGGTGCATCTGTTGCGCGAGACTAGGCCAGCTTCGGGTTAGGATTGATGCGTTAGACCAAAAACGATGGGGAAAATGTAATGGGATCCTCTGCCACAAGTTTCACCACGGAAAAATTCGATGTGGACGGATTATGCAGATCTTTTGGCTTAAGTGGAATCAGATGTCTGTGGTCAGACAACTCTGCATTTTACATTCACATTTTATAGTTAGTATTCTATTAACCATTTATTTATACCTGTGTACAAGATGATTTTTAATCAATTCGCATCCCTTCCCTCTAATCCCGATGAAGAAAAATATCTGTATTACAACTATTTTTCTATATTGCTCAGTAAGCAAGTTGGACCGCCTATCTCTAATATCTAAATTATCGGTGCATGTGTTGCGCGAGACTAGGCCAGCTTCGGGTTAGGATTGATGCGTTAGACCAAAAACGATGGGGAAAATGTAATGGGATCCTCTGCCACAAGTTTCACCACGGAAAAATTCGATGTGGACGGATTATGCAGATCTTTTGGCTTAAGTGGAATCAGATGTCTGTGGTCAGACAACTCTGCATTTTACATTCACATTTTATAGTTAGTATTCTATTAACCATTTATTTATACCTGTGTACAAGATGATTTTTAATCAATTCGCATCCCTTCCCTCTAATCCCGATGAAGAAAAATATCTGTATTACAACTATTTTTCTATATTGCTCAGTAAGCAAGTTGGACCGCCTATCTCTAATATCTAAATTATCGGTGCATGTGTTGCACGAGACTAGGCCAGCTTCGGGTTAGGCTTGATGCGTTAGACCAAAAACGGTGGAGTAAATGTAATGTGATCCTCTGCCACAAGTTTCACCACGGAAAAATTCGATGTGGACGAATTATGGCAGATCTTTTGGCTTAAGTGGAATCAGATGTCTGTAGCCAGACAACTCTGCATTTTAAATTCACATTTTATAGTCAGTATTATGTTAACCATTTAGTTATACCAGTGTACAAGATGATTTTTAAGCAATTCGCATCCCTTCCCTCTAATTTCATCGATGAAGGAAAATATCTGTATTGCAAATATTTTCTATTTTGCTCAGTAAGCAAGTTGCACCGCCTATCTCTAATATCTAAATTATCGGTGCATCTGTTGCGCGAGACTAGGCCAGCTCCTGGTTAGGCTTGATGCATTACACCAAAAACGGATTGGAAAATGTAATGGGATCCTCTGCCACACGTTTCGCCACGGAAAAATGCGATTTGGACGAATTATGGCAGATCTTTTGGCTTAAGTGGAATCAGATGTCTGTAGCCAGACAACTCTGCATTTTGCATTCACATTTTATAGTTAGTATTTTGTTAACCATTTAGTTATACCAGTGTACAAGATGATTTTTAAGCAATTCGCATCTCTTCCCTCTAATTCCATCGATGAAGAAAAATATCTGTATTACAAATATTTTTCTATTTTGCTCAGTAAGCAAGTTGCACCGCCTGTCTTTAATATTTAAATTATCGGTGCATCTGTTGCACGAGACTAGGTCAGGTCCGGGTTAGGCATGATGCGTTAGACCAAAAACGGTGGGGAAAATGTAATGTGATCCTCTGCCACACGTTTCGCCACGGAAAAATGCGGTTTGGACGAATTATGGCAGATCTTTTGGCTTAAGTGGAATCAGATGTCTGTAGCCAGACAACTCTGCATTTCACATTCACATTTTATAGTTAGTATTCTATTAACCATTTATTTATACCAGTGTACAAGATGATTTTTAAGCAATTCGTATCCCTTCCCTCTAATTTCATCGATGAAGAAAAATATCTGTATTACAACTATTTTCTATTTTGCTCAGTGAGCAAGTTGCACCCCTGTCTCTAAATTCAGCAACGTAGAAAAAATATTTCTATTAAAACTATTTTACATTTTCATCAACAACTTAAATTTCTACTAAAATTTCGATGGCTCGTCCTTAAATAAAATTAATCAAAATCTATGTATTCTTTCATTATTGAGTCAAACTTTGACGAAACGAGATTCGCTAAAATTCCGTGTACTTCACCGATGATGAATGAAAGATTAACCTATCCACGTTCAATAAAGCCTTCTGCAGGATCTAAGCAGTCTCGCAGCGAACTCGCGGACCCCGTCTTTGAAAAATGCGATCGATCGGCAGTCCGGGGGATGGAATTTCGAAAGGTGTGATTTTTCGTGGGTGTCGACTGAACAATGGACGTCAGGTGAACGACACAGAGCGCTGTCTCCTGTCCCCTGTCTCCGATCGGATTTGGGAGTAACCGGGAGGAATTTAAACGGGCGTGTAGGCGACAGTGAAAGCAGCGTTACTTAATACTCGGTATCACCGCTCGTAAATAACAAAGACCGCGTGTACCAATGGTGTCCCGGCCGACTTTTGTCGTTCCTGGTCTCTCGGTGCGCGTTTAAGGTGCCACGGTACAGGAAGGTAGCTAACGAAAAACGAGACTCGCGAGCTGGAAAACGAAAGTCGAAGAGACAAATTGCACTCGGCCAACGGACGCGAGTTTCTCGGCCATGCTCGCGGGATTATTACCCTATAAATCCCGCCTGGAACGAGATTAAAAAGATCAGGCCTGTGACTCGCCAAAAGATTCCCAAATACGCGGTCGATAAAGTTTGACAGAATACTTCTTCACGTTTTCTGTCCTGCTAGGGATGTTTATGCGAAATTTTCCAATTGTTAGCGTGAGACTTGGACTTCAAGAAATATACGACGAAAGCCGGTCCCAAGCCACCGTTTTATACCAGAATAAACCCGTATCAGTGAAATATCTATGCAAGTCAAAAATGACTCCGGCATAGGCGTAGAACTCACAGGATTCCAAGGGTAAATTAAAACAGTTATGTAAAGTACAAATGCAGAACAGTTAAGTTCAGCTCGCCTGTTACAGGCGAATAAAATAAAAAGAGACTTCAAGAAACTTGAACAATGCGGAGTTCTAGACTCCATCTTCCGCCAACTGAAAGGGATCACTGTCAAGTCCGTGCAACTATGTCAGCGTTTTTCCCAAACCGCCATTGTTGCGTCGCCGTCTAGTAAGATTTCTGCACAATCAACCTTCAATCCCTCAATCTCGAGTTTCTCATCAATTACCACGGAATGCAAGAAGTCCCCTAAAAAGAAGTTAGAGATCACTGTTAAATATAATCACTGTCAAGTCCACCTCGAAGTACTTCCCAAACTGCCATTGTTCTTCATCCACTGGCAGCCTCTAAGCCTTCCCCACGATCTATCATGAACGCATCTATGTACTACCACTTGCGCATCATCCTCGCCAGCTGTGTTACCCATACGAGCGAACGAGGAAGAAAATAGTATTCAGAAAAAGGAGTCGGCCGAAAGCTCCCGTGGATATTCTTGAAACAGTAGGATCCTAGTGGCGAGAGAAACAGATGAAAATCTTTGAATACTAGAGAACTATGCGTGTGAACGGAAGCAGAGTGGGTCGTGACGTTCTCGCAAAAGGAAAACCTCGGGTTTCCGTTTCTTGATTCCCTTCAGCTACTGTGGACGCGTTTTTGCGTTTTTCAAACGCTAATTATATCCGTGACACTCTAAATTAAATGATTGCTCGCTGGAACAGGATTTTCACCAGAGAATTTTAGCGAGATGCCATTTCTTAATGAACCGAGGACTTCAAAAGTCCATCACATCTCTTCGGGTCTTCCATCTTGATTTTTTTGGAATTTAGGAAAATTGTGTCTTTTCACAGACAACTTCAAAAAATAATTGCACCTTTAACTATCATTTGCAAGATTTTTCTATTTTAATTTTCTACTTTAATCTTTATCTAAAATTATGTAAAATAGATAAGTAAGTAAAAGAATATAACATCCGCAATTTAATCGTGTATCATGATAATTGTAACTGAGTAGTAAGTTCGAAGTTGCTCATTGGATATGGTATGCTCGAGTCTCAATGCAACTCCTGCAAATGTATTCTTGCAAATTCTACGATTAAAAAAATGTTTATCTTGCACTTATAGGTAAAATATAACAAACATGTTTATGGAAATTGTACCGCGACTCGAAGTGTGCAGTTCTGCAATAAAAATAAAACCTGAAGAGATAAGATGAAACAGGTTCGTTTAACAATTTGCAACAAGTTCTTGCTGCACGTAGCTGCAAGTAACAGCAAAAATACGAGCCGGAGACAGGAAATTTCAGGAAAACTATGAATATTACAAAACGTACATTTTTATCAATTTTGTGAGGATTTTTGAAAAATATTAAAAGCTTAATAAC
>CM052189.1:8612596-8634942 GCA_028455805.1 Lasioglossum figueresi | reverse complement strand
TCCACGTGCTCAGAAAGTTCCCAAAAATTTGGTGAAAATTGTTCGCGATCCCAGAGTTCTTTACGCCGTATTCTGCGCATTCCGCGTTTTTTCTTCGCGAGTATGACGGTGCCCGACGATGATCGCAACCTTGAAGAGCCTGTCCCCTCAGGGCCCGCGGAGCGCATCGCGCATCGCGCAGCCCCTTCGATTTACACGGCGCCAGCGCATCGAGCGCTGCGCGCATTCTTTCCTCCTTTTTATTAATGAGCCGCCGCTGCGACGAAGGTCGTGCCTCCTGATGATCCTGGTTAAACGACGATCGCGTCCGCTCCCGCGAGAAAGAAATTAATTATTTCGCTGGGACTTTTAATCCGTTTCTTCTCGTCCGCCATTAATCAACCGTCGCCTGTGTATCAGCTCTTTGCTACCCGGTTTCCGCTGGACCACGGGGTCTTTGTAGCGGATCCACAGTGTTGCAGAGGAAACCGGGTTTCGTTCTTTCAGCCACCGACGATGCTGCGATGGTTCCACATTGCGGCAGCCCGATGTAGACATCGCTGCGGGTATTATAACTGAGCGCGTGCATGCTAGTTTATGCCCGCTCAATTGATAGAATAAAATTCATTATTTGAAAAATATCATTCTGTTCCGCCATATGGCGCTTGAAATAATCTTGCTAGCTTATTCGAACAGCCAAATCATTTTTTCAAAATTATATCTTCCTTCGAATTTTACATGATTATGTGCTTCGTGTACTGAAGAACAATTTTATAAGCGAATGCGGCTAAACTTTAATTATTAAATTGTATACGTTAGCGTTTCTGTAATAATAAAATAATATTATAATTAATAATGTAATAATTAATTGAGTTTCTTCTATAACTGTCATGTTCGGATGAAATTATTTATTACTTTGTTTGAACAATGTAATTGAAATAAATCGATATTCAAAAACGAAAAATGATTTATTTTAAAGCAAAGTTTTTGAAGTATATAGGATTATACCAACAAAATTATCTGGAAAATTCAAGTGGAAAAATATCGTAAAGGATTATAAGATACAATTTTTCGGGAAAAATTGCAAATTGGGAGACGATGTCATTGCTAGGAACATGGTAAGGATTATGGTCGAGGGATCAGTGGAATAGCGAACGATATCGATCGGTCTCTCTCCCGTGGATCGGTGGCTAGGGCAGTCGGGAACAGCGTCTCTCGGTGAACCGGTGCATCTAGATCCGACGAGATCTAGATCCGCGGCGCGTCGGTGACGTCCAGGCAGCAACGGCGAAGAAAAAAGGCACAGACCGACCTAAACGCGACAGATCTATTCCTCTATTCATCGGTCTCGTCTCGATTCCGTTTGAGCGCGGCGCGCGCGCGCCCCTTTGGCCTCGATTCGATTTGTCACGTGCGAGCCTCGGGACGAACGCGAGGGAGAACACGATCTATCGATCGAAAATCGACAAACCGAATAAATCTACTGTCTGCACCTTTCAGTCTAGGGGGCCTTCAGCTTCCACTGTCTTCACGTCTATCCGTTTGAAAAGGGAGCTTCAAAGCTAGACGAGCCCAGATCAAATACGATCCTCTTTGAAACGATCCGGGTCTTCTGTGGTAGTCTATTCCCTTTGATCGTATACGATCGTTGATCGTGCTACCGTTTCTGTGTGGACTCTTCCGGAAAATTAACTGCTAACTTATGCACTGTTCATAGTGTTCGCATACAGTGTTAGCTGCAGAAGTAACCGGCCACCCTTTGAAAACGAATAACTTTTATAAAATTGGTTCGAATGGCTTGAATTTATACCAGGTTATTAATTAGAAACGAACATTGGTCGAAATTGCTAAGAAAAATGTTTTTATCTGAATCGATTGAGGTTGCTACGACGTGTAAATACTTAAAAATGGTAAAAATTGTGAGAACTACGATTCAGATTAAAACTCGTAATTACGAAGTGCTTTGTGGTAGAATGATTTTCCTTACCGATTGATAAAGAGAAGTTCAAGGCAAGTGTTTTCGTGGAGTTGGAATGGCGCTGACGTCTAGAGTAATGTATTGCTTATTGGTGGTAGCGTGCTAGAGAAATGTCAAGGTTGCTATAACGTTCTCCTTAATAATGCGGCTGTATAAATAGCTTGATTGTGTGGCTTGTTCCGATAATAAGCATACCAAACAAACTTAACAATTCAGCGCGCCATTACTTGATCAGGTACAACCTTTTCTTATTTGTTGCTGGATGTAGGCCGTGGGCAATCTATCCACGTCTTCTGACATACATATACAGGGTGTCCCGGGTTTTTCCGGCCGAACTACGGGAGCGTATTCTACAAGAGGAAATAAGAAAAACATGTTACTTGAAGTTCAGATAGAAACGCTTTATTACAATGTTACAAACAAATGAAATTGAATTTCATCATTTCAACATCAGTGTCTTTTCTCTTTTACCACGACCGTTGCCAAATTCAATTTCATTTGTTTATAACTTTGTAATAAAGCGTTTCTAACAGAACTTCAAATAACATTGTTTTCTTGTTTCTACTTGTAGAATATGCTCCCGTAGTTTGGCCGGAAAATCCCGGGATACCCTGTATATACGCAAACATTTACTCCAATATTTTATAGAAAGCACATCAATGTTGCTCGATTGTTGCAGTGAAGACGTTGGTACAAATACTGGGCCAGTGAAATAAAATTTTGCAATAATCAATGTATAAAAACGATGCATAAAAATATGTGAAAACTTCAACGAGTACAATTTTAACAACAAATGAATTTCTTTGTTCATAAAAAAAGTGCATAATAGCAATCCGTAAAAATATGTAAAAATTTCAACGAGTAGAAAATTTCGCTAAAAAATAAAGGGCATAGCCGAATAAGATGGTCAAAACTGCCCTTAGAGGTTTTTCAATGGTTGTTGAACCATTCGAAAGCTGACCAAGAAAAACCCCTCTGAGCAAAATTTCAGCCCTCTAGCTTGCCCGTGAGGGTAGTTACAGGGTAAAAATGTGACATATTTCGGATCCTAGGGCGCATTTTTCAGAATTTTTTCAGATTTTTGTGTTGCAAACTGTGGTCGTAAAAAATGAAAAACCCCCAAAAAATTGGATAAATAATTTTTTTTCAAAAATATTGAAACATGCTATTTAGCTGTTTGGTTCCACGATATAATACTATAACAGGCAGTGTTGTCAATTTTTATTACATTTTTTGTTGTGGGACATCATTGTCAAAAGCAATAAAAACCGAATTTTTTCGACGTTTCTGCTGTGAGGAAGAAAGTTACACTTTTTGGCTTTACCGTGGGTGTATATTAAGTCATTTTAAGCATTATTACATTGAAAAAAGCAATTGTTTGACCTAAGAAATGTGATTTGAGGGCTGAAATTTTGCTCAGAAGGGTTTTTCTTGGTCAGCTTTCGAATGGTTCAACAACCATTGAAAAACTTCTAAGGGTAATTTTAACCACCTTATTCGGCTATGCCCTTTCCTCGAAAGGATGAAGAGAAATAATTTTTCTGAACCACCTACCTCCATCTTTAGAATAGTCGCTCGAAAGACAATCCCCTCGGTCATTAGCCCTTTCTCCACACAGTTCTCTCTTAGGCGATCTGCATCCCGTAGTCGCGTGCGCTCGCCATAGCGCCGATTACTCACGCCCACGCTCTGCACCGTGCGTACAACACCTACCTCTGTCGCTCTGTCTCTTTCTGGCCGACAATTAAGGGTCCTGCAGACCAACGCGGATATTTCACGGCAATAGATTCTCGGCGATACAATGTACGCTACCGTTCCCAGTACCCGGACACGTACCGAACTCGGATAAATAGCGTGTTAACGTTGAAAATGCCGACCACAACGCTTTCAATCCATACGCGATCGCTCCTCTCCAACAAAAATGTCTGGATCACGTTTATCAAAATTTCGACTCGTTTTTAATGAAATTTCTGTTATTTCCTTTTTTAACCGCTACTATTTATTTTGCGATTGCGGCGATTCGAGATTCTTTATCGGTCAGAATTTCATAGAAAAAAAGTAAGAGTTTATATATGGACCGTTTATTTTGAAAGTGGTGCAAGTCCATTTTATAAAAAAATGAGACCTCGCATAATTTGTTTTTAATTTAGTGTAAAAAGAAAGTCATTTTTTTTTTTAAACGGACTCGCACCACTTTCAAAATAAACGGTCCAATATTGTATGTCTGTATTTTCTACAAATATATCGACTCCAGCAAAATAAAATTTCGTTTTTATTAAGAAGTTACCCCCTCTCTGCCAGTACCGGAATAGTCACGTGATATTATGGCGGAAGCGTGGGGTAATAGCGCCGTAGAAAGGGAATATGCTATGTACGATTGAATATATAAACGAAAGTTTATTTATTCAATAGCGTATTTGTATCGGCCAGCGCTCAGGTAGCGTTACGATTTGGGCCTGATCCCGTAATTCCGCTAATGGTTACAGTCCGTACGCAGGTCATAGGGACCACATTGTCTACATTTTTAGCATTTTTACTGTTTCGCCATCAACCTCCCGTCCTTTACCTAGCCTCGGTTGCGCGGATTTGCCCTTGGCGTTTTATAGCTGCCAGATGTGGGGTTTTTCCAGCCTTGGTCACCGGTTTTGGGACGCGTGAGCCGCTACGCGAACGTCTGCTACCCCCACCCCCATCTTGGAATTGCGTTGCATCTCATAACGGCCCTGCGAATCCTGAGCCAGTCCGAGTCCTTGTTCTCGGCTCCCTCCGCCCTCAATTTCCCAAGGAAAGGGAAATTGGGCATGCAAGGAAAGGGAGGACCGAACCGTCGGCAAGGCTAACTCAGATTTTTAGATTCAGAACTAGCTGGACCGCACTACCTCTAGCACCGCGATCACCGGAAGTAGACAGTTGTCAGGTGGCCAGCTAGCATTCTCATCAGCAGAAATAAAGTCAAGTTTTACCTAATTTATCATTCAATTAGTCCTTCCCAGTCTGGAAGGTGGTCCTTCGACAAACCAAGCGGGCACCTCGCAGTGCAAATACATTCAAGGTCCGAACGATCAACGAAGATCAACCAAGGACATTAACAATATTTTCCATTCTGCTCTATAACATTCTCCCATGTTTGAAATAACTCGTCGTGTTATCGAATAAACGTAT
Source organism: Lasioglossum figueresi (assembly GCA_028455805.1). Taxonomy (NCBI): domain Eukaryota; kingdom Metazoa; phylum Arthropoda; class Insecta; order Hymenoptera; family Halictidae; genus Lasioglossum; species Lasioglossum figueresi. Next base: position 8,629,823 of record CM052189.1, on the reverse strand, counting down.
GAATAATTATCTGAATTTTATTACTATATTTTATTATTATATTAAATTGCCATTGTACAAACTTCCAGTATAATAAACGGTAGTATCTACGAAGTGACTGGGTTAGATCGATTCTCGATCGGCAATTAGTTTGGGAAGAAAGTATAAAATTTGTTTATATTAGGTTGTCATTTCGCAAACTTTGAGTATAATAAGTGGTAGCACGTATGAAGTGTGCGAGGTATAATCGGATCCAGATTGCAGCATTGTGATCGCGGATCGTGCGTCGATCGGCAATTAATTAGACAGGAAAATTACGTTTTATCACGATGACTGGCGAACGGTGGAGAGGCAAGGTGAGGCAGAGCGAGGCGCGTGGCACACGCGTGCGTGTCCCCGTTGGCACGCGTGACAACGGGAAGCGCATCGAGGCAGCTCGCGGCGCGGCGCGGCCGCTGATTAATTCGACGCGCGACTCGGTGCGGCGCAGCGCTGCGCTGTGCGTCTCTTTAGATCGAATTCCCCGTAACCTTGTAAACCGGCGGTTACACGGCGTTGTACATATCAGCGAAGGTGTCGAAGCCGAGCTGCTCGGTCTACACGCCCACGCGTCCAACAGACAGATGGATTAGACAGATACATACGCTTATTGGCTTTGGGAGCGCGCTGTCTCGCGCTCCTTCCATGTTCCAACCGCGCCAATGATCGCCAAACTATACTATCTCCCATCAGAATTAAGGGTGGTTGCGAGTAAGTTTCTGATAGCCGAATTAACCCTTGGCACTCGAATGGTGACTCAGAGTCACCACTAAAAGATGTTGCTTCGTTATTCAAAATATTTTTTACATTATTAAATATAGTGGGATCTTACCAATTACTAAACATTTAATGTTGTATGAGGTATTATATCAATTTCATACCCATCAAATTAAAAGATCGTATACAATGGAATTATTCTAGATCGGAAGAAATGTTTAATTTTCGAGTTAAAATAGCTCCGAGTGCAAAGGGTTAAAATTGATCTCTTTGTTTGCACACAACAAAAATCATTCTCTTAACGAAATTGTTGCAATAGAATTGTAAAATAAAAAGACGCAGTGCGAAAATGTGAAGTTAACACTAAACCTACCACCACCGGTCGAAATGACCGGTTCCAGATTTATGATTTTACAATTATTGAAATAAGAAAAATGATTTGTAAGTCTACATAAAATCAGTCTTGTCATTTTTATAAGGGAACATGTACCAGTTACTTTTAAGGCTCGGTAAGTTTAAGGTTAACGTCAATACGAGAACCTGTATAAAACTTAAGAAATTACGACATTTTGTAAGACCATGAACAAAAAAGACCTAAACCATTATTCCACGGGTAGATTAAAGAGGAGAGTGGTGGAATTGCGAGCACCTAAGGAAATCATTAAATAACACGAAATATTAGGTAGTCGTTTCTTTATTGCTTACATTCGAAGACACGTGTGTCCATATTTTCATAATCAACTTCCATAAAATTTTGAAGTAAAATCAATTTTTAATCAAACGACAAAACCGTTAGTGTTCGTGATTTCTCAATTTTCGAGGGGTAATCGCGAACAGAGAGTGGGGTAATCATGAACACTACTTATCTCTTACAAAAGTCGTAAAAATAGTCTCCAGATGTGCTCTGTGCATCGCTGCATTTTTCGTGTGCATTCGGTGCAGCGATAGCGCACAATCCAATGTTCAAAATTGAAGGGTTCTCGTACTTCTCTTTACAACAAAGCACAGTAAATTCATTTGCGTTGTGCTCTGCGTTAATAGCTTTTTAAAACATGTATAGGAAAAAAATGTTCAGAATGTCGTCATATTTCACGGTCATTAAATTCAAAATTCAATCTAAAATACAAATAATAAAGTAACAATTTAATATTCGATTGGGTCGATAACGATAATATTCGCGTTCGTTGTTCTCCGCGTTAAATTTTTTTGAACATGTGTAAGAAAAAGTTGTTTAGAATGATCTCGACACCAAGGTCATCGAAATCAAAATACAATTGAAAATACAAATAGTAAAGTATTGAAATAATTCGCTATGTCGAATGATTAATTGTAATCTTATTTGAAATGAAACGTGGCCAACCCTGATGCAACATCCTCGGAAGGAGCCTCTCGCCGGAACAAAGCGAAGAAAGTGAGCTGAGAGAGCGAGGAGCGATGCTCGGGTGCAGCAAGCTGCGAAACTGCATCTCTGCCGGTGTGTCCCGTTCAGCGAAATTCGCTTGTCTGGTCGTCCCGCCACCGTGTTACGTGCGGACGGTTGTTTAAAAGCGGGCAATGCGCGCGATGCGACTCGATATATATCGCGTGTTTCGAGCGGAGTGCAACGGGGCCCGAAGTGCAGCGCGCTGTGCTCTCGGTGCAGCGCGCTCTCGGTGCGACCGGCGTGCATCGCAATGCAGCGCAGCCAGCATAAAACAAGCTGCCATACATGGGGCGACCGTCAGCCGACTCCGGGTTATAGCAGGACCAGCTCGCTTCAAGCTGCGGAGCGAGACAGAAGGGAAACTGTGCTTGGAAGAACACGGTCGACCATAAGCTGAACGAAGATGCACCGACCGAGCGGAGAAGAGAGAAGAGTCGAAGGAGGGATCGAAGATCGAAAGAGAGGAGGCAGAGAGGGAGAAAGAGAAGAGCGTACAGAGTGGAAGAAGAGGTGAAGGTAAAGAAAGACTCGAGAGGGAGAGAGATCGTTTTGGAGAGAGGAGGAACGAGGCGGAGCAGTAAGAAGCGGAAAGAGATGAGAAAGAGAAGAAACAGAAACCTGGGGTGGAAGGATCGAGGGAGAGATGAAGAAGAAGAGAGAGAGAGAGAGAACGCTGGTGCAGCAACGTGTTATCCACGAGTACATGCGCACTCAGGGACCGTGTTCATGAAACCGGGCCTCTCGTCGAGATAAGCCAGACTCGCTCCTTACGAACGAGGAGCACATGAAAAGGTCTCGAAGGTCCTCGACACCTTCCGTTTCGAGTCGCAATTTTCGTTAGAACTTGGACACGGAGAATTGTCGAACATTTAGAGGGTCGTTACCGCTGCTGGGGACTCGCTTATCCGACGATCGGGAATAATTAGAAATCGACGCGGATGTTTTTAGCCAAGTAAGAAACTGTCCGAGCATCGAGAAACGTGTACCCAGGGGCTTCCGACATTCATTTATCACCGTCTGACCTATTATGACACTGGACTACTGGCGCGCTCACGATCGGGGAATGGGGGAACTGGACCACATAACTGAAATGAACACATAGTCTTCCAAATGAGTATCCTAAATTTCCTTCCGTACTTTACAAAAATTTTGTACAATTTCACGCACGAACGAATCCCAAAGAATTCTTAGAACGAGTCAACTGTGTTATTCGGGAGTTGCGGGAATCGTCTCAATTTTTGCACGATGCAGCGCAGTATAGAAAAATGAAATTCGGTAGCTAGAATTGAAGAATTTTTAAATAAAAATTACAATAAAAAATTATTCGCACTCGATAAATTGTTTTCGCACGAACGAATTAATTCCAAATTATTCCTAGAACGAATGAAGTCTCGAACGAACGAGAGTCGCCTGTTGACTTTTAGGCATTATTTCGATGCTCAAAGAGTAGGATCGAGCACAAAGTAGCACAGCATCGAAAAATGAGATTCGGTAGCAAGAATAATTTTGTTTCTTTTTTATCTAAGCTCTACAGATCGTTAAATCTAAATTTCCTTAAATTCCTTAAACGTCCATAAAGGTCCATTTCGCTTTACAATTTGGTGTTACGATGCTACAAAAATGCTGAAACAATTATTCGCGCTCGATAAATGATTTTTGACACGAACGAATTAATTCGAAAGAATTCCTAGAACGAATCAAGTTCGCTCGAAGGTCTGCTGTATAGTTTTAGAAATTTGTTCAATTTCGATGGGGGCACATTGTAGACGGAGCACGGAGTTGCTTGGCGTAGAAAAAGGTGATTCAGTGGCAAGAATTTCCGAAACGGTGAAAGAAAGCGAGAGTGCAGGATGACGGCGGACGGCGGGGATTTCGATCGTGCCCCACTCTCGCTTTTTCGCGGCCGGTTGAAAAAGATAATAAGGGCGCCCGTGAAAAGAGTGACGCGCGGCCGCGTGCACATATACAGGGACAGGAAGCTGCCGTGCAAAAAGGCAGAAAGCAATCACGATCAGGCCCGAATATGGGCGAGTAAGGTCAGGGTGCGAACGCAGCTGAGAACGAGGAATGCCATTACGCGCGTTTCGAACTCGCCGCTCTCGTGCACACACCACCCTCCCTCTTCTCTCTCTTTCTCCCTTCTTCTTATCCTTTCTCTCTCTCGCGCTCTTTCGACAAGCATTTTCTACGCGGAGCAACCTAGAGCCTGCAACCTGGTTGCAACTTTCCTTTCCTCGGGGACTTTAAATCGATCGGGAATTCGTTTGATCGACGTTAGATTGCGTCGCCGTTAAATGGAAGCTTAACGAGACACTCGCTTTAGTTCAGGAATTTTGGTCCTGACTTGTGAAAGTGTGATTCATGGTCGGTTCCCTGAATCAATGCTGTTTGATTCCGTTCGGCTGCGATTGCCTTTTGCCGAGGCCGTAGATCGAGCACGCGGAAATTCTAAAGTCCACCGAATTCTAAACTCGCACCGATTTTTTAGTTATTTTACGAACGTCAGAGGGCGTGAGACATTTCTTTTCCGATTGGAAAATGTTATTAAAAATATTATTTGTTGGGTGTACAAATTAATTCGTGGCCCTCGCAGTAAATCATTTGAACTTTGTTTCGAATTGTAATTTGTTACTGACCTCGTTAATCATTTATGAAAATGCAAATACCAATTGTTTTTTACATTTGTCACACCTTTTTTGACACGTTTTCTTAATTTTCAGGTAAGCCTAACGCGCAGTTCAAGGAAGCGCCTGTTCTTCGTGCTGAAACACGTGAGTCACCGTGTTCCTGATGGTTTCTGTATATTCTTTTCGGCATTCGTTTAATATACCCTAAAATAATGGCCGATTACCGGAGCCATTTGGTAGCTTCCACAATACTCGCCTGACATTTTGCTGCGTGAACGCGCCCGGTCACGCGAACAACGTAACACAAGGAACGAGCCTTGCGCGATCCAGTCCTGTTCAGACATGGCTCCATGTTGCAAGAATTATTATCATTATTGATTTTTATCCCCTGCGTGTCTCGTTATCCGGCTGCGAGCTGAACAGGACTGAAACTGGCTAGCTACCGAGGAGGCAATATCCTATTGCTTTCCATGGTCTTCCTCGTTTTCAGCATCCACGTTAAGTGATTACTGTTATGGCCAAGTCATTATCGACACAGAATCGCTCGGATCGCTTCTAAATATACGACCGGTCAGAATGGCAATGGTTTACACTTTCCTTTTGTAATAACTTTATACTGCGAGGCTCCATGATTTCATACAATGTGCGCGGTTTAGTGCTTCATTATGCGCGACGGGTATTACGATTCGATCGACGATAATTATTGGCCGACAATAATGTTCCGTTTAAGGATCATGAGAAATATAAAAATTTGGATTTTCATGTATAACCAACTTCAGACAGTAAAACTAGACTCATACTTCAAAACAAGCTCAAATAATTGTCATATAATTTTTTTTTATTATTAGAAAATCTCATATGAGACTTATTTCAACGATACAAAGATACAAAGACTACAGACAAGAGAAAGAATAATTTTTACAAAATAGACAACTGAATGTGCATAGACCTTATAATGAGGACATAAATACTAGGCACATTATAGACCAGTCACTTGAACCTTAAGACCACAGCTTTTAAAAAATGATAGCACGTCATGACAATCCCTGATATTTTGTTTCACAAAGGTACAACAGTTACAAGGTACAATAGCTATCCTTTAATTTTTATCGGATTGAAAGGATTTAATTAAATAGATCTCTCCACTTTCATATTCCACTCATGAATCACATTCTCCCCACTCGTTCTGGTCTCATCCCCAAAACCCGGACCGCAACTACTCTTAAAAATCATTTTTCGAAAACTCGCCCGGACTGTTTGCCCAGTCAGATTCGACGCTACTTACGATCCACTTGATCCGATCTGCGGCGTAGGGGGTAGGAATACGGTCGCATTCAATGGCGACCACTTTTACCCGGTCTCCCGGTGATCCCTAACAGACGTATTTATGTTCGGTTAATCGACTTCGGGTTCTTCCCAGCCGACGCCGGGAGAGACGTATCGGAGTAGTGGAAACGCCGTTGAAAAACCACCTCGAGAACCAAAGCAGTGAGAGAGAGAGAAAGAGAATGAAAGAAAGAAAGAAACTTCTCTCTCTCTCTCTCTCTCGAAGATGGAAGAGGACAGCTTGATCCCTCTTCGCCGTGAGCGAAGACGGAAAGAAAGAGCAACGGAGAAAGAGGGGAAGAGTAGAGGACTATCTCTCTTTCTCTGAAGAGTGGAGAGGAGAGATCAATGGCTCGCGGGACAAACGCAGCAACAGTCCGCTTCTCTTTTCTCGTTACTCTTTTTCGATTCCGATAACTTGAAAAGCGGCTCTACCGAGATCCCTACCCGTTGTATCTCCTCGACACACGGAGAGCGAAACGGAGAACGAGAGAAAAACAGGGAGAACGCGAGAGAGAGAAAGAGGAAGAGAGAAGAAGAAGAAGAAGAAGAAGAAGAAGAGGTAGGGCTTGGTTAATTTTTAAGACGAAACGTCCTCCCTTTGTCCCCGTCTTCAACGTGGCCGTTGTCGTACGCCTGTCCGATCCGACCACCAATATTTCGTCCGGAATTATTTATATCGTCGATACCATCCTTTTCTTCATCCTTCGACTGGTTCAACGAACCGGATCGATTTCACGTTCTGCTCTTCTCTGCTCTGCTCTGAGCTGCTCTGCTTTGGTCTGCTCCGGTTCGATCCATTTGGATCTTGCTCTTGGTAGCTGAGCTCTCCGAATAGCTCTGGCTCTCTAGCCGAGCTGCGTCGAATTAATTATTGAAAGGCGGCGGGTACGCGCGAGAGCGGAATCGCTGTACAGCTATAAACCGTTCCCTTAAACGCGCGAATGTCTGAAACGGCCTGAAGGCTAGTTTTCACTGACAACGCGGCGCGCATCCAGCCTCCGCTGCAGCCACGTGACCTTGAGGCCGGGAGACAGCGCAGGAACGCCGTCGAAGTGCAACCAACGAGCTGCTCGGTGCACCAAGCCGTATCTCGAACGTGGAATCGATCGCCGATACGATGCGATTTTGGCAGACCGTGCACTCGTCCATTGTTGCTAGGTTTTTTAGCTACGACGAATTTTTAGGATCGTTAAAAGTATTTAAAACAGGGACCCGGACTGAACGAGAAGAAAATTAATTTTTTAAGGAGGTTCTTTTGGATACTACGATTTTTTAAAATCGTAGAAAATATTTGAAACACATCGATTGTAGAATGTATATGTAGAATGGATCATAGTTAGGGATGAATAACTATGTACTAAGAAGATTATCTATGAATAATCATCATTCGATCATTTTATCCGGGTCACGGACTTTGTTTGTTGAGGCTGTGCAGCTGTCGTTCAGTTAGTAATATGACTCGTGCGTGGGGCGCGTGGACAAATGAATGACTTACGATTACTTTCTATTTTAACACTGCGTTTTTTTTCAAGGGTGATTTGTATGGTGTATTCATCCTTGGATGAGTCTGTTCGCTTCTTTTTCTACTAAATGTTGCGAAACGTGTCCCTCGAGCCTGCGGTCTGGCGAGTGCCGTCTGTATCTACTGCGATCAGTGTAAGAAACTTGCGATGAAAACGATTAGCGAAAATTTATTGAAATTCTATTTCCATCGTCTGACCACGCGATGTCACCTCTTTGATCAAATTCTACGGAAATTCTTTGTGCTATAAGTATAAAGAAATTTGAATTCTTAATTTTTAACACTGCACCTACCACTGCCGATCGATTGACCGGGTTTATATTTTTATCTTACAATTATTGAAACGATGAAGTTACTGTCCTGAGAAATCGATTCGATTAAATTACTTTATCCAAGCAAATACTGTAATAAAAATTGCGCGAAATGTAAATAAATAGATCCTCGTCATTTTTGCAAGCTAAAACATTTTTTCGCTTTTACTATTATGTCGAGTTAATTTCATTTTCAACAAAAGTGACTGAAGAAGTCCTAGATTCTACAAATAAAAATTTTTAAACCGTCTTTATTGGAAAAAATCCATCAGAAAAGAGTTACAAATGAACCACTCCAATTTTAATTGCCCAACATGTTATTTCGATTACATGCTGTTTGCATGAGCCCCAACAAGAAGATCGACACTGGTCATAATGAGACACGTGCAAAAATACCCGAAAGAATTTAATCGATTCGCGACAGGCAAGAAATCGTCAAAAGAATCCACGTTTCGCCACCGTACATTTGCAAAACGAGATAAACCTCTTGCCAGGATAATCATCCTCCATTACGCAACGGGAACACATTAATTAACGCTTCGGTTCTCCGGCGTTTATCAAATAAACCGAGAAAATGGCGTGTCCGTCGTAAACGAGCGGCGATTGCGGTTCACGGGACGGACGACACCGTCGCAGCTGATTGCGGCTAATTATACCATCGGTAATGCTGGTGCCGGGGGTGTGAAACAAGAGGGGCGACGAAGGGGAGAGGAGGGAAAAGCAGGGGATTACACGGCTGTCGAAATCGCATCGCGAACACCGTCAATTACAGGACGTGTATAAATCGAGGAAAGCGAGCGAACGTCCGCGTGTTTCGCCAAGCGGAGCAAAGCGGAGTCGAGAGAGGAGCTGAGCAGAGCAGAGCAGGCTCGAGACGACTGAAAATAGGTGTCCTGCGAGAAACTAGTTTTTACCGTAAATTCGAGGAGCGCTCCGGACTCGGAAGAATCGTCCTCGTCGCAGCACGAGGACAGAACTGGCCGAGAAACTCGACGACGACCTTCCAGGCCACTCCATTTTCCACCCATCTTTTCCATCGAGGGCATTCCGCGCAAGAAATTTAGTTGTCCAGCCGTCTGTCGAAGCAGTTCATTTCTGATTTCATTTTTTCATCGTTCCTGGCTGTTGAACGGGTTTAATGTAATCGTTAAACTGCGGATCTTTATGCAACATAAATATTGTTTGGATCAGTTGCAAGAATCACATTAAAATTTCTTTTTTCCTTCAATGATCCTAATAAAATTGAAAATAATATATCGACGTCCTTAGACTGTGTTAAAAAAAAGTAGAAAAATTTATTGTATACGACGCAATTTTCCAGAAATTTTCTTCGAAATTATTTTATAAAGCCCGGATTGAGAGAAAGATTTCGTTGAATGTCTAAAAACATCGCTTCCGGTAAAAATGAACTCGACAAACTATTAATTGTTGTAAATATACGTTTTTTTATACGTCTAAGACGTATAAGATTTTATTTTACGGTTAAAAAAATCGTTGTCAATAAAAATGAACTTGGAATACAATTGATTTCCTTGTACGTTGTAATTTTGAACATTTCGTAAACGCATAAAAATCCACAGTCTAATTAGAATAGCTTGCCCGCATTAAAGTCGGATCAACAAAAGACGCTCCTGTGATTTAATTTCGATTTCAGAATTCATTCGAAGATTAAACGCATTGCATTCGTTCCGACATTACACGAACCTAAGAGGAACGAGCCCACAGATTGGCACGCACACGAGTCCGCCGCGAATGGAAGGTATTACACATACATCTGTCAGACAAACATTCCACGAGACAAATGTATCCTACTTGACACCCGACCGCGAGAATCAATATTTGACACGGCAATCGACGCTCGTACAAACGCAGGAACAGCTTTCCTCCTTTTTCCGCTGTCAATGGATCGATTTGCGATTTGCACAGGCAATTTCCGAGGAGGCAGCTCGTGCAGTGACGTTTTCAAACGGCATAACGGAAGCAATAATCCTCAAAGGTTCATTCCACAGCCACTGGTAAACAGCTTCCACAGTGGTCGCTGATTTTTCCCATTCTCCGGGGTTTCGCCGATTCTTCCTCCCCGAAACGATGGTGTAACGGCCAATCAAAAACGCTCGTTACCCGATGTCAACATCGAAACGCGTCCCGCTGTGACTTGGCAATCAATCATCGGTCTCTCAGCAGAGAGGCTTCGTTCCCTCGGCTTTGACGGAAAGAATTAAATTTGATAAATTAAGAGATGGTCGGAGAGAACTTTCCGAGCGCACACGCAACGCGAACGTGAATCATCTCTGTATATCCATAGCGAAGGGTATCTATAAAATAACGTCAGTTTCGCGTCCACCGACGCATCGCAGGAATTATCGTAATCGCGGAACGTATCTCTTCGCATGGGAAAAAGGATTTAACCGTTTCAATGCTACCAGGACGCCGGGTAATTCAATGAGGCCACGAGCGAGCAGCCACTTACTTCGCAAGACACGTCTGCAACAAATAGAATCTGTTTTTGTACCGGTCGCGATCGAGCACCGTCCCGCGGCTTTTTTCGAGCCGTGCTCGATCGTTCTCGGTTCTTGGAATCACTCGGAACCATTGAAAACGTACGAGCCAACGAAAAAGTACAATCTCGGGCTATTTACGTCGACGCTTCGATATTATCCACTTTGATCGAGATTAAACGGTTTAGCAATTTTTATCATAACTGTTTGTGTGTAGACCACCGTCTCTACTGAATTTCAACTACACGAAAAAATTAGCATTTTTTATATTCATTATTTTCTGAAATTACTGAATGGTTTGAAAAGTGTTGCGGTAGCTTGTTTTGTTTTGTAGGTGGATCCGTTCATGTATATTTTCTATTCACCAATCGATGCAGATTTTCATTCTCTATAAAAAAAAGTGTTAATCTACATATGTCGACAAAAATAATTAGTTTAGGTTGGAGGCCCAGGTGGGGTATCTTTCAAGAACGTTTTTAATCGAGTTCAAATGAACGGGTGTTGGGTTCTTGCATGAATCTTTACCAATATTTTGAATGGATTTAAAACTACTTCCTGTGTTTACTTAGGATGCGTAAAAGAACCGGGAATTTATAACTATTACGTGCGTCTGCAAACGTTCCGGCAATTATGATGGTTAGAGTTATATAAATTCTTTTTCCCTTTCCCTCTCAGTTACCCAAGACGGCTGGTTTTTCCCAAAAGTAAATTCCCAGGTATGATGTATCCAACACAGACTTTTGCCGACCAGAGGTCTGTAGGACAGTTCTGTACGAGCACTTCTAGCAAACGGTTGTCGAGTTGACAGCACCGAGCAAGTTATATTTATACATAGTTTTTATTTCAATAAATATCCTGTGTCGTTTTGGAGGCAAACTCTGTTAATTATTCAGCAACGGGTAATGTTAAAATAAAGAAATGATGTCAAAATGATCAGATAATGTCAAAATGTATGGATACTGTTAAAATTAAGTTCGCAGAGTATCGTGTCGCAAGAGTGTTGACAGGCGTCGATGATCGACGACAGTTAAATTCCACGTTGTTTATCTCGCAATCAGACTATCCGAGAATTATCCGAGAGGATGAAGAAGAAACGTGGAGAAGAAAAGCTTCTCGCTAGGTTAGGGTGGGGGCGTAGGGCGCGTATCCTTGAAGGACGGCCGATCGGCTGGCGTCATCAGGAATACCATGCCGACGGGGAATGAAATTACAAGACGCGGCGAACGAACGGCATTGAACGTGACGACGCCTCGGTTTCCCGCGCGCGTTCGCTTGCTCTCGCTCGCCAATTATTTCTAAATACGTGACGTCACGCGGAGCCGAGGCTCACGCGACTCCACTTTGTACGCCGACGCTAATTAGACGGTTACGTCGTGAAAAAGTTCGACGAACTGCTGCGCACACCTCTTCGAACGATCTTACTCTCTCTCTCTTTCTCTCTCTCTCTGTCTCTTTTTCTCTCTCTTTCTTTGTCCATCTTTCTCTTTTACTCGCGGAACCCGTCGTCGTTCCGCGATGACACGAGAAACAGGTACCCGTTACGAGCGTTCTATGTAAATGCACCTTCGCCCCGGACGGGGCGAATTTGCTCCTTTTGCGGGCCGTTTCGACCAGCACCTCTTTCTATTCGCGAACCAGAAGACCGAGCTGACTTTCCGACGGAAAATCTGCGTCTTCGCGGTCCTCTGTTACCCTCACTCTTCAATCTCTGCCTCGTATTTTCCATTTTTACCGAAATATATTTCACCTTCAATGTCAAGGTCAAAAGGTCAACGAGTTTTTCTTGTCGCTGCGTCTTATCCTACTCATCGCAAGGATAAAAAGCGCGGACGAAACCACGGGTCAAAGCGCAACCGTTCACTTAATAAATTATGACAAAGTTTTTTCAGTATCAAACGAAACCGTAGCAGTCTGTGGTTTATGGCTGTTGCCAAGGTATTTAGGGCAACGCGTGTTATTAGACAGAAGACAGCAGTACCTCTTCGAATGTAAACCGATCAACATCTGTAATCCGAGCAACTTAGAAGAAATCACTTTTATAAAATCCTTACAGAAATTATTTAGATAAAACTTTACCATAATTTCTTGAGAGAACGATTGCGTTTTGATCGATGGATTCTGTTGCACTTGTTTTCCCCGCGATGAATGGCACACGATGAAATAAAAAAGGAGGGTTAGTCGCGAATTTCTGTACACCCTGTACGTTGCACTGTAATATTATGGTTATTTACAATACACAACAGTACCTTACAAATTATGAGAATAGCATCGATTGTGTTTCTGTTTTAATGATAAATCATATTTAATGAAACAGTTCGACACCGGAAGCTAAGCAGCGAAACAAACGGCGACAGCGAACGGGTCAACGACAAAGGGAATTTTGATACGGAAAAGGAAGTTCTTCGGTGACTGATTTTCGCAATTTTGTGACGGAAACGCGCGCGGATCCCCTGGGTTGCCTCGTTTATCAGATTTCACAGTTCAAATACGCCGGGAGGAGATTTACACTTCAGGTGGCGCGCGAAGTTTCGCAAACTTCGAACCATCTGAACGAGAATAACCCCGGCAGATGCCACGTACAGATTAATTCCCTGACATCTTCCTGTCGGAACTTCGCTCGCCGACTTATAAATTCGTTCGCACACTGCATAATAGCGAATCAGAAAAATCGATATATTATTCCTGCTCTGTTATCCGAGTTTGCATCGCGAGCTCAGCTGCGTGGGTTTGTGAGAAAGAAGCTTCCTGCCGTATTTTATCGAACCTTGCTTACAATCAACGATTTATCACATATTGTACAATTTACTACATTTTCGCCATTGTAAATCGAATTATTCACATGTATTAACCCGTGTCTGTATTTGGCCAATTTGTCTTCTTGAATCAAACTGTGTCTGTGCGTGATGAATTCTCCACAATCTTCATCAGTTGGGTTATTTTCAGTTTTAGATTTTGATTATGAATTTATTTATTGGAGAATTAAGTGTATCGTTAGTGCAAGTGTGAAATAATAATTTCAGTGCTGCAAACACATGGGATGCATCGCGAGCTCAGCTGCGTAGGCTTGTGAGAAAGAAGTTTCCTGCCGTATTTTATCGAACCTTGCTTACAATCAACGATTTATCACATATTATACAATTTACTACATTTTCGCCATTGTAAAACGAATTTTTCACTTGTATTAACCCGTGTCTGTATTTGACCAATTTGTCTTCTTGTATCAAACTGTATCTGTGCGTGATGAATTTTCCACAATCTTCATCAGTTGGGTTATTTTCAGTTTCAGATTTTGATTATGAATTTATTTATTGGAGAATTATGTGTATCGTTAGTGCAAGTGTGAAATAATAATTTCAGTGCTGCAAACACTCTTTTCATTTCTAATCAGCACTGCAGAAATGTTCATAGCAATCCATTACCGTAGGTATCACTATATTAGAATCACTTGACGATTTTGAATTAAAACAGTCGGTTTTTGAATGGACAACATTATTCATCGCGTACTTAAAACATTGATTTTTTTGTACTGTGGCTTTAACCACTTGACGATTCTACATTAGAACAATTGATTTTTAAATGAAAGTTTAGCTACACTAATGTTTTATCATTAGATTGCGGATATTTATGCAAAATAAAAAATGTTTGCATTGATTGGAAGACATAGGGGCCAAATAAAAATTGTATTTTTCTTTTAATCATTTCTATTAAGCTGAAACTAACACATTGATATCCCTAAATATTTTTTCCATATCCTCTGCTTTAAATTGTACGTACCCATTTTTGTCATAAATGCATTAAATCCGCAGTCTATTTATCATTTTTGTATGAATTACTGCCTTGTGTAAATTATCGTACACATGCACATTTAGCACCATTATTCATTGCATACTTAAAAAACGAATTTTTTCCTACTGTGGTTTTAACCACTAGACGATTATACATTAAAACAATTGATTTTTATCAAACAATTGTTTTTGTCTCTAATAAATTGACTGTACATCAAATAAAATTAAATAACAAGAACATTCGGTACACAAATTGCGAATAGTATAAAAATGTTTGATATGCAGCGAGCTCGTTCAGGACTTACAAACTCACCAGTTTGTGCAGGAAGCGTTTAATCTCGATCCTCCCCGTCCGTAAATAGCATCGAGTGCAAGGGGTTAAATTACGCTTCTTTTTGTTCATCTGTTTCGAGTACGCCTATTAATCACGTGGAAGCGCAAGCGTAGCATTCGATCGTCATTACGCGACATCTGATGTTCTTCTTTTTAAAAGGAACCGGACTGGTTACCGTGGAACGGAAGAACGAGGAATTTGAATATTATAATTCAAGGATGTATGTCATTGCGAGCATGATTTTACATGCCGGCGAGCCGTTGTCGTCTAATAACCGTCGAGGCGTCGGGTATCGGAGCGTCCTCAGAAAATTACTTTGTCGCGCATGTAAATTGCAAATTACTAATTCGCGCCTCCGTGTAACTCGATATCATCGCCGCGCCATTACATCGGGGAGCGGAACAGGATGATTTACACGGGGGACTCGTTACTTCGCGCTCCACCGTGCCCCGTTTGGCGTACTGCAATTTTACGGAACACGATCCGCCCCCCTGAACAATTAATTTGCAGCTTTCTTGGGAAATGAAGCTTTAGCGACGCTTCTAATCGCGTAAATACTGTCCCGATCCTTCGGGACCCTTTGCCACGCTGTTTGCCGAGTACTATAGGCCCTATGGTAACAATCATGTGTTCAGTTTTCATCAAAACACTTCATAATTCGACCGTTTAGAATTTCTAAAACTTTTAGTAAGTAAACGACTGAACGAAAAATTGCAAAAAACATTTCTCTATTCAGATAAATCTCTAAAGAATATATACAAAAATGTTCAACGCGAAAAATTAATTTTTTAATGAGATACAATTTCTTTAAGACCTTCAAGGAGATTGATTTTAAAATATTATTCCAGTAATGTATGTACACACCCAGGAATTTTTAATGGCTAAACAGCTACATTGAAATGTTCGGGAATCTTATATTTTGTGTAAGTGCATGTTCATTCACATTCATTCGCGTTCGCTTATTTTCATTCTATCGTTCGATTTCCCCCATCTGCGAGAAAGTTTGTAATAAAATCTCGTTCTCATTTCCAATCAATGATAAAGAGTAAATGTCACATTTTCTCGAAACTCTTACTATCCCCTATTAAATATGAAATCAAACTTTCACAGTGAGACACCGCCTGCGAACTGGAGCGTAGATATCGTATCGCCCCAGTTTTCCGATCGGTTTTTAATATTAATCCGTTTCTCTGCAACACGAATTACCACTCCGTTCAATGATTACAATTTATCATCCAGGATAAGCTTCTCGAGAGATCGATTAACAAGTTCGACCGGTGATTAATCGAATGGAACTTTAATATCGCCGTGGAATCTCGGTGATGGCGAAAAAAAAATAGAAGATCGATCGTTTCTTTTTGTATTCAGCAAATGCGTTTCTGTTTCAACGTGAACCGAACATTCTGATGTTTTTTGCGCCGTGAGATCATCTTCCTTTCACCCTTTACCTTGGATCGATGATCCTTCTGTTGCTCACCGCTGGAATTCGTTGTTTGCTTTATCTCGTGATTGGCGTTTGATAGACACTCTTATTTTGAAGTTCTTCGAACCTCTTTCTCGCGTGGAAAAGTTTTGAGTATACGGGTCAGCTTTTATGTGTCAGTGGATCCTTGTATTTTTTCGACTTTGGATTCACTGTTACTTCGCTCGCATGATCGATAAAAAATTATCCGAAGCAGACGGTCGGCGAGGTCACTAAAAATAGTAGAACTAGACGATCTAGGAAACAACACTGATCCGAGGGTTTTTCTTAGATGAAGACTTCATTGTATTTCACTTCCAGTTCACTGTCAATTCACTCGTGTGATCGAGAAAAAAAGGAACATGTTTGTTTTTAGTTTTCCCATGAAACAGTATAAATTTTCCTTATGAAGTTAAATTGAAAAAAAAAATAAAATTAATTGACTTCATCGATTAATCAGTCAATCTTTGTTTTTTTAAATGAATTAAACCATTTTGTAAAATGAATTGTAGAAGGCAATTCTATTTTCAAGAGGAGGGAAAGTTTGAATATCGCATGAACAACCATACGGCTTTATAATTCGCTTCTCGGGCGCGCGAAACGCCGGTCCCGATCATCGCAATGGGAAGATCGCGAAGAGCTCCACGAGAGAAGATTATTTATACGCTGTGCATTATCATTACGATATTATTCACTTATTCGACGCTGATGGCCTTTATGGGGGCCAATTATGCGACTACCGGAAGAGGGCGCCGAGTAATAATGCACCGTGCAATTTGCGACGCGTATTGACGCCAGCAAAATGGCCTCCGGTATGTCGTAATGGTGTACAGTTACTGCTTTTCGATCAGCAGAAAGACCCACGCGAGAAGTCGTTACCGTTGCAGAAGCTTCTTTTAATGTAGGAAATTAAACAGCGATAGCGTATCGTTAGGAAGATGCTTAAAAGTCAATCTTTCGACGGGGTGTAATTAATTGTATGGCAATTTTGACTTCACCTGACAGTATTGGTTAAAAATATTTATATTTACAATGAGCAACGAGTGAAGGCACTTTGAACGAAATTATCAAATAAATTATTTAAAAGACGAAATAACTATCTAAATCCTGCAGACAATTCTTACTTTGCACAAAAGTCCATCGTCTACTCACAGGAAATGATTAAATAAATTATTCGTTTACGTATTGAGGTTCATACAAA
>CM052189.1:8595549-8612496 GCA_028455805.1 Lasioglossum figueresi | reverse complement strand
AGGAAGCTGTAGACCTCGATGTTCAGCGAATCTGGAACGAAGCTTGTGTATCTCTCTTATGACTGGCTATCAAGCAGCCTGATCTCTGCCTAGCTTGCTTGACCTTTGCGAAACCTGGAAGTCTGGTTATAATCGGCTGCACCCCCTCCGCTATCGACAGCAGAATCTTCGATTCTGTGTTAATTATTTTTTAGCGTCTGGCACCGCGCGATTGAGGTAGCGTTTCTAATCGTTCGATCAGTGGAAATTGTTAGTTCGTAAAAAATATGATGAATTGCTCTAGTAGTTCGATTCGAGGCGTAGGATTGTGCATCTCATTTGTTGAGCAATTGTAACATTCAATAAATCTCAAATTGATTAACGGTCCATTCTATGACTGTGAATTAATTTATTAGTTTACTGATTGTATTTTATTTACTGCGAAGAAAGTGTGTTAGATTGAATTGGTTTATGTATTTTGAAAATTTGCAACCAACGCGTTGAGTAATTGCAACATTCACTGGGTTCGAGATTGAGTATCAGTTGTAGTCGCCAATTAATTTACTGGTTTGCTTTACTTACTGTTACATATTGTGGTGAAAATGGGTTAGATTCACTGATTAGTCGACTTCAGGGCGTAGGATTTGCAGCACTGTGGAGTGTAATCTTCGTTGAATCGATTTTGGGTGTGTCTGACCAGGGACGGTGACAATCTACTGAAATTGGATATAGTCACGAACGTGTGCTCGTGTCGCGACTACTTTTCTAGTTCGTATCGTTTCCCCTTTTCTGCTAATTACACGTTCTTTTACCACAAAATGTCTGGAAAGCCAACAATAATTAATGAATTGTTGCAAACAGTCCATAAATTGTCTGCACCAATTGCTAGACACATGAGCTATCTAAAATGCATTTTATTATATTATTTAATACAGTATCTAATTTTTAAAAATTTTCAATATAGGTCCACATAAAAAAATTGTAAACAGCGATTTTTTAATTGTCCCAACTTTTCAAAAAAAATTCGTATGGTCCAATATTAAAAAGGTCCTGCAAAAAGTGTGACAATATTATTTTGATTCACTGTATTCGCTTGTCTGATGTGTATTCGCTTCTGTTCCTCGCAACTGCGTCTCCGTTTCGAAGTATTATAAATTCCGTCAGATAATTCTTCTTTATTAGTAAAACATGTATGTAACATCCACGCGTTGCAGCCGAGTATCGTCGAATCAACTCGTAGCAATCTGTTCATTAGCTTATCTCGATACGAATATAATTCGACTGGTTGTAATTCATCAAGGACCCGCTGCCAGCCGGCCGTTTAGTGTCCGGAGAAAGAGGAAGACTGATCCTTCTGCACGCTCTTCAAATCTGACACAAACGAGCCGCGTATGATATCCTTTATGGCTCGCCTTGAGAC
Source organism: Lasioglossum figueresi (assembly GCA_028455805.1). Lineage (NCBI taxonomy): Eukaryota > Metazoa > Arthropoda > Insecta > Hymenoptera > Halictidae > Lasioglossum > Lasioglossum figueresi. Next base: position 8,611,097 of record CM052189.1, on the reverse strand, counting down.
TACTCGTCTATCTTAATTCGCGATCTTAATACGTCATGGCATCGTGATCCTCGGACGCGTCAGCGTCACGCGTCTCTGCCCGACAATTCTCTTCGTCGCGTGATACTCTGTCCGTTCCCAGTGTCCCTTTTATATCACATTCACACCCAAATAATTCTTTCAACAATCGCATTCTTGATCTCTATTTAATATAAATATTTCCTGCCAGGGAATTCTACCGTCCAGAGAAACAGCAATTTTTAAATTCATTTTTCTGATCCAATGGTATTCCGCCTTGCGAGATTGAATTGCGGATTTTATGAATTTATCACACAATTTTCTGTTAATTTTTTCGCACGGTTCTTTGCGGATTTTATGCATTTATAGTATGGGAACCAGTGTCGCCAGATAAAGACTTGTCTCCCCACCCAACCTTTCCCGTCTTTTTCTTACGTGACGCATTCTGTCCCTGTCGCGCATACGTCACAACGTCACGTGACTAATCCGGTATTGGCAGAGAGAGGGTAACTGTTCCCTTCAATTCCCCTGATCTGACGACACTAATGGGAACTACAATTTGACAAGGGTATCAACGCATTGTTTTGGGAATATTAAAATTATTTAAAAAAGTAAAAATTTTCTGGTTCCTCCCTCTTGCGACTCGTGTAGTCAATTTTTATTTTACACGAAGACCCACAGTCATCTATTCGCGATTATGATACTACTTATCAAGATATGGAATGAAACAGACTAAAAGAATCGAAGACTACAAGATCCGTTACTTTCGACCTGCTGAAATTAGTAGAGGAAAGAAATTTCTAAAAAGTTTCCGTTTCTTCTAACAGGCAAGTTTTGCATTAACAGCTATGCTGTTATTTATCTCGACATCGTACCAGATTAAATTGAAATAGGTTTAACGAAAGTCAGTACGGTGAAAGGTGTTTGCGAGTAAATTAGACGTTACTAATTTCTCTTGGTATAGATATGAAATTTATGCGACAGTCTCGAAGAGAGTCTCCTGCAGCTGGTTGTTAATCTAGTGCTTGACTCTTCGAACTGGATGTGGGTCATAAAAATGTACACTGGGAGCTCGTTTGGTCTTCTACAAAAAAGTTATGCCGGTTGATCTGCTTTGCTCGACTGCTTTTACTAAAAGAGTGACGATTTATTAGTAAAAGAGAATTTTTAACACCTTTATATCCTTCTTTTTGCCGTTAGAATGTGGGACAGTCTTCATACAGATTCATATGCGAACAAAGTTTCAATTACATCATTGTGTTAGCAATACATTGTAATACATTGTCTTGAACTTGTTAAAAAACGAAAAATTAACGTTAAGGAACATTAAATTTCTTTTATGACAATGTTCGCACGAAGTGCATTCTCATGAAATCTCGAACAGATAAAACTGCATCACCGGGAATTTTTCTGGGAAAAATTACAAAAGATTATGAGACTAAAGATTAATTTTAATGAACTGAAATTACATTGTTGGCAAAAATGCAGCATAGGACAACGTTTATAACTAGGTTTAAAACAGTAAAAGATTATGAAAATTCAAGAATGTTGTAACGTTGCTTTTAATGTAACAAAGTCGTTAAGGGATGAAACCAATTTTTATGTTATTCTTGCTTCTCACAATCAATGCAAAACATTTTTATTTTGCACGAAGATCCGCAGTCTACTTATCACAAATGACATTGGTGTTGCAATGGCAAAGTGCATTCTGATGCAACTTGGAACGAATCGAATCGCCAGTAATATTTCTAAACGAAATATCAAGGGTATTTAATTCGGACCTAAAATCGAACTTTCGTCGAAAGCGCATCACGATGCAGATCAGAACGAAAGCTCTGGCGCATCGGAGGAAGTGCACGGGGCAAACGGCCTCGAGCTGTCGATCGAGGCCGCTAAGAAGGTCTCGGCTGGCCGGCACGCAGTTGCACGAAGACACGAACGTCGTCGTACAAGCTTTTGCGCAAGAGGCATAATTATGGCCGAAGAGGAAGCGGCCGAGTCGAGTGCGTTAGCACACGTAGGACGAGCGTTCAACGATGAACTTGACACTGGCCAGGGAAACCGGGAACAGGAGATCGAGACCGGCCCAGAACCATGAAAGAAGAGAGAAAGAGAGGGGAGCAGGGAACAGACAACGCGTGCTCTCGCAACTTGCACCGTTTCCACGCGATCTCCGACACTTTCCTCATTTTTTTTTTCCTTCACTCCTTTTGCGCTCGACGACGATTAACGACCCGCTCCTCCCCACCCCTGTTCTCGGTTATCTCGTGAAAGTGACGAAATATTCGCGCGCCGCACGCGAAATGCCTTCCTCCGTGTTGCTCCGAGGCGATCAATCTGCCAGAAAAGTGTTCCGATAGCGTTTCGACAAACCACTTCCGGTGTGCACGAGTAATTAGTCGACCCGTGTCGCCGTTTCGCTGGAAACGCGGCTGAAACGTGTCTGTAGGACACGAAATGGTTTGCAGGCTGCGGTTCTAATTGATCTAATTGACGTCTTTATGCGAACTTTCGTTTTTATCATTTTCTTTTCAACATTTTTTCTTCTTCCCCACTCCTTTTGTCGATCTTAAAACGCTTTTCAACTTTTTAAATTGTTTTCAAATTCGTTCACGTCTTTTAATTTTTGTTACAAAATTTCCTCAAGCTCGTTTACTATTATAAATATCGATTCTTAAATTATCGAAAAAATGTCACCAAATTCATTAACATTTTGAAATCGTTATTTAGAAACGTCTTCAAGTCCATTTATAAAGTCGTCTATATTTTCGTCGACAATATTGAACCAATCTGAATAAATTATTATTAAAAACCATCTATAAGTCAATTTACAAAACCGTGTCTACCTTCCTCGCCAATATCGAGCTAGTCTTAATAAATAATAATTAAAAAACATTTTTAAATTTGTTTACAAAGTCGTCGCTATCTTGCAACGAGAATATCCAATCTGTCTGACCATGCACCGAGACAATCTACTGAGCATCACTCCGTCATCCGACAGTTTTTTTGTTTCCGAACGCAATAACTCGGTTTTTCCATCATCCACAGTTTCCATTTGCGCCATGCACCGTACTCTAACGGGCCCGGATTTGTCACGATTACGTTGCCACTCTCGAAACCGTATAAAATTGTGCAACATCGTGCGAATCCGCCTAGTCACTCGAAAATCAGACCATCGTGACCGCAATCCGTTTCATTGACCCGACGATCGGAATTTTCGGTGTTCGGTATGTTACTGGCGCTGTAATTTGCATATCTGGATTTCGGCCAGACTGGAATTTCTCTGTTTACGTGGCTACATAAGTTCCCGGGACTCCTCGGCCCCATGAATATCAATGAATTTCTTCTGGAGACCGAGTCATGGGTTTTTGGGAGACATGTCTGACTCGAACTTTTCTACTTGGAAAAGACGCTGCCAAGTGATGAGGAATATAATCTGCAGACTCAGCATTCGTGGGAAAGAGTATCATAAAGAAGTCTGTAGTAATACGTTGATTTTGCAACGTCTGGATATTATGAGCTCTCGGAAAATCAATAGAAGGCGTGTCTGACCACTGTGGTCCCAATCTACTTTTCTTTTAATTCAGCTCTTTGACGATTTAAATGAAGTTAATATTTAAATAATTTTCGTACGAACTGAACACTGAAGTCATTATGACGATTTTACAATTTGTTACAAATATTATGTTTTTAAACAAAGGTCTGTTTTACGTTAGAAAGTATGTAATGGTTACATTGTGAGAATTTATGTAATTAAATACGTGTCGAATATGAACAAATTTTACATTGATCTGTGAAGAAGGAAAAATTATTGTTCACCAATCTCTATGCAAAAATAAAATAAATTATACAGTGATCTACAAAATTCTACACAAATGGTCTCGGTCTTATGAAGATTCTTATAAACAATGTTAATAATTAAAATCATTCTAATTACATGAAATTTACTTAAATTTTTTGAATACGTTAATTTACCATTAAATTCATCAAATCCAAACCAGTATTTTTTTCCCAAGAAAAATTCTTAAAAGTCACGTTATGTTTAACATGTTACATAAATTGTACGTGAGAGGGACACGTATAAATTAGCAGTCGCTAATAGCAGGTGCCGTTACAGCTACCTAAATGCTTCCCGAAAAAAAGGAAAAACAAAGAACCTTCGAAACCCTTTGAACCGCCGACTGTCACCGAAACCGTTCATCCGACCATTCGCTTTCAATATTTGCGAACGGACTGTATACAGAACGGTTCCAGGAACCGTGGAACCTTTCTCAGAACGAAAAGACGAGCACGAGGACCAGATGAAAGGTGAACGACCGCGGGGACACACCGCGAACAGCTTAATATTTCTGTAGCGGCTGCGACGCATAAATTATGAAGGAGCTTGTGCACAGCCTGGAGGAAGGAACAGGAAGTTGTGCGCCGACACACGATTTGACAAAGTATTATCGATACGTGACGAGAAAGTCGAGCCTTTGTTACGTTGCAACGCGCGTGGGATTGCCATTCGCCGCACGAACAACTCGATTTTCGTGGTATTGCACCGAACACGCCGGAATACTTGAAAACACTGCGTTTCTTTCGGACGATTTCAAAAAGCGAACGTGCGCGAAGTCGCACGATTTCACGCGTTTTCCGTCTCGAAAAGACGCGGAGGCTCGAGATTAGTCAAGTTCCCGAAGCAACGTCGGAAGTCAGTGAAAAAGTAAAATGAAATGGGTTTGAAAAATTTCTTCGTACAAAAATTAAGACGCTTCGTCCAACACTTTACCTGTAGAAAGAAAGAAAATGATAATCGCGAGGAAATTTGCAAATTTAAGGGGGTGTTCTCGTTTCCAACGATCCAAAAAGCAATTTTATTTAATTGTCTTCGAGTGTAAGTGTTTTCAGCGAGCAGCAAAATTGAACCTGTGAAATTACCTAATATTGGTAAAATGTTCAAGACACTTTATTCGACTCTCTGATCTGCAGAAGAAGGCAAATGTCAGGAAATATGCTGAGATCTTAAAAATTAGAATCATTCTCAAAATACAGACCAACGAACCTACAAAGTCTAGATGCGATAATTCCTTTCAGTTTCCTTCAGAAAAAATCCGAAAAATCGTCCATCATCTTTTAGACCAGTGGTTCTTAACCGGTGTTCCGCGAAATATATTAAATATATTTATTAATATATTTTCTGAAATATATTTATTTCTAAGCGAGATGTTTTTGTTTGTTTTTTGGATCATTAATTTTGGTGTTCAGCGTATTTTTCATGTAATCAAAAGAGTTTCCTGACTTCAAAAAGGTTAAGAACCACTGTTGTAGACTCTCGTACGCGTTTGCCCCGATTCATCAGGATCGTAGTTGCCATAAAACGATTTCATCTCGCCGATGCCCTCGTATGCCCAGACCTAACTCGCGCACACCTCGACTTCCTGGCTCATCTGTAGCTCTCTCCCATTGGTAACAAGACGCAACGAATGCCAATCCCACACGGGGCCAGGGTTCGCTTTCTCGTCACGTATCAATAACGTCTGTCATTCGCTGGCGCAGGCTTCCTTATACCCCCGCGTAAATGTGCATTCCCCTTCGACTGCATGCGAACGAGAAAAAAAGAAAGGACGAACGAACAGAACCGACGCGTTCCTTTTGTTAGAGAGACAATGGCGGCGCGACCGACTCCCTTGCGAAATCTCGCGGGCCTGTTTCGCGAGACTGTTCCTTCCCCTGGTTCTATTTGCGTTCGAGCGACGCTCGGATCGTTTGTATCGGCTGACACGCGGACGTCCCGCGTCTTCTTCGATTATTAATTTGTTGCCGAGCGGCTCGCATCGATCTTGATTCGCGATTCTCGATTTGCGAGGCGGACAGCTCGCCAAGAGAGAGAAACGTACGATTCTATCTTCACTTGCTTGTTTCTGAAAACATTTGACAAAGTAATGAAATTATTTAGTCGCTTAAATCAACCACTCTTTTCTTTTCAATTCCTTCTCACGCGATAAATATTCTGTCAATTTGCCCGGTTTCGAAAAAGAAAAATTTGATATATCAATTATGTGAAACAGAAGCTAACGGAATTTATTTTTTAATGATTAAAACAGAATAAATTTTAGTATCTCATAAATTACCTTCACGAGAGTTAACAGTTACAGAGTAGCAGTAGAGTAAATATTTGTACAATAATTTGTGTGGAAATTTTTCGGTATGACATTCATTTCGTATTGCAAAGAAAAGTTAGCATTTTGCAGAGAAAAAAATAATAGGAATAGATTTGTACCTAACAAATGGCTTTCTCTAAAGTCAATGTTGTTGGTAAGACAACCAGGGAAGTGATTCGTATAAAAACGTTTGATTCGCATGAAAGTGCGTCTGGGAACTTCGTGTAACATATTGTGATGAAAAGTTAGCGTAACAGCGCACTTAACGATCGTATAATTTCCCTCGTTTTGCCCGTCCCGCGAAGCGGATCATTTTTTCTGAATCCGGCCAGTGCAATTACCGACGCGCAACGCATTTAGAGCAAATCATTTCCGCGCGAATGCCAGTCCGCGGGACCATGGAAGTGCAGTTTCCGCCTGTGGCCGCTTCGAACCAATTAAAAGCTCAGTTTACGATACATTATAACCAATATCGGTAGAAAACGCGACTGCCCTCGCTCTAAATCTCGCATTCGTATTGCCGCAATAATCATCTCGCGTGTGCACGACGTTTCCGCGAACAGAGAAATTCCGAAACTCTTCGCGTTTACCATAGTTGGCTCCCAGAGAGCAATTGCACAACCGACATCCTCGGACAAAATCGTGCGAGATCGAGCGAATGATTACCTAACCGAAAGCGAAATAATATTCATCACAATCGAACTCTGTTCCATTGCAATGTACACGTTGCGAGATTAATAGGCTTCGGCCACGTGATAGAATAATACACGGAAAAACGACACACAAAATATACTTTATCAGTGCAGAAGGGAAAAAGTTACCCCCTCTCTGTCAGTACCGGATCAATCCCGTGACATTGTATTAAATAACGTCGTAGAAGGGGAAGGTAGAGCGGGAACACAAGTCTTAATGAATTGATGCGCATAATAAATTGTTTTTTCCTGGACGTATGTAAATAAACAACAAAATTTTCTAGAGAATCACGAAAGAATTTATGTACACAATAATGTTTTGGAGGAACGATTACGAACAAATTTATACACCTAATAAATTTCGGATGGATTTACGCGTACAATAAATTCTTTTTCCCGGGCCTCAAGTAAGTAAAAGAAGTTTCGGTGAAAGGGTCACGAATGAATTTATGCACATGATAAATTCCTTTTTCCGGGACACGAGTAAACAACAAAGTTGTAAAGAAGGGGGCAGTAGCGAATTTTTACAGGCAATAAATTGCGGCACCACAGTTCGCGACGCGACCGAGGAAAATTCGCCCAAGTTTTCTCGGCGAAATTCCTCAGATAGTCGCCAACTTCGGCCTTGTTCGTGACCATGGCTCGTAACTATCTGCGACGAAACGTCTGGGCACTTGATCCTGGACGATTTAAGGGATTAGCTTGAATTGCCTCGACTCTCCGGAAATAACCGCAGCAGTTTGAACGGAGCGTGCGGAATATCGAGCACGCGACCGACGGAACTTTCGGCGGCCGCGAAACGATTTTTATCCTTTGTTCCGCGAACCAGCGATGGCGCTGAGACCCAATCGAAACTTGGGCAATTACTTCTAAAGGCCATTTTCCAGTGATATTCAAACTAAGTTAATTTTGCGAATCGAGAGGCAAGTCTTTTCGCACAAATATTTCACAACACTCGTATTCAAAGAAAATGCGAAAAGATCACATTTGTGGAAATGGAAAACCGGAATGCCGCTTACGTCCTGGAAGAAGCGGCGACGCGGGTCACGAAAAGATTGAGACTAATTCACCTTCGAGCAACTTCGGATTTCCATTCCGGGACGTTCTCGCGACGAACGAGAATAACTGCGTTATCGTCCGCCATTTAGCCGGCTCGAAGTTTTAACCAGTTTGCCGTGGCTCGTTTTCATTTTATCGTCCTCAGCGGCAGGTTCCTTTGTGTTAGCTGCGCGCCGATAACAAAACTACTTTAAACCCGGCAATTGCATTTTTAATGGGGCCCCGGCTGTCGTTACGAGTGTCGCAGGCTCTTAAATTCGCTCTGCTGACGGTGTCTCCATTAAACTGACGGACGGAATTGCCGCGAAATGAATCGTCAATTAGCCGCACGCCGCCGCGATCATCGTGTTTCGCTAATAATAGAATATATCAAGATCCCTTTGTTTTCAATTCCATCGACCACCTCCGAGAGATCGCACTCCCAGGTGGTACAACCCAGGAAAAATTCAAAATTCCTTTAATAAATTCACCAGGTATGATATTAAGGAAAATAACAGCAATAGCTGCATTTATGACAAGAATGTACAGAGTAGTACCTCGCTCGTTGCAACCTTGGTTAGTACAGTAAAGTCGCGTTTTCTGTCAGCGACCGCGCACGCGATGGCCAACGCCGCAGGACGGCGACGATTGATCTCGGCTCGGCTATATCGGTGTGAACCACTACTAATCCAATTATAAATCTTCTTTATTTTTCATTTGTTTTTTATAGAACTTTCACCAACTTAGTTCTGTCATTTTTCTTATTAAAATGACACCAAACATGATGTAATCTCAACTGTATTTAATGGTTCAATCGACGATGAAAGTTTCGGGCGCAAGGAAGGACAGCGAATGGGAAAGAAAGAGACGCGGAAAGTCGCCGTCGCCGGCACAGTTCGAAGAATGTCCAATACGCTGTTCTTCGTTGCGTTCGAAACTTTTATCGTCGATTGTACCACTAAATACAGTTGAAATTATATCGCGTTTGGTGTCATTTTAATTAGAAAAATGCCAGAAATAAGTGGCGGAAGTCCCATAAAAATTTAATGAAAAATAAAGAAGATTTGCAATTGGATTAGAAGTGGTTCACACCGATGCGCTTCGACCGCGCGATCCGTATTTACATGCTGTCCTTTTCTACGTTCGGCTTTCGTTTGTACTATCGGCACGGTCGGTGCAGTAGACGCAGTAATAAAAAAATAATGTCGGCATGCGATCGTTGTCCGTGCAGAACACAGCCGTTTGCCAAGAATCGCGACTTCACTGTGCACGATAGTGACGTCAGAGGAAGACTTGTGTCCCCACGTTGTGACACGTTTCGTCTTTAACGTACAAATATCCGGTAGTGGCAGAGAGAGAGAGGGTACCTTTTTCCCCTCAATTCGTGCTCCGTTCCTCCATCCGACGAAACTGGTATCCCCGTTAGTTGCGTACTGGTGATCCCCACCACTGGCTCTTGTAATTTCTGGAACTCGCGGTGGTTACGTAGAAAGGAAAGAAGATGGTGCGCGAAGAGTGAGGATAGGTCGTGGAAATTTAAGTGTACCTGATCAAGCAAGCGAGCACCACGGTAGCCTATGGTTTCCGTGGTACTCTGTACGCGTAAGCGTATTTCTCGGTCAGCGTCCTCTCTGGCGAATCGACGCGCTCGTTCGTGCTCGTCACAATTTCACCAAATGGCCGTGGACTTTCTAGCATGCATCACGGCTAAAGGGGTTAACGGCCACAATATTTCAGCTAATTGCACGTGTTCGCGGCGGCTGGTTAACGGGCCGATAAAAAGTTTCGACGCGCGCCGCTGGATCACGCGCGTGCCGCGCCTCGTTCCGAGATCGAAAGTAACGCGGAAACGGTTCGCGTCTTAGTTTTCTTATTCCTATGGTTACATATGTTTCTCTGGACTACGCTGGCTTCGAGGATTTTTTTGATAACCCCTTTATCGCGTGGGCTCGGAACGCGGTAACTCAAAGCACAGGAATGCCTCGGTACACGGTGGTGGATGAAAGTGTTCGAAGAGGAGTAGCTTCTTAAAACCAGATTAAGGGACCTACCAATATTGGGTTCCGAATTTTTTAATCCCTAACTGGTATACTGGTGTCTCTCAGTACCCCATCAATATTTCTTATTTTAACTTTAGACATTTCAAGTTTTTTTTACTTCTTTAGGACATTTGAATCTTTTAGTATCAAGTTATTTGCTTAAAGGCATTTGAGAAAAATTTATAAAATTTTTAAATGTTCCTAGTATGAGATACTTCGTGATCTGAGTACAGGCTGTACCATTTAAGGGTTAATTTACAATTATTGGGACTGTAGAAATGCACTTATAGTATTTTATATGCATTTGTAATAATTTAATTATTACATACAATTCATTTAAATGTTCAATATGTTCATTCCTTGGAACATACAGAGGATGAGGTGCCTCGATTAACTTTTAAATTATGCGTTGTACACAAAAATTATTTCCACAGATGTTGCATGGTACGGAGGGATACATAATCTGGTGTACATGACTTTTTTCTATGTGTAGGTTTTCTTATGCAGATATTTTAATATCGATGAAATATCTGCTAAACTAATCATTTTTCAAGTAATCATTGCAGACAACATTTTACAAAACTAAAAATCGCATATTTCCTTCTGAAATGATTCAAAAATCGGTAAGCAGAAAATCCCAGCAATCCTCGGCTGGATCGTCGGTCAATTAACTCGCAGCAATCCTGGCCGAGATGGATCGGGCACGGGGCCACTCCCCTAATTAATCCGAAACACGCGTGGAAGCCACGACTCGATTAAAATTCCCGCGCTTAATTACGCGGACCGCGATTAATCGGTTTTCCCCGGTCCGATGACAATAGGGTGCGGCCTCAGAGTGCGCCGATATACACCCTGACGTGTGTCGGATCCATGGGGGAACTCGCGGAAAGAAAAAATTCGCGAGAATGGCATGAGAGGTGGGGAAGGTGGGGAGGAAATGAGGAAGAAGAAGAAGGAACGAAATGGAGAGACGTTGAAGTCTGTTGGCAAAAGAATCGAGGGTTGGGCTGCCGCGTCGCGCATTGGGAAATCGAATCGCGGAGGACAGATGGCTACGAGATGGATAGAACAAAGGAGAAAATGTGGCTGGAATGACAACGACTGTCGCAACCACCGGGCCGGGGCCATTGTGTTTGCTTAATGCCCGCGCCGCGCAGGGGATCGTCGAACCGCGATCATTGGGCCGCTCGATCGTGAAAATTATGCTTTCCTCGACGGACCCGTACGTTTCGTTGGTTAGGTGAGCGGCCCCTGTTGCCCGCAATAGGGGAAGGTAGTCTGGATTGCGCCCGATTTGCGATTCGTAGTCGGTTAACGCGAAAAATGCAAGATTTTCACGTCTGCAACCATTTTCTGGTAAAAAAGTTCAAAAATATCAATGCACTTCAAAGTAGAATGTGTTTTACTAATTTATAAATAATCGACGAATTTAGGAAAAAAGGCTACGAATTAATTTAAAGTTAAGGTACACCTAATAATAATGCTGAAAATATTTTTTTGTTCAAGATACACGTCAAGCTCCTATTGAAATGAAAAGAGAATTAATACTATAATATTATTAATGTTACAAGCATTTCTCTTATCACCAAAATGTGGTACAAACGATCACCGTACAAAAATTTTCTTGCCCAAAAATGTGCATCTGCTGAAAGATTTAACTCTTCGTGCCATTTAATTTATGGAAAATAATTGTCGTTATTGTGTTTGCGGTAAGAGACAAACACGAAAGCATTCTGCACACGAACGTGACAAATGGCTTTTAAATTGCACAAATTACTGTAATGGGTTACCACATACCCGGTTATTCAACATACATCGTAACAATTTATTATTATATATAATTTCTGTTTCATTAGTACCTAACACTCTCTAATCTCTACAACAAACTAATAGTATGCACGTGACGAACGGTTCTTAAATTGGACGAATTAGAGTGGCAGATTATGAATTAACGAATTGTAAGAATTTATGATTATGTACAATTTCCTTTTTATTCGTGCCTGATGCTATCTAATCTGTGCAACGAAGTAACAGTATGTACGTAACGAATGACTTTCAAATTGAACAAATTAAACTAGTAGCTTGCAAATTAACGTACACTAAATTGTAAGAATTTGTCATTATAAAAGGTTTTCCATTAAGAGATGTCATATTAAATTTCTCGCTTTTTTTTATTTGGTAAGATTAGGGTTGCCACTCTTTGACACGTGGTTAGTACAACGTAAAAAATTGTAAAGAATTATAAAAAAGTTGTAAGAAAAGCCGAATTTTTTAATATATTTAAATAACACTTCTCAATGGAATACTCTGTATATAAATTCTCATGGCGCGCCCAATATTCCTTAATTTATACAACAACGAATTATAGTTGTCGCTCCTTGACACGTGGTTAGTATAACGTAAAAAATTGTAAAGAATTGTAAACAGGTTGTAAGAAAAGCCGAATTTTTTTATATATTTAAATAACACTTCTCAATGGAATACCCTGCATATAAATTCTCATGGCGCGCCCAATATTCCTTAATTTATATAACAACGAATTATAGTTGTCACTCTTTGACACGTGGTTAGCATAACGTAAAAAATTGTAAAGAAATATAAAAAAAATTGTAAGAAAAACCGAATATTTTTTATATATTCAAATAACACTTCTCAATGGAATACTCTGTATACAAATGTTTATGGCGCACCCAATATACTCTAATCTCTACAACAACGAATTACAGTAGGTCACAATTGACCACACCAAATTACAAGAAACATCAAGTATAATGTCTCTTCCCCAGCAGCAAAAATATCGTAACAGTACAACAGATTCTCGATAACGCAACGCAAGGCTGGTAATTTTTAATGTCTACACTCTGACGCATGTAACGCGCTATTACGTTCGATTAATTACCAGTAGCCAGCAGCAGTAACAACGATCATTTTCAACAGACTTTCATTACTCCCTGACACTGTTTGCGAAGGAAATCAAGCGTTGGAAACAAATGCGATCTGTAAAAAAAGGCAGCCGCTGCCGCGATAGTAAGACCGGTATACAAATCCGAAGGGGACTCGAAAGAAGAGAATAATATTCCGTTGAAAATAAGCTTGTTGGTCTCTCGCTCATCGCCGGCTCGCCTTGCGGTTCAAAGACGATCGTTCGCTTGTAACGCAGGTTGCTCGTCGAGAATGTTATTTACAATACAGCCAACCCCTAACTGTCCGTGATAAGCTCAGATTACCTGCTGTGCTCCTTGACCCATTAACCGAGTATCTTTTTCGCGAGGACACAGAATCCGCAAGGTCCGGAATCTTCTGGCATTTCCATCGCGACTTCTGCAAACCGAGATAACGATCTGCAAGGTTATTCTCGATTTTACAACATTTGTTCTGTCTCTCTCGAGGGACTTTGTGTCATCGGAACTGTGTCAAGATGCCTGGCAATTTGCATTTTGTTTGCAACCTGTGAGCATCTGATCGAGTTCTACAATATATTCGATTGCGAGTTTGGTTGATACGTATGCATGAACTCTTTGTGGCTTTAATTGGGGACGAAGACAATCCTGCGATTGAAGTCAAGTACAAGATGAATGCAATAAAATATTCTTGAAGGAGAGTCGTGAAAAGGGCCAGGGAAAATGCAGATTTCTTACAAAAATTGAAAAGCTACATTGTTTATATTTTTATGACAGCAACACACCATCATAACAATTGTTAGAGCCATTATTTGAATTTTTTAGGAAAACGTGTTTCATAGTCGACAGAAATAGAAATCAATCTCATCGAGTCGCAACTTCGTCGCAATAAACTACAGTAAAGGTACGAGCTAAGAAAAACCCTCGGGTCCGTGTTGTTTCTTCAACTATGTTTCTGTGACCTCGCGCGACGTCTATGTGTTTTACCAAGCAACTATATAAATTATCCAGTAGTTGTATAAATTGATTTTAACCATTACAATCAATACAGTTTGCATAGAAATTGGTCCGGCGCGGCGTGGCATCGCCGAAAAAAAATGTTTCTCGTCTCATCGAGGCAGTATTCGCCGATTTTCCGGGAACAGCTGGAATGTTTGCATAAACCGAGTTTGCATAAACCACCGCAGTTCCCAGAGTTCGGTTTGACCATCGAGAACCAGTGGAGGCTGAAAAAGCGGAGCAATTGCGGGGCTCGTTTGCAATCGACACACCATTTTCGAAACTCGTTCGCTCCCCTTTTAATTCCCCGCGTGCCTTTCGCGGAACGGGGTGAAAAACCAGGTGGATGGGAACACGGGGCCTTTGTTTAGTACGTCACTGGGTCACCGGTTCGGCAGGTTCGTGGTTTGCTCGCGAAATTTTACGTGGAACCGGGCCACGTTCGACGCGCCAGGAATTTACCCGTGAAATTCCGACGCGAACGCGTCTCGGCCCACTAAAACGAAATTGCTTCGAGACTTGCTATACTTGCACGATGTACACGGCATGCTCAAAAAGTTCCCAATCCGATTTTCCCACAAAAACTTTCAGAAATTGTTCTCGTAAATGAAACTACCACAGATTCGAAGATTGAAAGTTCCTCTTTCCGATGACTCCTTATAAATTGATGTATGCTTTTTCTTCACCGTTTTATGGTACGAAAATTAGGACCATGTTCGATAACTTATCCCACTGTAAAGTTGACGGCACACCTCTCATTCAAAGCTCGATAAAAGGCGTAAAAACATCACTCATCCATTTTTAAAGGTATCGTTGTAAAGAGGAAGCTTCAACATTTAAATCTGTTGTGGTCTCTGTCGCGAGAAAAATTTTTCAAAATTTTCACGGGTGTTCGAACATATAGCATTTCAAAAAACAAATGTGTCTTCGGCTTCTCGACTGCTACACCATGAAGAAAAATCTAGGAACAAAATGGACGATGGATTATGAAACTAGATGGATTCTAGCTTTAAAACGAGTCCAAATTTATTGCCGTACCATTATTTTTTACGAACTTATCACAGTTCAAATGTAGACAATTATTCGAGAATCGAGTATTTTTTTGAAAAAATGTCAATCAACAAAATTCAATTTTTGATTACAGCAGCCTTGAAACTTTTCGAACGTACCGTGTGTACTGCGGTTCGACGAGGTGGCGGCGGGGGAGGGTGCAGAGGAAAAAATGAAAATGCACTGGAAGACTGGCATTCCCCGCTGCAGCCAGCCGAGCTCAATGAATGCGCTTATGGCCTCTGGGATCACCGGCGATTAACATCCTTGTACAGAGGAGTAATCGAATCACGATAATTACGGCTAAAGGAGGTGAAGTGCTCCATGGAATGCGTATTGTTGGATCAACCTCTATGTTCCCGACTACGTTTCGGCCCTCCCGTTACGGAGATCCTATATTTCCGAACTTGTAACTCGCGGAATCTCGATTAGTTTGATCACCAGGATGCTCGGAACATCCTGGATGTTTCGATGTTTTCAAGTCTGTTCGCTCGATTCATCGACGTTCCTTTGTTTTGCGGTACAGCAATGCTGTTGGTCGGACGATTGAAGTAATTAGTGCTGCTGTCGAAGGATTTATTTAAACCAATCTTGAAATGAGACATTAAAATGTACATGTAGTCTCGTTAACTCGTTTTTTGAACCTGGCAGAGAATTTCAACAAACAATTTTTCCAGAAAAATCATGAAT
>CM052189.1:8553717-8595449 GCA_028455805.1 Lasioglossum figueresi | reverse complement strand
CCTGCAGATTAAAGTTAGTAGTAAGAAGTATTAAAGTTATATTTCTTACAACAATCATGTCTAAGTCACTACAGACACACGCACTTCCTACGGAAACTGAATTTTTTGATTTGCTACCGATTTACTCGAAGTATCTGTGGCTTATGTGGATTGAACGGCAATAATATAATTTTATCAAGTACATTACACATCTGCAGAAAAATGTTGAAGATTGGGGAAAACGGGAATTTTGTGTTGAATAGCAATTTCGGAAGCGTTATCTACAAGAATCTGCACGACTTGCAAACAGTTTGCTAAACGCACAAGCTCCTGCTGATTAAAGTTGACAAAACGCTTCTTTCAGTTCGTTAACAAGGGCTACAGAGGGTTCGCGATACTCTCCGAGAGACCCCAATTACGGCCAAGTTGTAGCGCACGTAGGAAGTAGCAGGAAAATCGATGAAAGTGGGCTGGAAACCTCTCAGGAATCCAAACCCGTTCTCTATCCAGGTGAAGGCGACTCGTTTTATCAATTCCCGTGGTGAGAAAGCGCGATGCGCCGCGAGGTCATTCTCTCTTCTCGCATTACGGTGTCTGGAGAACGTTCTAACTTTAGCAATTTCTCCCAATGGGGTCCACCAAAAACACCACTGAAAAATTTATTCATCTTTCCATCGGACCAGCGCAATTGCTAAATAAATTGTAATAACAACTTTTCACTTTGCTGGTGAAGTATCCAGGCACAGTTAATACCTGTTTCTTAGTTTTAATACATGTAGCGAGTTAATCTGTTCTAATTTTGGCATTATCAAGGTAACCAATATGTTATTGAATAAACCTATGAATAAATATCCTAAGTTTATCTTCGAATTTCAATTGAAGATTGCTATGAAATTTTGTTCCAACCCTTTAAATAGTACGACCTCTACGCAGGTTTTCGGTACCAAGATGAAAGTTGATTTTTCGATATTTGTGGATTGTCAACGGAGTGTGGGACGTCTCGGTGACGTTCGACGTTCGGTTCCCGGTAAAGGAGAGACGAAATTCCACGGCTAATCGCGGCCTCGGTCGCGATTCGAACGCCAGAAAGGCAGAAATCAACGGTTGTGTACGCCGGTGTTTTTCTGGCTGCTCCCCTTACCTCCATATTTTCTTGGTAAGGATAATCGTTCAGTGGAACGCGCCCGAAATAAAATTTCGCCGAAGCACGTACGAAGAAACTGGTTCGTGCGTCCTGGAGAGAGGATCGCCCCCGTCGTCTACCGCGTGCGGACGTAGAGAGCCCTCTTTCTCTCTCTCCTAATAAACGAAATTAACTTTCCGCGGACGAAGAGCGGCCCGAAAAAGCGGTCGCGTTCAAAGGAATGCACGTCCTTTCCGAGTCGGATCGGCTCGGAATAAGGACTCCTCTTCTTCTATCCGTGGATCTCGGTTACGTGCCTCGCCGTTCGTCCACGTCCGACGATATAACAGTTAAAGAAACGAAAGGGAACCATTAACTTCTCGACGTCCACTTAATCATCCGACGAACCAGACGTTCGCAAAGCCCGAACCCCCCTTTTACTATCGCGTTAACCTCTCGACCCTGCTGCACTGCCACAGCGATCGTCGCCTGTTCATATTTTACAAATGAAATTCGGTGGAACACGCTGCGATCGTTCACCATTCAAATTGTTTCAGTCTCGTCTCCGATATTCGTCTCAGGATTCGTCTTGATATCATTTTTATTCCTGACTTCGATATCGGGGATAAATGGAAGTGCAAATTTCAACAGCGTCGAATAAGATTCAGCACTCAAATTGTTTCAGGTTCGTCTCTGATTGCGACATTCGAGATAAATGGTAGAACGAATTTTGATGTCACTGAATTCAATTTAACGATACGCGTTAGCTCCTCAGGTTCAAAGTAAATTGAAATGTGAAGCTCCTCTGATATATTTGAAAATTTTGCAGTCGCCACGAGTGCATGAACGGATTATTGTATAATATGTAGAATTTTTAATATGAAATATATAGAGCTTTTCTAATAAAGGGTATTCCATTAACAGGTGTCATTTGTGAAGATTAGAGTGTCACTCTTCTACACATGATTAGTATAATTGTAAAAAATTGTAAAAAATTGTTAATTGTAAAACACAGCATTTCTTAATCATTTAAAACGACGCTACTTAATAGAAGACCCTGTATCGGTAAAAAAATGTTCATCAAGATGAGAAGCATGTTTCTGTATGTTTTTAACGAATTTTCAAATCGACGACCGGTCGCGTCGGATCTCGGCGCGGTACTTGGAGCCCGATTACACGCGTTTATTGGAACGGCGTTCGATTAGCTCGTTTAATTTATCGGCCGTTTTACGCGGTTGAAAACGGGTCCAGGGCCTTTATTGTCCCGGAGATATGCTAATGCAACGCGATAGTTGGCCAATATTCCTCTACAGGACTATCGACGCCGATCGCGAGCGAGTATCGCGCGTTCAGCCGTGCAATACCGACCGCTTTCCTCCGATTCCTCGCGAGTTACGCTCGCCATCCAACTTTATCGCGCCACTCTTCTTACCATTTTCGGTATATTCCGTTCCCAACGCCGTGATCGATGCGATCCTTCCCCTTGGTCGTACGATAAAATCAGCTTCTTTTTGAGATATTGCTTATCGAGTTCGTAATGGAGAAACAATTCCAATTTTTCCATTTGTTCGTAGATTTATGTGGTTAGTGCATTGACTGCATTGAAAGCATCTTACGTAAAATGAGTATATTATTCATTCTTTTAAACGAACATCTTTTAATGTATAATCTTTCAATGTAAAAAATTGATCACATCTTTTTGGTGTCCGTTCTTGTACGAAATTTCTAGCAGGCCAGTTTTATCATTGAGTTACATGTAGAAAAATATACAACTTGTCGTCATTGGAACAATTTTTTCATCGCATTAATCATATATTTCTATAATTTGTATTAAGTGATCGACTTCTTCATTTGTGTCATTTCAATAGGCAATGATAACTGGTATAACATTGATAACATTCATGATCATTTTTATTAACATGGTTACTATCACTGCAAGCAACCGGGCCCATGATAGGGTCCGAAGGTGATGGCACTTTCCACTGGAGAATCATACTCTAAATCGATGAATTCGAGAAAACCATGGGGATGAAAAATTTTATTAGTTAGCTATTCGTTGCGTGAAGGGTTGATGCCTGTTTCAAGAGAAACAGTGCCCGATGTAGGTCCCAGAGGTTATGGCACTTTCGCAATATCTAAAAGGATCCCAGACTTTCAATTGGAGGATTATACGCTAAAGCGACAAATTCGAGAAAACCGTGGGGATGCAAAATTTTATTAGTTACATATTCGTTGCGTAGAGGGTTGATGCCTATTCCAAGAGCAATGGGCCCAAGATAGGTCCCAGAGGTGATGGCACTTTCTCGCAATATCTAAAAGAATACTGGACTTTCCACTGGAGGATTATACACTAAATCGATAAATTCGAGATAACCATGGGGATGAAAAATTTTATGAGTTAGGTATTCGTTGCGTGAAGGGTTGATGCCTATTCCAAGAGCAATGGGTCCCGAGATAGGTCCAAGAGGTGATGGCACTTGCTCGCTATATCTAAAAGAATCCTGTACTTTCCATTGGAGGATCATACTCTAAAGCAATAAATTCAAGAAAACCCAGGGGATGAAAAATTTTATTAGTTAGGTATTCGTTGCGTAAAGGGTTGATGCCTATTCCAAGAGCAACGGGCCCGAGATAGGTCCCAGAGGTGATGGCACTTTCTCGCAATATCTAAAAGAATCCTCGACTTTCCATTGGAGGTGCATACTCTAAAGCGATAAATTCGAGAAAACCGTGGGGATGAAAAATTTTATTGGGTCGGTATTCGGCGCGTAAAGGGTTAATGCTTAGGCGAGGGCATGCTGGGCCCAGATAGGTTCCCGGAGTATAGTGTACGGAGGTGGTGGCAATCCCGACGCAATTACCGTGCCGCTATCAGGCGGTTAAGTCGCGCGCCATGCGGCCGACTCGTAAACACGGCGGATGGTTCCTCGGATAGTCTCGACTGGATAGGGATAGGATAGGACAGTCGGCCGATTTCGTGGCCAGATAACCTCGTGGCGGCTGCGGGAGCCGCGTAATCTTTACGACGGAGCTGGTGGAAACGTCATAACTCGTGGCCGTGGCCACCGTTCGCCGAGTTACGAGCGTTCCTCGCGCGAATAACGCGCTAATTGAATGAACGGTGAAACTGCCTCCACCCTCCCTTCCCCCTCTGTTTATCTGCGAGGCCGGATCTTCGATCCCGTCGCGTACCTTCGGCTGCTTTTAGAAACGGAAGTCTCGAAATCCCCTGCAGTACTCTCTGCTCTTGCGGCTATGGGGTTCAAGACCGATCTCGCATGCCTCGGACCTCTATGGTGTGCCCGGTGTTATGGCGCCGTTAACGCTATACGCGACAACTGAGACTCCTCCGCGGTCTGAGATTAGGTTTGGAAGATGGAGGAAGCGTGTTAGAGATTCGAGAGGCTAGGTGCTCTTCGGGGGGGAGCGCTCTTTTATGCTGGCTAATGAAATGTGGATCTTGATATCGGGAACCCGCTTTGTCCGAGTCTC
This sequence comes from Lasioglossum figueresi, assembly GCA_028455805.1. Taxonomy (NCBI): domain Eukaryota; kingdom Metazoa; phylum Arthropoda; class Insecta; order Hymenoptera; family Halictidae; genus Lasioglossum; species Lasioglossum figueresi. The sequence goes on along the minus strand of CM052189.1, from coordinate 8,590,855 downwards.
TTGTGGGAGTTGCGTTGGTCTCTTGGATGATTTTCTACGTTGATATTGAGAATGTTTGTGGCTGTAATTGAGCAACCTCTGTGACCTTGGATAAGTACTATACACAGGATAATAAATGAGATCGATAGGCAATCTTATACCAATTTTTATTGATATAATACATTTGGATTTCATTGAAGAATAAAATGCAATTGCATCTCCATCATTATTTCTGTTCGTGCTCAAAAAAGAGCAGTGACCAATCCCAATTTCCAGAATCACCCTATTCTGTATGAATAGTAAAATATAAATAATATATAAATATTATCTAATAAACTGACTCACCTAACGTGGTAGAAAAACTGAATTCGTTCGATCCGTTCATGAAAATGTTATTCTGATTTATAAAGTATGAACCATGGAATTATGAACCTGACGAAAATTTTCTTATTCGACTTATTTCATTGAAACGGGCCATCGCGCGCCGTAAACAAGCCAGCGCCAATCGCAGGCCGACTATGCCGAAGACGATCGTTACTTTCTGGCCATCCGGTGCACAGGCAACGAACTCGCAATTGTCGTGGCCTGTGTCGTTATTGCTGCACCCGTGTGCAGCCGGTTACTTCGTAATTTAGCGGCGTTGCGTTTGGCGGCAACGGTCTGCGAGTTACGACGCTCTCCGCGTTTGGACTAATCACGCTGATAACGCTCTCGTCCCGTGAACTATCGCCGGTTGGAATCACGACCCATCTACCGACTACTACCTTCTTCCCCCGCCTGCTGCTGGTTTTCTTCGCTGCCATCGCGAATGGCAGCCGGACCGGAGAGAACCGAGCCAGAGAGAACCCGGTCTCGGCAATCCGGTTGCCGAGTTGCGTGACCGCGAAAATCTATTCCTCCGTAATGCTATCTGTTATTACGGGCGTATTTACTTAACAGTATTAACGAGGCCGCCGCTGTCGTATCTAACGATCCGGCAATTGAATTAGATTGTTAATCGTGCCGCGTTTCGCCTTTGCTCGGTCGCCAGGGATACCGAGGATGGCAAACTATATTGTTCGCGACTTTCTCCGAGTTTCTCCTCCAATATTGCACCCTTTCCTATTAATTGAGCTGAGAAATCCACCCAGAGACAACGAGGCCCGAGACACGGCCCCAAGGTAGGACCCCAAGGAAATTAAACAAATGGATTTTTACTGGAGGATCATACTCAAACGAAAGCGATAAATTTATTACTTGGAATTAGTCGGTATTTGGTGCGTAACGAATTGATACCTCTCCTACGAGCAACGGGGCCCAAAAGAAAGTACCTAAAAGAAAACAGTTGCCTTTCCACTGGAGGGTTATATTCAGACTAAAGTCGCGTAAAATTGTGTCGCACGCACGACATAGACGAAACGCGTCACGTGACCAGCTCATGGCGGAAGCGTGGCGGACAAACGTCGTGGAAGGGAGAGCTAGAATGGAGGACAGGTCTTATAATCTCTGTAATATGTACATCGCTTTAAGTTGTACGTGCCTATTTTCGTCATAAATATTTCGCATAAACTTATGCTCAGTTCTTGAAGCTAGAGCATGACGTTTTGCAAGTATGTTGAGACACCTAGTGGATCGCTGGCTACGCGGAAGGCCGCGCAACATTGCGACCGAAGAACAAAGAGTCGTAGCGATTTATCCACGGTTTATTATCGCCGGTGATGTTTCTACGGGCGCGCGCGAGATTAATTCCGCGATGAACGATAATTGACGGCACTTAGGACTAATGGAACCGATTCCGGAACGGTCTTTATAACGATCTGCGCCGATACCGCGGAAGGTCAAACGCGCGTTTCGTGAAAACGCTCATCTCTTCGTAGATTCTCGTTTCAACGGGTCATTCGTCTGGTTATCTGCGGCTACGATGTCCTCGCTTTATCAAGATTGAGGGCCATTCCGGGGCATCAATTCTGTCTGATGGGTATAACAGCGTTCTTACTTTCACGATCCCCGTAAAAGATGACTTGTGATTAGAGTGGGGGCCGTTGCGCATTTACGGGCCGTTAAAGCCCGCAAAAATCCGACAAAAGGATCGAGTCCGGCGAAATTTAATTGTGTTTCCCGTTTTATGCTTCGTTGCGTTATAATGACTAGCGTAGGAGTAGTCGATCTTTTTTGCCAATCGTATCGACAAAATATCCATTACGGTATTAAGCTGTTCCATATGAAATGGCCAATGTTGGTTAGTGACGCTAAACAATTGTAGAGTCAGGAAGGTTCAATGTGGATTTGATTGAGAATCCTTTATTAAATATTACAGAGATACATTCAATGTAGTATATTGCGCTGTCTCGTCTTACTTCGTGTCTCGTGTACTCGTGTTCTCTTAATCTAAAAACTCTTTAACTCTTATAATCAGAAAATCTTGTCTCGTGTTCTCTTTTAAAAATCTGTCTCTACTCGTCAATTTCTCCGAAGACTGCCCTGACTGACCTACCTCGCAAAATATATAAGTTATTGTGCTCTCTTTCTTATTTATGATTCGCACTCGCTTGCTCGGTCGTTCACCCATCGCGTATTTACCTTTTCGGATCTAACTGTCGGCGGTCAACCGCTGACCAGTTAGATCAAAAAACGTGTTTTTACGTAGTTCAAACGTCGTCGTTCGAATCTTTAGGCTCGACTTCCTACACAATCATAAATTTCGTCGAAGTCAATCTTATTCAGAAAAGGAAATACAGTATTTGATTATGATTATGATTATATTGTGAAGGGAAATCAATTATCAAAAATAAAAGATTTATTTTGAAATAATAAATATAACGTACATTTTAATTATGTCTGTCATGTCTTGATTATCCATTGGGCCTTAATTTATCCGGGCTGTTAGTTTCCCGATCAATCCGGTTAATCGAGGTCCCACTGTACTACTGTAATCAACATATATTCGACAAATTCCATTCTCGATTGCAGTACGGTAGAAAATGAATTTTCTTTCTATTTTCATAGTACACGTAGAAACAGAGTCGCCAGATTGAGACTCGTCTCCCCACTCTGCCTTCCCCTTCCACGGCACTGTTCGTCCACTCCTCCGCCTCGGCCCGGTCACGTGACACGGTTCGTCTCTGTTATGCACATGTCGCAACGTCAGGCGACTAATCCGCTACTAGCAGAGAGAGGGTAACTGCGTTTCCCCTCAATTCAAGTCAGTTCAATGTGAATGCTGACACTGTCGGCGAAATTCGGTGTCGATGAAATTGCGTCGGTGAAATGTTTGTCGGCGAGGTCAGGGTACCCGTCACGTTACAACTATTTCCGTAATATCGCCGAGCCCCTATCCGCCAGCTCGCAGGAAACGGTATCATTTTCAGCGAGGTGAAGGCGCTCTAATGGCGGAATAATAGAGCGAGCGGGGCACGGACCGAGAAAGGGGGGCTGCGGTCGCGGGCGAGCGGCCGGCAATAAACGTCAGTGGAAATGGTCGAAGATTAGCCGAGATAAATCTAATTGACCGCGGCGGAATAAGATAATAACTGCATAAATATCTATCGGGCGTCATTGTTGTCAGCGAGGGCCGCTGCTGCACCGCTCGGATAAAAGCGGGCCGGGACAATACGTCTACCTAGGTGTTGGACTATGTATCTATATGTATACGTATAGACGTATATGTATGTGTATATCGGTAGCCGAGACGGGACGATGCGCTGGCTACCGCGGATAGTTGCCGGATAGATGCAAAGATACGGTGGACAACGAGCAATAATAATCTTATTCGCTGTCATTCGACCGACTCGTGTCTCGGCCCATTGAAAACCTGGCGTCGCTCTTATCGATCCCCCCTTTGTCCGCGAGAAAATCCCCCCGGTCCATAGATCCTTTGTCCAGGGATCGATCGAGCCTCGATCATCCTTCCCCGCTTGCTCCGTCCTCGAAGAAAGTTCTTCGAAGCCGTTCCCGGAAATGCAGAAATTTTCGAAACATGATAATATTCGACTCTTCTATTTAAATATTTTAATTCTAAATGTGACCAGTCGACTAGAATTGATTGCTCAGAAACTTGTCGTTTACCATTTTTCATTGCACGGTTACGTTGACAATTTCTACGCAAAGCGTTAATGGTCGTACACAATGAAATTCGAGCAACGCGACACACGGAGTCGCAATTTATTGTGATTGGCTCAGGTGGAATTGCGGGGGAGGGGGGCGTCGGGCCTGATCTATTCAATTGTGAAACGATGAAAAGTATCACGATCTCGATTCCCCGCGGTAAAGTGAAACGATGCAGCTAAATAGGCCGGAGTCTCACGCTCGCCAGTGCATCTAGGCTTCGACGCTTCAAGGTTGCCACGAGGATTGGTGTCGCGTTCTTGCCAGAGCGATGCAGACCTTTTAGCGATTTTGCAACGAAATCTGCGACTCTGCAACGATACTTGGGCAATCTCGCGTATTATACGTCCTCTGGAGTGTCTTCGACGTTACGGCGAACATCTGACACGGTTAGACCGTCCTATACTCATCCTAGCTTCGCGAGAGGTTCGGCCATTATGTTAGAGCAGGGACTGCTTGATCCTTTGGTATTTACGACTTTAAGATCTCCCGGAGCTGGGATTCGATGTTAGTAGAAAATGCAACGATAAAACTGCGTTTTTAGATGTCTATCGAAAATGCAAGTTGCTTTCCCAGGTGCGGTGGGTGGAACAAAGTTAGGTATCCCTGTTCAAGTAAGTAGACACTCCGGGCTTGGAACACTATAAATGATAATATATATTTGTAATATAACAGAAAATAATACTTTCTTTCGTAACGGACCAGACGAAACACGAGCGTCTTCTTAGAATCTTTACATCGATCTAAGCTATTCTAGATCTCGCTTCTAGATGTCGCTTATCCGCACACCCTAGCGGTCGCCACACGCGCTCCGTCATAATACATGCACACTTCTTCCTTGTCTAACAATCCCCCCTTCCGCTAAATGCCACTTTCGAGTAGAAAAAACCAAATTTCTTCTTCTTGGTTTGCCGTCAACGAAACTTTTACTACCGCAAACACGATACAATTACGATCAAGTTTTGGATTTAACATTTACAGTAGAGGTGCACGAATTCTTAACTTCGCTTATTACATGATTGTTACGTGTTTCGTAATTATAATCGCAACAATATCGATTTCGGTGTCGTTTCAATTACAAAACTGAGACGAACACGATATTAACCCATAACACACGAATGGTGACTATGAGGACACCACTAAAAATTGTTGTACCCTTATTCAAAATATTGTTTACACGATTAAATAGGTCGGTGTCTATTAAATTACTAAACATTTAGGTATTGTATGGACTATTATACCAATTTCGTATCCACAAAATTTAAAAAATCATAGGGAATAGAAATATTCTAGGTCGGAAGAAATGTTTAATTTTCAAATTAAAATTGCTTCGAGTGCGAAGGGTTAAAAGTCTCATAAAAAAAAGATCAAAATCTTTTCTTCGCTTACATTGGTGCGAGTCTTGCAGTTTACCGCATAACTGGCACCAAGGGGGCCCCCCCCCCCAGCGGCGGAGATAACATTTTTACAGCAACGAAGAGAATACTCGAATTTCCAAGGTCGCAGGTATCGAACACGGAGAACGATCGATCCGACACCGCATGAAGCGAGCTCCTCGCTCCAGCTGAATGACTATGGCGCTAAAGTATTGCGCCCTCGATCAAAGTCTCGCCTGTGGGATGCTCCAACGGATTTTCCCGGGATTCCCGGTTACGTTCGTGTTCGTCCGCGTTAATGGCGGGCCCGTTGATGTGTGGCGTCATTGATTATACGTTGCAATAATGCTTCACGACCAATTAAAATACACTGTTGGATACTGATATACTGCAAATTAACCGGCGATCCGTTCCCGCTTAATCAGCATATTTATTGCTGCTAGCCGCCAGTCGGCCAGAATGCGTGTAGAAAACGACAGAGAAACACAGAGGGGAAAGAGAGAACGAGAAAGAGAGAGAAAGAGAGAGTAAAAGAGAAAGATACCGGGAAGAGAAAGAAAGAGAGTAACGGAGAGACGGAACGGCGCGCACGGCTCAATGTTGCAACGAGTACCAATTTCATTCGCGATACTTTTAATCCTGGCATCGAAATGACTCGGTTGCTACGCTCGTATAATAGGAACCCTCCGGGCAGCCACGCTCCGAGTCATCTCGGCCTACTAGTTTTCGTTTAGGAGGAGGGCCGAAGAGGTAACGTATCGCGGCAGAGTTAACCTTTTCCCTGCACTATATCACGGCGTCACGGCGCACCTCGTATTTCGTTCCACGGTGTGCCCGAGCTACGTGTCTCCCTTCTCGCGATATCGCTATCTACCACCGGAAATTTATTCGATCCTTCCTGTTTTTCCTGTTCCGACGATCAGCGTGTTATTTTCTTTGTTTCCGGCGGCGAAAGCCCGCTCCCGCTCGCCCAGACTGGGCCCGAGCTGGGCCCGAGCTGGAAGGGTCCGTTCGACTTCGCCGACAGTGGCGCCCTCGACATTGTTTACGTCGACGCCATCTCCCTAATTTCGTCGCCATTCTGTTTACGTCAATTTTTATTGACAGTCCGTTCTCGCCGACGTGCCATTGCACATTTCTCAGAACATTGTATACAGTTGGTTTTATTTAATTTTTGCATTGGGAATGGCGAAACATTTTATTTTACTCTAAGTCAAAGAATACCGGTTTCGCTTAATCGTGTGACAGTATTCGTATTAGTATCAATTATATTCAACTTGCGTTGATACTACAGTTCGCTACTTCGGAAGAAAACCGGCACAACTCGAAAACCATTACTTTGGGAAAGATCTCGTTTAAAGATTTAACCATAGTTCAACTGAATATCACTTATCTCCATAAAATCACACCAGCAATATCTTCTACTTTGTTCAAAGTACATACTTAGAGGTAACTTTCGTACAGTTTTGTTTTACTCTAACCGAGATATTAATCCCAATATTTCTTTAAAAAAACTTCAATTTTAGATAAAGAGCTTAGCTAACTAATTTAAGCGAATTACATTTGTGACACTCTTCCACATAAAAATATACCACTTTTTCATTTTGATTATGACATGAGCGAACGTTTTCTTCCAAACGTGCGAGTTGTTCTTAAGCTATAACCGTATCATCTAAGACAGTAGAAATTTAGAATAATTTTGGTAATAGCCTATAAGAACAAGTGGGAATTTTTAAAGTTGAATTGCAGGAGGTACCAAAGTACCTAGGCATTGGCACAAAGGGTTAATGTACAGTTGCGGGCGGTACTTTAACATTGGCGATTCGGTTGTTAGGCTGCGTGTTGTGCCAATGTTAGAAGACCTCAGCGTATAATGTCCACTCGGAAACCAGTCTCGTACAACTACTATATTCCCCACCTCGAAATTCCTGTATCGTGAAAGCTTGTCTTACTAGTTCTCATCAGTTCCAGCCACCTTGTGCCTCTTCGGGGGTCAAGACCTCCTTACAACTAACTCCTGATCCCCAATCTCTTAATCCTAGTACTTGGAGACCCACCACACGAGTATCGTAGTCTATAAATCCTTGGCTTCCACTATTTCCATTTCTTCGGAGATTATAATCGCTCGAGGGCGGTTTGTACGATTTTCTTTGAGCCACTGGGCTGGTACCTTGATACTGGTTAAGCCGGTCTCTTTTGCAATCGATCTGCGATTCCACTATTTACTTGCTCACGACAATTCCGGTCGTGTATAATTTCCTTCCAGGAGCTACCGTATCTTTCCGGTGTACTGTGTCGATAGGAACGATCAGAAACACACGCAAATAGACGAAAACCATCCCCTATGTATAAAGACAAATTTTAATGGCGCTGTTACTTGCTTACCTTATTTTCAGAAGAACCTAACATTCATTATAGAAGTACCAGTTAGTTGTACAAACAACTTTGAAACAACATCGATCATTTCACAAGTCGATGTTTAATTTTTGCTATGAATACACAACATCTGCAGGCCAGTAATTTCGAAAAAATAATTTTTATTGAAATGCACGAAGCATGCGGAGGAGGAGAGGTCTTTTTTGACCTGCGGTTTATTACGCTTCAAGCGTCGCCATTTTTACTGCGCTAAAGGGCCTAAGGAAAAATGATGCAGTCAATTCGAGCCAGTCTACCGAGCTAGTCACATCTCTCACAACTGTTTTCTTTCAAACTGTTAATAGTTCTACTTCAATGTAATAGTTATAAATTATAATATTGTGTTATATGCGATCAGTACCAATTCAAACTGATAGACGTTTATTTAAGTGCAGTTTAAATAACCACTTAATATACATATAAAGGTGTATTTGATCTCGTAACCTCGTTATATCCCAATAATTTTCAAAAAATGTTTATAACAAATTGAAAGTGGGTGTTTCGGTTACATGTTAGACGCCAGGGGTTAAGTGGAGATTCCAATTTGATCAAATTGTAGATTATCCGGACGTCGAGCAGCTAGGCGGAGGAAACAGAATCAGCCGGTGGAGTTTAAATAACCACATAATATACATATAAAGGTGTATTTGATCTCGTAACCTCGTTATATCCCAATAATTTTCAAAAAATGTTTATAACAAAGTGAAAGTGGGTGTCTGGGTTACATTTTAGACGACAGGGGTTAAGTGGAGATTCCAATTTGATCAAATTGTAGATTATCCGAACGTCGAGCAGCTAGGCGGAGGAAACAGAATCAGCCGGTGGAGTTTAAGTAACCACATAATATACATATAAAGCATGTATTTGATCTCGTAACCTCGTTATCCCAATAATTTTCAAAAAAATGTTTATAACAAAGTGAAAGTGGGTGTCTGGGTTACATGTTGGACGCCAGGGGTTAAGTGGAGATTCCAATTTGATCAAATAGTAGATTATCCGAACGTCGAGCAGCTAGGCGGAGGAAACAGAATCCGCCGAACGGAAAAATTACGCGTCGCGTTCGCAGAGCTGCCTTCTCAAGGTCAGTAGAATCCGTGTTGGACGCACCAGAAACCGGAGAGGGTGGCGAGGATCTCTGAAAAGAATGAAAAGGACTCGGTCGCCGTGACCGGGCCGCGGGTCATTAAATTCCTTCGTACGCGATTACCGTGTCCCCTCCTCGCTGAACCCCCTGTCTCGTTCCCCATTTTATCTACTCGAGGGATCCCGTGTTCCCTCCCCTGCCTTTAACCGCCGCACCTCACCCCCTCCCCACCCTATCGTTCGCGTTTCGCAGTTCGCGAGATCGTCGCCGATAGATACGGTCACCCGCTCGCAAACTCTGGGCTAGGGCTCGCGAGAGATAGAAACGCGTGAAACGCGCGTTTAAACACGCGGACAAATTGAGGCCGCCGCGCCGTGCCACGCCGCGCCGAGAGTGTCCGCCTCCGAAGGCGGACGCGTTCTGCGCTGGCACGTGCAATTTCGCCAGCGTGGGGACCATTTTTCTGCGCCACACTCCGTTTCATAGGTTTCTGCAAAGCGTAACACACGATAAAAACCGATTTAAAAATTATTTCCATTGAAATATCTCCTGATCTGTTAACTTTTCGGCAGAAGTAAGTTTTTTTTTATACCGCCTGACCCCATTGATGTATTACAAAATACATCATTCTACTTAACAAAAACGAATTTGGGAATTCTAATAACATCGAAAGATATGCCCCACTCAATACCATTTAAATTTTTCTGTGATACATTTTTCGCTGCGAGCAATAATAGCGAGAAAATCTGATATTAAAATCTGGCGAGACACGCTGTAGAGTTCTCGAATAAGATAGACGGATCACAGTTTTCTATGATCCATGAAATCGCTATAGTCTTCGGGGTAATTAATTTCAGAGATTTCCTCAGAAATGTAGGTTGGTCCACGGAATCTGGAACGAATCACGCGTTGTACAGCCGACTCGTGCGCGCTCACCCGTTCCTGTTCCACGTGTATCGTACGCCCACGCGCGGCCGATTCCGAGCACGTCGATACGGCTCTCGGTTACCTAATCGCGGCGCGGTGCTCTATCCCCGAGCACTATGCATTGTCTCTGTTTCCCCTCTTTCCTCGCCTTTATCCAGCTACAGGGTACCTGGCCAGGATCAGCGACGCGTGTACGCAAACTTTACTCGTTCCATTAGATTTTCTACTTGGATAATCCGGCGAGCGGTGTCACGTTCCTCGACTGGTTTTGAGAGCTGGAACTCTCTGGTTACTCTGGATGGCAGTGATCCGAAATTCGTTTGGGTAATGATCAAACGCACACCGTAGATACACTGTTGCACGAATTGGACCCAACAACTAAATTGTTAACTATTATTAACCCTCTATCGCATTCCGTTCCCAATTGGGGACTTAAATTTCAAACGTTCCATAGTAAATGAACCTCTTAACTGCGGAATTTTGTTTTAAAAATCCCCGACCGAGTGCGAAATTAAAATCAAGCAATGACAAGTATACGCGTCGAACGCAGAGCAAATGGTCCTGTTATAAATTTTACGAAAAACGAGGAAGGATTACATTTTTATTTGATAAAGAATTAACAATTCATTCTTGAGAAGGTTATTGTTATTTCACCGCAATAGATTTCTGGTTAACTGGTTAAGAACTGTCATAAAATTCAATAAATAACATTTTCTAATAAAATTGTATTATTTATTTCATGACCACACTCATTTTTAAGTAGACTAACAGCCATATATATATTTTTTCAACTCGTCATAAAAATTCATGCAATACAGGGTTAAAATAACTGTTAGGTTGTTGCATTTGAAATGTCCGATTTTAGAATGCGACTGTTATAAAACGGTTCGATAGAACGGTTCAATTTTAATTTAGATGTATAATTTTAGTTTTAAATCGAGTTTATTTCAACGTCAACCAACGCCACTTTTGTGTGTTCCTTTTATATGTCTGAAAAAATAATTTTTATGTCATTTTTGGTCAAAATGCAGCGAATAATTAACTTACTGGAAGATGATAGTAAAAAAGAACTACACAATCAAAAACGTGAATGACCATAATATCTTATTTTTCCCGTAATACAATCAAGAAACTTGAAATTTGTATATAGAATACATTGGGTGTAAAATTGCGATTGTTTAATGTCATTGCTGAAAATCGGAAATGTCCTATGCAACGACCTAATAAATCAAATTTTTCGAGTATCTGATAATAAACAATCTTATATCGAACGAAACCTGTACGTGGAAATTCTTTTGAACGTAGAAAGAAAATAATTTCTGAAAAAATTGAGATTTAGTGAATCGTCTCTGCCAATTGTCTGGAGCTCAATCTTCCAGCTATCGAGAGCTCAATATCAACCACATATATCTTGTTTAACGGTTCGTCGATTGCTACAGTGAACACACGCGTGCCACAGGCCGTTCTAACAAGCAGATTCTTTCGACGAACAAACGTTAACATTTACCAAGATTGAATATTTGATCAACGATAGCCTTAACCGTCAACGCGAGACAAGACACACGTTTAACTTTTACAATCGATCGGAGTCGGGGCCCGGATCGGCTCGCGACTCTCGGTCTCCCTGTTCGGTTTAACGATCCGGCGAGGCCGCAAATGAACCAGAAAGTTAATTCTGACGATTGATCGTCGTTAGGACAGCATGCACGGTTGGACAAATTAAGGCGTAACGAGTAAATGGCTCGTTAACGCCGCCCCGTCACCATCTACCTTCGTTTCTCTTTCGCAGTGTTCCTTCTAGAAACAAACCTCCAGAGGAAGGGATTCGTTTGATTGTTCTTTCGTTCGTTTATGGGCTGTACTAATTGATGGACGGTCCATTGAGAACATTGTGCCACCACAAAATGGCTGGAGAGTTACAATGGATAGAGAATTTTGTATCATGCTTCAGAGAACATCGATTCGTGAATTGAGGCTACGTTTGGTGTTGTTTCAATTTTAGCAGTCTCTACGTTGTGCGCTCAGTCGACATTTTTATAATGGACTCATTTTAAGAATTTACTATTTATGATAAAAAAAGAGAGTAAAGGAATAAGAAATTTTATTGTATAATTTAAACTTCGAGGAATATTGACTTTCTGAATATTCTTCAATTTTTTAAATTATGACGATTTTATATTGCTTGCATAATTGGTTCGAAACCAAAGTTTTCTCTAAGATCGAAAACGGTATAATGCAAATCTCGTGGAACACTGACATTTTGAATATTCTTCAATTTTTTAAATTATGACGATATTATATTGCTTGCATAATTGGTTCGAAACCAAAGTTTTCTCTAAGATCGAAAACGGTATAATTCAAATCTCGTGGAACACTGACTTTCTGAATATTCTTTAATTTTTTAAATTATGACGTTATTATATTGCTTGCATAATTGGTTCGAAACCAAAGGGTTCTCTAAGATCGAAAACGGTATAATTCAAATCTCGTGGAACACCGACTTTCTGAATATTCTTCAATTTTTTTTAATCATGACGATTTTATATTTGGTGGACATGAGGTATGCATGAATTATGTGTGAGTGCCGATTGAGAGAGTGTATGAATGAGCGACACCTATCAGTGAATCAGCGAAGTGTAGATCTGTAGAGATTCTAATATAAAAGAGACGCAGGTGTTCAGAGCTATTATAATATTAAATTAAATATACATAAAGAGTTTATAGTGCACCAGCACAGTGTAATTTGTTTCACTTTAACAATATTGCTTGCACAATTGATTCGAAGCCAAAGGGTTCTCTAAGATCGAAAACGGCAATAGAAAAATGTATAAAATGATTTACGAACATCCTGACTTAAATTTTAAAAAATATGTGGTACCATTAATTAATTATTTACTATACACACTGATTCTCGAATGAATAAATCATACTTAAATGCATTGTTTCCTTGGTTTCAGTGGCGACAGAAACTCGAGAGGACCGATCGCGCAGAAGGGTGCGGCAACATTGTCGGTGAGTGGAGGATCTGTGACGAATTTTTCAACGAGTCATCGACGGTCAATTAACGCGCTCTTAATCCGACTTTTTCCGTCTGCCCGCGACGTCCATCGATCGGTCAATGACTTGCCGTATGACGCAAGAACACTCGGAAGTTTGTTTTACCGATCGTCAACCTTTTTCTCTCTGTCCCGTGACAGTTTTTTCCCTCGATGCTCGCGGATCTTGAATCTCGAAACAGGAACACCGTATTCTATTCGGGAATGAACACAACGATCGGTGCGATCAACGGAGGGGAGCTTGATACTATCGCGATCATGCGCTCGCCATTTTGTGTATCGTCTTTCCAAACTCGGAGATTGTGTTTCGCTAACATCCGGCCATTTCAGGATGCGACACCGTGAACGTATTATCGCGTTAAGAAGAACGGTCTGCTACTTCCAAAGTTAATGGATCGTGAAAAGCACTCAATCGATTGACGTTTCCTCTTTTTTTCTTCTGCGAGGCGGACGGGGGAAGTGCGCTCGTTTGAATCATTGGAATCGTAATTGTGTTACACGCGGTGCCATTTGCGGGCTTTCGAATCCAATGGCTTCTCTGGAGATTGAAATTCCGATGTATGTAACGGGAACAACTGAGAATTATCTCGTGAATCAATAATTTATTTTTCAAATTCATTCATCGATGCCTTCCGATCATCCTCATCAATTAGTTCTGGCATTGAACCTTTGAAACTCAACCCAGAAGTGCAATTGAACCAACGATCTTCAAAATCACAATCTTAGTACCTACCAGAAGCTTCTTTTAAACTTATGACGCTACTAGTACTTTAGAATCAATATTTTCAGTGCTGGCTCAATAAACCTCAACACGAAGCTCGATAGAGCCAATGGTCTTTGAAACCATTAGCACCAATTATGCAGGTCTCTGCCTCGAATTCCCACCACTGCAATTGCTTTAGGAATCAGTATGTTTTCTAAAATCACTTAGCAGTCTCTCCTGTTCATCCTCTGTCAGTTGGCGCGAATAGCAATCCTCCAAAACCCAGCAAGAACTTGAACCCCAGCTTAAGAACACGCCATTAGAGCCTACCAGTTTGATCTCCTGAACTCCCAACACCGACTAGTCGACAGAGATCAATATTTTCATTCCCGAAACCCACATACCAACGCTCCGAGACGAGACAAGAAGCTCGAATGCATCGGTGAACCCCAATGACCCAGCGCAAAAACGATCACGATATCTCTGATGAGAGAGCGAGCGTGGTGGGAGCGAACAGGTAACGAGCGATCAGATTTCTATCGGACGGGGAGCAGTCGGTCTCAGGTTAGGTCTGGGAGAGACTAATTTTTTCCACTGGGAGTCTCTCGGTCAAGAGTAGAGGCTACAGTGGGTCCAGTAACGGTTTCAAACAAGAATCATTAAAAATTAGTTAGGGTCCAGAATAGACACAACAGTGTGTCTAATGATGTCTTAAAACAAGAATTATTAAATATGAGTCTGGGTCAAGAATAAACACAACAGTAGGCCCAATGACGTCTTACAGCAAAAATCATGAAAAATGTCTATACGTTTGTATGCGTAAACTCATCGTTTAAAATGAGTCTGGGTCAATAGTGGAAACAGCAGTGGTCCCAGTGAAAGTACCACAGTTACCATTCCGAGAAACATGGTCCCGACGAGTGGGCTCAGTAACGGTTTCAAACAAGAATCATTAAAAATGAGTCTGGGTTCAGAAGAGACACAACAGTGTTCCTAATGATGTCTTAAAACAAGAATTATCAAAAATGAGTCTGGATCGAGAATCAACACAACAGTGGGCCTAACGATGTCTTAAAACAAGAATCATTAAAAATGAGTCTGGGTAAAGAATCATTAAAAATGAGTCTGGGTCAAGAATCATTAAAAATGAGTCTGGGTAAAGAATTATGAAAAATGAGTCTGGGTCAAGAATCATTAAAAATGAGTCTGGGTCGAGGATCAACACAACAGTGGACCCAATGACGTCTTAAAGCAAAAATCATTAAAAATGTCTATACGTTTGTAAATGTAAACTCATCGTTTAAAATGTGTCTCAAAAGTGGAAACAGCAGTATTCCCAGTGAAAGTGCCACAGTTAACATTTCGAGAAACATGGTCCCGAGGAGTGGGTCTAGTAACGGCTTCAAACAAGAATCATTAAAAATTATTCTGGGTCCAGAATAGACACAACAGTGGGCCTAATGATGACTTAAAACAAGAATCATAAAAAACGAGTCTGAGTGAAGAATCATTAAAAATGAGGCTGGGTCAAGAAACATTAAAAATGAGTCTGGTTCAAGTATCATTAAAAATGAGCCTGGGTCGAGGATCAACACAACAGTGGGCCCAATGACGTCTTAAAGCAAAAATCATTAAAAATGTCTAGACGCTGTAAGTGTAAACTCATCGTTTAAAATGAGTCTGGGTCAAAAGTGGAAACAGCAGTGGTCCCAATTGATGTGTCACAGTTAACATATCGAGAAGCGTGGTCCCGAGGAGTGGGTCCAGTAACGGTTTCAAACGTGAATCATTAAAAATTAGTCTGGATCCAGAATAGACACAACAGTGGGCCTAATGATGTCTTCAAACAAGAATCATTAAAAATGAGTCTGGGTAAAGAAACATTAAAAATGAGTCTGGGTCAAGAATCATTAAAAATGAGTCTGGGTCGAGGACCAACACAACAGTGGGCCCAATGACGTCTTAAAGCAAAAATCATTAAAAATGTCTATACGCTGTAAGTGTAAACTCATCGTTTAAAATGAGTCTGGGTCAAAAGTGGAAACTGCAGTGGTCCCAGTGAAAGGGCCACAGTTAACATTTCGAGGAACATGGTCCCGAGGAGTGGGTCCAGTAACGGTTTCAAACAAGAAAAATTAAAAATGAGTCTGGGTTCAGAATAGACACAACAGTGGGCCTAATGATGACTTAAAACCAGAATCATTAGAAATCAGTCTGGTTCGACTATCAACACAACAGTGGGCCCAATGACGTCTTAAAGCAAAAATCATGAAAAATGTCTATACGCTATAAGTGTAAACTCATCGTTTAAAATGAGTCTGGTTCAAAAGTGGAAACATCAGTGGTCCCAGTGAAAGTGCCGCAGTTACCATTTCGAGGAACATGGTCCCGAGATAAGAGGATTTGAAGTTGCAAAATTTTTCGCGATGTGAGAAGTTACTGAAAAAAACATTTATGATTAGATTTTGAAGAATGAGATTTTGAAAATTGATTTTTTGATAAACTGCACCGTCACGCGTCGGCGTCGGTGCATCGTCGATGAGAATATGACCCCGGCACGTTCGGCTCGGTCGCGAGTCGTAGCGCTCAGGCCCCGTGGCGCGTCTCCATGCTCTCGAATATGGTTGTGCCGGTGTGTCTGTGCGGGGCCTGGGGCCTCGGGCCCCGTGTAGGTGATGCTGATGGTGGGAGTACCGCAAGGGTCAATCCACGGTCCGGCATTATATTCCAGCACGGCGCACGGGGGCCTTAGGAGGAGAGAGAAGGAGAGAGAGAGAAAGAGCGGGTTCACAGCCACCACACGACGACGTTCGAACGCTTAATGGCCGGAATTTGTCTGGCCGGCAGGTACACTGACAGCCAGTCGGTAGAGGCCAGCGGCCGTGCCTGTTCTAGCTGGCAGAGACGCCAGGAGGATGCCCGATGACGGAGCACACGAACACCATGGGATGTAGGACAATTTCGCGGGAACCTTCCGTGCATTTTTCCACTCCGCAACTTGCCAATTTATCGGCTTTGCGGCTACCTCGCTGAATCTTGTCTCCGTCAAGTGGATATTTAGTCTCTTAACCCGTGGACGGTGGGACTTGGGTCTATCTAGACCCACAGTTACATAGAAGTTCCATCTAAATTCAAATTTCCTAGTATTGATGAGATCAATGTTGTTCATCAAAGGGGTAGGTTCAGAAGTACGTCAGTGTTTAAACAATAACTTTCTAAAATCTGGACCAAACTGCTCGAATTTTGTTAGAGATTTCAAAAGTGTTAGTTTTCCAGCTAATGTGTAAATATTTTGTGTGTGTTCTTAACTGATGTTGGTCATTGCGATGAAAAAAGTGAAGATCCACTGTCTAATCGTATGTAGCTTTACAAAATTATATTGTGTAAAAATAATTATCCATTGCTAGCCATGTTGGTAACAGTAGGTAGGACACAAATCCTGGGTTCAAGAGGTTCACAGGCCTCCGGTAGCCGAAGGATTGAAACAAAACGATCATTTCGTGTGTCCCAGATCGTGCCACTATCTGAGGAGTGTATCAGCTATTAGAAACATCTTTTCCCGATATTCTGGGCACGTCTGACAAGAAGTCGGCCATTTTACACGCCACTCAGCCGATCGCTGAGATACTCAGTCGGATCTTTGACCTTCGAGGGTGGGTACCCATGAACATCTCTCTCTCTCTCTCTCTCTCCCTCTCTCTCTGGACATCCTGGCAGCGCGTCCCAAGACCGGCAAAAATCGCCGGGATAGAAGAAACAACTTCGCCGTAATTAAACCATTGACGTCCGAGGTACCGTAAAGGGTCAATCCACGGTCCCTCGAACATTATACTCGGCACCGCTTAGGAACGCGCGGCCTTTCGACCGGCCCCGCATAACTGCAGTCACGCATTAATGGGTGATATTTGTCTGAACCGCGGCGAACACTGACAAGTGTTTCGAACGGAGGGCGGAGAGGATACTAACAGTCTATACTCAGGATTCCTCGTAATTCGTGACCGGACCTGGTCACCGATTAACCCTTTGCACTCGTCAGCAGTTTTTTCGACTATCGAGTGGCCCGTCCTCTTGGCAAATCTCCTGAAAAATATCGAACTTCGTCAGCTTCTCTTTTAAATCCTTGACAAATTTTTATTTGCACATTCGTCGGCTGCTCTTTTTAACCCTCCAAAAATTTTGGTTTGTTTTCTGGTAAGCTGTATTTCAAGACTATCCAACTTCGTCAGCTTCACTTTTCAACTCTTGAAAGTTATTTATTATTATTCTTCTGGCTCTTTTTAATCTTTGACAAATTTTTATAGGTTTTCTTGCAAGTTGTGTCTCAAGATTCAAGTATCAATGTGAACATACCGAATCAATGTAATTTGTCTGGTTTAGAGCAACTTCATTCTTTTTCGATGACCATATGTGTCCCTTCATGTTCAATTTATACAGAGTTCGACCAAACAAAACTAAGTGGTTGCCAGAAAATGCGAGTCACTTCGTTTCTGACTGTTTTAATCGGCCGGTTCTAGATTTTAGGCTTTCGCGTTCGCTACGGCAGTAATTCAGTGGCAAAGGGGTTTCGAGACAGGCCTCGAGGGTTCACGCGGTTCACACGCGCGCGGAAACGCCAGGACACTTGAGCTTTAACGACCGGAATTTGTCTGGCCAGGCAGGTACACGATACGCCGGGCTAGGAAGGTAATCAGGAAGCGAGGAAAGTCGAAGGAGACTAACGAGTCGTATTAGGAATGGATAAATAGGCAGTCGTCTCTTGAGACTTTTTCCTTTCCGGTGGCCACCGTACTGGTCGGTTCACTATGTTGATAGACTTGTGTCTGCTAAAGTGCTTTCGCTATAAGATAATCCAATATCGTTAGCATTTTTACTCGGAAAGACGGGATTCATCCAGACAAGATACACATTGCGGCTTATAAGGAACAGTGAATTTTGGTTCCGTATTAAAAACAAGATGCAATTTGTGTCTCATTAAAATTGGTATTAAACCAACAATACTGATTCCATCGACCAGACAAGTTTACGCTCGCGTTATTAAAATATACAGGAATAGAGTAGTCGGTCTTGATTCCATCAACTAGACATAATCAAGTTTGTATCTTGTTAAAGCATGTACAAAATAAAGTATTCGATCATCGTTTCATCAACTAGGCAAGATCAAGTTTGTATCTTATTAAAGCATATGCAAAACGGTGTAGTCGATCTTAATTCCATCAACTAAGTAATATTAAGTTCGTGACTTATTAAAATATACAATTCCCATTTTGCGTAAAGATCAGTCTAACGACTAGAAATAGATTTCTCCTTTGTTAGTCTGTGTTACTTAAAACAGTGTTGCTCCAAAAAATTGCTCAAACGTTGTTATAATATTGTAAAATTATATACAATTTTCGCTAACGTCTTGACGTTGCCATTCGAACCCTAACTTTGACAAAGGGAGAATCCCACAATATCTGAAACATCCTGTACAACGTAATTCTAAAAACCGAAAACCTCTCGCGTAGATTCTCCTCGCACTCAAAGGCCGGCAACCAATGTTCCACGAAAAGGCTCTATAAAATCCTTAAATTCCATCAGGAGATAAACACTATCTAACACCACGTTCAGCCAGAAAGAGTCAGCGTCCACAGGGTTAATTGTCGGAGAGTCAGAAGGTATATCGTCATTACGCTCTATGGGAACCGGCGCGAGTCCCCTCGAAGAAGTCATACGGGTGGATATTTCCATTTGTATCGGCCATAAATTAACGCGACCAGGAAAAGAGAGTTGCTAAGGGGCAAGATAGCTAGAGAGAGAATGAGGGAGAGAGAGAGAGAGTCGGCTGTCAAAGGAGGCACGTTGACCGGTCAACACAATCGGCGCGCCGGTTGTGTACCATGCCTTTTTCGGCGAACTGTGAACGTAGCCTGAGGTCTGGCATTCCCCCTTTCCTCGTCGTCGTCGGCCGGTTCGTCCGGGGTCACCGACGAGGGGTCACGTCGCTCGCATGGCATCGGTGACTTTTTCATTTTTCTTTCTCCTGCCTCCCTCTTTCTCTCTCGAGACTCCCCCACCGAGCCCTCGTTGCCTCTCCCTTCTTCTTCTTCGTCTTCTTCTTCTTCCTCCTGGATAGCCATGGGGCCTATGCTCGTTGCTGCCTCGTTTAAAGGAGTGGTTGGACGCATAGGCGCAGCCTTTGCACAGGATTCTTTTGACCCTGACTCGCTATAGGTTCGAAGGTGACGGGATGGAGGTCGGTGCGAGGTATTTAGAACGACATGATACGGAATTATTTCGGGGAACTGGGTCTGACCATCGCAGGCCTATTCTACTTAGAAACGGGACCAGACTCGATCCTGGAACCTGCAACCATTTTACATCATTTTGTGAATCACTTTGTTGAATTCATATGTTGAACAGAAAATATTACTCGACCAGGTTCATGTGGAACATTCACATTTGTTGTTCCTCCTTTCGAACTTAATGTTTATGAAAATTATCACGAGACTTTCACAGGAATAGTAAAGAAAAACATTTTTTCTTCTTGCGTTTAAAAACTTTTTTATCAACGAAACATGTGAGACGGACGCTATACGAAGAGTGTATTTCATTTTCATGGTTATCTGAATACTATATGTAGAGTGTAAAACATTTATTATGTAAACTTAGAAGAATTTTATCGGCGCTACGGTTTCGATAAAATTCTTCAAATTCTGTTACGTCATAAGACCACGTTTGCTATAGAATTGTTTTCTATTAGAGGAACAGAAAGGTGGTGTTTCGTCCTAGACCCGCTAGACACACCACCTTTCTGTTCCTCTAATAGAAAACAATTCTATAGCAAACGTGGTTTTATGACGTAACAGATTCAAATCCGAATCGAAAACGTTTGAGTGTTACTAAATAGCTATATAGTGTAGAATTTGATCGAAACCGTAGCGCCGATAAAATTATTCTAAGTTTATTCAAACAATTTACGGTCAATAAGAAGAGCTCATTTATTATATACTTTTGTATACTAACAGGTGGAGTAATAGCAGATTGAATATATTCAGTCTCTAATAGTTATTTTAATAATTGACCTGAAGAATCAAGGAAGTGTAATATGATTTTGGGGAATCCTGTATATCATCTACAGATATGTACATGACAGCGTTCTTAACATACATATTGAAGCTCAGCCCAATATTATTAATTGCATTATTATGTGCACAAAAGCGTTGAATAAAGACCAGACTTAATTATTCTATCCTAATACACTACTTTGCAAACGAAATAAGCTCTCGGCCATTTAATAGAAAAGCGTAAAAATTCAAATAAAAACGCAGTCAATTTTGAAAAAAGATTCCGCTGTTGAATTGAATAGTTCTGAGAACATGTGTTGTTACGGATTATCAATACAATTTCTACATAAAGATATTGTTTGTCATTATATCTAATAATTATACCGGGTGCTTCTTTCGTCTGCACAGTAGTGTATATTAAACAATCTGTTGTTGCTCGTTGGAGTTTCAAGTGCAGTTAAAGAAAATAGGAAAATTTCGATAGAATCGATAAGAATAGTTAATTATATATATCGATCGTAAATTATCTTTTAAGATATTAGGAATTTATTTATCGGCGCATGGTTCGATCATTTTCTACACAACAAATAGCTATTTTGTAGGATTACTCAAATTCAAATCCGAATCCAGCGTGTGAGTAATCCTACAAAATAGCTATTCGTTGTGTAGAAAATGATCGAATCGTTGAGAATATTGAAAACGGTATATTCAACGATAACGAACAATTTCTAAAACCGAAGTAAAGTTGAACAAAAGTCAGACGCTCTGTCCGATACTACTTAACGATCGTTCGAAAGAACTATGTCATCCTCGTGTATTCAACGCTGACGAAGGGACACGGGAAGTGGTGGCGAGTCGTTGATCGAACGCCGGCGTGCCCTTTAAATGTCACGCAGGCCTAATCACGTCTGCGCTGCGTCGTCGGTGACATCGACCCGAAAAATAACGGTAACGCGTTGCCAGGAACGGGCGGCGCGAGTCAGCGCTGTCTCGCCGAGTGGTTTTTGTGTAGTGTTGGCCGCGGACGGCGCCACAGTGGTCAAAGGTGCTCGCGTATAAAACCGATGAAGACGCGCTCTCTCGCCGAAGCGGGAAGAGGATCGCGCCGGTACATCGCTACAGAGAGCACAGAAGAGAGTAGAGGAGAGGAGAGACGGCTTACCGCATACTCGCCACTCCGTACGTCACCGGCGCGAAAAGATAAATGCTCGCGATTAGCGATTTATTTGAATTCCCTCTGTTGCGCCGGTGAAACGACTCAGCCTAGCTGATGCTCCTCTTTCCGAGGCTTCGCTCGCGCGAGCTCTCTTCCTGGAGGACTGGAGACGCTCTCCGAATTATGGTTGTCCAGCCCGGAACGTGTTGGTTCGATACTTTCCCGAGAAAAGGGCCAGACTTTTAATTGTTCAGGTTGGAAACAAGTATGATACTTCGAAGACGAGTCAAACAATCGAAGCAAATTTCATTCAGAATTATTATAAATAAAACAACTACAAAATTGTTCGCGACGATTAACCATCGGCTGTAATTAACTAGCGTCTGTACCTGTCGTCAGAATGCAAAAGATACACATTTTTCTTGCAACACAGTCTATGCGGAAGATGAAAATTACATAGTTTCAAAAAATTTTGCCTAAAGAAATGTGCAACATGGATTAGTCGATTACTTTTTTAGTTGGCTCGCGTATCAGTTTATAAAATATGATCTCGAGAATAACACGTTTGAAATATTGTCAATATTCTCAATTCCTTGTTCCTTAAGTATTATTTGATCTACGAAATGCAAAAAAAGTACCGATTTCTTGACCCAGATAACTGATACCCCTTAGCATTATTGTCGCGGTTAGGAGACATTAATCCCAGTGGGGATCTTCGCGATTCTAAATACGGAAGAAAGCACCGATGAATCTTTGGCAAAGAGGCTGAGGACGAGGATGAGGAACGTAGGTACCCGGGCGATTAGAATCTGGCTAGGCGGCGCGGACGCAGGCAGCTTCTCGTCGCCTCGAAATTCGTCTTGCATCGACGAGCAGGCAGGATCGTAAATCACTGTATCTGAGGAATCCGCGATTATCCCATCGAAAGCGAGGCTCTCCGCGCCGGTTCGTCCACCGGCAAAGAGACAAACGGACTCCGCGTAAGGTCATTCCGACGGGCCGACGGACTGGTACGTACGCAAGCGTTCGCAAGCGTTCGCAAGCCTAAGCGCAAGAGAGCGTAAGAGAGCGAGGCGATCGCGTACCTTCTGCATTTCCGCGTTCACGCTGCCGAGCGTCGTCGGGTCGTAGGTCGAATATTCGATAGGCGAACGCCTGCTTAACGGTACATCACGTGCCTGCCCGGGCTTTTGACAATCCACGTCCCGGCTAATCGACCAGCTACCAGCGACCAGACTACCGGACAGTTAACGATCGCTGCCGAGCCTAAGTCGAAGCGATCCTGAGAATCTGGGACGATCTGTACAGAGATCTTGGTGTTGAAGCCACTTAAAGTCTTAAGGATCGCGTGGATTGTAAGATGGAAGAGTCACAAATTTTTCCAGAGGAAGTTCAAAGTTCAAATTGCCTGTATAATTGGGTCTGCGATCTTTCTTTCTGTAAAGAGATTCGTGGAATAGGTGTAATTAATAAGACGTAGTGAGTTTCTGACTCGTATCTAATTTACTATTATTCGATTGTACTTGAGATTTGAAACTCGATGTACATTTGAGTCTGTGCTCATTTGGGACGACCTGTGTACGAACTTTACTAGCAGAAACGATTAGAGATTCGAACATGCGACAACGTTTGATACTTGGACCGTCCTATAGAAATCAACTCGGGTGTCAGAAATCTCAAACATCGAAAATCGGTATAAATTGAGAAGTCAATAGAGTTGGAGTTCTCGATCAATTTGAGTTAAGAATCCCACAATAGCCGAAACTATCAAAGGCCGGCGAAACGAATGAAGGGTGTAGGAACGAATTTGGCATGTACGTACACGAGAATTGCAAGGGTCCGGTATTTCCAGAATAGCGTCTCGCTAACAAATGAAAATGCAGCAATGTCGCGCCAGCATTTCTTCTCGCGGCTCCGCTAAATTCTGTCGAATAATGCGAATATCGCCTAAAAAACGCAAAATTAGGCTTTCTGGGATAGTAAGCGGGCTAGATGCATCTTTTATCTAGCGATTGCGACTATGGAGAGGTCCCCAATATGCATTAGCGAGACGCTATTCTGGAAATCCCGGACCCTTGCAATTCTCGTGTACGTACACGCGTCTAGCGGTGTGCGGTGTATCACACAACTCATCGAGTCTACTCCCTCCGGAATCGAAACGTTTACAACAGACATACAGGTCGTCTAAAAGCAAGCGGTCAGAAGTTCAGAAGAGATTATTATGCCCATTGTAACGGTGAAGAGGATGCCGCGTACACAGGCGTCAAACGTCAAACTAACCATTCGAATTGTACCCTCGATCCCGGTAATAGATCTTCATCGAAGTCTGAAGACTTCTGCCGGCTCGGAACGGCGGGAGTTTTAAATTCGCATGAACGCCGAACCCACGATATCGGGAACAGTGATTGACAACTGTATACGTTCAATCACGATTATATTATAGTCGCGTGCGCTCGCGCCGCGCCGGTCCCACCGCGATCGCCGGCGTCTATTATATTAGATCTGTTCGTGGTTCTCCCATAAGTTTCAATCCGGCCGACAAGATTGACGTCAACAAGACGTCTCGCGTTCCGCCTGAAAATACAAACGTTCGATTCAAACACGCCACGCTTCCTCATCGTCGGTCTCTCTCCCTCGAGAAAGAAATCGATAGGAACGGGTATCCGGCGAACCTCCGGGCGTGAAACAATGTAAATATTAGCTTATTATACGCCAATCACGCGGGCAGAGTAAGTGGGCTAGGCTTGGACTAGGGTCTGACCCGGAACGAGGCGTCGACTGCGTCACCTGAGCTTCAAATGGTGGTTTGTACAAATATTTCGGAACGGAAGTGAGGATGATTGGTCCTGGAAAACGGTAGAAGAATAAAAACTCGTCTCTCCACTCCCCACTCCTCTTCCCCCACGCTTCCGCCATGGCTCGGTCGCGTGACGCGTTTCGTCGTGCATGCTTCACAATGTCACGTGACTAACCCGATACCGGCAGAGAGAGGGAAAATCTGGGACTTGGAAAAGTTTCTTTTCGGAAGTTCAGAAGAGTTCACAGCTCTATTCTGCACGGCTGAAATCGTTCCTGAAAATAGAGAGTCAAAAAAGTCAACGACGGAAATTTTGACGGACAATGGAATGAAATGTTCTCTTTCACCGGCAGACACCGGTTTCGCAATCCATAGAGAAAATCGCAGAAGGGACTCGCTTCGGTGTGTAAATCAGAAAAGATCTCGGTGTCAGATCCCCAACGATAGGAAGCGGCTTTTGAAGGCATTGTGCCTGCCGGATTACACGGAATCTATCGCGCATTATACAGGCCGACTGAATAGATAGATAAATGGGCACCGTACGGGAGTAGCCGACGAGAAAGAGAGAAAGCAAGAGAGAGAAGAGAGAAAGAAGAGAGATAAATAGAACCAGGCTGGGACCACTAAAGAGCACGGTGCTTGGCTCCCTCGAACAATGGGGGTCTTGGCTATAATCGGAAGTAAGTCTTGTTAGCGTAATGCGTAACTGTACATAGTGACCGGCTAATTTCGCATTATGTCCCATTACGTGTCGACGGATTAAGGGCTTGGGATCGTCGAGTCGCCTTCTCTCTTGCCCTCTACTCCTCGTCCCCTGGCTTCAGCACCGTTGGAACGATCCTAGTACTCTTCAGGTTCATCCTCGATAAATAGTCAACCTCTTTCAACTCTCATCGCAGTTACACCGAATCTGGAAAAATAGTGAAATTCTCTCATTACACAGGGTGAGGCTCCTAACTCGAGCAACTTCTAAATTGTGTACGGAAAATTTATTTCCACAGATATTACATGGTGAACGTGGAGAGTCGTCAGGTTAAGAGTCATGTACTCTGCCTTCTTCTAACTCTTTGCCCCTCAATTGTAATATTTAAGTTAAAGTATCTAATAATCTAATTATTTTTCGACATGCATGCATTAATACCTTTTCGTAGAGAACAAAATACCGCATCGGTGCATAAGAAATGTACGGTTTCATTTAAAAAAATGTCAAAGTTGATCTATAAAAAATGACTACCACTTAAATTTTGTTCAAAATATTTGTTTAGTTCATTAAAACCTGACGCACAAGAACATTTAAAATTTGTCTGTGTCGCATGGAGTTCGAAAGAGGACATGCCTCGCTTCAACACCGTTTGGACGATCCCAGAACCGTTCGAATTCATCCTCGAGGATCCTGTAGATGATCTGAACCTCGTTGAACTCTGATTGCGGGGAACAATGTAGCAGATTTTGCATGACGGGACGATTTGATGGAAATTATGCATCCCCGGTGACGAGGGAAACAATGTTCGAACGTGGACGGTTTGTTTTCGAGGAAGCTCTCCTTGTAATTTCGCTTCATTAAACGGCGAAGCGGGGGCCATGGGTACCGACGATAATAACACTGGGAATGCCGGATTTGCATAGTCCGAAATGGAAAGCAGCGATTTCCGTAATCTGAAAACGATTTGCAACATGTTCGCGGGATGGAGATCCCATTCCAGCTACTTGGTTCGGCGCTTCTTCCTGGTCAGGGAAGGATCTGCACGGTCACGCGATGCTCCGGGAGAGCGGCTTTCTGCCCGTGCGAAAACAATATTACAGCCGCATCAATCTTCCTCTTTCTTCTGGCGAAACTGCCCTTCCTTTACCTCGGTGAAACACGGTGCCCAGTTTCCTCGCAAGTTCGCCAGAACCACCCGGAAACTCCAACCTGAACGTTCCGCCCGGTAAATGCACCCTGTCCGCTCGACAAAAACTTGGCAAAACACAATTTATCAATTCCGCCTCGGCCGCGAATCGACCGTACGCGGCCAGTCGAACTCGCAGGATTACTTTGACATCAAAGGAGCGCGGTGCACTCGAAGTTTCGTCGATGATACACTCTCGCAATCCATTAGGCGGTCACCGAGACAGTTCCGAAACGCTTTCGTAAAGAAAATCGATCAGGGAAATTGATGCCAGCTCTGTACAGGGTGATCCACGCAACTTGCACACCCAGAACATTTACACTTTGAAAAGTTGCATGATTGTCAACATTTTTTATGTGCGCGAAGGCGTTTCGGAGATTTCAAGGCCACCTTGACTACTTTTCATGGTTAGACCATGAATAGAGCATCAATTCTGCCTATAAATCTGTTGACCTTCGTATGTCCTAGATCTAATAGTTAACCTAAAGTTATTACCTATCAAAAGCTACGTTTTCCATCTAAAGAAGTCAAGATGATCTTGAAATTTCAGACACTCTTCCGCGCACACAAAAAAAGTTTACGATATTTCTACCACTATACACTGTAAGGAAAAGCCGCAAGGAAAGCGGGTTTATTAACGTATTTGAGCACACGGATAACTAAATGTTAACGACCGACGGATAACTAAATGTTAACGACCGACGCGTTTGTCGCGGGCGCTCGTTTCGATCTGCCTTCTTTTTGCAATTCGATGGCGATCATAATTTTACAATTCTTCTGTTATTTCTGATTCTCTATTTTCATAAATTTAGCTATATTTAGGATTGTCTGTTAATATAAACACATACATACATACACCATCCGTAGTTGAACTACAGAGTTGATGCAACTTCTGTCGAAATCATCATTTCACATTAGAAGTAACGGAAATGTTCAAAGGGTGCAAGTAATATGGACCACCCTCTATTTCCGGGAGGTAAGTATATTGCAAAATTGTAGAGATACATTTCCTCTCGGATGTTCTGCGATATTGGAGAATCGTTCAGGGGTGAAGATGCGGAGCAATCAGATGTGCGCAAACTTTTATGAACTGCTCTTACGAACTTCTCCAATAATCTGCTGTCCCATAAATATAGCTTTCGATTTAATAGGAAGCTCTCAGACACGACATTTCAACCGTTTTTTGAAGGAAATGGAGGGTACGCTCGATTAAGGAGATTGAGTCTAGGAAATGTCTCTGTAATCAAACTTGCACAAACTGGAATACATCTTGGGTCTAAAGTTTGTCGCGTGGAAGCTTTCAATTCATTGGAAACTATGTGAAACAGAATATTTGTATGCCCATCGTTAATTATGGCTGAGGTACACCGGACCAAAAACATCGTGCAACAATGCGGATGCAAACTTGTGCGAACTTGAAATTTTCTCCACAATATTTTGAAATCAACCCGAAATAATATTGATCGTTTTAAATGAACTTCTGCGATCGAGACAAGAAAGTCTCCATCCCCTCTTCTTCAAGAAGAAGAAGAAGAGTTTGATCAACATGTGCAAACTTTTTCGAGGTACAGAATCGAAAACTTTTCATTTGCCGATCAGAAAAGCAGGCGACAAGAAGTATAACTTCTGAGATTACGACGTAGCCAAGCCGTTCTCCAAAGAGAGAAGAGGAACCGGGAGACATAAGCGTGTCGGGGGAGCCCTTTCAGGTGCATCTTGGTGCAGCCATGCGTCTTGCGGGGCAGCAATGGCATTTAAATGTTAGCTCTATCTGCCCGGTGGTATTTTGCCGCGGTCTGAGAGGCCGCGTCGCGCCGCTCTCTGTTCAATTTCGAAAGTTAAATGTCAATGAGCAGCAAGCAGCAGCAGCAGCCGGAGCGCAGCCGCGTCCTGCACCCACGACTGCACGCTCGCCGCATACGCAGATGCACTTTTCGCGGCCGGGCCATGCAGCCACGCGAAAGCCCGAGGAATCCCGTTTGAATTACGCGACTCCTTTCGTTTTCCTCCTACGGGTACCATCTCGTCTCTTCAGCATCTCCTACACTTTTCATTTACCCCTTTACGTTATTCACTAATCACTTATCTATGCAATTTATTCATCCCTCTTAGATGATTCGTAATATGAATATTTTACTTGATGGATCTTACTTAGCATTTTTCTGCAATGTGCGAAACATTCTGTTTGTAGATTTCATGTAACAGTTTTATACTACTTGTAGATTGTTTTGCTTGTAGGCTTTATTTTATTTTATTATTAGACTTTTTATTAGAGTTTTTAGTCAACATGATTCTTCCACCAATTTGGATAATATACCTATAGTGTTATTAAAAATTATAATATAATATAATATATATATTTATATATATTATATAAATATAAATAAGTGAATATAAATATATCGATATACAAAAATGACAAGAATTCAGTGTATACGTTTGTACAAAAATATAGATTGTTTCAGAATAAATTCATTAATTTATGTGGCCCCATCAAAAGGTTCTAATAAAAAATTCTAATAAAAGGTTCTAATAAAAAATAATTATAGTCGACACAGGAATAAATGAATGAGCAATTTGGCAAACATATTGCAAATTCGGACCCGATACGGGATTCGCAACAAATGGTTAGTCTCGGCGATCTCCAGACTCGCAGTTCCACGCATTAGGCAACCGATGCTTCTCTTTTTCGTCCGCGAATGGCCAACTGGTGAAAAATCGCGCGCAGCATGCCCGAAGCTAAGCGGAGTCGAGCCGAGTTGGTAATCCGCGCGCGATATCGCTCGCTGATAGCAACTCCGTTGCCGGATTCGTCGGCGCTGCGTTTCGGTGAGCAATTAGCGGGGTTAAACGCTCGGGTCCCCGCTTAAGCGCGGCGGATGTGCGCAACGCGAACCTAACCGCGCATTCTGCCCGAAGCAGGAAGCGAACAACAAGGCCGAGAAACGGGAGACTGAAAAACACCGAAGAGGCGGAGGAAGTTTCGTGCGTCGATTCTACCATATTTGGCGACGCACTGCGCGGTGCGCGGCTCGTTAACCCTTTAACTTAACCCTTCGGGGTCGCAAGTGCTTCGTGCACTTCATTCAAGCACTTGCCACAGCGTCGTATATGTATAGACTGCGGATTTTATGCGAAATAAAAATTCACTGCATTAATTGCAAGCTTTTGGAACCAAATAAAAATCATCTACAACAATTGCAAGGTCCTGGAAGTAAATAAAAATTGTCTGCATCTATTGCAAGGTAGTGAAATCAAATTAAAATTTTCTGCGTGAACTGCGATCAAATAAAATATTTTCCACGTCAACTGCAACCAAATAAAAATTGTCTGCATCAATTGGAAGGTACTGGAATCAAGCAATCAATCAAGGTTCAAAATGTTTCCCTTAAAGAACGGGATCATATATCAAAATCAGAAATACTTGAAAAGTATGGCCTGATATTCTATTAGGTTTTGAAATAATTAATTTTAAGGAGTCAGACTCGTCATGGAGATTTTAACAAAGTCTATCAAATATGAATGTTATGTGTTTCTTTTGAGATGAAATAAAATTTGATTCTCGCTCGTAATCAATATTTAAGCATTGAAATAAATGTAGCCATACAAAAAATATAAATTTTCTTTTCACTTCTACGACATTTTTGGAGATAAAGACGTTTTTAATCACTGTAACTGTAAAGAAAATGGTACGGCAAGGGGTGAAATAATTCTCTTGCTGCTTCAGGTTAATCTAGTGATGCAAATTAATAATTAATATTCCAGGGATGATATTTCTGCCCTGTACAATAGTCAATAATTTTCTTGCTGTTTCAGAGCTGCTTCGGGTTAATCTAGCGATGCAAATTAATAATTAATATTCTAGGGATGATATTTGTGCCCTTTACTATTGTAGAGATTCATGTTCACTAGTTACCCCCACCGAAATATCAGAAGAAGAATCGAAAGAAAGGAGTTGCTCTCTTCGTGAAATAGGGAGGAGGAAGAGGGATAAAAAAGGAATAGGATGAAGAAGAAGAAGGAGAAGAAAAAGCAACGATCAGCCACGTGTGCACGTAGAATATCGACAGGACTCGGAGGTTCGTGGAGGACCTTTTAAGGTGCCGAAGGGTACCACCTTCCCCCTGTGGTCGCGGCAGAAGGTATTCTGAACGATAAGAGGGATACTCTCCCTACCTGGCCCTATGGCGTAACAATGCTGGCCAACCGGCAAGAACCGGCGGCCTCTAATGGAAGGGATTCTGTTTCCTGCCGGGACTACAGATCGCGCATACTAAAAACTTCATCCTTGGGCTACCGTTACTATCCTCAACAAGAGCTATCCTCCTTGCGAAGCTGCGACTCTCGCCACAGTAGCCTAACACGTAAACAATTGTCCAAAATCAAGTACATTTATGATGTAGTTTGATTTTGTCTTAAATCGCCATTTTCAAAAACAATGGAAAATTGCTGCCGATAATTGGTCCCATAAAATCGATGCGCTTACATGTTCATTAAAATATGCAGTAGAACTTCGATTACCCGTGCTAATTAGTGGAACATGATTAGCGATTGCAATCCCGCGCCATTTCCAATCCCGCGGGACTAAGGATTTAGTTCTTCAATCTAATATATATTTAATAAAGATACCAATTTTACTTAATGAGATAATCATCTTTAATCATGGTAGTCAAAATTTATTAACAAAATACAAACAATATCTAAATGTACATAAATTTAAATTAAAATAAATCTCTCTTTGGAAAACAAACTGTAATTGAAATATACGTATACGTATATGTGTATATGTGTGTAATAATATGAAATATATTATATAATAATTCGTTATATCTAATATTTATATTAAAAAAAGGTATTTAAATAAAAAATTATATCGATAACGAAACTACGATGTATGTATAATATTAATTGATGAGGTGAATCGGAAAGTTCGCCAGTGGCACGGCAACGGAAAAAGTGAAGAGCGCAGAACCGCGAAACAATGTATCCTCGAAATAGTTCATCGTACGCGTCGTCATTCGCGAAATTTTGTTTATACGCATAGTCCCGCAAAATTTGCGGGATCCCGCATCACCTATTTGAGAAATGCGGGACCAAGAAATGACGCTGGATCCCGCGGGATTGCGGGATCCCACTTTGCGGGATTGCAATCCCTAAACATGATAATACAACAATTACGTAGTTTCAGTGCTGAACTGAATCCTTATTGAAGTGTGCAGTAAATCGTGCAGCGTATGGGCTGGTTTAACGCAAACTAATTTTTATTTGAAATGTATTCAGACGATAAAGAATTCGAACATCGGAGTCCCGGATAATCAAGGTTCTCCTGTATATTGTTGTATTCGGGAGGGTCAAAAATCAAAAATTCATAAAGTTATAAATTTCTTTGTCACAATACTTTTTTGATTCACGCCATTATTGAGTGGATGAGAAAAGTCAAAATAATGTGTTGGGTACCGTAAACAAATTTCTATATGTTTGGACTAATATTAACATTTATTCGTTTTTATACAATATTACGACGCATATTCGAAGAAGTAAACTCATTGAACGAATGATCTAATCGCAATTAAATTTGTCCAATTAATGTTCGTAAAGTGAAAGAAATTGGTACCTGTTATTATGACGCAATTAATTTCGGACGAGTGTTTTTAATTTTGGCGACGAGACGCCGACTCCGCAGACGAGCGTGCGCCGAGGGACGTTCCGTTAGTCGCGCGGTTAATGAGTCCGCCGGCTAACAATAATTAACAGAGCCAATCAAACGCTCATTAGGTAAAGTAAATAGGGGATGTAATTACGAGCGATACCGGCCGATGCTGTGCAGCGTGGCGCACGCGCGTGGACGCGCATGGTGCAGAGCGTAATCGTGCGTGCAGGTAATAAGCCGCGTTTACATAGTGGCGGTGGACGTATCGGAGAAGCCATTACTGCGCCCTCGAAGGACCGAGGATACGAAAAGATAAAAAGAGAATGTGCATTAGCATAAGAACCGTCGTAAACACCAAAATCACCTTACTCAACCGCGCCGGCAATTAAAGCCTGCTAATAGAAAAGCCTGCGAGCTTCGAATACTTAAATTTCAAAAACTGCCAACCATTTCCTCGAATCGTAAAAGCAAAATGGTAAATTTTCAAATTAAGAAAAATACATTCAGAAGAATTTCACTGAATTAATCAATTTTACGATTTTTTAAAGTCTTTCGGGTGAAACGAATTTATCTATGTATTTATATAAACAATTTATTGTAACGAACGCTACAGTCATTGGATGAGATGGTAGCGTAACGAAGTATTTATTTTAGCCTGTGCGAAATTCCCGAAACCGTCTGTTGCACCCTGAGGACTGAATCCTCGACATTTAACTTTACCGAAATCGTTCCTGGAACCCTGACGCTCGATTCTACAAAAATCGTGTCCTATTCAAAATTTATGAAGAGATCTTTTGAACCCTAAAGTCCGATTCTATGGGGTCTGGAAACGTCGGTGACCCATATAAAATTGCCGAAATCGTTTCCTAGTCCCTGAAGATCTATTCTAAGAACCTTAAGAAATCCCTGAACTCGTCCGACAAACCCTGAAGAGCGAATCCACGAACCTTGAAAAATTCGTAGCCCGTGTAAAATTCCTGAAATGGTCTGTTGAACCCCGAAGACCGCTTCCACGATCCCGTAAGAGGAGGAAGCGTGTAAGGGGCAGACGCGTCGACCGGAAGTCACCGATCCCCCGGCCGATTCGCTCCGCGAATTAATTCGATGAACATTATCCGTTAATCCGGCGGCCGATCCTCCTCGTTGCCCTTGGCCCCGAAGAATCGTCCGCCGGTTTATCTGCGGCGATCTTCACGCCGACGGCGCCACGAGCTCGCTCGTAAAGGAAAAAGAAGGGGAGCAAGCAACAGAAGTAGAAGAAGAAGAAGAAGAAGAAGAAGAAGAAGACGGCGACGACGAAGAAGAAGAGGAAGAGAACGAGCTAGGACAACGAAGACGACGAAGACGACGAAGACGCCGGAGAAGAAGAGAAGGCAGGCAGAGAAAGAGAAAGAGAAGGAAGGAGAAGGAAAAAGAAATTGAACTAATTGCTGCCCTCCCGGAGCTAGATTCCCGGAACGAGGTGAAGCGCTATCTTTCTGATTAATTAAATTACTCGGCGTGAAATCAGGGAGGCAGCGAGCGTCGTTACGCCGGCGAACGCCGACGATGGTTAAATGGTAAATCGTCGAATTAACATCCGTTTCTTACGACTGCAACGATTTCACGCGGCGCACGCGCCATTTTTTTTCTCGCAGCCTACCATGTGCACACGAGCGTCGCATACTGATCGGACGATCTTCAGTGGATGTTCGATTGCTTTCGTCGAATAGAAATTACATGACGTTAGGTTGTAGGAATTGGAATCGCTATCGTTCAGCATCGGTTCTGTTTTACGTCCTTGGCTAATGAATTTGATCCTTTCAAGGCCTTGCTAGGAGTGACTTCGATGCTCCTCCGAATAAGATAGTACATTTTCAACAAAGTTCGGTGTCTCGGACTTTCTTAAACATTTTAAATAGATTATGAATTATTTTTTTGTGATAACCTATCGTTAATCGCAGAATCGAGTACAACCCTGACCGGTTGCGCGTGAAAACTGGTCTCTGATTTCTACGATTCATCAAGTTTTGTTGATCAAGCTGCGGATTAGAGACCCTTGAGATTAGGTTTTCAGTACCATAATTTATGAACGATTTCAAATTGAGATTGATTCGAACGCGTTTCCGTCGGAGTTGTTTGCAACCGAGACTCGTAACTCGAGCGATTAATATAAATTATATCTGAAGCAGATATCGATATTAAGTTAAATTCGAACCGGAGGCAAATTATAATAGATTCGTCTACGGATAATGGATCATTTGACGAAGAAACGTTATCAATCTCCGTCCGAGCTCGTAACAAGACACATCATTTTCCCGGGGCAACAGCGCCTACCTTACATTTAGCTTATTTATTTGCAGATCGACGAACTCACGCGACGAAACGCTGAATACGAGGAAATTAAGATACGATCTCGTAATTGCTGCGCGTTGAGACAAAGGAACCGGTGATTGTAGATACACGTAACAGACTTTATCCTCGACAGTGAATGGAATAGATAACTTCCTGGACTCGGAGGAATTCGTGGCCTAATATAGAACGCCCTTACGCTTACCCCGAACAACATAACTAACAATCTCTACGACAGAACATTGCACAGGGCAAAATAAATACAAACACACTTTCGTGGCGAAGTAAAATTTTCCCTAAAACTTGTTACACGCATTCGTTGCGTGATGTTAGAAAAACTCCTTTCGCTTAGTTAATTTTACATTGATCCATGAAAGCGCCATTAGAAAATTCCGAAAATTGATGCTTTAATCGTTTCGATCCCTATTCCTCAATGAAGAAGCAGACGTCGTGCGTGCTGTCATAGTAGTATAATATTCTGAATTTTTGAAAATGCAGAAATTGGTCGCGTCACCTTATAAAATTTCACAGGAATCAATTTTTGAATGGGAGCACGATGCGCGCTTAAACCGAGCTGACAAGATACACGAAAATTGACGTTGACAAATATATTTTTCAAGTAAAATGAGCCGACATCAAACGAGGAGTGAGACACGTTTGAAAAATTCCTGAGAAGGTTGAGCTGTTGGAGAGTTCGTTGCGCGTGTGTGTGAAGAATGTAATTTTCTGAATCAAGGTTGTTTTGACCCAGTTCAAGTCCGCCCGTCCCGACCAGTCAACCCGGCAGTCGATATTAGTCCGCGGATAGAAATGTGCACTATGCGCTTCATGCAGTGGAATAAGGCTGCTGTAACAGTATACGTTACGTCGTCTTGCCTTATGTGGAGCACTCTTACTACTTGCGACTTCAGTTTCTAGGGGACATGAAAGTGTTTCGCCGGACGTAACGTATGACGCGTGCTGGTAAGCTCCGGCTACTTGCCGATCGCTCGTCATCGTCTCTTGTTACGCCACTGTTCGCGATCTACCATAGATCCTGGATCGACAGCAAGCGTACTAAACAAGTCGCTAAACAAACCCATACTTAGGAAAGTTGAAACCTTTGAAAAATCGGACAAGTCCACTTTTGCCGATTGTGTTTGAGACAAGAATAACAAGAATTGTTTGCGCTTGAATGCTAAAAACTTCCAAAATAATTTGTGTTTATTTTCTGCCCCTAATTTCTCGGGGTCTCTGAAACTTAGATCAAGCACCTCCCTAAGTTACTTGATTCAGAAAGCCAAGTCCTCCGAAAACTACAACATATGATCAAGTTCAAACTCAACGTCTCATTCTACCGAGAGCCTAATCTCTCAGGTCCCTGAGTAAGACCTAGATCACCCAGCACACCTTCATAAATCACTTAATTCCGCGACTCTTCCACAATGAGTCAAGTTAGCACTCGATTCCGCTTGAATGGCGACTAAACTCTCCTCCGCGCCATAACTTACATCGAAGCTTAAGTATTACCTCGGTGAAAACCCAATCCCTAGAGGTCTCCTAACAGAGAGCTAAATCAACTGGCAGGCTAATAAGGCGCATAAACTGCAGTCCACTTAATCGATCGAGCTCGGTGACTCGATAAGCGGCAAAGGTCCTCGAGCGGGGCCATAACTCTACGCTCATCAAGGCCTAACTCGATTACACCGTCCAGTCAAAACCTAATCCCGCGGACGGCTAACCGAGAGGCTAAATCAAGCCGAGGCAAAAGTTAATAACTCGCATGAATCGGCGTTGGGGCCAATAGCCGAGTCACCCTCGACCCCTTGGCCATTAAAGATATGGAGGCCCGATCAGCATCCGCCAGGATAGAACCGAAGTCGAAGAAAAACCGGCAATCGCCATTTTAGGCTAGCTTAGCTTAAGGGTCCATAAATTCAGAGCAGAAAACGGCGCGCCGCGGCTCCGAGTAATGAACTTTCCGTCCCGTAAGCCAACTCCAAGTAACAAGTCAGCCTATGGAGAGACCTCTCTCTTTCTCTTCTTCATCTCTCCCATCCCGAAGAGGTGTCCTGGCAAGCGAGAATTCCCGGCGCGCGTGCGTAAATTCAACGTGTGTCGTCAGCTTCCCGCGGGACTCGCGGAATCGTCTAGGATATCTCGTTTCGCGGAAGCAACCATGAAGCCAACGACACCTTCGTCACCCAGGCCCCCTGCTGTCGACGATCTCCGTCGCGATCCTGGTTTGCCAACTTCCGCAGGACTTTCCTCGGCGCCATTAACGAGCAAACGGGGCGTGATTCACTGAGCCTCGCTACCCTGAAACCCGACGAGCTTCAATGGGACTACGCTGACTACGCAGGTTCTGGTGTCAACATTTTTCGGCCTGACAAGTGTCACCCTAGCTGGGGAACTTGTGTGTGTGGTTGCTGTACTCCATTTTTCCATATTTATTGGTCTTTCAGCAGGAAACGCTACTGGGCCGTGTAACGCGAAGTGTCGGCTTTCGAGCATTTGCTGTTGGGTTGCTTAACCCCTTGTCGCGTCATTTTCTTTGCAGGTACAGTGATTAAACCGTCTTTATCCCGAGAAATGTTGTAGAAGGGAAAAGAAAATTTATATTTATCGTATGGCTACATTTACTTGAATGCCTAAATATTAATTACAAAC
>CM052189.1:8524373-8544882 GCA_028455805.1 Lasioglossum figueresi | reverse complement strand
TTTAAAAGAAGAGCAGAGAAAAATATTAAACAGGTTAGCCAGGGCATTCAGATGTAGATAAGCATCTTTCTTCTGCGAAACATACTACTTTCAAAATGTGCAACTTTTAGTGTTCGTTACGATTACAATTTTTATATTTTATTAATTTCTTTATTTTCGAGGTAGATGGCTATTTACGAAGCAATGCAAACCACGAACATGATCAATATGAGAAAGTTCCTTTTTTAACAAAAGCCACTTTGCAATCCGGACCCCTGTGCGGCACGGTGACGAGGAGGAAGGAAACAGGAAATGTCGTTGCCGGGTATACGGTGCACGTGAGCTGTACGCGCGATGAAAACCAGCCGCTTTATCGCCGGTGCTGGACGGAAGGGAGGCGAAAGGTCGGCGCGGATCGGAGCGGGTCGGAGCGGGTAGGCTAGGCGCTCGTTTTTCAGCG
This sequence comes from Lasioglossum figueresi, assembly GCA_028455805.1. Taxonomy (NCBI): domain Eukaryota; kingdom Metazoa; phylum Arthropoda; class Insecta; order Hymenoptera; family Halictidae; genus Lasioglossum; species Lasioglossum figueresi. The sequence continues at coordinate 8,544,443 of CM052189.1, read as the reverse complement.
TTCGCTCGCCTGCGAGCGAGCAAGCGAGCTGAGCTTCCACACGGTGATTTTTGGTGACGGGATTCAGTCTCGCGTCCGCGTGAGCAGTGCGTCCTTCACTGCTCCACTCGGGAACCCGATCGAACTCGAAGAAAATGTTAGAAAACGAAACTCAGTGCGTAGCGTGCGTAGTGCTTCGATGAAAACGCGTTTGCTCGAGCAGTAAAACTATCTTTGTAGACTTTGGAAGATTTGCGGATGCATCGGGATATTGCATTTATTCAGATTTTGTATGATTATAATACAGCGATCGTTTTGTTTTTGTCTGGATGTTTTGAAAGTTTTGTAGTTGGCTCCTGTAATATTGCCAAAGTGCCAGAATTCAATTTATTCGTATTTTGTATGATCATAATATAGGTTTCATTTTTGGCGAATTTTTCAGCCCCAAAAGCAATTTTAATGTTGCCCCTGTATATTAGTCTGAGTAATAGAATTTAATAATCTTTTTGGGATTATTTTTTGATTTAACTAAAAGACTTTAAACAGAGTTCCGGAGTATTATTAAAAATGTCCCGAAGGTAAAATGTTGACACAAGTCCTACATGATTGAACACAATAATTTAAAATAAATTTCATCGTTACGAATGCTGACTTTATATTAAATAATAATCGTACAAATTCCAGTGATAATAGCTATGCTCTTAAAAATTAAAAATAAAACAAAAAGTTTAAGTTGAATTGTGTAAATTTGAGTGAGACTTGTTATGCTTCTAAAATAAGGGGAAAATGAAAGTCGAAAAAATTTGAAGTCGACGATTCTGACAGACTCGATTAGTCTCAGTGTCGAGTAAAGGAAGGATTGAAGCGAAAGCTGACTGAAGGAGGCATTTGCAAAGTGAATTTGAGTTTCCCCTCGACTGGTGAAGTGCAGAGGCAAGAACCGTGAACAGCTTTTCTCTGATTTCTGTTTCAGGAACGGGACACAAAGGACAACGAGGCAACAAGTGAGTACATTTCCATTTTATAGAGACGTTTGTCATTCGAGCAGTAAATCATTTCCTCCCGGAGCCGACCGATGTATTTTAAGGTGGTCTTAGTCATCGGTCGGTCCCTTGTTAACAAGTTGTTTGCATCGGAATGCACTCACCGAGTGGCGACGGGGAAGTCTGAAGACTCTGCGATCGATTTTACAACGGTTTCGACTTATTGTTAGCCTGCCTAGATCACTGGAGACTCTCGATCATTCGTACAAATCGCATTTGCTTGCGTCGTTACAGAAAACATTCTTTGTTTAACGCTAACCAGTCAAATAACCGGTTTCACATGTTTTATTTTATAATTATTGAAATTTTCCAAATTCTTGAATTCGAAATTATTAAATAAATTTTTTCATACAAGTACGCATTCTAATTAAAATTTTGGAAGATTCAGATGAGTTTTGTAAGTTTTGTGTTCGGTACGATTAGTGATTTTTTTGTTTAAGTTTATTTTCCAACAGAAGTTAGAAATAGGTCTCTAACTACCATCATGAATATTTAATCAGTCATAAAAACGGAATAAACGAGTATTAAAGAAATAAGTACGATCCACGCAACAAGCTCGGGTCCACCAATGATCTATGATGATCGTGATTACACTGATTACGCGAAGGGACAGACGAGAACTCGAAACAATTGACCTCCGATCGATTCTACGATACTTTATTTTCTAATCAGCTTTCATGGTTACTGGAGATCCACAGCGATCGACGGACATCGTGATCACAGTCGTTACACGGGAATTCTAAACAATAGTGTTCAGTGAATGTTGCTATGATTTTATTGCGACTTTCAAGTAGATCTCAAGCGAACCATGATGATCGGTGAAAATCATAATTGCAGTGGTTACTCGAAGACACTATTACGATTAGCGAACAATACTCGTCGATGCATTCTACCTCGGTCTCCTTTTTACCTTTCGTGACCCACGGAGAAATGTAATCTCTGTCATTATGCGAGGAGACAATCGACGATTCTACATAGCACTTAGATGATTGTACCTTGGCTCGAGGTGAAGTGGGCCATTGGCGAGCATGATCATTCGTGAATGAATTATAGCATTCTTTTCGAAAACCTGACACGGTAGAATGTTTCTGAAAGTTGCGCCAGATATTTATCCATTTTTCAGTAGTACATTTGAAAGTAGGAAAATCCGAGAAAATTATGCGACATTAAAAACGTTTCAGATTTATCTTTTATTTTCAAAGTTTTTAATTCAATTCGGTATACTTGCAAATCGACAGAAAAATTCATGTTTTATTTCTTGACACTGTGTCTGGCATGTTTTAACATTTTTTTTCGTTGATTCAAATTTTTTCAGATTTTTCATATAAATTCATTTGTTTGCCCATACATATATTGCAGTGAAAATTGTGCATCCAATCAGTTATTTTGATACAGTGTTTCTAGGATTACAGCCAAAATTTGTGAATAAAAATTTAATTGCACTGCAACCAATATAAATTTGTTTAAATTTAATGAAAATAGTTGCTCGAGCACTTAATCCTCGGACAACGGACGATTTTTATAGATATATAATTGGCAATGCTTAGGACCGTTCACAGCTCTAATTAATAATTTTTAAAAATTTACAGCTATTCAGTTAGTTTAATAGTAAACTTTTAATCTAATCGTAAAAATTTACAGATATTCAGTTAGTTTAATAATAAAATCAACTAACTGCTATTCAGTTAGTTTGATAATAAAATGAACTAACTGCTATTCAGTTAGTTTGATAATAAAATTAACTAACTGCTATCCAGTTAGTTTAATAATAAAATGAACTAACTGCCATTCAGTTAGTTTAGTAATAAAATGAACTAACTGCTATCCAGTTAGTTTGATAATGAAATTAACTAACTGCTATTCAGTTAGTTTAATAATAAAATTAACTAACTGATATTCAGTTAGTTTAATAATGAAATTAACTAACTGCTATTCAGTTAGTTTAATAATGAAATTAACTAACTGCTATTCAGTTAGTTTAATAATAAAATGAACTAACTGCTATCCAGTTAGTTTAATAATAAAATGAACTAACTGCTATTCAGTTAGTTTAGTAATAAAATGAACTAACTGCTATTCAGTTAGTTTAGTAATAAAATGAACTAACTGCTATCCAGTTAGTTTAATAATAAAATTAACTAACTGCTATTCAGTTAGTTTAATAATAAAATTAACTAACTGCTATTCAGTTAGTTTGATAATAAAATTAACTAACTGCTATTCGGTTAGTTTAATTGCCACAAATTGAGTACTTAAATGACAATTTTGATGTTCCCGGTCAAAAATGATTCCGGCACAGGACTCGAAATGTTAAATTAATTTCCAACTTTTCCGACTTTACGCTACCACCAATCTCAACTGGAACTGAAGTGGGGGATCCCGGTCTCTCCCGATAGACTTCTCAATAAATTCTACCAGTGGCCGGGTTGCGTGGGTCATCGATGACCCAGAGCGGTCTACGTACGTTGTAATTACAGGCGTCGCTCGTAAAGGGGAATCGTGAATTCTAATCGGGGATCGTGTCCGATCGATTCTACACCGGTTTCTACTTAGCCGCGCGTGGGTCATCGATGACCCAGAGCGTTCTACAAAGGCCGTAATTACATGTGCGTCCCGGCGATACCGTGAATTATTACGCGATTACGTAGCCCCCACGAACAGTGAAAGTATCGGCCGGGCCCATCGGAGAGTTCAACGTGGTCATCGGTGATAGACGTATCGGACATGACCCACGGCGCAGCCAGGTAATTGCTTGCAACGGGGTTGATACCGTGAAACGTGGCAAACCTCCACAACCTAACCCCCGAGTCCAAGTGAAAATGTTTGGAGGACCTTGATTAGAAAGACTCCGCCGTTCGTCGCAGGTCATGCGCAACCTGGAAATGGTTACGTTGGTTTCCTCCAGCGTGATCTGCGTCGGTCATCGGTGCTAACTGTACACTTCCAGCTAACCTGGTGAGACGATCAAACGTATCCACCGTTGCCATAAACAGCGAATCGAACTTCATTCGATTGACTGGCAGGAACCGTCGCGTTCCCGATGATGGATGGTTTCGAACCTTTAATTGATTCCGATGGACAGCGGACAATATGAAAGAGATTTATGAAAATCTAGATTGGAACTCTCTGGGGTGTTCGTCGATTTCTATAAATGATTGCCGTAATTTCGTTGCGATTCTACGGGAATGTTCAACCTCATTTTATCTGGAAAAAACGGTCCCTACATTATTGTCAACCTATTAAACATATTAAGAAAATCAATTTCCATTTCACTGTGTTGCAATTAATGTAGAAAATATTTATTTTACTTCGAATTTATGAAGCATTGTTCAATAGAAAATTCCGACTTTTACCCGATTTTTCGGGTGAAATACACCACTATGGGTTGAAACAAATGGTTCTCCTATTTTTCTGATTCAATCATCAAGATCGGGGTAATAGTCCGAGCGATTTAGGGTGCACAGTCCATTTAGAAGATTGTCATTACGGCAACGTATCATTTCCGTGGTCGGACACGGTCGACGTTTCCCCTGGACTACCGAAATAGTTAATACGTTTCGACGAAGGGGAGCGGTCGCGTCGCCATTAACGCGATCCAGGAAGGTGTTCCGGGAACGTGGTCTCGCAGTCAGGGAGCCGAAACCGCTCGTTTCTCGCGCAAGATCGATCGACTGTCCCGTTTTTATCCGTTCGGTCGCGTGGTAATGAGTGTGGCCCCTGTAATGGCACGTTGCATTAACATCGGCGCGCGTCAGTACATGTTGTCAGTGCGGCTGATGCGTCTCGGGCCTTCCGAATGGTACGGGAACGTCGGGAGCCGATTTTTCGAAATTCTTCCAGCTAAGCGAACTCGGTTTTTCCCTTGCCACCTATTAGGGACGGTTAGCTGATTCGAGACGTTCCACTGTACCGTTTTCTTGACGAAATTACTCGAAAATTATAGGCGAAACGAACAATTGTTTCAGACGAAAAGTTGTATATGGGAGAATAGATTTCGTAATTATTCTTCATTATTCTCAGGATGAGCTTTTATAGCAAGATCTGATTAAACAGAAATATTCATGATGGTCCCTTGTTATTTACAAAAATTATTGGCCACGTGGAAACTAAACTTTACTTCGGTTTGCTCTAGACCGAACAGCAACATTGAGAATTCGATTAGTTTGTATATTATTTTGTCTCCTCCTTTATTTGAAAAAAATTATTGGCACAGACGAGAAAATTCTACTCTGCTTCATTTTGCTTTGAATTGCCCGTAGAAAGGCACTTTTCAAGACATCAGCATCGATAATTCAATACATTTCAAATGTTTATTGGTTCTTTTTTTATTCGCAAAAAGATTGTCTGCAAAAATGATACTGTACTGCCCACAGAAAGTTTCAATAAAACAACAAAATTGGCGAATAAAATCTAGCACAGAATTATTTTCTCCTTAACCCAGACAAACGATTACTTCAAAAAACCAACCTCTCCTACGTAACCGTTTATTAAAAATTGATTACGGGACTGGTAATTTGTATAAAAAGGTAGAAAGCAATAAACTGGAAAGTTTAGCATAATTGGGTTCAGTGTACGAGTTCTTGCAGAATAAGTCTGCACAGAAATGATCTGAGCTCCACTTTTCCTATGACTGCCTATGAAAACGAGGATTTCCTAAAGATCAAATAATGAAGATGTAATAATGAAAAGCGCGCGATCTTCCCCCGATAGATCGCGGAAAATCGCGGATACTTTCCTTAGGGTAATTGTAAATTTTTCGAGGTGCTCGCCGGGATACCAGCGTTAGCGAGCCGGGGCACATTAGAATTGCAACAGGCCAACGGCGCCGTAATAAAACTAATTAAAAGTAATTGCGAACTGTAACAAAAGGGAATAAGTAATCGTTCGGGTTGGGATAGCAAGGCGATCTAAGCGGTCCGCCTCGGAAAATAGGAATACTAATTAGAAGGGGTAAAAGCAGCGATTTATAATGCAACGAGAACACGAATCGACTTTTAAAAGGAATCGCACTGCTTCGGTGTTAAACACGGCAGGTACAATATTCTCTTAGCATCGATTTAATTCGTCTCTAACGAATTTATTATGCGCCTAATGAATTTTCATTTTTTCGAATTATAGCTTCGACGCAGCCCTACGATCTCCATACAAGGAAAACTCGGGTTTTACTGACACGGTTTGTTGAACAAACGTTAGGGTTATCTTGATTGCATTCTATCGCTCCTTTTGAACGTAATTATTAATGACGCCACTGGAAGTAGTGTTGTTAGAAGGAATTAACACTTATAGAATTGTGAATTTTCTTGAGAAAACTTTTTTAAAAACCCAATTGTAAAAAGTTAAAACGTTCCTACCCTAATGTGAAGAACATCGAATTTGATGTAACAGTGTAACAGTGAATTACGGCTTTAGTAGAAGGAGAAAATATAAAAGTTATTATTAGACTGCGGATCTTTATGCATTTACAACAAAATTGAGTGAACGACATTCGAAATTGTTGAAAAATTTTAAGAATCGAAGATCTCAATATATGATTTCTTTTCCTGTATCCGGAGACTATTCACCTCCAAGTTTCAACCTACACCACGGCATGAACATATTTTAACTAATTCCACCTCTATGAAACGTGATCTATAAAATATTAGCAAACTTTCAGAGCATGCAAAGAGCTAAACGAAAGGAGGAGTGGCCCTTTTTCCGGCGCATCGAGCGTTAATTAATCCGGCGCAGCATCAAAGCTTAGTGTGTCACGGGGCGCGTTAATGGCCGCGGCGCCGTTAATGGGATCGATTTCAATTCGCACGGTCTATCTGCTCGGCGATCGTCCGACGAAAACCGTAATTAGCGAGGGGATCTAGGAGCGGCTTGTCTCGCGTGTTCCTCGCGATCGCCATTCGGTCGCCGTCAAAAAAGACGCGCTTTCACGCGAGCAGGACTCGTGGTGCGTGTCAGCGTGCCAGTTCTGAACCTTTTCAATCTCGCGATGAGAGCCAGCCTGGTCGTTTTATTCTTCTGATCGCGGAAATTGAATTTCAGTCGCCTCCGGACCGCGGTGTACAATGTTCGTGCATCGATCCTCCATTTTTTTCGAGCAGCCGCTAGCCGGTGCCGGCGTGGTTCTTCTCGCGTTTTTCTTTTCTGCTCGGCGCGTTCCGTGGCTCCGGCGACCTCCGTTCTCCAATTTCATCGCGAGATTCCTGCGGTTCCACGGTGAACCGCGCAAGAAAAAGCCCCGTACAAGATGCGCCGGGCTTGTACCGCCGCCTGTACGCACGGCATACCGCTTTTTAACACTTTTCCGCGCGAGCACGGATTCCAAAGGCAAGAACAGACCACCTCGACGGCCAAAAAATTCCAGGCACGAGCGATCGATCGTGTTCGATCGTACGGACGATCCACGGACGAAACGCTCGGCGACGATCTGATGAAAATCGACGCGATTCGGCCTTGCCTCGAATGCCCCTACACGGCGCCGTTACGTGGCTTGTCCATTTTCGAACCGGATCATTTGGATAAATTTTTGGAATTCTGACTTTGGTTACTACAAACTATTTGGCACAATTAATTCATTGTGTTTTTTTATTGACAACGTCAAATCTCCGAAACTCCGACATATTTTTAAGGAGAACAGAGATAATGAAACGCTAATGTGTACCACCCTGTATAATCGTCTACTGTGGATATAAGAAAAAGATAGTATTTAAAGAAGAATTTGAATATTTATTATTTCCAATTTATTAACCCCTTGCTCTGCGATTTATTTTACAGTTTCAGTGATTAGAACCTTTTTTTGTATGTCGTAATTTCCTAGAAAAGGAGAATATTGATATAAATTGTGTTCCTATTTGTTTTCTAATAGTCGTATATTTGCAAAGCGAAAATAGAATTTTATTTCGGTTTAAATGAAATTATTAACATACATTTTTATTAGAATCTGTTTAGAATCTTCGTCACGAGTCAGACACGATATTGTAAGGCAAGGGGTTAAGATCGCTAAAGAAACAAAGACGCTTCTGTATAGTAACAATTTCTTGATTCCAAAATTTATGCCTGAAGTATGTTTAAAATACTGTTGACTACGGCGAAGGATTCGCAATGGACACGTTAATGGCAGGTTTTACGTTCGCCTGGATTGTGAGAAGATTTAATGGGTTCGCTGTTCATTGGCACGCTTAAACGCCGTCGAGCAACTGTCTCGTCGAGTGAAGTTTCCTTTTGTGTCGTGTTCGTATCGTGTTCATACGACTACCAAGTTCATGTCATATTTGTACTGTTCTCGTGTTCTACTCATAATGTCCTTGTTCAGCTCTCTGTACACAGCTTGTACCGTGCTTCTTGTACTTGTCCATACGTCCCTCCGGTTTACTTGTTCCCCTCTTCCTTTCGTTTTTTATTTCTTTTTGTTTACATCGTCCTTGTGTTTCCTCGCGTCGCATTCTTCCTTTTGGTTGTTATTTTTCCGCTGTGTTTCTCGTTTCACTGGTATAGCGCGATCTACTTCTTCAGAGCATGGCCGTGCTGCTTCGCAGAGATTCGAGAATGATTTCGAACCCTGGAATTTCCCAAATTAACGGCGTCATAGATTCTCATAGAACTTAATCGTGAGTAGATTGCGAATTTTATGCATTTCCTGAAACACGAAATAGAAGAAACCAGTGGTGGATCTAGGCATGGGCTTCGCGAGCTGTAACCCAGGGCCCCGTTCAATCAAAGAGAAAAAAATAAAAATTTAAGAAAAAATAAATTATACTAAATTGGGTGGGCCTCCAGATAGTCTTAGCCCGGGGCCCCGATATTAACGGTCCAGCGTTGGAAGAAGCAACGAATGAATTTTTAGTGTTGTCGGTATATAATTTATAACTTATTACATGTACCAAGAAAATTTTGATGTCCGCCTCTTTCCTTGCAATTGATGCATTTTTATTCTGCACAAAAGTCTAATCATGGAGTCTCTGAGAGGATCGAAGAGATCTTATCAGGATCCTCTTGATCCTGCTGAATAAGATGCAGACTTTGTGAGCAACCTCCTAAAACTGTCTACTTGTAAGACCCCTTATCATCCAGCTGACTTCAACACGGATTTCTGCAGGGATCGAAGGAGTACCTAGCAGGATCCTGTTGATCTCCCACAAAGACAGTTTCAATGAAGCCTTGCCAAGGTCGCAGGGTCCCGTCAGCGAAAATGAAGCTCCGGCTAGCCGGTGGCTAAACCGTGGGTCGGAGGGGAGCCCAGTTGGACGCAATCATGCTCGCAGATTGTCCTTGGATAAAATCCGCGCGTTTCGAACCCTCGTCACCGGCTAATGGGAGGCCGGAGGGGCGCGAGAAACTCGATCGAACCGTCGAGTTATGCAAATACGGAAATTAATCTCTATCTCTAGGCGGGGTTTGAGTCGCGCAATTTGCTGCTCGTTACAATGTTACATGTTAATATACCCACCGATTCGAGGTAATTATTCTGGCACGGGGGTTCGTTCGGGTGTCAAGCGACGAACCTTGTACGCGAGCCTTGTCTTCAAAGTTCTGGTCGCTGTCTGCCGTCGGGAGAAGGCTAAGAAGAACGGAGTCTGTTGGGCGCGTTCATGCGAGCGAAATTTCGCTTGTACAGGCTGCCCTTAGGGGTGCGGAGCCAGTAAAACGAGCAGCATGATCCGTCCGGAGAGAGGATCAAGGTCCGCGAAATCGCAAAAGAAACAAAAGGTATCGGAGCGGGGCGAAGACAGGGAAGTAAAGGATCCTGCCAAGCCTAATTTTCTTCACGCTTCGAACCGAGCATCTCCCGGGAACGGGAATCGATCCGCGAGCAGGCCGGTTCACTTTCTCTTTCTCTCTCTCTCTCTCTCCTTTTATCTTTCTCCTCGTCGCTTGTTTGCCACCGTGGCCATCAATTTACAACTCGTTCGCTGTCTGTTTATCGATCGCCCTCATTTATCAGGCTCTCGAGCGAGCGGAGAGTAATTAGCGCGTCGAGAAGTACCGGTAATTCATTTATTCCTGGCCGCCTCCCATCGGGCCACCATTTTTCCGCAGTCTGCGACGGAGAATGTCGGCTAACGAGGAGAGACTTCTGTAAGGAACCTGGATGTCATATTTCGAGTCCTCATTTTCCGACGGAACCGAACCGGATAATTAGGGGATACCTGCTGCGGAATCGATTTTTAAATTGTGGCGGATGTTCTGTGCGGAACATCGGCATTTAGTGGCTCACCCGATTTGTGGCGTGAAAGTAAAAATATACTCGACTGTTCCGTTATCAGAGCGTTTTATTGGTGCTAAAGTAACGCAAGGTTCTCTGTAAAGTAGCACCGGTATACTTTTCACACTCTTTTTGGGACACCCTGTATATGGTACTTTCTTACCACTAAGTCTTACTAAAATTTATGGGTGTTACACCCGTGTAAAAATAATGCAAGTTTTCTTTGTACATCCTTTCTAGGACACCTTGCATAATGTTATCTGTAGGAAGACGCCCGAAGTTTCTCAATTAGTTTATACAAGAGATGGTAATTACAGTTAATTTCATATCGATAATAAATATTGATAGGGTACAGGATGTAATGCATATATTTTAATTAAGCCAACACGCTTTCCGAATACAGTAAATGTATGCATTAATCTGAAATGCAATTTTCGGTGCATCCGCGATACCGAGAAGCATCAACATGGCGCGAGCTGCTGGTTGGTTGCCGAAGAACGCAGCAACCTGGACGGGTACTTGGTTAGATTTAGGGCCAACGCCCAGGGACCCTGAGCCCTCCAGTTGCCCTTTTTTTACACACGTGGACACGGGACAGGCCCAACCGAGCACCGGCTAGCTGCAGCCGTTTAGGCTGAATGTTCTCCTCGCCATAGGCGTGACCAAAAAATTCGGAGCCGGGGTCGCTAACTTCTGATCCTCGGTTCAGTGGAGTCGAACAATGACTGTCCGAATAATAAAATACCCAAACTGTACTCCGAAAAAGATGACGCACCGAATGTAGACCAAAAAAGTAGGGGCCTCTTGCGTTGCGTTGCATTTTCTTGCCGTCACCATAAAAAAAATGGACTTTTTTCGAAACGTGTCCAGAAAAAAGTACTGGATGCTTTGATCTCGCTTTTGTGCCGTTATAAACAGGATACAAGGCTAATTACGCCAGAACATTGATTATAGAAACTTGCATTCTCTATTCATCAATTTCTAAACATAGATACGACACGATTTATTTAACAAATTGGTAAGAATTGACTTTAATCTTGCGACACATTTAAAGGGGGGAATTAGTTGAAATTGTACGTACACTACAAAATCACTTTTATCGTTTTCATTTTCGAAAATGTACGACACATAGAATTAATAAAGTGAAAACAGAATCAATTTTCTGAGCCCAGAAAAGATATATACTTAGCACCCGAAACTCGTAAATATCTTCGACCAGTCTGCGCGAAGGTACGACATTTTCCATCTGCAACGCATCCGCAGCAAATGCAACGTTGCAGTTCGAATCATTAAACAACGGGGAGCAACCGTATGGGAACAATAGAATCCTCTCGCTCAACTCCGTTCGCTACCCTCAAACTGTAAATTATAGACGGTAGACAAGACTCCGCGTTTTCTCTAGCAAAATCGAACCGTATCGTTCTTCAAAGTATAGTTCTAGCCATCCTCCACCGTGCATTTATGAAGAGCAACCCGGCAACTGGACTCGAATTCTCGTTGCAATCAGCGTAACTCCTACACGTAGTGGGTACGGTTCCCACGTAGCGCGCGGGTCGACCTGCATACAGAATTCCATCAAAAGCTTGATCCCCACGGTGCCCCATCGACGCGATCCCTGACCCCCGTTGGCCAGGTCGATGCATCTCACGCAAGAGTTGCTGCGATCTCCGAAACACTAACCAGAAAGCATGAAATTCTGCGGAATTTACCTGTGGTCGAACTAGAACATCGCTCTATAGAGTTCGTCAAACATTTATTATAATCTTTTAGAAAGGACATCCCATCTGAAATTGTCTTCTCGTTTAAATTAATTACGGACGAAACATTGGAGACATTGAACTTTTTAGCGTCATAGAATGTTTGAAACACGGAATTCTCTTTCGAAAATATTGTTCGAATATTTTCATCCCTCTCAAAAACCGAAGAAAAATCATACAGTCATAGTTGCACGCTTGGCTGTCCTGCAAGCCAGAAAACGAATCGCGCAGTGCAAGTACATTTTCTTTCCACCAAGAGCGAGCGACTCGCGAACAAACTGCAACATCCATGCAACTAGAGGCACACTATCCAATAAAATCGAGCACGATCCGGCCCCGCCTCTGACTCGAGGGGCCTCGTGCAGCAGCAGCAGCAACTTTTCATTTCACCGAGCGCGAGACACGTCGATTTCCGCGAGCGAGAGATCCTTTCCATACGCGTACGTACGTGGAACTCATGGTTCCGATGGCACCCCTAGTCCTCCGATGGCGTTCTCGAGTCTCGAGGATCGGGGCCCTACGCCAATGCGAGGCGCGAAGGGAAGAGGCACGAAGCACGAAAAAGAGTTTGCCATCGGGCGAACACTTTCCAAGCGGCGAGCGGCGCGGAGTTCCACGACCGCGTTTCGGGACAACAGCACGCTGGTGCCCAGGCAACGTGGGGGCCCCCCGTCCTTGGTCCGTGTCAGTGGCATAGAGCATACAGGGCCCGTTCAAGGTCGCTCCGAGCAGGCCCGAGCGTCCGCGACGAGGCACGAGTGGCTCACCGCGTCCGACCGCGGCCGTCCACGCTCGAGCCTCGCTTCGACTGGCCCAGCGGCATGGTGGGAGAACCGGGATCCGTTGGCCGGTGGGGAGGGGGGAACGGGGCCCGTTGGCCTCCGTGAAGGGGCGGAGAGTCGATCGAGGGCCTCAGCCAAGTGTCATCCTATACCCGTGTGCCTGCCACGTCGTTTCGCAGTGTCTTAACGCACATTAATACACGCTATCCGAGCCTCTCGCTCCCTCTGGCTAGCCGTGTACACACCAAGAGACGACACCCGCGTTCGTCGCGGTTTTCGTTCCTTTCTCATCTTTCTTCAACCCACCTCCCTCTCTCCCTCTGATTTCTTACCGTCTCTCTGTCCAACCGTACCTTTTTACCGAAAGTTCTTTCGAACGCTCTCCGCCTGGCTCCCTCGCTGCTCTTCTTCTTCTTCTTCTTCTTCTTCTTCGTCGTTGGACCATCGTTGGCTTGTTTTTCGGTGTTTCGGGGTCTCCCTGTACCTCCCCACCTGGCACCGTTGATACTCTCGCGTGTTACAGAGAACTTTGGCGAACGCGACGACCGAACCGAATCAAATGCACACCGAGATACAGAATCTCGGGAACCGTGATCGATCGGTACACGATCCGCGCCGATTTCGACGGTCGATGACTCCGGGACCGGGATCACTGATGCGCGCCGTGATCCGAATGGACTCGATTTTTCGTGCTAATTGGACGCTTCGGATTCGGTCGCTTGGGACCCAGGTCTTTCTCTCTAAACAAGGAGTTTAACTGTTTAATGTCCACAGAACATTTTGAAAATATTTAATGTCTGCGTCCAGGGCTAGAGTTAGGGAAAAAACTAGCTTCGGGACCAGCTTAAAAGTAAGGTTCGGATGAAAGAGATCGAAAACGTGACATAAAGGGGGATGGGCCTTTGAAGGTCGAATTCTCGGTTCAGACGTTGATTAGTTCTGACCGCGGAGGACGTAAAGACCGCGTCCAGCATCCCGCAGGAGTACAGTTAAAGCCAGACTCGATCCCGGATCAGGCTTTTGGGTGGATTCCCGGATTTATGGCGGCCGGTTCCGCGGAACCTGCAATTTCAGGGTTCGACGTCGGACGTAACCGGCGTTCGAGATACGACCTTCCTTGGCCACGGATTACGGCAGAGCTGGCCGACCGATTTTAGCGATCCCTCCTCTCTCCATCTCTCTCTTTCCCTTTCTCCCTCTCCTGTGTCTCTGGCACTCTTTGTGGACCGGTGTGTTCGTGATCGGCTGATGTAACAGGTTTCGCCTGGCCGTGGCAACGAGCCACGGAGGAGCAAACACTGGATTCCAAGGTTATTTAATAACAGGAGAACCAGTGGAAAGCAGTTAGCGGCATGCGATGCCGATTGAATCCTTTTCATCGCGATGATTAGACTGGACCAGGAGAAAGAAAGAAAGAAAGAGAGAGAGAGAGAGAGTACAGCTGCGGCTGATTTGCATTTCCTCCGTGTGAATCACCGGCCCACCAATTATTTTCGCTTAACTGAATTATAGGAACTGCTGTTAGTAATCCAGGATTCAGGGGAAACCCACTTCTGTTCACGGAAATTCGACACCTCGATGTGGCGCTTTAGATTCGGCGATTTTTCTCTCAACTTGAACCTTTTTATCCATTTTCTATCAAGGTGGACTCGAAGGATTGAAACTGTGTAAAATAGAGAAATTGTTAGGAAAACTCAAATGCTTCTTTTCGGGTAGATTTATGGAGTGTCTTTTGTTTTAGATCAATGGATGTATTTATAATTAGTAGACTGCGGATCTTTATGCGTTTATAGAAAAACTGAGTAGATGAAATTCGAAATTGTTGGAAAATTTGACAAATTGAAGATGTCGATAGATGGTTTCTCCTCTGTTAAAATGATTAATCGTTTGAGTCCCAAGCAGCGCGATCGCGCTCTTCAGATTTTGTGTCGAAAAATCCAAGTACATTTCGAGCGCTGTGGACAACTGACGGTGCAGTCCCCGACTGTCGAAGTAGCGCGCTCAGATTTACTGACGCACGTAATTCACACAGCTCCTTTTTCAAGTGTAAATAATACATTTTACGATAGGTACAATTTTAGGGATTTAAGGGATTTAAGGGATTTTTCGACAGTGTTTTTTGGGGGAAGGGAAGGAATAACATTGAATGTAGTTTCTATTTCTTGCAACCGATGCAGACAATTTTTATTTTGCACGAAGATCCGCAGTTTAATAACTAGACGGGAGCAGCATAGACGTTTGATCTTGAAATACAAGACCAACCATTTCTTTACACCCAGTACGTAACCAAAGTAAACTACAAAACACACTTTTCAAAGTTTCGTTGCAAGCTCGAATAAGAAAGTTTTGAAAATGAACTTCTACTATAAATGATATTCTGCTTTAAAGTGTGTGCCATTAATTATTGTAGCTCCTGTTTCCCATAATCGATACAAACAATTTTTGTATTTCGTGAAGATGCACAATCCACTTCTAACTTGCAGTGTCCGATAGTTTCCTCGTAGTCGCCGGTTTCCGCAGAAGTGTCTCGAGCCCATTGTCCGCGCGCTAAACGGACTATAAAAGCGACCGGTTGATCTACGAGGCTCTCGGTTCCTGATTCACCGTTTCTCCAGAAAATTCTCTGCATAAAGTCCCGTTCGAGGGTTCCGTTTCCTCCCTGGTGGTGCCCGGTAACGACGCGTCTCGTTACGGCCGCAAAACAAACGTTTCCATCGGGGAACGAGCATCGATGGAATATGGATCGACGTCTCGCTCGAAACGGCTCTCTCGCGCGCGTTATCGATCCGAGAGCGCATGGCGAGGATGCACAGGCCTATTTGGCCAGGTGGGCCCGTTATCTTCGACGACGTGACAGCGTCGCTCATTGCCGGAACCCGTCCTCTAAGTCCTCATCGTTGTCCTCGTCGTTGGGCGACAACTCGCGTGTTCCGGCTCGCGATTCGCTTTGCATTAACGATCCTCGATCAACCCCACCTGTCCATCGGCTACAGACACCGGAAGTGCACGTCGCGTCGCGTGAAAATGCACCGGACACTGTCGATGCACACGATTCAACGGAACCAAGCTGCATTGCGATGCATCGGGAATTGTCTGTCTTAACGCATTGCCATATCGCACACTCGTTTCACATCTGCAAGACTGAGGAGAGGGTAGTAATATTATTGTTTTGTTTGTTATTGTTAATTTCAGTCACAAGGCTCTCTTGCATTTTTTAATTCCTGGCCTGGATAATTGCGATGGTGTCGAAGGAATTTAAACACGAAGGCATCAGAAATGACCCGGTACAGCAGGGTTAACGAGTTGAAAATTGTGTAATACAATAGGTACCCATTCTTTAATCCTTCTGTTGCTTTTACTCGGTTTTTATTCAGCGATAAGAATTTTGCCGTTTTCGATTTTTATAAAATGGAAATTCGTAGATTCACGATCTATCAATATTAATTACTTACCACCAAACGTCGTTGATAAATAATTATGTAGCGACAAAATGGTTCTAAACCACAATTTTAGATGATTGTAGGAACGGTATCTTGAAGTTTGTGACGTCGAAGGCGGACGCACACGGTGTTTCTTCTTTTTATGGTCGCCAAAGAGGCAATTATGGTAATCCAGATTCCCCGAGCGGATCCTGATCGGCATTTTCGGCAGCCGCTTTAATTCTCGGCTTTGGTCCACCATTCGATAACGTCGTCGCGGTAATTGCTTCTTAGCGTCAGGTCTTCGAAGTGGAATCAAAATTACCATGGCCCGATCGGACATATCGGATAAGGAACGCGCCGTAGCCCGGATCGACGATAGCATTTGAATCGAATTCGAATTATGAATTGAAATCGTTTCTAGAACGAGAGCACCGAGAAATTGAAATTCAAGGACGCGTTTCTCGACGGTCACTCTCGCGGGAAAGTGTGCTTCTTTGTTCCTCGGGCTGCTGCGCCATTGCATTGGTATCGGTGGATGGAAAGACGTTGATCTCTCTCTCTCTCTCTCTTCGATTCGTAAAGCTACCACGGTACCACTGGCATTAATATTAATAAGAATTAGCGTATTAATAATGCTCGCGAGTGGGTTTCGTGTGAACGTGACCCCGAGCGCAAGCACATACTTCAGAAGGCAAGCTGTCTATAGATTCTGGCGAACTTGTTCCACATTCAATTAGGACAACGGTGATGACGAATTTTGGGAACCTTCGAGACACTTGGAATTAGGTATTGCGCCTTCTTTTTGGTTTCAAATAACATCAGAATAAAAATCTTTGGTTTTATGATCGTTGAATCAAAATTTGTTGAAGCATAAGAGTAGAAACTGGTTACAATTATTTTTTTTAGTATGTAATTCCTTGATTTTGAGTGAGGAAATATTTTTTCTCGTTTCAGTGAAGATTGAGGAACAGTTATATATTTTTTTAGAATGATGTTTTCACGTGATATGTGAGAAAAAATTTTTTTCTTAAAGTTCCTGATGTTTGAAAAACTTCGAGTGCAGACGATGTCTATTTTTATAATCGGACTTGCATGAGCAGATGGGTGTATACCTCGTTTGAAAAGAACATTTGAAATAATTTTTTGGTTCTCCAGTATCCCGCTGGCTAGCAAAACAGTTCGGTTCGACCCGCGGCAATAAGAAAATCTGAATTAGACTGCAGACAATGGAAAGTTCAAGCGAGTGCATAGTTTCGCTTCTTAGAACCGAGATTTTAATGATCGTGGGATGAAACTACCCGGAGAACGTTGGCGAAGAGTTATAGATTCCTCTGGTGATAGCTTTGTTCGACGAAGTTTATTGGAAATGAAGTTACTGTCCTCTGAAGTCGCACAATGAGGCATAAACCACATTCTCCGGCACCGAATAAACTGTTCCGAATTCCTGATGGTTGGCTGAAAGTTTCAAAAGCGACAGCATCGTCCGACGAACTTTCATAATCAAACAATGAAAGCATAAATATCAGTTTACGATAGCTAATCAGTCATTTCTCATACCGAATAAATCTAAAAGTCGAAGATTTTGATGAATAGCGACAGCTTCGTTCCACGAAATTTATTGGAAACGAAGTTACGAGCTTTGGAAGTCGTGTAATGAAGGCATTAATTATCCTGGTGCTTAATAAATCGTCTTGGATGTAAAATATGCCACATGCATAGTTGAAGATTTCAATGGCGGCTTCGCGCAACGAAGTTTATTGGAAATGGAGTTACGAGCTTTGAAAGTCGTACAATGAAGACATTAATTATGCTGCTTAATAAATCATTTTGAACATCGAATGAGTCCAAAGAGTGAAGATTTCAAACGTAAAGTACACTCTCTGATGGTACGTTTCAAATAAACCGGTCCAGGTGAAGGGAAGTTGTGCAGAACAAAATAAATAATTATCTTTAATAATGATCTTTCATTTTCCTTTTAATAACACGTGGGAGAGCATGTTGGAAAATGTCCGTAGACACTGATTATTTGTAATTAAGTAATACATTAAAATGGTTGGAGAACGGTAGGAAGCGGAATGGAAGGAAAACTCGAAGCGCAAAGCGCGAGATTAACGGGTTAATAAATTGTTTCGACTTCCCTGTAGCGTTTCCAGCAACCCATCCACCTCGTTCGAGCAGGAATGGTCCTGCTCGTTGCGGAAACAGCAAGAACGCGTCGAAGAAAGCGCGTAGCATCCGGCGGCGGTAGGCAAAACCCGCGTTTTCCATCGTTTTTACGCCGTCGGGCATGGTCCCCCGTGGAAAGGTGCATCGACCTAGGCCCCCGGCTGTCGGAGGATTTTAATTGCAGGCCTGCGCGGTTTTTCTAGCGGCGGTAGGAAACGAATTACAATCGCAAAAAAGCCCCAGAGAGAGAGAGAAAGAGAGAGGGAGAAGGAGCGAAGGGTGGGGACCAAATGGGGGATACGCGAGGAATCAGCAATTAATTCATCGAGCGCGGGAAATATCTAGAAATTCTCTGGGATAGGGTGACGAGGATCTAAGTCCCTCCTCCCTCTGTTCCCGATCCCTTTCCTCTGGAAGCCTCACCCCATAATCGCTACGGTGCTTCTTAATTAATAGCTGAAAGAGGATCGGTTCTTATCGCGGTCGAACCGCAGGCAGGTCCTCTCGGTACAATCAGCGGGATTTCTCTGTTCCTCCGTGGCCTTTTTCCCCTTGGTAGACCGCGAGCGGAAAAGATGAACGAACAGGGAAGTGGATGAGAGGCACGTCCCATGGATCGGTTTATTAGAGGATGCGTCGGCCACATCGCTCGAATTTCTGTCGCGCTCGCCTTTTCCGCAACTGCCACGTAATTGCCAGTGTAAATTAACGCGAAAACGGGCCGAGTAGGAAGCGGCCGCGCTTAAACGCCACTAGGATTCCTCGGACGATTCTCGAGGAAGGTTTTCTCACCCTGTTTCGGGCTGTTTTCACCCTACGATGGACGAGAGGTTTGACACGACGGCACCTGCAGTTGCTGTAAGTACAGAGTTACTAAAAATTGACCTTCAAGTTGAACTCAGTTGTACTCATTGCGACGAACCATCCCCTCCACGCTTATACCATTTTGGGACACCCTGTAGACATATGGAATACAATAGTTTACGAAATTTTATATTGGTTTTTTAAATTTGTTCCCTCGAGACTTTTGTTCGTCGCGATGAGTACTGTACGATGCGATAAAAAAAAGTTTGACTTTGGAAAAAGAGTCAAGGTAGAATTTTGCGGTCCATTTGTTTCAACAGATCACCGGTTCAGAGGTGCAGAATCAAGCTATAGCGGTCGCGACATATAATTTTGAAACACCGTGTACAGTTAAGCCTCCTATAAAACTCCTTCGTTCAACAATTTTCGAAAAGTTCGTAAACGATGTGCAAAAATAGCTCGCAAATTGCACAACAGGTGGACGCACCTGGATTTCCGGCATGTTTTTAGCACCTCTCCTGCCAATTGTTCAATCGGTCATAGAAAAAGGATAACTCTTTCGCAGTGTATCTTTCTTACGGAAGCGAAACGATCCGACAACCAGTGGTTACCGACCACGTTGCCCTATAAATACTTAAAGTAGTCGCTAAAGTTGACGTTTTAAAGAGAAAGCCGCGCTGTTGTTGCTCCAAGCTGTTTGCTACCCGACGCGAATTTCTAATACAAAATAACCGGCAGTGTGAGTTACATTCGTCCGTAACGCGTGTGCTTATGTAAATTACGATCTAACTGTTAAAGACGGCTCAGCGCGGCGAGAATTTAACGAGAGCTGTACCTCTTTCATTGTAAAGAAGTCTGTTTAATGAGGAGAAATTCTTTGCTGGCCTAACAATCGCCCTCGCGGCTGGGACAGTAATTAATCCT
>CM052189.1:8467980-8524273 GCA_028455805.1 Lasioglossum figueresi | reverse complement strand
ATCGTAGGGCAATTGTCAGCGCGCGTTCACAGGGAGCTTCGCGTCGAACGTTCAAGGATTCCCGGGTTAAAGGATTAAGGTTGCGGATCCCGGGAGGCAACAGCGACCCGTAACTAAATCCGCGAGCAGCATCCAGCCCGTGGAAGTCCTTGACACACGTTCGTCGGCGGAGTTACCCACAGGCAGAGCCGTGTATAATCGATTCGATCGTAAAATAGGCTCCTTAGGCAAGCGCGCACATAGCGTCAGAACTTCTGATCGTGTCGCAATTACATCTATAGATAAGACCATGAAAATGTCGCTTATAGTTCCTGAGAAAAGGAATATTGAATAATGGGAAAGTGGATGGGGGTAAAAGTTTACTCCTTCTTCCCGAATTTCACCCCACCCTTACAGGGTCCTCCACCCCAACTCTACATATAGTTTAGGGCGATTGTGACCGTCGGCAAATACGAACATTTGAACGATCGTGCACGATCGCGTTGCGTATAGAAGATGTAAGTATTAGTACAGCCGGCTATCCGGAGAATTAATCTTCGTACGGTCCGATAAAAGTAGCGGGGACTAATTCAATATGGCAGAGGGGTCGCGCGAACTCCTGCCCACAGCCTGGAAACGATTATCGCGCAACAAAATTAATAGCCACTAATCGGAGCTAATAACCCGTTAAGCGGCTGCAGGATGCAACGGGTAATAGGGAAAAATCGGGTCCGGTCAGGATGCATCGCTACCGGCGGTGCAAGTGTATATCGTGCAACGCTCGCAATTACACGGTGCTACGCGGACCGAACAATTCTGGAACTTAATTCCAACCTGGGGATCCGTGATCGAGGAAATCGGTGCCGATCTATCTCTCGTGGAAGACAAACAACCGATCGCGGTACGATCCTTGAGAGGTCGAGGAACGATCGCGATCGATGAACTGTCGATCTTTCTTCAAAGAAAGAAAATTTCTATTTCACTCTATTTCACCGTCCGATAACGAAGAATTAAGTAAAAGTTCGACAAATCGTGATAATACGGAAGGACGTTGGATTTGTTTTATGCAAGCCGCCAAAAATTATTTTATTTAAATACTCGATCGATGATCCCCGTTAGTGATCATGCACGGGTGCCAACAACCCCTTTTTACTTTTGGCATAAATAGTCTTGAATATATAAATATTAACCGTAAAAAAATTTAGAAATAAAAATTCGGTACTTAGCGGGTTAATAGGTTTCGCTGTATGTACATAGAATGAACCAGATGCAGAAGTCGAATTCGAGTGGATCAGGGAGTTGCATTATTTCTCCTCGGTAGCGCGTGCAGATCGTCGAAAAATCCGATGGACGGTGGCTCGGTACGGGCCGGTATCTGCGTCGATCGGGCCCGGTTCATCGATCCAGCCGTCTCTCCTCGCGAGATAGCCCTGCCCCCTCCCGAATTCCCCCCACCCGGTGTGGGCCTAGTCTCTCGGGCCCGGTCGGTCCCTGTCGGTCTCACGGCTGGCGGGGGCTCTGGGCCCGGTCCTGGTCTCCTCTTGTCCCTCGTTCGGAGGGCAGAGGTGGCTGGAGTGCACGAGATCGCAGCAGCTATGCGCCAGCGGAAGATCGCCAGCAGGGCTCTTATAGGAGGAGCGGTGGGCGCCTCCGCGTCGTAGTTATATTTAGATTCGCGCTGACCGGCTTCGTGCTTCTTGTTTTACATTTAGCCGGGCATCACACTCGCCGGCACCGGCAACGGCTTCGTCTCTCTCTGTTTCTCTCTCTCCCTCTCTCTCTCTACCTCTCTCTCGCTCGCTCGCTCTTTTTCTTTCTCTGTCTTTTATCCATCCTCCGCTACGCCCTTTGCTTCTCTTTCTTCATCGCTCGAGCGTCCACAGCGGGAGAGATCCTGCGGGAGATCGTACCCGTTTAGACTTTAGCCGAACACGTCTCGTCGCGAGGCCCAACGCGATCCTACGCGTTCATGTACATCCTCGTGATCGCGACCGACTCGCCTACCCGTCAATCCACCGAGCCAGGCATATCAACCTGAAACTAATTTTCTTCGAAATCGTATGAACCTCGGATTTTTAGGCGCTGGTGATGGGAATTGGCGGCCCCGCGGTCCAGTCTCTCAGCGCGATTGGACCTCTGAGGGTAGGCTCGGCTGGTTTCAGGAATTTTGCAGACTGTTTCCAACGTAGATTTCGTTTTCGAATGGATTTTGCATAACCCGTGCAACCCGTGCCACTGAAATGTGCAAAATAAGATACACAGAAAATTTATTGAAGTATTTTAAGGGAGTAGACTCCTTTTTCCAGGATTGCAAGCGTGCGATATTCGCGTTCTCATTTCTCGATAATACAAAAATGGAGTTTTTCAGTAGTCAAAAACGCTGGATAAAAGATCGATCTACGACGCTATCGTCCTCAATAGTCCTAGTTTTTGGTTTACGAGGCGCAGTTTACATTTTTCGGCAGTGTAATTTACATTATTCGGAAGCATACAACTGCACATGCAGCTATTTTCATTTGATACATGCTGCCGAATAATGCAAATTACACCTCGTACACGAAAAAATAGGACCTTTCAGGGCGATAGCAGTCTAGATCGATCTTTTATCTAGCGTTTTCGACTACTGAAAACCCCCATTTTTGTATTATCGAGAAATGAAAACGCGAATCCCGCACCCTTGCAATCCTCGAAACGAGTCTACCGCGTTAACACGTTGAGCGCCACGTCAACCATCGGTGACTGACAATGTAAAATATGATATAAAATCTAAAAAATTTACATTGTTTTAAATAATTACTGAAAATTTACTTAATTTTTTATTTATTACAGGATTATATCATTAAGGCATTTTAATGGTTTTTATTGAAACACGGCGCGTAGCCTGACGGGGATTTCTTTAAGAATTCGCGTGGCGCTCAACGTGTTAAAGTCGATTTTCTCGAATGAATATATTTTACTCTATATTGTCGACTTATCTTTTCAAGTAGAATCAGCCCCTACCCGGTTGCGCCAGCAGTTACACGACACTCTGTATATGAGCTGTTCATATTTATGAGGTCTCGTGCAATTTTGATAGTAAAGGGTTCCTACTGAAAATGATGAAATAACAATCGACATCGGTTCGTACCGTTATAAACAATTTTACAGTGGCCAGTCTTTTACGAATGCCTACCTAACACTTGGCAGAACCATCTTCCAGCGTTCTTCGTCCGGAATTGACTGCGTGGGCGTGGGATTCGGTGAGAGATGGGCTCCGCAACCCTGATCCGCATTCTTCGGGCTCCCCGACCGACCTTCTGTTGCGTGAAATACGAGGCTTCGGATGTTGAGAGGGGATGGGGCTGCAGTTGTCCAGGAATGGGAAGTGTTCTGACAGTGTAGCGTTTCGGGTGTCTGGTCTAGTTAAAATTGTGCGGGCTACGAGGTTCGTTTGTGGAAGTTCGACGTTTCTACTTATGTAGTCCAACTTGGATTGCACTGTGGATCTCGAGTGACCTTGCAATTTTGGATGGAGTCGAGCTGAACAACTCTTGCGGTATTTCAACCAGGTCTCTAAATTAAAAATCGTCTGCATTGATTGCGAGCGACAGGAATCGAATACAAAATATATTTCTTTAATAATTTGTACAGTTTGTCTGTTTTTGATTGCAAGATTCCATAAAATCAGATTTAATATGATCCAAATTTGGAAGTGCATTGTACCATTGAAAGTGCCAAATTTTTAAATGTTTCCTATAAATGGTTAGTATTTATATATACATTTAACACGATTAATGCCAAAAGTTACGTTGAATTTCAAAAATTATATTTATGATCGTTTGAAAAGTATTCCCATTTGGGGATACCGTAAATTATTAAATTACGTTACTGGGATCTATTAAAAAGTCTTTAGTCATGGGCCATAGACTTAAAAAAATTATGGAATAATCTAAAATTTATTTTTAGATTAGTCTCCAATTTTTCGGAGACCCTGCACTCAAAGTAGCTCATAAATTATTACGTAACGTATTTTATAGCTATTTTAAATTTGCTGTAGTACGTTTCCGAGAAATGCACAAAATCTACGGTCTCCTCGTGATGGTACTAGAATGGTAATGATTCAGGGTAGGAGGAAACAACGTTTCGGCTACACGCGATAATTAAGGGCGTAAGTCGCGGAACTCACTGAACCAGTTTATTACATTATTTAGCACCCAATTAGGGAGATACAGTGCATCGAATGAAAGAAACGACGACCGAGCTTGCTCCGCAGCGGACACGATCCCGATATTCCCACAGACTTCGTGCACACGAGGCTACGATATAGTTTAAATAAAGTAGCGTACTTTAAAGCACCAGTCGCAGATACTGGACGGAATAAAGAGTCTTATGAAAGCTCTGATGGAGAGATCGAGCCTCTGGAACAGGATCTGGAAAACGATTATTACTGGATAGCTAGAGTACGTCTCTGCTGGAGGAGACTTCTCTTGCAACATATTAGCGTAACGTTTATAAAATTCTTTCTCCCTAAATTATTTCTCCAAATGAACGATTCGCATTCGTGGATCTCGTTTTACCTTCTTCAAATCACCTGCAAGCAATTTAAATTTAAATTTTCTGCTTTCTAATCGAAAATGGAAGATCACGAAGATATTGAAATAAATTTTATGTTCACCTAAGCATCTCTTTACAATTTTCTTTTCTAAATTTACTGTATAATATTAGACTTCTGTTTCCGTAGTTTATTCAAAATTTCAGTTCCACACAATTTCATAAATATATTTCTTCGGATGTACTCGTATGTATATTACAACATTTTAAAAAGTAATGGAAAATATTTTTTCATGCAAAAATCAGGATTATTGTTATGAATTTTGTTGCACCGTTTGGCAACTCAGCGGTTCGATTCGAGGCCTGATTTTTGACAAGTACCAGGGCGGCATTCGCCAGCAAAGGGTTAGCACGAAGTAGCCGAATTCGTTCTGTTGCGAAAGCATTTCAACGAAATCCGCGACGCCGTGCAAGAAGGAAAGGGTTGGGGTAGCAAGGGCCAAAAGCGAAGGCGATTCGCCGCTTAATTGGCTGATCAAGGCATCAAGGAAGCTGCTCGTTTTTTGCGATGCTCTCCCTCGTGGATTCTCCGTGATCGGCCGATCTTATTCAATTGGGCCTTCTTAATCAAGATGAGACTCAACCCGATCAAAGATAAGTGGCAAACCCGGCGGACGCGGCGGCCTGCTTGCAATTTTCGTGGGCTCCCCCGGTGAATTTCGATCGCATGATCGCGGACCCTCGTCCCGCCAATTAACGTCGTTCTGGCTCATAACAATACATCGACCGTAGGCTACTCGAAGACACCGATTCCTCATAAATTCGATCCTCGACGAACCTCGCGTTCCAACTTTCTACCAGTTTTTCGAGGCTTCGTTCGTTTCGCTCCTTGTTTTCAACCCTTCCCATTTTTAACCCTATCCATGATAATTATAGCTTTCTATCGATCGTATTTGTTGTTAATTAAATTGTTAAAGCTTTCGGCGCAAGGGTTCGATCATTTGTTACTTAATTTACAAAGCAATTTTGCAAATTTCTAAAGTAATTCCGACGTTTCGATCTTCATTCAGATCATCTTCAAGGGTTACTAGAATTGTGTCTGTGAAACTTTTTTTTAACAAATTAAGAATATTTTGAAATTGAAGAATACGGAACAGAGAAAGGGAAAAATGCTGGTAATAAAACTACTCACTAGCTTTGTGATGAAAATTAATAAATTCGACGTGAAACTGTAATACTTGTTGAATGCATGCCGGTTATAGAGATTTGTAATTTTCAAAATTGCTTTGTAAATTAAGTAACAAATGATCGAACCTTTGCGCCGAAAGCATTAACAATTTTTTTAACCCTATCTTTTCAATCTTGCATTTTTAATCCCATGGTTTTAATCCTGCGTTTTAACCTTTCGTTTTTAATCTTGCATTTTTAACCCTATGGTTTTACAGTTATAGTGATTAGAATATCTTTATTCCCAAAAATGTGGTAGAAGAGAAAAGGAAAATTACTTTTTTTGTATGGCTACATTTATTTGAATGCTTAAATATTGATTACAAATGAATCGCATTTTATTTCATGTAAAACGAAAGGCATAACATTCATATTCGTTAGACTTTGTTAAAATCTTCATCACGAGTCTGACTCGTCAAAATACGACAAGGGGTTAATCGTACTACGTAAAAAATATAATATTTTACCCATGTTTGTTTTTCTTTTCGACCCTTTGTACGTGAAGCTAACTTTTTGTCTCCGTAACCCAGAAGATTCGTTGAACCCAGAAATGTTTCATCGATCTTTTTATACCAAATATAGCTTACTAATTTGTTCTATTTACAATATTTTCAGAAAACATTTACGAATGTATATAAAATCATTGTCATAAAAAACAACGTTATCTTCCTCTTTCGCCTGTTTCTATTGCTTGCTATTCAGAAGGAAAATGTTTCACTAATAAACACCCTGTACGAACAGAGGAGATATACCCTTGTATTTTTGTGGTGAGGAACCTAGAGGTTCGAAGTTAAATATTAAATGAAAAACAATTAGGAGAACCGGCTGCAATGGTGGTCGGCCCTCGTATGAATCGGCCATATATTTCCCACCATTCTAATACTTCTCATGAATCGCTCAACAATGTCTAGCGAAACGAAGCAGGGTCTCTTCCTTCCTTCTGTTCGTGGGAAAGCCGGTAAAGAAACAACCTTCGTAGATCGGATGTAGCTGAACGAGCGATGATATCGGCTCTGGCCGAGACGTTCGATCGTCAAAACGGTGCGATCTACCTTAGAATCTTCTGCGCCGCACAAGCATTCCCTTCCACAAACTGTTTTCTCCCCAAGAAACCTTAAAAATTATACTGATACATAATTCACTGAAACCCTTCCGTCAAAAATGCATTTTTAACACTTTACCTACCGGAAGCCTATTAATAGGATTCTCATTAATTGTGCTGTATCAAAAGAAAGTATAGAAATTTTCTTTTACATTGGAATCTTAAATGAAATTATTGGATGACGTTATTGAGGACGACTTGTTAGTTCGCAATGAAAATTTCTGTTGCCATTGAAGGTTCCATTAAAAATTGTTTAGCCATGTACCACAGATTTTTCAAAATTATGCAATAATCACCGGTCGGTAATGTGTTAATATATTGATCGATAAAAGAACATCTTGAAAATTTTCACAAGTCGCAGTAATTTATTGAATAAAAAATGAACGTTTAATCCGTTCATTACATAAATGAAATGAAAATTCATTCCAAAAATAAATGTTTAATACATTCGTTACATACAGACCGGCCAGCGAGAGTCGGTCTGTATGTAATAAATCTTTCCCAATCACAGGTTTTCCTGTTCCCTATAAATTTATTATCTACATTTTATGTGTGACACCTTGCACAATGCGCCATAATTTTATCCGCCACATTCATCAAGTAGCCAACAAGCGAAGCAGGCAGTTTCTTCGATGAAAAAGGAAAAGCTGCGAAGAGGTAACGCAGCTTTAAAAGGTTGATTTTCTAGAAACGAAAAATGTTGCGCAGAGATAGCACGTGCAGAAACAGGATTCGGAAAATCGATTCCCATGAGGAAGACAGCCCCCTTTCCTTTCCCTTCGCGTATATCTCGTTTGGTATCGGGACAGCGACGGAACGTCTTCACTTAACGCCGTCTTCCGAAGCAGATAGCAGAGTTGCGATGCTAAATGGTAGAACCAGCAACACGACACCGTACTTCGGCGGTGTGTTCATGGGCCCGACTTCACGGTGGAAGGCAGCCGATGAGTGTCCGCAATTAAGAGGCGGTGCGAACGTGAAAACATCTGCAATGTAGATGCAGCAATCCACTTAGTTGCGGGCCCCTTCATCCGCGGCTCTTAATATAGACGGGATCGCCGCTGCGAGAGAGGAAGCCGGAGAAACGAGTCGTGAACGGTAGCAGGAAACCGCGATTCCTTTTTCGCATCGGTCTTCGTCTTCTTTTGGACTGGATCGAGTCCCTGAAGATTGATCTGTTCGATCCTTGGATCATGATCGGCACGCGTTTCACCTCTTTGATTTCTTGTCACGATCCGTCGAGCGTCCAAGTCGAGATCAACCAGCAGGTGCCTAGATCGATTAGACAATCTTAAATGAAATCTTTAAGAATTCTTTTTGTTTAACTGTTTACACATCGCGATAGGTGAAGTAATTTTTTTGCTGTACAATATTGAAAAATTAGTGAGAACACGCTAGTGCTGATCGTCTGAAAATAAAAGCGGTCTTGGGAATTTTTTCTGGGAAAGATATTGGATGTCTGTTTCAGAGAAGTATGTCAATAAAAGGTGTTTGTTGTACTTTTGCTGCTACGAAATCCTAAAAAATGAGCGAGTGACAGCCGTTCTATCAGAAGACGCTGATCATCTGACTGTAAATGTGATTCGTAGAACTTTTTCCTAAGAAAATTAATGAATTACTTGTTTAGACAAACAGTTTATTGAAATGCATGCACATCGTACCGGTCGTGGAAAAATGAGTGACATCCTCCTTCTCAAGAAACGCTGCACTGAAAATAAACGTAATTTTCGAAATTTTTTCTGGAAAGATTAATGGACTTCCTTTTTAGACAAGCATCTTGTTTCGAAGTACATATATTGTGGTAACTTTTTTGCTGCAAAGTATTGAAAAATGAGTTAGTGACAGCTCCTCTCAGAGGACGCTGATCGTCTGGAAATAAATGTGACATTGGAATTTATTTCCGGAAAGATTAATAGACTTGTTTTCTTTTCAGACGAGCATCTTATTTAAAAGTACATATAATGTGCTGGTTATGGTAATATTTCTGCTACGAAATCTTGAAAGATGAGTGATAGCCACTCTCTTGGAAGACGCTGTGTTGATACTCTGAAAGTAAATGTGATATCTGGAATTTTTGTCTGGAAAAATTAATGAACATTTTAGACAAGCAATTTATTTAAATGTACGTACATTGTGCTGTTGGCGGTGGTAATTATTGCAAGCATTAAACAGTAAAGGACATCCTCTGACGATTTTATTCAGTAATTTCCAAATCCATCCGATGTTCTTAAAATCCTTAGAATGGCCGATAAAAAAGTATCTACAACATAAAGCAGATAAACAAACAAACACCGTAAACAAATTCTTCTGACGTACTCAAAATCCTTAACCCCTTGCCGCACTTTGACGAAACAGACTCGTTACGAAGGTTTTCAACAAAGTCTAATAAATACGAATGTCACGCGTTTCATTATGATGGAATAAAATTTAATTCGTTTGTAATCAATATTTAAGCATTAAAATAAATGTAGCCGTGAAAAAAATATACATTTTCTTTTCCCTTCTACGACATTGTTATGCATAAAGACGTTCTAATCGCTGTAACTGTAAAAGAATAGGTATGGCGAGGGGTTCATCTGCTAATGATCATTAGAGAGGTAGCTGTAACCCAGCGCAATTAATCAACCAAAAAGTAAAGGACAAAATGGAAATGAAATGAAGTCTTCTCTGGGAAACGTAAACGTGTGGTCCGATCTCTTGGAACGATTTTATTCAAAATCTATCTGAACGCTATAAATATATCTTGCACGCGAGCGAAACGATCGTTGGAACGTTCTCCTGGACAAAGTTAGCGGCGGAGCTATTAGTCGTCGGTGTGTAATGCTCCTCGGATCTTGTACACCTGACCATTAATTTTCACAGTATCAGTCCGGTTCCGTGTTGTGGGGCCTATTCATTATTTTCACTCTCGATAATGCAGCACCCCCGGCGCAAGGAAAAGTAGCTAATCCGGTCGGGAACAATTTGAATGAAATTGTCCGGTCCCGGCTCGCCGATCCGCGCATTACGAGGCCAGCTTCTCGGAAAACAGCTTGGCCACCGCCTGTCATTTGCATCTTCGCTCTCATCCCGCCGGCATTAACATTAATACGCCATTAAATCGGTCGCAAAGTCGGCCGGCTCCGTCACGCTACCACTGTCAGGACTGTAATCCGCGGTCTAACTCAATTCCCCGCCGTTTTTCTTTTTATTTTAAACGGTCCCATTAAAATCGCCGAGCGGCACCGATCGCGCTCGGCCACGCAAGGAAACTCGGAAAACACTTTTCCCGCGGTTACTCCTTGAAATCTCCACCTTTCAAATATTGTGAAACGTTCGACCCCTCTCTGATTCCGTTGGGATTTTGTACAACGTAAAAATTAAGGTAAACAAGTAAAAAATACCTCAGAATTTAGTAAATGTTAGCACAGTCGTACCAACTGAACATTTATTTCAACAGTGGTCGGTAGAAGAGGTTTTAAACGAACCAGTGGAGACAGTCTCAATCTACAGATCACAAACATTAGAATTTATTCGAATATTATTTTACGCTTTATTAGAATAAAGCAGACCACTGAAAAAGAGAAAAAACGAGAGATCCATAGACATTTCCATGTATCTTAGAATAAAATTGTTGGTTCTCAAAATTTACAATGTTATTCAAAATTGCCCGTACCGCTAAGTTTTTATCAATTTTTCAAATAAAGAGTGTTGATTGTTATTCAATTAGTGTCGATTAGTGATTTTTATTGAGTTAGTTATTTAATTAGTGTGTAAGATTTGATATTAAATGGCTTGATAAATGTTGCCGAGGATTTTTAGGCTCGTTGCTGAGACGATTTAGTGATTAGATCGTTTTAGATGGTTCGCGAGGTTTCTCCGTCGTTTGTCTAGGCCGGAACAGCATTTTCTTCGTCGATTTAAGAGAAAACGAGAACTAAAGTAGACAAGCCGGAGAACAAGGCTAGCCACGGGACCGACAAGAAGACGCTGTGGCCCGTTCCTCTCGAGTTGCGATCTAAACGGCGCGACGACGCGACCAGCGTCCGACAGTCTCGCTCGAATGCTCGGAAGTAAACACGATTACGTTCCGGGAAGATCGAGCGAATCGTTCGCCGATTGTCGTCCTAACGAGCCCCCAGGAAATCGAATTACATGAAACTGACCCGCTCGTTTTTCTCAGGAAACCCCGACCCGGTCGACAAATCGGGGATCGCCTCGAAGCTGCAGCAAAAATCAATTTCCTCCAGATTCAGCCAATTTGTTCGACCAAAATCATTAGCTGGACTGGGTCTCTGATCTTGTTCTACTCATTCGTCGCAATTACGAAGCCTAAAAATTTAATCAAAATCAATTTCGCCCTTTTACAGGTCAAATTTACCTTTTCGTAAATCAAATTCATCTGGTTGATGAATCAAAGCTGAAGTAACATTTACAATATCATCTTATCGTTTGTTATGATTATATTCGTAGCTGCTTTCACAGTAATATGTATACAATAAAATCTTTTTTCGGAATAATTTTACATCGCATAATTTTTTTGTCAGCGCAGCTTACGAAAACAAATTTGTAGAATAACTTGAATTGCAAAAGGGTGAAAAGGGTTGAATTTGATTTGCAAGTCAAACAAAGTGCCAAAACGTGAAGTGCTGAATTAATGATAATAAAATTTATGATGATCCAAATAATTATTCAGATAAGAATTTATTAAAAAAAAATTAATAAGTCCAACTCAATGTATCGAAACAAAGGGGTCAACCAACAATAAATGTGGGTTGAAAGGGATAGATCTACGGCTCGAGCCACGGTGGTCGAAATCA
Organism: Lasioglossum figueresi; assembly: GCA_028455805.1. NCBI lineage: Eukaryota > Metazoa > Arthropoda > Insecta > Hymenoptera > Halictidae > Lasioglossum > Lasioglossum figueresi. The sequence goes on along the minus strand of CM052189.1, from coordinate 8,512,636 downwards.
TAGCAGTATATTACACTGTAGCAACTCATTATGCGTACATGAATAGTGCTCATTAGTCGCACGTGCAGTAAACGACAGAAACGCGACTCTGCCGAGCAACGCAACAAAAACCAGGATGCCTTAACCTCCGTGACGCGATCTGGCTAGCATGGAAGTTGAAGGGTGCAGAGGGTTATGCGGGTTCGTAAAAAGAAGGAAATTATTACACGAACGAGATAGAACGGTGAAAAAATGGGGGACCAAGGCGCGAGCTGTGTCAGAGGTTCACTGGGCGCTGTTGAGCCACGGTCCCCGAGAACGGGCCCCTTTTTCTGCTCCCCGTGGTCTGTGTCTTTTTCTGGCCCCTCACCGCAGAGCCCGAGCTCTGTCGACGACGCTGTGGCTTTGTTATGAAATAGGCTTGAAAGCGAAATGCCCCGCTCCTGCGACGGTCTCCTGGCCCCGTTTACCTCTGGCCCGTGCTCCAGGGCCGCAAGGCCCTTTAGAATATGCTACTAATCTACTTGGAACGCTCCGACCGTGTCTTGCAATCGATGAAAACTTGTTTCATTTTGCATAAAGATCCACAGTCTAGTTACGACAATGCTATTATACATATAAAATGTTGTAAAATCATATTCGTATTCGAGATAATGTCACATTAGGAACTACAAAAAGATCCACAAGCCTGTTCGGTAAAATTGCTAATTAAACCTGGGAATGATCTCAAGCAACATCAATGTTATAGTTACTATTCAAGGATTAACGCGCCACTTGAGTCCAGCGAGGAGGCGTTAATTCTTAGGCGACTCGCTTTCGATGAAATCGCGATTCGCGCAAATGGCTCTGTTCTTTTTCGAGATCTAATAATCCGGTAAGTACGCTCGCTTTCCGCGGCTCGGTCCCCCGCATCCCGACAGTAAAATACATCCTGTCGGCGGAATGGAAGCAGCCATTTATTGGCCGGACTTAGCGGGCGCAATTACCGAGCGAAATAACCGCGGATATTAATGCAGTGTCATTCGAAATAAGCGTCGGGATAAATCAATGCCGGCTTAACGAGGCGCTGACGCGTGACAGGGGGAGCGGTTAAGGGTCGGCCATCCTCGCTATCCTCTCGTCGCATTCTTAATGCGGCCACGACACCGACGAAACTTCTTCAGACCGATATTCTCTTGGCCATTAATGAATTTCTGGATCAAGGTGAACCGTCGGTAAAGATTTCAGACGGATCAGTCCTGCGCTACATGAACGATCCATGTGCTTAACCTAAATCGTCAGAATGCTGGATCGAAGTTACTCAAATTATAATAGAAATTGCTCTGAATAAATGCACTCTTATTATCTTTATAGTCACTTAAAATAGTCACTTTTCGTGCCCTGTCGATATTGCAGTGATTAAGAAAAGATAACACCTCGAACTAGAGTGGGACATCGCTTATCCCGGCGGTGAAGTCTCCTAAGCGCCTCGCCTAACCGCGCGTTCAAGTCTCCTAAACGCCTCGCCTAACCACGCGTTGTAGTCTCCGCGTTGCGCTCGGTAAAACGCAGCTATTAGGTGAACGAGATCGTGTAGGAAAGGATTATTTAATTCTCTATTATTCAATCAATTCAACCGATTTTTTATTGAATCTGCAAAAATATTCTGTAAATTATTTGATTATTCTTTCGGCTTAGCATTCGAGGCACTTGTTACTTTTGATTTATCTTGGGCGGTGTTATTCAAGAAATCACGTATAGAATCAATATAAAATATCCAATATTTATTATTTCTTTAGAAAGTTAGATTTTTCAACGAAAAAATGTACGAGGACACGCTAAGAATATTTTCTGCGTTTATGAGGCCCGTGCGTCGTGTAAAGGGTTGGAAAACGCGTTGGTCATTTCGATGACAGGATAATCGAGGTGGAGGGTAGGATCGATTTTCTTTTGGAAGGAATATCGAGGCGTGCGCGTCCAGCGGTCCCATCGTAGTGTTAACCAGACGTTAACAATCGACGGCATTAAATTCCCGGCCGGTCGATCGATCCACGGTTGCATCTGGCTGGCTTGCACAATTGGAAAGGCTGTCAGCGTCCGTGTACCGGGGAACGATGATTCTGCGGTCACTCGTCGAGGCCTCGCCGCTGGCACGGTAGCTGCTTTCCTACTAGGCTTTCCAGCCGGGCTTTGTACTTCTATTAGCGAGCGCGCACGTGCGCCGCTACATAACTTATTGACAGTGACGGGGCAGGACGAAAGGGAAAGGGGAGAGGACGAACAGCTCGAGAAAGAGAAAGAGAAAGAGAGAGAGAAGAAGAAGCTCCATGGACCGTGGAGAAAACGGAGAAAGATGATGCTCCCTGAACCGTAGAGAAAACAGGAAGATAGAAGAGAAGTGAACCATAGACGGAGAACGGAGATAGTGGATGCTGAAAGGATACTGGAGAGAAGAGAGAGGAGAGAGACCTTTAAGCCGAGTACGTGATGGAATGAATTGGGAGAAAGGACGACCGCTGTCTTCCCCGAAAGAATGTTTGGCTGACGATCACTTTGATTTAGAGCTGTCGGTAAAAGTACCAGGACCACTTGCGGATAATCTCGTCGTATTTCAATGCGAGATTGATGTTCTTTCACAATATCTTGGATCAGAATATTCTTCGCATCCTCTACTTCACGCGAAGCTAAATAAATAACGTGTATTGATACTGTATTGTACAGTATTTTTAACGAACTGAATACCGTAATATTGTGCCGGTCTAAATGTGTTGGGATAATGCAAAGAAATTTTCATCCAACGTTCCAGACGATTAAAAAGAATGAAGGTACGCTCGATTCAGGTGAGAGAGAGCCTGAATGAATTTTTCGGGGTCAGGCATTTGCCACAAACACGTACAGATGATTGCTCGATGTGGTGAAGGAAGGAGGTGGTTCGAATGTGAGACAGGTGCTGCGAGACGTCGGCTGATTCGTGATGGACGACGTGCGACCACTTTTTAAACTCGTGCCACCTTCCAATTAGCAATTATTGAGACGTTTCGGGGATCGCCGCGGAATCTTAAGAAGGACACGTCCCCGGTCGGTGCTCGGTCACGCGAAAAACTGCCGGCATTGGCTCCGTTTAATTGCACGCAACCGTCACTCCAATTACCGACTCTCTACTACCCCTACCACCTTTTTCGGCTTCCCTTATTAATCGCAAGTTCAAGGTACGACCTCTAAAAATTTGGGGCATCCACCACGATGTTCCACGATAAACTCTTCTGAATTGTGAAGCACTTTACTCGGTCGATTACAGAGACATTTAACACGTTCACTGTCACGTCACCCAATGGATGATGATTTATTTAAAAATGAATTTCATTGCACTAAATTTATTAAGATTCATTTCAACTCTTCAATTTTTATCATCGTTAAATAAATTTTTTGATTGTATGTAATTCTTGAGGTTGCTGCTGTCGACTTGCGAATAAACATCATTTTCCTCTCGGACCGCCAACTTTTAGCAATACCGATCCAAGAGGATGAAACTGGAGGATCAATCCCGAATAAGAAACGTCTTTCGATTAGTCCGAAGAAAAACGGTCGGGTTGATCGGCCCCGAGATTGTCGTGGCTCATTAACCAATTACTTTGGCCAGGGGTGGGGGTAGAATCAGCTTTCGAGGGAGCTCGAAGAAGGGGCCGCGTGCTCGACATTCTGCCTTTTTTCCGGGTTTTGACTAGCTTCGGCTGCTGGCAGTGCTCGTCACCTCTCGTGGACTGTAATAACTTCCTCGGCGACCCCGCAAGAACGATCCTCATCCATCATACATATCCCAGGGCCCTGGGTTCTCAACCTTCTCGGAGCCACTGCGCTGCTGGCTTTCGGATCCATTCGACGAAGGGACGCGTGACGACGTCCGCTTTTCAGGGTAGACACCTCATTACCGGAGTCGGTTAGCCGGCGCCCGTTTCGCGTAATCTTTCTTCAACACGGTCCGTTGGACAGTTCCACCGTGCTCTTCTGTAATTATTGGCCTACCAATGCCTCGCTGATAGCGACGACAGGTCGTTAACTTCGAGACTGTTCACCTGCTGCCGCGCCGTACCGGGAAAAATCCGTTCTGTCGCAAATGGAACGATTTATTCCTAACGAGTTGCAGCGCAGTCACAGTGTTTCTAGATTTTATGCACTTTCATGTTCGCTCCCCACCTTTTCTTCTATTTCTCCTCGCGACCCTAATGCGTTGCTAAATGATCCTTAGGAGCTATTTTTTCGTTCGAGACTGTATTAAGTCGAATATATTTATTTAATTTTATACTTGATGGTCCTTCGAGGACTGGAACGATTTGTCGCTAACGAGTTGCGTCGCAGTCGCAGCGTTTCTAGATGTTAGGCGTCAGTTTATACTGAATTTTATACCGAAACAGTAGCCATTCAGCGTAAAATAAATATTTGATGCTTCTGCTCTCGTTTCGTCTCCAAAAGACATTTAATGACGAATTATAATCGGCCGAGGCTGAATGTTTACGCAAATCCATAATTTCGTCGGCTTATTCGCGAGAAGGGTCTCGAAGTGGTTATAATTTAATCCGCCTCATCAAGGATTTTATGGTGTTCATAAAAATATATGTGTCCACGTGTACGGGGCCCATTAAACATTAGAAAAAATGACGACTTTACTGCATTTTACTTATCAAGAAATGCTATAAATGCATAAACATATCGCGCGGCCTAATTACGGGCATCATCAACGATACTGCGGCGAGTGGTTCCGCGAGCTGCGTAAATGAGATTGACGCAATAAATACATACTTCTACGAGCATGGATCATTAGATCCATCTCTTCAGAGACGTCGACCCACGCGCTCCTCTTCGGGAACGTCTCTTCACGTCGGACAGGACGTCGCATTAGCAGAAATGAGCAGGTGGGTCGGGACAAGACGGCCGAGGGATGCACTTTTCTCGATAAAGGAAAAGCGAAGGGCCGCAAGTTGGATACCGGTAAAAACCGCTCTGCCGGTGACTAATTGTATGTTATTAGCCGGAGCGTATGCAAAATACGAATGCGCGACGCTCGCTCTCGGTGCACGCGAAAGCATGAAATAATTTACGACTGGCGGTGGTGCACTTCTCCACGTTGCCCGCTGCACCGCAGAACAACGAATTTTCAAAGTGCATTTCAGTGCAATACTGCACGATGCTCGCTCCAAATTGAATTTCAAACATCCTTCCAAACATTATTTCCACCAAATTCAATTTCAAACGTTTTTCAAAACTGTGGTTCTACCAAACTGAATTTCAGACATGTTCCAAAGCATTGCTTACCTGATATAATGCATTATTTTTTAATTATCTGCATGCACCAGTGAATTAAAAATTATTCGTACAAATTTACATAAAATGATGGTGATCCTGAATAAAATGTTTTTACTGTCCCATGACCATGCACATTATTTTAAACGGAACATTAGACATTAACAAGTGTCTTATTGAGAATCTTTGTTTCGAAGAAGATTCAAGATCAAGTAAAAATTGTTTCTTATGAAACTACGTAATTGTTAATTCATTCTACTGTATAATATATTGTATCAAGAAAGAATTACTTCAGAGTTGTCCGAGGTCCAACTTGGTGTCAACATCATACGGTTTAAACAAGAACGGAAGACACGCATCCTTCGATAAGAATAAATGCGGCCGGACAGCCTCAAAGATAGATGAGTCCGAAAGCGTGTCTCAGATGGCGAGGTATCCTAACAGTGCGTACAATGTAGCCAACCCGATCATCAGTTTGTTGCGATAACTAGTCAAACTAATGAACCGGCGATCGTCCTTCTACACGGTCGGATACGAGACAGGAATTTCGTGTCGCCCTGCGAATGATGTATAAGTCGGATCGCTGGCGATGCGTTCACCATCGCTGTATGATGGAAGTGGCCGGGATAGCGGGCCGACACCTGGCCGATGTGGATCGTGATGGCGTGTCGCGTGACTCGAATGAGAAATGCGTCGCGAATCCTTGTTTTTTGCGCGAAGAACGTACGCCGATAGTACGCGGAGCTGACAGGGGAAGAGATGAATTGTAGGTATCTGCGTTTCCGTGCGTCGAAATTGAGACGTTGCTCGGCTGTGGTTGATGTTCAGTTGGAGAAGTCTACCCCCTGGTGTCTAACCTCATCCTGTTTGAACTTTGCTGCTTTAACACTAGGTTTACGGGACCCGTCAATTCGACGGATTTCAAATTTCGAAATGAAATACCCCAAAAACCATAGCATTAATTTGAACCATTTCGCATCGTAAATTAATCATTTCATCCAAAGAATTTATACACACAATTATTTTTTCCTAAAGCTTTCTAATTTTTGAAATTTTTATGTAGTATACTGTAGTATCTCTACGAAACCCGTCAAATCGACGGGCTAGCTTATTTCATAAACGATCCTTATATGTTTGCTTCGTTCGTCAAATCATTCATCCAATAATAAATATAAGTATGAAAGTAAAGTCTTTATTTTCTCCTCGTCCAATTCGTTATCTCAATCGCGCCTCGATAATGTAAACTGAAGCGGATTGTATGGCCTGAGTGTTCATTTGGGTCTTCAACGAAATCGCTTATGCCTATTGCCGTAGAGATCTAAAGCAAGGGACGATCTTCGGTATGATTGCTGCAGTGACAGTATAAGAACGTTTTTCAAAGACAGTGTGCAAAAGTTTCAGTTATTGTAGACAGTCTCCGCTTATTGTAAGTATTTACAATAGGGTAATTGAATTTGGGCACAGTATTTTTTTATTTTGACCAATTCCCCTTTTCCAGCAATCCTGAGTAAATCCAGGAGATGTAATACGATATTCATTTCCGCATCGTTTTATCCTTTACGTGACAGTTTTAAAAAAAAGACTTTTTACTTATGAACTATTTATTTAAACGTGATGCCTAATATTGTTCAATTCATACTTAATTTGAATAAATCGATTTTTTAAAGAAAATGCGTATTTTCGTTTACCCGTCAATTTATAAGAAACGATATAAATTGAAATAAGGTATATAAGAAACGCCCGTAAACCACAGACTGGGTTAAGTCACTAAGTTGAGGTTCTGATGAATTTTTGAATTCCTACTGTTTTCTACCATTTTTTATTATTTTATTGGGTTGGAGCAAGAAAATAATTTCGGTATTCTAAGGTGAAATAAAACCCAATTTTTCTATTCGAGCAACGAACTTTAATCAGTAGAATATTTTCCATTTTGTTCGACGATCTTTTGCCATCTTCCTCGTAGCTTCATAATTTTCCCAAAATTGGGTTTTTCATTTCACCTTAAACACCGAAATTACTTTCTTGCCAACCCAATATACTGTTTCATATCATTATGGATTGCTCTGTACAAAAATATAACAAAATGGCGTAAAAAGGGATTGTGGTTCTCAAGAAATGTGACTAAAAGGAAAAAGAAACCAAGAAATGTTAAAGAAACAATATCCCAGTTTCGAAATCCAAACTTGATCGTCAATCTAAATTTTCCACAAGTATCTCGCAAACACCACTTCATAACTGGACCTTCGCCAGCAATTCTTTCCTTGCTAAAGTCCATAAACTAATTTAAAATCAATAATGTATACTATACATATCCGATCTAAGAAGAAGATCGTTGCCAGAATTGAGCATCGCCAGCATTCCAATTTAATTCCGTGAATAGAACCGTCCCAATTTCCTGAACAACGTGCGAGGGTTAAAGGGTTGACAGTCTAAGGCACGAGGAGTGTCAACATCGGCCTAGATCCGAGCGTCCTTGAGTCATTAGCGGCACGATAGTGCAGCCATGCTATCGGTCGCGCAGCATCGCGAGATATCGATCTAGATTCCTCTCGACGTGGCTCGGCGGAACACAGGGGGCAGGGTCTATATCTCCGGTCAAAGCTCCTTGAACAGCACCAGCACCAGCAGCAACAGAACTAGCAGCAACCGCGAGATTGCGAAACGTAGCTACTGCCCTAACACTCGCAAACCGTTCGCATAGTTTCACGTCACAGTTGCGGCATACGTGCCCACCCGTAATTAGATTAATACACCGCGAAATTGGATTGCGAAACCGATGCGGGGCGGCCGGATACGACAAGTTTTTCGTGAGAACGCCACCAGGGTTAATTAAACCCCGACAGGTCGAGTGCAAACGACTTGTCACGTATTCCAGAGCCAAGAGGTGAAGGGACACCCTTTCGCTGATTATCGCACGGACAGAGTGTTCTCTTTACACCCACCCAAGTAAATCACTATAATTGTATGGAATTTGTTATGTTGTTGAACTGTTTAACGGATTTCTGAGCTGATGTGAAATAACTTTTCCGTTTGCGAAAATGTTCCCCGCCGCTGTGTTCTCGAGTGATCAACGAAGAAACACGGACCAATCAGAGCACTTCTACCACGGAGGTATTCCGGCTCGGCCAATGTCAACGCTCCACTTAGCCGTGGCCTCGCTCTGGTTGGTCCACGTTTTTCATTAATAACTCCGTAACGAAGCAATAAATGTAAAATTCTTCGCTCTTCTAAGAAATTATGTGAACGAAAGGGAAGTTCCGACCACAGAGTAACCATAAAATATATCGTATTATAAGAACAAACTTCTTTCTTCGGCTAGAGACTCTCGGAATCAGATTCCCAGCAGGCGGGGCGCAGACAGGCTCTGAGAGGGGTTCGAGGGGTGTGTGTGTAGTGGCCGATTAACCAAGGATCGCGTTCGCGTAAATCACTGCGCGCGTGTCCCTCCCTCGATCGCGATCGGATCGCGTTCGCCGGGATTTTTGCAGACGGTGGCGCATTCCCGGGCGGAGTAGCGTTCCATTCGCGATAAAGGCGACACAACGAGCCCCTGGCAGCCAGATAGAGAGGAGAGAGAAAGAGAGAGAGAGAGAGAGAGAGAGAGAGAGAGAAGAGAGAAGAAAGAGGAGGGTCAGAGGCCCCGGTTGTCGTTACGCGTATCGATACGCGTCGCGATTATCGGCTCGAGCTGAGGAGAACAGGGTGAGAGGAGAGGGTTGGAAGCAGGAGAGGCAAGGACAATCGCGGCGGTGACCGGTGTCGAAATCGGCTCGACGAAACAAAAGGATCGTAGAGACATCGGCGTCGTGGTAGCCGTGTACAGAGCCACGGTGAAAGCTGCCTCGAGCTGCAGCATATAATTCGAGGGCATGTCGATAAATCAGCCGACGCAAGCAACAACAGAGAGAAACAGAGATAACGAGAGAATAAGAGTGAGAGGGAGAGAACGGAGGGTGGGGAGGAGAGTTGTAGCAGTCTCTCCCCGGGGAGAAACAGAGAGATGCCGTGTGCGTTGCGACACACGTTCGTCTAGTCGTGGGCGGCTTATTTCTCTGTGCAGCGTCGCTCGTGCATATATCGTCCGGATCGAACCGCGTCGATAGCTGCTCTCCACGATATCGAGACGAACTGCGGAGATTGTTCCGCGCCACGATCCTTCCCCAATTTTTTTAACAGCTCCGAGTGCTGTTTCGTTGTGCACTGGGTGCGGGAAGAGTAGGCTGGGGGCCACCAAGACACGCCCAGTCTTGATTTTATGGTACACTCCCGGATAATACGATCGAAAAATTGAAAAGATCTCGAACCCAGAGAATTGTTTTCTTTTCCTTATTTTTCCTTTTAGTCGAATGAGAAACACGCCCTTTTTATTATGCTTTACGGAAAAGGTTCTCGTTGAATCGATAGATGCTGAAAATGATCGATGATCCTCGAAAATACGCTTGGCAACCTCTCAATGAAGTCCACGGAGAATATAAAAAATAATTGGGCCCGCACAGGGTCGAATTAATTTTCAGTGGACTTCTCTGGAAAGGAATGCTTTGACCAGCTGCACCTAGAAAGGGCAACCACAGCCCACGCGAGCGATTAGGATGCAACCCCCGTGAACTGATCGGTAGTCCCCGGGCCCGAAGTATCTGCGCATCGGATCGTCTGCCACCTACCACCTGAAAGCATGACAAAAACGCGACGCGTCACCAGGGCCGGTGAATCATCGGCAGAGATGAGTCCCCGTTGGGCCCGGGCCCACACGGAAGTCCGTTCTCCCCATCCCGTGCGTCCCATTCTAACGATCCCCGGGCAATTTATCGCCGCGGTCGTGTGAAAGGCCCATTCAGAGTGTAACGTGGCTGGATATCGGGGGGATAATGAAATCGCGCGGTGAAAATCGAGCCGTCTGAAAGGGGCCTTGCAAGATGGCCCGCAGCCGGCCCGAGATAAGCACCGGGGTGACCAATGACCCGGGGCGTCGTGACAGGCGCGCCTCTAGGAAGTTATTCGACACACTCCTCCTCTGTCCTGCATTCTCCTACACGCTCCTCGTCCTCCATCCTCCTCTTCGTCCTCCTCGTTCTCGTCCTCCTCCAACCTCGTTTCTCCTCCACAGTGCTGCGATCCTCGACCGGGGCCTTCTACACACATAGGCTTTCACGGCGGATTCTAGCGGCGCGCCGGCTCGATGCAAATTTGTATTGGAATTTTTCCCTGGGAACGGTGCTTTGATCGAACGCAGGAAACCGTTAAGTTCCTTCGCGGCGTGCGTGTTCCCGTGATAAGGCGATTACGCGATACGGGAACAGACGGATCGCGGCTGTATCTGATACACGATGGGCCCGGCCCGAGCCGGCCCGACCCGGCCCGGAACGTCCCCGCGCGATGGGAACCGAGATCCCCAACAGCCAGGAGACATCTCTCTCACCTGTGCAATGGATTCGACTAGCTCGTTCGCATTTTACTCCGGTTCGCGTAGAATCATGGCTTGGTTTCATTTTATTCGAGTGGCCATTTAACTATCTGCGCAATACACGATTTTTCGGCATTTCTTTCCGATATGATTAATAGACTCCTCTTTCAAAGAAATACTTTGTTTACGTAAGTGAGTCCTGCATCGGTAAAAGGAAAGATCGGTATGACCGATTTCTGGTCCGCTTTTTGCTGGAGTATAGCGACGCACGGGTCAGAGATCAGCCGATAGAATTGAGTTTGAGGCAGAACTCGCTTCCTAATGTGCTGTCCGCATCATCAGCGTATCCAAACGATTCTCGTTGAGGATCAGCCTAGTGGCAACGTGTATCTCGAAGCCTGGTTACCTAACAAGCGTACACCGGGCTCGAAGTCTACGTAAATGGGCGGTGCCGCCGATTGTTTCGGATTTCTCTAAAGCGTATATCACGTCGGAGGAAAGTAACGATCGTGACTCGGCCATCGAGCATCGCGCCTCTCTGCAACGCTCTGCAACGCTCTGCACAGCGGTCCGCATTAAACGATTCTCCCGGACGAATTGCTTCACGGTTATGCCGATCGGCACGGAAATTCCGTCGGTTATTCCGTAACGCGGCTCTTGGGAACAGCCCTGCTCCAGAACTATCTCTCTAACCGAGCTGATGCTTCCGTGTTACCTCCGGCCGGTCTCGCCGTATCGGATATCGTTCGGACGATTATATAAATCGCGGTCGCTTGCCACCGACTACTCGATCGTTTCGCGCCGGCAATTATCGCTTTCTTCAGTTTTTTCTTATCGAACCCCTTAACCCCTTCATTTATTTCGTGACTGGATCGACCGAAGTTATTTTATCGTCCACCGATCGACCGAAAGAAATAGCTACTTTGGCGCGAGCGTGTTTTCAGAATGTAACTACGATGTAATGGTTCTATACATATAGATTAATGTTGGCTAACTTCTTTTCGGACGATCATGGCGAATGATTGGGAGAAACATTTTTCTCGATATTCTTTTCGAGGTGCCTCAAAAATAGCAAGAAGTAGTCGAACGGAATGGAAAATATGTTCCCGAACAAATCTACGAATATAAATATTAACTTTGCTACAAACACGCTGCTACGAACTTTCGTTGTGCAACTGGAGTTTTTTGAATTTTCTGAGGACCGAACTTTGAAAATTTCTCAAAAATATACTCTAAAAATTTTTGAAAATCCCCTCGTTCCACTCGTCGAAGAACAGAGGGGCGCCGCAACAAATTCATTTTAAACACCGCCACAAAGCTCTCTCATAAACTAACGCTTCGATATCAACTAGCGGTCAAACTAACAGAGAACCTTTCGCTTCAATTTCCAGATGGAGCATAGAGGCGCGACGCCCGCCCATCAGGAGCACCAGTAGCGATCATCTTGGGTCGGGGCCCACTCGGGCCCAGTGGCGGGTGACGTCCGGGCCGGGTGCGGGTCCGTGCTCGCGAGGGTGTGCGGCGTTGTAGCGCCGCGATGGCCGCGACGGACGGTCAGATCGTGGTAGCAGCGGCTCGGTGGGCCGAGGAAGCAACATACCTTCGGGAATTTGTCTCCAAGTACCGCCTACCCGCGGTAATCAAGATCACTAAGGGCCAATACGGCGGCCTAGGAGTCCCAACCTTACCAGCGCCAAGTTTGCAGAGCACAGCCTTGTTGGTATCAGCAGGACGTCGTCGTAAAATCGTAGCCCAAGCAGTGAAGATCAAAGAGGGTCGTCGAGTGGTCGGTGTTGGTCCACGATTGGCAATCCCGGACTCTTACGCCGGGTACTTCGAGATCCTGAGTGAAGAAGGTCGAGCAGTCCGAGGGATCGAATCTGTTAGCGAGCTATGCCGAAGATGCCCCGAGGAGGGTGCATTGGTTCGCGAGACGGTTCGCGGGATAGCCTGTAGGGTGGACGACGACACGGGGATGGTAGTCCCGGAGGGTACGAGGACTCTGGCGGCAGGCGAGACGATCGTGACGGCAGGTGAGGTGAGTCTACCTGGTCGTGGTCGATTTTTACGCTGCGTGGATTGTCGTGGCGAGAGTGTTCTTCTTGGCATGGAGCAGCGAGGTCGCTTCAGCGCTTTGGCCCGCGAGGACAACATCAGCGGCGTGCATACAGCCCGGGCGTTGCTCAGCAAGCGCCTGCCTTTGACAGTGCGACTGGTTCACGGCCAGCCTCCCAGAGGTCTGAAGTCCTCCTCGCAGTTCGTCCCGGAGCTCAGGCTGCTGTCCACCTTCGAGGAGGAGCATGTATTCGCGCTGCCACTTCAAAGAGAGGGCGCGGCGGTCGCGCTTCCGCTCGCCGCGCCCCTCAAGCTGGTCAAAGCGAGGAACGAAGAAGCCCTCAGGTCTATGCAAGAGTTCACCAGGCTGGTGGAACGCGCGTCCCGGCTTGTAGCCGACGTAGCAGACCGGGCACACGTGCTGGATGGTCGTCTTGGTGAAAGCAAGCCCTCCAGGCAGACCAGAAGCGGAGCAGGCTTCCTGAGGCGGTCGTCCACCAATTCGGACAACGGGCCGCTGGGTCACCACAGGAATAACAACGGGCACCATCATCACCATCATCATTACCACAGCAATGGACACCAGGCGTCCTCGGGACACGCGGTATACCGGGATGAGAATCGTGTTCCACCTTCGGCTTGTACCGAGGAGTACGACGAGATTGATCAGATTTATGACTACGTCCGCGGATTTGCACCGTTGCCGAAGAGTGTCAGGTCTCCTTATGAAAACCCGCTGCCTGCTACACAAGGGAATAGTCCACCTCTCACGCCGGTCACTGTCACGATTGCGCCGTTGTTGGACGACAGACCCGAACCACCGCCTATCGAGACCATCCCGACCAAGAAGATTCAAGCGGAGAAAAGGACAAGGCGCGCTGTGAAAGAGGCGCCCCAGCCTAGGGTTGAAAAGCCGCCGTTAGCGAAGCTGTACGTGAAGAATAGCGGTACCCAGAGAGGACGTCCATTGATGAGGCAGAAGAGCGCGTCACCGCTGAAGGAGACGCCACCCGGCTACAAGGGAGGATCCCCGCTTTTCAATATTCGATACAAGAGCTTGACTAATCTGCAACAGGCCATGGAGCTGGATGGGACCCTGGACTCTAGCCATTCTGGAGGGAGGACGTCGGGGGACTCTGGTGCTGGCGCTAAGCTGCCGGAAAAAAGGTATTGAAGATGGATCTTCGATCTGGTTCTTTCAAATATTCCTCTTTCAAACACTTGCTAGATCCAGTTTACGTTAGGTTATAAAAATTATTTAAATTCGAGTCTACCTATTCGAGTATTTAGAAACAGTCTGATCTAAAATCTGGACTTGCTAGGGTCAGCTTTCTAGAGTAGCTTCGTCGAAGAAGATCGGTTTAGAATGAACAGGTAGCCAACGTTTCATGAAATGTCCACGTAGATCGCGGCGTCTGAGCAGACCGCGTTCACTGACGAACCTAGTGTGGGAGCTACGCGGCGGAAGTGGATTAGGGTGTACCAGACCGGAAACCCCGCCGCCAACCACAGCAGCTCCACTGCCACCGACTAAATGTGGACCACGTCTGGCTGTCACCGTGGTGGCACCGCGACGCGTCGGCACGCTCTACCTCTAACTCGTGAGTACCACTTAACAATTCATCTAAAGCCATCTCGACATTCAACTGCGTTCTTCCTCGACCCAGTTTCGGTATATTCTTCAACATAGGAGACGCTGAAAATAACAATCCTCTGCTAAGCTGCTTCCGCATAATTGGAGCTCTGCAGGTCACATCCGAGATCGTAATTAACCTGTGTAATCATAGATGTACTGTCTGCGAGACACTTGAGAGTTGTAGAATCACTTGCACCTTCTCTTATGCGGCTTTAATCTAACTTCGCTGTGCCATAAACTTTTCTAAATCCATTCGAAGAATATCGAAGTGAACTTAAAAACTTTTTAGCCAAAGACAATCTAATTAAAGACATAATAAACGACGAAGCGCGTTGAAAATGCAAAGCAGTCCGAATTGAATGATCAGAGGCGATACTTCGCCTACGGCTCAAGAGACTTAGCACTCTCTCGAACCTTTCACGCTCCACTTCGATCGCTCAAGTCCGCGCAAGCTCATAGCACATAAATCCCCGATAAAGGATAGGACGATCGTGTTTCATCGATTCCTGGGAATACAAACGATCGCTCACGGACCTCGAGCCGATCGAATTGAGCCTGGATCGGGCTTGAAAGCGGAGTTTTATTGCGATCGGGCCTCGGTCGCGCAGGATTATCAGCGGGATCGGAATAAAATTAAATTAATGATCCTTTATCCCGGGCTGGCCTGCACTCGCTTAATCGGTTACCACCGCTCGCGGTAACCTCTGACTACAAATCCTCTCGTTAAGTGCCAGTTTTTGCCGCGAGGAGCACTTTGTCGCCTCATAAACGCCGCGTAAAAACCCACGGTTGCTAAAATCGCGTCAAGAGGAAGCGTGAGCGAAACACGGAGCCGGAGAAGAACAGAGAGAGAGCCAGAAAGTGTGAGAGAAAAATAGAGCCAGAGAGGAATAGCGAAGGTACAGCTCTTTCCCAATGAGATTAATTTCCCGCCGCTACTTTATTGGCTGAGAGGAGGCGATACGTCGAACGTCCCCCCTCTCACCGATACTGTCCTCCTCGGGCCACTCTGTTTACCTGTCTCGTAGCCCCCCTTCCCGGCAACCGCAATCAACAAGGAAGGCGTACCGGTTACGGAGCAGTTAGACCGTACTTTGTCCGGCGAAATCGTTAAATTTACAGGATCCGAGCCGGGTCGATCCTTTAACGAAGCATTTTACTGGCCGTTATAAAAGGCGAGCAGGTGTTTCCCTATTGCCGTGACTCCTTATTCGCTTAATCGCCCCTGCCTCTCGGTCGCCGATCGTCATAACCACGGCTAGGAAACGCACCTGTGCTATCCAGGAAGCGGACCCTTTCTCGCCAGCGAATTATTGTTGCTAGCCAAAGGAAAGTCGCTACACCGTGCCTTCCTCGGTTACCTTCTTCCCAGCCGAACCATGAGTCCTTGTAATTGCTACCGACCATTCAAGCCCACCGCAAAACCAGACGGATACAATATCGAGGCTTGTTGGAATAATTTATGATCCGGCCGACTGCATGATCTGCATATGTTCTCGAGAAAGTTGTGGATGCAGACGTTTAGGGCTGCCTGTGCGCCACTTTTGTTAGGCTCGATGCGAGTTTGACGCGTTTCCTGTTGGAAGTTGCAAAATTGATGATGCGAGGTTGTCGTCGAGGCAATCGCACGGCAATTCCAATGGATAATTAATCTTATAAGTTTTTTTAAATATTGCGCAATGGTTGATTCTTCCTCGGTGGTGCTGTTCGATTTAATTGCAGAACGCCATTTTTTGCTTTTTTTAACCCTTTCGGTACGGAGGACCTGGTCGCGGTTATACATTCGTGGGACGAGGAAGTTTTCCGCGAGAGTGGTTGCACTGTACGACAGCGTAAGCCGCGAAAACATGTTTTACGGCATTCATAGAAATCTCGAGCGTGATCGACACTAAACTTTTCGTTCGGACCGCGACAGTCATCGGTGACTTTAAAATTTTGAATTTAACGTGTTTAAAAAACATTTCTAAAATGTTTATACCGCTTTGTCGTAACCTAAACCAATCCTCGGCCGAAAACCGATTTCGACGGAATCTTATCTCGCGGATCAGACGGAAAGACAGACAAAACAGGCATGGCGCTTAAAGTTTTAAAATCATATCTATTTCTTCACAGTACATTAATTAAAGTAAATGGCATTGATGTAAATAATATGTTCCAATATCACAAAATTAAAATAAATAACAAAACTAATAGTGTAACATATGTCTTTCAAATTTACCGCCTAATATTGATCGGGATAACCTAGATCGTTTCGAATGTATTCAGTGTCTTGACAACATGCATCGATGACACACGTGTGTCGCGATGTCCATTTTAAAGTATAAAATCACATAAAAAACAAATAAGTTGGTTTTATGAACAATATTGCAAACAAGTTTTTGTTATTACATTTAAGCAGTTTAATATTGCATTTTGAAAATTGTACAACAAATTTATATTTTTACAGACGCAAGGCAAATACATCTTGAAAATGATTCAAAGTAGAATCGAAACGTCGATGTTTATTTGATAATCTGCAAAATTGTTTTTTGATTTATCAGTAGAAATTGATCGAAACCGTAGCGCCGAGAACATCAACATTTATTTAATAGTGTAACATAATAAATAATAAAACTAATAGTGTAATATAATCAACGACAAAACTAATAGTGTAACTTGGTGTGATAGTTTTCGAAACAAGGGGAAACGCACAAGCCCACATTACATTGTTCGCGCTGATACTTGGATGCCGCCAATTGGCGGCGGTAGGACCCAGAGAATGTTTGGTGGATGCCGCCAATAGACGGCGGTAGTACCGAAACGGTTAAATAAAAAGAATGTATTTATCAATAATGTCAAGCTTCCGCACCGTTTTCTTAATTTTCGCGGATCACTTAGAAAACTTTCCCGAGTTCGAGAACGGGAGTAATGGGGAGCAGAGGACCGACGAAGAGGTGCAGGGGATAATGAGAGAATCGGCAAACGAGAGAAGGACGAAACGGTAGATCGTTGGATCGGGTGGATCGCGGAACTGGACAGCCTCGGGATACATAACGTCATCCTCGCTCGGTGCAGCGATATAATAGCCCTGGTTTGCCTCGGAGCCGCTCCGTGAACGGAATTAAACGAGAGCAGGTTCAACGGCTGAACAAACCGTGGCTTCCGGTCACTGGTGCTCCCTTTCGTCCCCCCTCTTCGCGTGCCACCTTCTTTTCTTCTGTTCGGAGGATCTCTCCCGATCCTGATCCACATCGACGTGTTCTTCTTTGCCGCCCGCGACTCGAGATCGCATACTACGAAAATTACGATTACTCGGGGGAGAAACCTGGCTGCGAACGATTAACCATCCTGCGATCCTGTGCGTCGGTGTCCCCTTTCCTCCTTCATCTTCAAGACTGTTCTTCCGTCGACGCTCTGCCCGGTAGCCAACGATCATCGCGAATGAACGGGAACTGGTATCGGACGACATGCCAACATTCTAACGCGTCGTTTCGGGTCTTCCGTATGATAAGACCGTGTTTATACCAAACCTGTTTTGATAAGCGACTTTTTGGAGAGGCGGAATGGGGCGAGGGAATTTGTGGGTGGGAGATGGTGCGACCGAAATGTACCGTTTGCTGAACTGTGGATGGATATTTATTGCAGGAACAGTGATATGTAGCGAATGTGTAGAAATTCGATGGAAAGGTAGAATGACAATTATCCATTTCTCATATGCGAGTTTTTGGATTAGCAGTCTGGGAGAATCACCTTTGCGAGTATGATATAATATCTGTAATACGACCGATAATACGTATATCAATTTTTTTTAAATATCTGTTAGGCTTCATAATTTTGTTAGTCTTCATACGGTATTCTGTATTATATAATAGTATTATTCGCTTCATCTGTGAATTTGTATTTCTCTTTCAAAATGGATGGAACAATTTTCTTGGTATTCATAATTGAGTGTATTCAATTCGATTTTAACGATTTTCTGATTACAATTCTGCGCAATATGTACTCGATAAACAAAAAAAATTGTCCAAGACAAGACGGCTCTCCGCCTCACTCAAAGGACGCCCAAGGTCACCATTTTCTGCGTAATTAATTAACCACCGGCCGTCGCGACGGCGTAGTTCTCCCCTATGTTTCGATCGGGAGACACCCGGTAATTTTCAGCTGACGCGTTCGCCGCCGCACGAACACTCGCGCACACGCACGGGAGAGGAGAGCCTCAGGCTAGCCGCAGGTGACACGCGAGCGTGGAGTAATCTCGATTTTGTTTCGCATATTCCGACGAATTAGTTCCGATAAAAATGCTAGTAAAAAAAGAGCTTGTCCAATTGCAGTAACAATTCCAATCGTGAACCGAATAAGTCTCATTCTAAACTTCAGAAGGTACAGATTTGACCAATAGCAGTATCGATATCGATCTAGAATCAACAACACCGACCAGTAACGTAACCTAAAAGCTTCTTCTAAAAACATTTCTTTGGTCGTCTAAATTGTTCTTTAAAAAGAGTGAAGTGCGCGTCATCCTGTTTCCTTTTTCATTCTAGGAACCTTTCATCTTCTAACGTAATGGATTCGTTTGATCTACTCCATCCGACCCCGAGGATAATATTTTGCATTTCGTGAGGGTTAATCCTCCGAGCCCGGGTCGACATAAAATAGAAAAATGGTCGGTCCGGTTAGCGCTGGCAAGTCTCGCGAATTTTTCCGCGATCCGCAGATCGTTCGGCGGGGAGCACGGCGCGGATTTTACGCGGGGATTCTCGGGGAGTTTGTTGAAATCCTCGCGGTAGATGGCCGGTAGATGGAATCCTGCGGAATCCCCCGGCAGCTCCTTTGTCCGCGGATCCCTCGAATCCCTCGCATATCTCGATCCTCTATCCTCCGTCCAGCCTAGTCTCCGGGAAATCCTTTCGATCCTTCAGCCCGGGCAATTCCATCTCTGCAACCGGGATACAGTTATAGCAGCAGGAAGTTGGTGTACTGTTAGGGGCTACCGCGCGCAGGAAACCCTGGTTCCCGAACGGGCAATTAGTCGCGAGGCTTCTTCTTCTTCTTCTTCTTCTTCTTCTTCTTCTTGTGCTTCTCTCTCTCTCCTCTTCATCTCCACCTCCTCATTTCTCGTTTCTTTTTCTTCGTGTTCTCGCGGACAACGATTTCCTCCAGCGCCGAGTAAAGATGTCGATTCCGCGGTGTCACACGGTCTACACCCGCTTATAGGATCCCATGCTCGACGACCGGAACGATTATCGGCCGGTGCTCCTTCACCATTCGATAGTTCCTAATCGATTGTTAAGTAATTAACTCGTTAACGACGGTGGTGCTATAGACTATAGACGAATCGATGAAACGGTTTTACGGGCGACACTTCTCTATAGCTTTAGCAAATTGAAGCCGGATCAAGGCGTAAATACTCGATCCTCCTTGTCTCAGGCAAATGGCGAACGAATAAGCTATTTCGCTGAAGGGTCTCCGACATCAAACGCTCTGACTGCTCTCGGAATCGAGAGACCGAGTTTATAGGGATCCCGTGGCAATCCTCTGCGAATCGCTCGATCCGAAAATATTGCCGCTATAAAATTTATTGGACCTGTGAGAAATTCAAGATCGAGATTCAACTCTCCCCAGATTAAGCCTTCGGAAATTATTATTAATATTTTCTGTCGAGAGCCTCGGAATTCCTCGATGCTCAACTCTTGTACAACTGGTCAACGAATGGGAACATAGAAATTTCATTTATTCAGGGGAAAATATTTTTTTAAATCAATTTATATATTGCAAAAGAAAATTTGAAAAATTGTAATTATCGGTGCACGAGCATTAGAATTTCAAATAATATGTAAATGAGGAAATGTTAAGTAACGTTTAGAAATTGTATCTATAATGTAGAGAGAGAGAGCTAGAGAGAAGAATTAGAGAGAAGAATTAATTTTATAATAATTTTGCGTCCAATAAAATGCAGCGTGTTCCAAATGAAACTGAAGTAGCGCCATCAATTATAATCGGCGAATGTCGCAAGCCTTTTGCGAAGTTAATTATTCGAGTTAATCGGTTTCGGTTCTCGTCATGACGCACAGTAGTCGAGGAATGATCGATGTCGCAACAAGTACAAGTAGTTTTCACTATCGTGGCCGAATCCATGCATATTTATCGGCGGAGCCAGCTGCGCGCATTGGATGCAAATTAAAGACAGGCCTCATTACCCTCTCCGGTGAGCACTCTCTGTCCCATTGTCTGCCTACGTGTTTTCTGGCTGGAAGCCAGGATGCCTCCTCGCATAGTTCATTGGTCCGCCAGGTTCGTTCTCTTCTTGTTTGAGTCACGCGCGATTTTTTCGCCTATTTTACAATGACGGCCCGGCCTGACTACCGGGAGGAACAATAATAGAGGAATGGGAAGCGGAGGATGCAATATTTGTGTGCCATCTTTTCACAGAAACTGCCACCTACGTTTTCAGAGGCGTTTCTTTTCGTGGGGAATGACGTAGGTGTTAGGGTCACAGTTGTTTGAGATAAGAGTACCGTTGGGGAAACTGTGTTTACGGAAACGTGGATGCCGATTGGTTGTTCAGGTCCAAGATCAGGTTTTAATACAGACTTCAGAAAATTGACTATTCGATGATTGCGTCGATTAGAATGCTTTGGTACAGTGGCACAGGTCTTTAATCATGTACAACATTTTGTTCGTTAACAATATTTTTAGACATATCGTTGAAGGTATTTTGCTTTGAACATGTGAATCTTGTTTTTATTTTATTTTATTATCGTGTAAATTATTCTCGACGTCTGTAAAAATATACATAATTTATCACAATTCATTACATTTTAACCATTTAAAGAGACTGTTTGCAATTAGTTTAGTAATTTAAAGAAATACAACTCCTAGCGCAGAAATGAAGTTAAAAAATTGAACAACGTTCGAACTTATACTAGAATAAAAATACACCATTTCCCGGTTAAACAAATTCTTGCTTTGGCGTGAAAACCTCGACGGATTACGAGGAAAAGCCGAGGCAAGACACACAAAGATTTATTCAATTAAACAAAATAATACATAAATTACGAAGTCTCAGCATTTAAAGAAATCAACGTGATATGAATAAATTATATTCTAAATGGCTATTCTAATGTAAAACTAGAGCTCTCTTACCATTGATCGTAAGATCTCAACACGCAGTGATCCACAGCAGAGTTCCACTGGAACTCCCTGTACAAATGCCGGCTTGCCCTTCGGACACTCCTTCGCCGGCAGCACTACGGTTAGCCTTGCGATCCGTCCCAGCTTCGGTATGCACTGCAAAGGAGCTTCAACGCTTCCAATGCCCTCAAACCTCAAATGTGCAACCGGCCTGGTAGAATCCAAGTCTTGCCGAACCGAGTGCACAAACTTCTCATTACCCGGGATCACTGGTGGAATACTCAAGGCCAAACTAATAAAATTACAATATATCGCGGGTAAAACATCACGTCGTCTCACATTTTCTTCATCGTTACCGCGACAACCCTCGCTTGTCAATTGCGACCACCGTGAATCGCTCGCCAGACTCGCGAATTCATTTTACATGTCGAGTCTATCGTCTTCTATCGCATCGCATTCGATCGAGATTACAAAATCGCGAACAGAG
Organism: Lasioglossum figueresi; assembly: GCA_028455805.1. Lineage (NCBI taxonomy): Eukaryota > Metazoa > Arthropoda > Insecta > Hymenoptera > Halictidae > Lasioglossum > Lasioglossum figueresi. Next base: position 8,490,691 of record CM052189.1, on the reverse strand, counting down.
ACAGATTAGAATATTTTAAGAGTTCCAATATATCGGTATCAGCAACAAATTTCTGTTTGACACCAAATAGGAAAATTTTCATTTTAATAAGTTGTCGCAACAATCCAACGCGCGACACAGGTAATTAATCGTCAAAGTAAATGTTCCCAGCAGTGGGCACGGGGATAGAAAAAATGTCGCACCGTTGCGCAACTGAAGAATTACGACTCTGTAAGGTTCGAGCAGAATCGGAGTGGAATCGGCCTTCACGCCCACGCGTCTCTCCCTTCTCAACAGGTAAATGCCATCGCGTACAAGATGCACCGAGAGGACACGCCTCGCCCCTGTTGCTCGACACGCCACGATTTATAATCGGTTCGCCACGGTAGTCGTCCCCGTGAAAAATCGGAAAAACGCGTCCGCGCAAGTGGAAACATCGGCCACTAGTCGGACACGGTACCGCGCTCTCCTTACCGTGGCTACAAAAAAAAAATTACCCGTTGAAAAGCGGACCCTGCTAGAGCCGACATTACCGCTAGAGAACAAATACAGGTTCGTTTCCTCTTGTTCCTCTTGTCCAGGAATTATCCCTCGCTAATAATAATTCGAGTCGATAAGCGAACCAGATCACCGATAGGGAAATTACACGGTAACGGTACCGTCCGCCGCTATTTCGCCTTTTATCATTATTTTATGGACAATATGCGAGCCATTCCAGTTTGTCGGTGTGTAGATGTACTGCCTATCGAGCACTTTGCATCATTATTACTGTGATCCTGTTTCTTTCGCCTTGCTGAGCATTCTTGTTGCGCGAGTGAAAATTATTTGGTTTATTTTTGGCGTGCGAAAACGATCTCCGTGGGAACCGATGGTTGTTAAGGAGTGTTACAGGATGATTAACGCTCTCTGGGCGGATGCTTTTCGCAACGATGTTCGTTTAAGTATTTTTCAACCCACTTCTGCGAGAGCATTGCCGATCTTGTTGGTCTCGGTATTAATTCATCCTGTCAGCAATGCGAGTTTTTAGTCGTATTTTTGGAATATGGAATACAGCGAGATCAATCGCGAACGTCTCTTACGTGTCGTTTTATATATTACAAAAAGTAGTATGATTATGTTTTTGTTTATGGGATGATTATATACAAATAGACAAGCATTTGAACTGTGCACTGAAAAGATCGAATTTGATGGAGCGTTTGTAACTCTGGTTCTGCAGCTCAGTGGCAAATAAGAGAAGAAAGACAAGTAGAAATCCCGGTGCATAGTCCGCCGTTATGCCATCGACGACAGTGGCGTGATGGGAGTGGCTTTAGAGAGGGGAGTTATCCTTATTATCGTTCATCCTCTAGCCCTTATTTTCAATATCCTGAAACGTCTAACGAGTCTTAACTAATATATCGTTTTAACCATCAGTGAAAATACTCGAGACACTGTTCGCAAGCAGCTTGATGTCTTCGGTGAAATTAAAAAATTCGGGACGCCTCCGAAACGAGAACAGCAACACAATAATACGCGAAGTAAGAATAGAGTTCGTAATATAAAATTTGGAAACAAAGTTGCGGTTAGAACCCAAGCGCAGAAGCTCCGTCGTCGAAGCAACGTGTCCGAGCCCAAAGAGGGCACCGAAAGCAGAATTCATCACAATCTTCCGTCTGATGGACCTTCTCGGAAATCACGGCAATAATTGAATACAACATCGACGGAAATTCGATTCGCCTATTACCGTGAATTGCGGTACAGGCCCACAGCACTGTAGCCGGGATAAAGCAAGGTTCCTTCTCGCGTGTTGCGCCAATGCGAGTGCACTATGTGTAACATGCACCTCGCGTTGCATAGGACGACGTTTCTGGCGAAATTGTCGGACATCCTTCTACCTGGACGGTAATTGGCGTTCACGGTGATCGCGGCTAATTCGAAGCCCATTGGTTCCTTTCCGAACGAAACAATAAACAATTGACCGGCGTGTTCGTGCGGAAATTTTCACATCCCTCGAATCCGACCACGAAGAGGACCCTGAAGAATACCTTGAAGCGCCTCGAAGAGTACCTCGAAGAGATTTAAGGATCTTTCAGGATACATTGTCCACTTTCGTAACGATTGCCTAATGACCCTGAATTTATGAAGGTCAAGGGGTACGTGGGAAACGAGTGGTAGTAACCGGAACCGAGTCTGCTTGGCCAACGAAGCGCAGTGTTTGCGAGAGGATTAAAACAAGAAGATCGGAATCCTCATAGTGGAAACTACCTAGGAAATCAGCTGCGAAGATCGCTTGGTAAATAGGAAGCCGTGTCGAGTACCAGCACCTTCAGAATTGCCAGTCGGATTGAATGATGGAGCTAACTGGAGAAACGCGAGGTAAATAGAATCCAAATACGGGATGGAGAAAAAGCAAGATAGAAAACTAGTAAGCCGTATGGGAAACGCGAGGGTTGTAAACCTTGGAAAACTCAATAACAGATCTCGGGTACTATTACCAATCTAGCAGATCCTCTATAGTTAGCGGTGGGGTCCTTAGACTCGCTCGTGGAAGCCTTGTATTCACCTCTCCATAAATCAATCGTCGTGAACTTCTCTCGAACCTTTAGCTTCTCTACAAATCGGTTCCACCTTGATCTGCTCGATCGTTCGCGATCGTCGTCTGGGTTGGGGTCGTATCGTTAGATTATTTCGAGCTTCTGTGTACGAGCCGGGCACTGCGCTATTTTATGGACACTACGGACATAGCGACCGAAGTTTAAAAATCATTCTGCGAAAGTCGTGACATTTGAAACTCGTAGATATTCAGTGGCTCAGATATCCGGTGTGCTTGCGTTCGACTGATGATCTCTTACGATTCCTGTGAAATTGCGAGATATATTTCTTCGGGCATTATATGCTTCTTATGGTCTCTAGACTCGTGTACCATCACTTTACGTTCGTGCAAGATTTTTTCTGGTCGGTTGAACATGCCATTCGAGGAAATTCTCTTCGAGATGAACCTTCAAAATTGCCTTCCATCAGGTATCAACTCTTTCCAGTTTAGAAAAACTTTTTGTAAATCGCTTTAACACCGACTTCTGGTATTCCTCAAGTTTCACACAACCTCTTCTAGATCTTCTAAGATCACGAACTAACATTACCAGCTATTCCAACGTGTTCAAAATATATTCATTGCAAAATTCCAAACGCTGTTTCCAGGGCTCTTTAGGATCAGTTTCCAGAAAATGTCTGTTCCACATGAAGATCCACGGTCTACTTATTCATTCTGTTCGATGACAGATTTTCGAATGCGTTTTCCTGTTCCGGAGCAATTTCCAGAAAATTCCAAACGTTCTTTCCGAGGCTGTTCGGGATCGATTCCCAGGGGTCCTCCTCGGCCTCGGAGATCCGATTCCCACACGGCGGGTTCTGGTGCACGCGTCCCGAGAATCAATTTCCAAAGGTCCCTGGCAGCTCGCGAAACGGTTCACGGACGTTCCCTAGTGTTCGGGTCTCGCGGGGCCCTGCGGGGCCATGCGGGGCCTGTGTGTGTTCGTGCAGATTTGTGCGTGGGCGGAGACCAGTAGCCGGCTCGGCGCACGGACGGTTGATCGGCCTGTTGGACCGTGACGTGCCAACCACTACCACTTTATTATTACTACTATGCACTGGCGCGCATTACTCTCCCGGCCAGCGTGTTTCTCCGCGCGGCTCTCGGCTGCATCGGTTGCATCGGTTGCATCGGTTGCATCGGAGCCCCGCGTGTGCACGTATACACCAACAGAGAAAGAGAAGCGTTTCCCTGTGTTCTCCTCCCGCTGCTGCTGGCCGGGGCTTTATTACACTTGCTGCCTCGACGAGAAGCGTACGCCACGCTACGCATCCGTCTTCGGGATCGACGGGGAACGCGGAGGAACGTGGTCCGCAATGCGGATGCGTCCGCTGTTTTCGCTCGCCGGGACGCGAATAAGATTCCCTCGGTGATCGCCAGGGTGATCCTCCGGGAAAAGAGGATCTCCTCAGCTCCGCGGAACGTTTGATCGATAATTAGTATCGATCGTTACCGGCGAGTGTCCTCCACTGCTAAGATCTCCACGATTTTCTTATGTGCAAGAGAGGAGATACGGTTGGCCCTGCATCTAGGTTGGACCTAGTTCGTAATTCATAGTCACTTTCGGAACCACTGGTAACACTGTGAATTTTTTTTCTCAAAGATGGGGAGCTAAAGTAGATCCGCGGTACCATTTCGAATTTATCGATACCATGAATGGCATTAAGAAGTTACATTTGTAAATCCTTTCTTCGAAAATGAAGAATTGTAATAAGATCAGACAGGATTAAAATACTCAGATAATCATTTGGATGATCGAAGGAAAAGGAAATAGTCGACCATTTTGAGCATCGTGAGATTGATAAAAAATTACCTTGGCTATTAAAGAATCGTCCGAAAATATAAAAGATATGTCTGAAACACGAAACACGTATCATTTACATCGGAAATATCACGGTAATAAGGATGACTCTCACGTTCGTTCATAATTCATAGTCCTTTTCGGAACCACTGGTAACACTGTGGATTTCTTTTCTCAAAGATGGGTAGCTAAAGTAGATCCGCGGTACCATTTCGAATTTATCGATACCATGAATGGCATTAAGAAGTTACATTTGTAAATCCTTTCTTCGAAAACGAAAAATTGTAATAAGATCAGACAGGATTAAAATACTCAGATAATCATTTGGATGATCGAAGGAAAAGGAAATAGTCGACCATTTTGAGCATCGTGAGATTGATAAAAAATTACCTTGGCTATTAAACAATCGTCCGAAAATATAAAAGATATGTCTGAAACACGAAACACGTATCATTTACATCGGAAATATCACGGTAATAAGGATGACTCTCACGTTCGCTCATAATTCATAGTCCTTTTCGGAACCACTGGTAACTCTGTGGATTTTTTTTCTCAAAGATGGGTAGCTAAAGTATATCCGCGGTATCATTTCGAATTTATCGATACCACGAATGATGTTACAAGAATTTTTATTTCTGGAATGACTGTTGTAAAATGAATGATTGCGTCAAATTGGCATGGCAGTAAGAAGGTACATTTGTAAATCCTTTCTTCGAAAACGAAGAATTGTAGTAAGATGAGACAGGATTAAAATAATCAGATAATCGTTTGGATGATCGAAGAGAAGTGAAATAGTCGCCCATTTTGAGCATCGTGAGATTGATGAAAAATTACCTTGGCTATTAAAGAATCGTCCGAAAATATAAAAGACGTGTCTGAAACACGAAACATGTATCATTTACATCGGAAATATCACGGTAATGAGAATGACTCTCACGTTCGTTCATAATTCATAGTCCCTTTCGGAACCACTGGTAACACTGTGGATTTTTTTTCTCAAAGATGGGTAGCTAAAGTATATCCGCGGTATCATTTCGAATTTATCGATACCACGAATGATGTTACAAGAATTTTTATTTCTGGAATGACTGTTGTAAAATGAATGATTGCGTCAAATTGGCATGGCAGTAAGAAGGTACATTTGTAAATCCTTTCTTCGAAAACGAAGAATTGTAATAAGATGAGACAGGATTAAAATAATCAGATAATCGTTTGGATGATCGAAGAGAAGTGAAATAGTCGCCCATTTTGAGCATCGTGAGATTGATGAAAAATTACCTTGGCTATTAAAGAATCGTCCGAAAATATTAAAGATGTGTCTGAAACACGAAACACGTATCATTTACATCGGAAATATCACGGTAATAAGGAGAACTCTCACGAGTTTCGTGTAACGATGCCTCTAAAATCGTCGGAGGATTAGGAATCATCGGACCGATTATTTTCACCATATTTCACGGAAGTATCCTCTCGAGAGGCGAGCATTGAACGGCTCCCAGAGGGTTCATCGATTCACCTGGACCTCGATTTTTCAAGCGAGGAGGAGGATCGATGCTCGCGGTCAGCGTGCGACGCGATTAGAAGCGTGTAAGGGCACCGAATCTCAGATTACGGGTCTCTGGTCTGAGCGGATTCCACGTCGGGAGATGTTCGCAGCCGCCGTGGCGAATGAAAACCTAGAGGAGATGCACTTGGGATTCTCGGTTAGGGCCGTCTCAATACCTCGGGCTCCTCGCAAGATAAATTAAACAATTGAAAAAATAGTTGTTTTATCACACACGCGCAATGTTCTATAGAAAATATAGGCACCTCGATCCATCTAAAAATGTACGAGAAAAAGACGAGAGTTTAATGTTTATAAATATTATTACTCTCGAGGGGTGTCAAAGAAATATTTTGAAGAAATCATCGCAAAGACTCATCTTCCAATTTCATTTAATTACCCATTATTTAAAAGCTACCGAGCAATGAATTTCTCCAACACACAGTCGAAACAAAATAAAATTCAGCAAGCCCATCCCTCTAAAATCCACCAATTAATCGAACCTGTTCCCATCGGTTTGTCTTGCAAAAATCCGTACCGTTCAGATTTGCGCAGCCAACAATTACCAGGAATTTATACGTTTCGAATGAAAAATTTCGAAGCGGGGTTTCGATGGGATCGCTATGGGAGGGTCCCACGGAAAATCGCATGGGGCCCGCGAGTATTGCAGCGCGTCCCTGCTCGCCGGGCCCATCAATTCGCCCGGGGGGCCCCGGTTTTTCCTCGGCGAGGATCGATGTTCGTCGCGCGGCGCGATTAGACGCGTATAAACTCCGCGGGCCCGCGAAACGGTGTAATCTAGCCGGACGAGGATTGCGTAACACGAGATATACGAGCGTCATGTGTATTATGCGATGGCCGGTGCTCGAGAGCCCGCGAATCCTGCAGGTCCGGTTAGCACACCGGCCGGTTAGGCGGTTAAGGTGCGCGTATATATCCTACCAGCGGTGGATTCATTCGTAACGGAACTCGCGAGAGTGAAGCCGAGCTGAGGCGAGCGAGCGCGCCTGAGCGCGGGCAATTTCAACGTTGCAGGATTATAAATTCGCGGAGCTGGACGGACCGTAATCTACAATGTTGTACAATGTGTCCCCGGCGAGAGCGGCCCCGCTGAATTTATTATTTATTTGCCGCGGCCGTCCGGCCGTGATAAATACGAGGATCGTGACGCGGTCTCCCTTCGTTACCTGCTGCCCACGCCACCATTTTTCCACCGATTAATTGTTGCACGCTCCACCGAGATCGATTCCGAGCCCTTTCGGTACCTCGCATAAGCTCCCTGTGCGATAGCGATTGCTCATCTTGGATACCTTGCTGCGATAAAAATTGGCCTCATTAATTCATTCAAGACAAGCTGCCCACGGTTCTCTTAATCTTCGAATTTCTAGCGAATCGATCAAGAGCAATACTTTTGAATCTCTTACTCGTCGAGTCGTTGTGAGATCCAACAATCTAAACAACCACTCTGTGAATGTTGCCTTTTACTAAAGGGGGAACGCTACCCTCGTGACATAAGTAGAAAGGAACCAGAATCTAACTAGATTTTGGGTCGAAACATGGGTTCGCGGTCTTAGATTGTTTGTCCTTATTTGAGCGAATTTTCGGCTGGGTGAGGGCTCATTCTAAAGAGGAAGGTTATAGGTACAGCGCTGTACCGCATTATTTAACGAGATTATGTTTATATGTAGTAATATAAGTGTCCGAAGTGGAACAAAAATCGAGAAAAATAAGGACAAATAATGTAAGACCGTGATTGCATTCGCATAGCAGAGATTTCCTCATATTTCGTTCACGGAGACAGAGGTCCTCTCTGATGCAGAGCAAGTCTAGAGCCAATTTTAGTTCAGCTAGTTAGACGAGATGGCGTCTAGTCAGGACTGTCAACGCGGAATCATAGCAACAAACATATGAAAGGCTTGAATCCACTAAGATATTAATAAACGAAAGAAAAAAACGTGGAATCATAGCAAAACTGAAGCGTTAGGCTGACACATATGTATGTTTATCAGTGTTACCACACAAAAATCTTTAGGAAGAAGCATTTATCTTATCTTATCTTAAGGGAGAAGCAGAGATTTCCCCATATTACGTTCATGAAGACAGAGGTCCTCTCTGATGCAGAGCAAGTCTAGAACCAATTTTAGTTCAGCTAGTTTAGGCGAGATGGCACCCAGTCAGAAGGACTGTCAACATGGAATCATAGCAAAACTGAAGCATTGACCTAATACATATGTATGCCACAGTGAAAGCGTGACAAAGTCAATATTCCAACCTGCAAGTTGGAAGAATAGAATACAACATTCAAGATTAGAATATCGAAATTGCAAGCAACTCCATCTCGCGTTGATCAGGCAGTTGCGTGTTTATCAGTGTTACCAAACTCTTTTTCTGCACAGAGGTTGGTAACACTGATAAATATTCTGAAAAGCATGGGTAGCGTTCCCCCTTAAGTAGGACCTTCGGAATTTTGTATAGATTCTCGTTCAAATATTTCTATGTTTTATCCTCGCGATCTGCGATTTTAACGCTATTTATATCGTGGTTTCGTTTTTATTTTTATATTGTACCACCTCGTTTTCGGTTGTACGACCAGTTACCGATCACCTTGTACAGTCAAAGAATTTATTGAATAATTTCCCTTTGATATAAAATTTTCAAACAACAGCCTGATGCGGAGAGAAAAGCGCGGAGAAAGAAAGAATGTAGCTAGCCGAGACCGGCCAGGGAAAAGAAAGGAAGAGGGAAAGAGAGTAGAGCACAAAGATTTCGCGGTTGCTCGTAAAACACAGGTTACGCAGGTGCTCGGTTTCGGGCTGTAGAAGGGGATTCCCGTGGATTTTATACACGACCGCGAAAAAGCGGTCGACGAGGATCGCCGTTTTTGTTCGTTCTATCGAAAAGCTTCTTCCCCGAAGACGAGAGCGAGACGGAGAGGCCCCGATCATAAAGCAGACGAGGCTGCCTCGTCGATCCGAGTGTTACGATCCGGGATGGTTACCAAGAACCGGCCGTCGGGATCGGAATCGTTATCGAAACCACGCCGCGCAGCTTCGCGAGCCTACCGAGCGATTAACCGTTCAGTCGATGCTCGAAATTCTGCTACGACCTTCGGCAAAATCGCAGCTGCAGCATTCTCTCCGTAACTGTCGCGAATGTCTCTACCGTAACTGTTAAAATTTTATCCCCACCACTGGGGGGTCCCGCTTGGAACCAGTCGAGCGGTAAACACGCTCGACGACCGAGCCAGCGAGGGGTCTCGTATCGGCGATACTCACACCAATGCAGGCAGAAGATAACAACTTTCGAATTTTTGTATTTTATTTTTATGGAACTTTTACCATCCGACTCGGCTTGCTTTTCTAATTAAGATGACACCGAACACGATATAATTACTTCTTTACAGTCATCGTGTCGAAGAACCTAACGCACGGCGATCTCAACATGCGCTAAAATTCGGGCAAACATGATCAACTCTAGAAATCCCGTGCCTCCAGAAAACCGTCAAAGAGGATCATCCTGTTCCACAGGATTTTTATTCTGAAACTATCCGACGGGGTCATTGTCCTCGGTGGCCACCTCTGCGCAGCTCCGAAGACTTATTACCGTAATAACGAATGTAATGACGCAAATAAAAATTTGACCGAAATAAAAAGCCGGAGTCTCTATAAAACCGGCGTCGTTCGCGCGAAGAATGCGGCGCATCAGAAAAGTGGCCTAAGAACGCGGAGAGTTCGAGAGCTCGCGCGATCGAGAGAGCATAGGATCGATATCCCATTTATCCGGGGCAAGCAGAAGAAGAGGGGAAAAGAAATCGCATCTATGAAATAAGATTTCGAATCCGCCGATCCGAAAGAAGAGCGATCTGCTCTTACGAGCGTGCTAGGAAGGTGGTGGTGTTTCTCGGTTCCGTCGGAGGGAATTGGTATAGCGAGACTGGTCGATACAAGGGGGAAAAATCGATAACCGTCGAGGTTTCTCGGTTTGCTATTCACCCGCGGAACGGCTGGCGGAGAAGGTTTTTCGAGTACGAATGGCGGAGAGCCACGCAAAAGTGGAAGCGGAGTGCTTCGCCGGTGAGCGCCTTTGGTGTTCTTGTGAAATGCGCGAGTGCAGTTCCGAGAAGTGTGCAGGCTGGTGGGTGGTCTCCATTCAGAGATGTTTATGGCTGTGTCGTGGCAAAGTGGCTGCACGCCATAGCCCGAGCGGCCGCGCAACAGAGAGAAAACCCCGTATACTCCTCGCCGTGGCGCCCGTAGGGTCGAAGACCTAGGTTTGTCAGGTTCGCCCGGCAGCCCGAGAGACCTTCCATCCGCAAATCAAACCCACCTTCTACCTTCACCAATCTCCCTCTTCCGACGTATTACCCAATCTACACTCAGCCCTTGCCTCGAGATTTTCCTCTTGATAACCCGTACCCGGTTAACGACCTGAAAAATTAATTTTGGGACTTTTTCTGAAACATTTTGTTAAACGAGTGCCATATTGCAGTCATTAATGGTGGATGTCCATTCGAGATTTCAAGGTGACCATCGATTCTCTGTATCGTGCATTGTTGTTCAGGAAGGTGTGTAGCCCATTCCGATACGAATTCATTGATCCGCAGTGTGTTGGTTTCCGAAGGTCATTCAAGGTCGTTTATTGCTGCTCGAAAGGTTCGATAATACACTTCCTACCGATACACTTTGGCATCGGATAGGATCGAATATCGATCGATGATAACGATATCGTTGTAGCTCCCAGTTTCATCACCGAGGACGATCCATGAATCCGCGCGTCAAAACGTGGAACAGAACGGATCGGGATGCGGAGCAAAAGAAATAAGAAAATGATCGCAGGTTACGCAACCGTCGTAAATCACGGGCAGAGAGCGAGTTAGCGCGGGTGAAAGTAGTCCAAACGGTTAATACATCATTTAGTAGCAGACAGTGAGCGCGTTGTTCGATTTAAATTGGCGGCCGGCGGCAGCAACGGCGGGCCGGTAATCTAACGATGATAATTACGATATGAAAATTTCTCTATTGAAGCCGATCGATACCGATCACGGGAATTAATGATCGCCGGGTACGATTGCCCGATCGACTCTGCTCCGCGCGCCGCGCCGCGCCGCGCCGCGTCGGCTCTGTCGCCCCCTTTTAATTTGAAAGGTTAAAACGCCTAACGAGACGGATAGATCGTTCCACCATCGCGTTCTACCGCGAGATCGGTCCCTGAGAACATTCAATTGACGCCGCGCCGACTCTCCGTTTCCCTTTCGATTCTGATTGAAAAGCGAATTGGCCGCGTGTCTCGAATGTGTTCACAGAAATGCGGGAATTGAACGAAAAAATGTTACCAGTGGAACTTTGAAAAATCTATTCATTCTCCACGTTGTCTGAACTTCCTTGTTGAAAGGAACCCGTTGCGTAGACAGAAATCGCGCGTTTAAATTAAATGGAAAATCATTCGATGTTGTCCTCGGCTCGGAACAAACAATTAGAATTACAATTTAAAGAAAACTTTGACTGCCTTTAAATGTTAAATTATTGTGAACTGTTCGATTCTTATTTGGGACCACAGTGCGATACCGAAGATCGAAGACGACGCTCTAGATCCCGCAGAGGGTCTAGATCGAACAGAGAACGCTCATCAATCCCTATTCCATACGAACTCTCTCATCAATCCCTATTCCCTGGGAACTCGCTCATCAATCCTCATTCGCCAGGAATTCTCTCGTCAATTCCTATTCACTCGAGTTATCGACTGCGGATTGATTTCCTCTCGTAGATCGTCCTCTTGCTACCTCTTCGTGGCTTTCTTCAGCTTGTCTTTACCAACCTGGTGAGATCTTTAACTCTTTAGCGGTATAATTTTTCTTATTCGAATTTAGTAGGTTGACTCGTAGCGACTCGACCTACGAACTGGTTCTAACGAGAATTTATAGTTGCTTGTTTTGTTTAAATTAAATGGAACAGTTGTCCGATCCACCATCGATTTAGAATAATTCTACCGGTTCAAACATATCGCCAACAGACGTTTCTCATAAATTCAGAAAAATCGCAACTCAATTTTCAAAAATGAAAATATTCTATCGACGCGTTTAACTATTTATTCCCACGTTAAATTGATTCTCTAATATTCTATCGGCCCGTGAAGTTCGCCAAATATCGAAGACTACACAGACACAGAGACAGCTCGCTCCCAAGTCGTGAAAGTCTCGAATCTCCGATCGGTGAGACCTTCGAAAGCCCAAGAAATGTCGAGGTAGCGAGAGCTCGTTGGACCCATAGATCTCCAGGTATCTTATCATCTGATATTTTCCACGAGCGAGTGACCTTCACCGTGGAGATAAATCATTGATCCTGCGAGACACGCCCTTCGTCCCACACCGAGCCGCAGTATATCTCGCAAAGGTCGCGAACTTGGAGCATTTTGCTAGGTTTCCCGTGAATCGAGAGAGCTGTTCGTTGATCATTGGGTTCGTTGATCAAATCGAACGTTCACGGAGAAACAGTCGCCTAACGAGCTCGTTTCGAGGCCGCAACTATGCTTTTACTTCGATCAGCTCCATACCAACGCGACGAAAAACCTGAGACTTCAGAACATGTACTCTTTTCTGTACTGTTTCGAGAAATATACGGACAAGCGACGAAAATACTTGACATTCATCGATTTTCGATGGAGACCATCCGAGATGACACCTGGATAAATATTCAAGTAGAATTCAATGTCCAAAAGTGTCTCCTGTTTGCTGATCGAGGAGCTTGAATAAAAGAAGAGATCTTTCTTTAGATTATGCAGGAAGGACAGTCTAAGTCGTAGGGTCGCGAAAATTGTGCATCCTTTGGCTTGCCGATGAGAGAATAGAGGACTCCTGTCGATATATTTATTCGAGGTGAGGAGATTGTGCATAATTCAGTGCCAGCTTACCAGGCGTTGTTATAGTCCTCTTTTTGTAATAAAAAAATAATTGCGTTCATCTTCAATTCTCTTCTGTGCGAGTCGATGTCTGAAATTGCAAATTTTAACCATTTCGATAAAAAGACTGGGTTAAACTTCACCCGAAGGAACTAGAAATTTTTAACAATTTTTAAATATAATTTTGTATATTTTGACGAGAAATTGCCAAAAATCCGAGTGTCTGCGTTAGGAATTCACCGGTTCAAAAGTTATGCGTGTTTAAAGTTGAACGATTTCAAGCGTCTAGGTGGCAGCACCACCGTAGATTTCCAAGCGTGGTTATAGAGTATAACTCTTACATTTTGAATTTATAACAAATTCAGATTTTCAAAAGCGTGCTCCCCTAGTTGCTCTAAGGTCAAAAAAGCCATAAATATTTTTATGCAGATCGAAGAATCGCATGACATGTGAATTGCTCAAATCGGTTCTCATGGAACCACCCAGTATAGCAATACGTTCGACTGGTTCACCTCCGCGGCTGGCAACAACTAACGAGCAGCTGTCTGTTCTGGTCCCGGCGACAATAACCCGTGCATTTTATATGTTCCCCGGTCGTGGTTGCTTGCATCGATGCATCGATCTTCGCCGATGCTTTTTCTCGGTGCTGCGCATCCGCGCGAGAGAGATAAGCGGCAGCCGCGTCTAACTGCCCATCATTAACGTTATCGATGTTTGCCACTTTACACAATTGCCGATATTTCAATGCGCTCGTGCAAGCTTTTCCATTTCTACGGGAACCTCTTCTTCCCTCCTTGTGAAACGGAAAAGGAATATCGCGCCGCGCCGGGGCCTGTTCCGGCCAATCTCTCGAAACCTTAGGGGCCATTAAGATCTCCCAGGACTTCTCCCCGCGTTTGCTATATTCGCAATTTATTGATAAATAGGCAGTGATGGAGCATTTCCTGTCTCTAAGACGATACGACCTCGAAGAGCTCCTGCGATTTTTCTGGTGTCTCGTTGGCTCTTTAGTTCCGAGCTTTTACCATGCTAAATATGGGTATCGGTTCTGTTCTATGCTAAAAGTGGGTATGATCCATCTCTGTCTATACTGAATGCAAAAGTGAAGCAGAAAAACCACGGCTGTGACCACTCTCGTATCCTCTCTGCTATCAACTAGCGGAACCACTGAGTAAACATTAATATGGCAGCCTTCGAATCCGTCAAAAACGCCTGAAATCGGCCAACTTTACAGGCGTGTGAGTTTTGAACCAGTGAATTCCTAACGTTGAAACTCGGATTTTTTACATTTTCTCGTCGAAATCTATAAAATTATATTTAAAAAGTTGACAAGTTTTGATCTCCCACAGTGAAGTTTAATCAATTAGATCGAAGCTAGTCTTCTCTTGATTTGAGCTACTCTCGGTGCTATCAGATTGATGCAGGGTCGTTACCAATAAAAACTAAGAGAGGTTCATCAGTCTTTGAAATTGGGACAGGGTCGCTTACGAAACCGCTTGACCGGTACCAAAGACGTCAGAAGGAAGATCAACCACTGGAAGAAAGTCGGTCTGGCAACCGCTCGAAATTTCACAGAACAGTGATAATTGGCATTGCCACTCGAAGCCGCTCGTCACGGTCAAAGTTAGCGGTGGGACCTTGGAGTCCTAGTGCCTGGAAGAGTTCAAGGCGACCGCCGAATCCAGACCACGGCGAAATTCGACACGATTGTTCGTGGAGGACCGTGAAGCCTCAGCTGACACCTTCACGGGCACAAAAACTGATAACACAAGTTTTTGTTAAATTAATAAAATTGCTTCACACGGCCGCTGTTTTCCAGGAAATCGCAATCCTTTACAAATGATTATTCTTTCACATATTCTTATCACATAGATATGCATTCTATTTGGTCTTATCAGTATATAGACATTTTATATTTTCATATAAGACTTACAGTAAAATTGACTTTGCCTTTAACACTGAAAATTCTTGCTAAAACAAATTCTTCTGTTATTAGGATTCTTTGAAAATGCCTTACGAAAATTGCGAATTAGAATATAGACTTTCAAGCATACTTTTAAGGAAAAATTGTGTTCTATATTTTCATGCAGGGTCACCTTATGTAACAAATGATATACGAAAATGACTGTCACAGTAAATAAGGAAACAATTTCAGACAGGCATTTTGCCAATAACAATATATCAACATTATTGCTAAAATATAGCAGAATAGAACTGTAGCTGATAGATCCTTAAAATTTCATAAAATTGAATGCTTAGGGTCGCATTACAGCAAAGGATACGTTCCAGCAGAATTCTGCAGAGTCGGCGTTTATTTCTTTATTCCGAGACGGAAAACGCGAGCTCCAATTTACCTTTAAAGGGTTCCACGGAATTCAAGAGAGAGAAAGGGCTCCAAGTATCGCTCGCAAGGATTCCCCCATGGATTCGCGAGAGCCGGCCGCGTTTTTGCGGGGAATAACACGGATTTGCTGCAACGGCAGCGAAAGTCTGAATAATGCATGACCGTCCCGGGGGGTATGACGAAAGAAGCGGAAGGGCGTAAATGATTTCCAGCCACTAAACCGCGGATTGCAAGAGCGCCGGCGAGCAGCATCAATAAAATAACGAATAACGCGTTCCCTTCGAGCGTGCAAAGGTTCGCTGCAGCCTTGCTGCGTAAAACCGCCGACCTTCGACGGATTCCTGCATTAGCTTCGAAACTGAAGGTCCGTGACACCTTCGAGAAACCCCTGAAGAATATTTCTCAAAACTCAAGAAGAGACTTTTGTACGACATTTAGTAAAAGTAAGCAACTATCATGAATTTTTTCTATTTATAATCAATTATTTTAAAAAATTGTTCTTCGCAGAATACAATTGCAAAACGTTAGAAACGAGAGTAAAATTTGTTGCCTTACTTCTAGTTAAGTAGAACAGAGCGACAGGGAATTTATTTTCAGCGAGAAGGAACAGTCAGAAATCAATTGTTGACAGGTGCCTGTGTACAATAGTCAACGTCTGGCTGGTCGAACGCTCAGAAACGACCGTTCAGAGGAGAAAGTATCCAGAAATCGATTCCCAGGACTACAGCCTCGCGGAGAAATCAATTTCTACACGGAAAGCGGTGCAGAAATCAATTTCTGGGACAAAGGGAGCCAGAAATCAATCTTTCTAGAGGAAACAAACGCTATTGGTCGTCACGGGCCTGGTTCACGGTCCCGTCGACGCATCGTGAACAACGTCGATAGTTATCGAGGCGCGAGCGGCCCGTTACGAGCGGATATTACGCTCAAAGACGCCCGCGGCATCGATTAAGCGATTAGAATATCGATTAATATCGACGCCAGGACGTTATCACCGGCCGATCGGCCGCGGCTAGGCCCTCCTATAGCTTATAGGAGACCATAGGAGGGCCCCGCGGACGCAGCCGGCTCGAACAACACGGTAGGAGGAAGTGCAACGCTATTATTGTATGCTAAACAATATGCCATATACGAAAAAGCAATTCACTCGCGGCGCTCCGGGAAAATAGCCGAGTATTCAGGCTTTCCTTCGACGTGCACGGTTTTGCGAGACCTCGAATCATCCCGCGGGATCGATGATTAACGTGCTCTTGAAAGGTTGAAGGACGCGCGCGCCTGCTCGACGATCGTATATTTTATCGTCGGATCCTTGAGCGGCTCCGTGGAATTCGTTTTTGATTGATGCGCTCCGTCGAAGTGAGAATTTAGGTTGACTCGTTCGATGGAGTTTTGATAGATTCATTCAGTAGAATCATGGATTTCCATGGATACATTCATCGGAATTCAGAATCTTTTATAGATACATTCGACAGAGTTAGGGATTTCGATAGATCCACGTACGGTGGTGTAAACGTCCGTCGTCGTTCATGACCATAAATGAGTTTAACGTCGAACAATTACATTTCTGTTCGAGTAATGTCGAAGATTATCGAAGGGCTTCTTCTCAGGGTTAATAGCGAAGCACTAGCGTCTATCGCCGAGGGTATTACAGCGAAATAGGATTTTTCCCGTGCTCGTACCGCATCAGTTTTTTCTGGTATCTCCGTTACACTAATGTTTAAGTATAATTACAGGCATCGAGCGGCAAGTGTTACGGCAATTTCCATACATCACTATAACGCGGCCGCGGAAACGAATCGAGCCAGCTAATTTCTAATAAGGAAGTGTTGAGAGGCGATCTGGTGGTAGTCTCGCGGAGGTAAATAGAGGGAAGCATTTATATTAATTGAACGGGGAGGCGAGTAGGAGCGACACACGTGTGCGTGTGCGTGAAAGGGAGAGAGAGGAGAGGATTCTCCGGAGAATATCGCAAAAAATTTGCGAAGGGAGGGATGGGAAGAGAGCCGGTGGGCAGGAAATTAAGAGGAAAGTGCGAGAGAATCCAGGGGGAAAAACAACCGGTTCGAACGGCCACGGGAGGAAATAGACGTAGGCAGATGAGAATTATCGAAGGAATGGGTGGAACCGGGAGATTGGGATTGGTTCAAACTCTTGGAACGGCGTTTAAGCGTCCGTTTTCTTGCTACGGCCGGTCCAAAGTGCTCGGCCATCGGCTTATGTTACGCTATACTGATCCCGGTACCACAAAAACTTGTCTCGAATTCATTCGAGTGGAGTTTTCTTCGTTGTGTCTCGCGTTTTACGACTGTGTCTACAGGCCGATTCACGATTCACGGACATCGATGCGTAGATTAATCACCGGCGCAGACCGGTTCTGTGGCACCAAGAAATTTTCATATTAATCAAACTTGACGCAGTCTTCGTCTTATTTACGTCGGAAAACCTTTTCGAGACGACTTGGACGAATCTTTCTCCCAGAGATTGCCAGAGGTCCTATCAAAATGGAAATTTGCACGAAAAGCGACAGTACAAGCATTATTATATGCGTTTTCTGGACTCTAGAATAGTTTCTAGAATAGACTCTACAAGAGTTTTGATGAAGAAAGTGATCGGAATTCTTTGAAGAGTAAAATGTATTCTAATTGTTTGTAAATATTCAGTAAATTCGCAAAGGACGAAAGACAACGAGAAGTTGATCGTTTCGAAAGAGCCCAAGGCGATAATTTATCTGTTTATCGGGTTTTTAAATCTAACAGCTTAACCAGCACGGAAACGTGTTAAACAGAACAAGAGTGTACCTTAATCTGCGCGCACAATAAATACCGAGGCTGTGTTACAACCGCTGTGGAAATGCTCGCAACAGTTCGCGGAATGTACAACAAGTTTTGTAGCTTGTATATCATTCAATTAAATGAGATCTGCGCGATCTATTCGAACCCGTGGTTAACCCGCTCGGTACAGATGGACTGGTGCCCTCGGGTTGAAAGAAAACTGACATTTCGTCGTTCGCCGATTGAGCTAACATGCTCGTTGCACATTCGTTTCCACTCTTTCCAATCGCAGCGCTTTATCCGATTCGTTTCTTGAAATGTAAATTAATTTTCTTTAACACATCACAGATGAATGCAATATCGTTCTAAAAAGTGAAAATCGTGACGCAAGAACTTTACATGTATTACTGAAATTGATATACATATATTGCTGATTGTTTGGTGCAAGAGTTAAGTATTCAAGTTTTGAACAAAGTTAAATAAAATTCTGTCTGAATTTCTGAAATTCTGCCATTGTAATCGTTTCAATAAAGTTATTGAAGAATAAACAACTCATATATATATCCACGATCTAATCATTGGCCTTTTTCCTTTCATCGACTCGCTTCAAGCAATGAGTAACTGCAATAAATTCTTAAACATTCGGTAACAACTCAGCTCTTCGAAAAAATTCCCATGTACGCCATACAAAAACAGACCGATCAATCATACAACAAAAGCAAAAGCTCGAGTCTGCACGATTTTATGCAGCGTGAGCCTCTCGAGTTCCCAGGAATGGGTAAGATCAGACTCCCAGTTCTCGGGCGTTCACGTTTACACGAGAGCCATCGATCGCACCGTCAGAACGCAGATAATAGTTCACGATCATCGAAAGAAGACAACGTCGTAGCACCGATCGTCGGCCGATGCCGAGCGATTCGCAATTCGCAATTAACCGCGCGTGACGCGCGGGGCCCGTATCTCCGCGAGCGCGTTGCTAATGTTCCGTTCGATTTTTATGGTCACGCAATAGTTTACGAGGCTCTCGTGGCTGCGCTCGAGCCACGTTCGAGCGGATCGCGCGAGCGCGCTCTCCTCGTAATGCACTCGGCTGCATTCGCTCTCACGCGGCTCTCGCGCTTACTCGCTCGGAAAATTATCCAGTAACCCAGTGACACTGTGGAAAGCGGCGCGCGCGCTGCCTTTCGATCCGTTCAAACCTTCCCCGCACTACTGAACCGATCAAACTGATCCACAATCCGTACATCCTGATCCAGGAATAAAATCTTCCTGTGTTGCTGAAAAACCTGACATCTTTGACAATTTTTGTTTAAGAAACTGTTGGACTTTGTCAGTTCCATAATTTACGGGTTTGCTAACGCGCATTTGAAGAATAAGCAGGATTTTTTTCAACCCAAAATGTTAATTTTCTTCGGAAATATGAACATTTAAGTACATGTATACAAGCACACCTTCAGGTAAATTGTCTAAAATCAGCAATGAATTTTATTGTACATAGCAATATTTTTATATAATGTGTCTGTACAACCTTGTTAATTCATCGTAACAACAACTTCGTGCGATCATGTTCAAAACGGACCTAATATTAATTCTGTTCTTCGAACGTGTTAATAAAATTCACGGTACCGCGGGTTAATTGATGTAAAGTAATTAAACGTGAGCGAACCGCCTCGGTAAACGCTTTCGCTACGCAAAGAGCATTAGCCTCGTGCTCAAGTTTGCTAAAATATTTGCATCCCCGGTCTCGTAGGTAGCATTCGCTTCGTGAGATCCGCAGTCTAGTCATTCCTGCCGCATTTTACGAAGTTCCCCGAACTTTTTGATCCCTCTTCCTTAGCCCTCCGGTTGCCTGTAATACTCTTTTGATAGTCGCCGACCAGCTTCTCACGGGAAACTCGCATTGAATTTCGTTCTCCGGCTGCTTCTAATAATCTTTTAATGGTCCCAAGTGGCTCCTGATGGGATCTTCGCATTGATGTTTCGCTGTCTGGCTTCTTCCTCGGCCCTCGTAATGATTGCAACTTAGCTTCTCGTGGGATCTACCTCGAATTCTAGGCATCGCGCGCTGATCTCTCGCTTGCAACTTTTAATCATCCCTCGTAATAAAGAATTACAAAAATTAATTTTAGAGACGTTAGAACAATTTGTTTCCTACGCTTGTGGTGCCACCTAGCAGATCCACTGGTTTACCAGTCAAAAACTGTGGAAATCGCTGGACTTTGAACATCCATAACTTTTCAACCAGTAGATCCCTAAGATTAACCCATGGATTTTCAGCATTTTCTCGATAAAATCTACAGGAGTATGTGGAAAACAGTTAAAAATTTCTGGTTTCCTCAGACAAAGTTTAACCCACTTTTCAGACGGACTGTTTTATAGTTTTATCCAATTTCCAACAGGATTTTTAATTTTAACGTTCGAGTTGAAATACCGTCTTTGTCAACTTGGTGAAATCCATATAGATTTTCTAAATTTCCTATGCTTTTGAAATAATTTCTGTGTATATAGAAACATTGGTTGCAGGTTTCAGTAGTTTTATGGTTGTGTGGCTCCCAGTTTCTAGTGCGATCTTTAATCTTAATATTTAACTTGGAGTATTGTCTTCATGAAGCAGAGTTCCTGAATTTTTAGCGTTATTAAAATAAACTCTGTCTATGTGGAAGCATCATTTGCAAGTTTCAGTAGTTTTATGGCTGGCTGTAGCTGTGTAGGAGCGCCGTAGTTTGTCTTGGTCCGACGACTATCTTCATCTACCTCGAACTACTACAGTTAGTCATGCTCCGAAGGGCAGCCTTGTCTAAATACTAGACTCCACGGTCTGCAGATCATGCTTCGCCTAGCCAGGAGTCCTTATTGCAACCTGAAGGTTATACCCATCCACCGAAAACATCGAAGCTTCTGTCGGTCCACAAAAACTATCTATCACTAAACTATCTACATATACAATATGAATTTCATATACATCTAGCATGTATAAAACGAGACACTATCTGTATCTCTTGGTTGTTATGATTTCCATAGACGTTATAAATAACAGCAATCCAGGAGCAAAGCGAAAAAGACCTAAAGGGACACCGTTAGGTTAGTTTAATCCTAACGGTGCCACGCTATTGGAAAACTACCGATCGGTTGCGGTCCGAGTCACACTTTCGCCGGGATAATTTATCGTTGGGAAATTATGGTCACTCGATCCCTGGGAAAGCCAAATATAAACTCGCATGTGCGATTCAGTTTGCAACTGCTTGTTCGATCATCGAAACGTGCATCGAATGTTTGCTTGAATTACACGCAGAATTGTGCGTTTTATATTAGGGCTATGAAACATATGTTGCAGAAGAATGTTGCGACATAAACTCACGGAAATGTACCAGTGGCTGTTGCATAACAATTTTTATACGCATTTATTACAAAAATTGAGACAATCTACTTATAAATAATGAATTTCCTTCCATATTTCTGCAAGGTGAAAGAAACAAAAATGATCACAACCATTACTGCTTTGAAATGCAATTTAGCCATTTGCCTTTAAAAAAATGGACACGTACAATATTGGTGGAATAAAGTAATTACAAATCACGTGGCGTGAGTCACCCAACATTTAAACCTGAAACATCGTTGTTTCTAATGGCGGAAATAATTTTTTTCTTCAAAT
This sequence comes from Lasioglossum figueresi, assembly GCA_028455805.1. Classification (NCBI taxonomy): domain Eukaryota; kingdom Metazoa; phylum Arthropoda; class Insecta; order Hymenoptera; family Halictidae; genus Lasioglossum; species Lasioglossum figueresi. The sequence goes on along the minus strand of CM052189.1, from coordinate 8,469,138 downwards.
CACTGCAACATTAGGGCCCATAAAAAGACAAATTCTCAATGTAATATATTATCCTTGAAATGACAATGTTTATTTATTTCGTGTTAGCAAATGTACACGAATAATTTGTTGAAGTATGTGTTCAAAATGGTGCTTACTAGTAGCGACACATTTCTGTAAAGAATTCTCTGAAGGTCATTCGAAGGGCAACATATTCAAAATCCTGGAATCTCTGTTTATATTGGCTGCACTGTTATATTAACAAAAATACACAGTGTAGTACATAACCAGCATCGTTCAATGCTTCCAATATCTCTGCAGGTTTGTATTCGATCGATCCAGTTTTCCGATAAATGCGTAAAATCCGCTACGACCAAGCATTGTGAACGCAACATCCTGTGCTCGCGAACAACGCTCGCGGGAACCGAAAGAAGCAAGCGTCGGCCTCGTTGATCGTCCAATAATGGCGAGCTGATGGGAAACTAAATCGACGGAATCGCCGGAATGATGGTGTTCCCAAGATTGCTCAATAGACACAAATTAATAGGAATATCAGGCTTCCGTTCGCGTAGCGTGTAAAAACCTCGGGGTACGATCGAGCGACGCGGAGAGGAGCGGAATGGTGGCGGTGCAAAGCGGAATGGAAGCGGAGCGAAGCAGAGCGTCGCGATTACATAGATGCTCGTCATCGCGCGGAGGACGCCGGGGCCTCAGGCCCTAAGAGAGAGAGAGAGAGAGAGAGAGAGAGAGAGAAAGAGAGAGAGAAAGAGAGTGGGAGAGAGATCGTTTAATCGGTTCGCCGGTAACTCTCGCCGCGGTAAATAAATAACATTGTATTACACCGTCGCCGGGCCCGGTGTGTGTTGCTAGAGCCGAGGCACAGTCGAGAGAGCTGGGTTCCACATCTCACGGAAGACGAACGAACGCGGGGATCGTTTTCCCAGGCGTTGCACTCCCGTTATCGTTATCCTCTCACACGTACGAATGCGGGATCGGTGAGCGGCGCCGATCCTGCACGCGTCCAACAGCCATAGAGCGAGAGAGCTGGAGACTGCTTCGAAATGCCGCGTTACGTCCTAACGGTGATCGATTTTCCGGGGCGCAGGGAACCGACGATACCGATCTACCGATCTCCCCGATCGATACTCGACTAGTCTTTTTCGCTGGTATTCGTGCAAA
>CM052189.1:8274161-8467880 GCA_028455805.1 Lasioglossum figueresi | reverse complement strand
TTCCGTGTAAAATCAACTAAAGAATGGATCGTTTGTTTGATACTCTTCTCATCCCTTATAAACTTGGCAGATTCTTGTTAAATTCGTGACTTAAATTAATGTTTCGTTTGAACGAATGTTCCGTGTAAAATCAACTAAAGAATGGATCGTTTGTATGATACTCTTCTCATCCCTTATAAACTTCGTAGATTCTTGTTATATTCGTGATTCGAATTAATGTTCCATTTTAATGAATATTTGGTATAAAATCATTTTTCGTCGAAAAATAATAAAATTGAGAATACAAGTCGGATAGAGAGAGTATAAAGTAAAGAATAGAAAAACGAATTTCTCATAGAAAATTTACATTGAATTTCCCAGGAAGGGAAAACCAGGGCTCCGTTTCATGTGGTCACAGTTTCAGGGGAACAGCGAATTCCTCGATCAGGAAAGCAGGCTTAGAAAGGAGCATCGGAGGTTAGCCCCGTTGCACAATCAACGGGAGCACGGGGGAACGAGGGAAGCGATCCCCCTCGAAATCAATTAGAAAGATGCATTGCACCGGCTCCAATTAAGTTTTCCCCGGCGACAATGATGAATAGCGGTAGGCGTTTATTGCGGGCAGCGCGCCGATTATAAAGGTCATCGAGTGAAAGTACGCGGCCAATTAATACCGATCGATACCGCGGTCGATCCACTTCGATAATAATTGGTGCTCGCGCGAAAATCCTTCCTCGTGATCCTGCGCAATCGGTACGTGACCATCTTCCGACGCTCTTTCGTCTTCCTTGTACGCCCTGCTCGCGAACTGGCCCAACGGGTCACTCAACTTTTATTGAAAACATGAAACCTATAGAACACATTCCCTCTTTTATCGTCCCTTTCAATTCATAAGAAATTTACTTGGTACTTTCAATTCGTAATCTTGGTACAGCAAAGCGTTGATCTACGAAAAACGCTCGGATGCGTGCTGTTTCTTAGATCGAGTAGATCAATACAAGTCGGTACAAAATAAAAATGAATAATATATTCACTTTGTTTTCAACACACGAGTTCTAGTCGATGAACAAAATGTCCTCCTCTGTTTGGTGTTCACAAAATGAAATATCAAAATGGGACATTCACCCGACTTCGTATAGGCCACACTAACCTAACCTAATTATACAGAATTTTGAAAAATCCCCTCCCGCATGTACTCGATGTAATACACCACTCTCGGTTGAAGATTGCATCCTGCAATGCTCTTCTCCTTCCAAAGACGTCGCTTGGCTATCCCTAGCAAATTAAGTGAATGCCTCAGTATTAATAAGAACATTATCCAAGTCATATTATTTCTAAAGTCCACCAACATTTACCACACCCTGTAATCATGCATACAGGGTGCCTCAAAATTCTTTCAACATTCGGAAATGGGAGGTTCCTGAGATCATTTGAAGCGACATTTCCCTTTGCAGAAATGTCGTCCGCGGTTTTGTGTAGGAGTTATTAACGAAAAATACGGACCAAACGTTGCCGTTGGTTGAGCCAGAATCAATTCGCTATAGCCGCGCTCTGATTGGTCCGTGTTTTTCGTTAATAACTCCTAAACAAAGCCGCGGACGTCATTTTTGCAAAGGAAAATGTCGCTTGAAATGATCTCAGGAATCTCCCATTTCCGGATGTTGAAGGAATTTTGAGACACCCTGCGTAACAACTTCAAATCGATCTCCCCATAATGCGCTTATATCTATTTCTAAGTATAAGGATCTTTTGTAATCATTTGTTATAATCCTTGTGGTCGCTAATGACCTTGACGTCGATGCGATCTGTATGAATAAATAAAAGTAGAATGGGGCCTTGTATGATCTTTTGCTGTGTAAGACAGTTTAAGGGGGTTCTTAACCGAGAACAACAGACTGAAAACAACAAAAGAAAGGTCTCGAAGGGCCGCAAGAAAACGCAGGAACAAATGGCACGGAACGAAAGCCGGAGAACTGCGAACTGCACGGCACGTGCACGTAGGCGAACGACCAGGTAACCTGGTGCATATGTCGACCATGCATTCGTCCCTTCGCGCGTTGCACAAAGCGCATTGTTGCAATCGGTCGACCCAGATCGCGTGCGGTCGAGCCGAGCCGATTCGATTCGATTCGAGCTGAGGCGAGTCGCCTAACCGTGGACCTTTTTCCATGGACGGCCGATTATCCTATCGCGAGCTCGAATGCTCGAATCGCACGCGTCCCGTGCCCTTCGATCTTCACCTTCGAACAGCGTTTTCTACTCCGGGATCACGCTTATCTCGCCTTGTACTTTGTTGCCAATTGCGTGAGGCGTGATCGTTCCACGCTCGCACAACCGGCGTGGTATGTACACCTCGTTGCGATGCGTTTGCCAATTTGTTGGCTATCCAGAAAATAAGCAGTTATTTCTTCTGCTGAAAAAAGACTCCGCTCTCTCTACTATCTGCTTCAATACCATGTTCAATACTATGTTTCTGAATTTTTTTGGGAAGAAGTGATACGCCTGGGAACCGCTACGATATTCAACCGCATCACGGAACCTCTAATCTGATATTACGCGAAGAAAATTTTCAATAGTTGATCTTCAAATCTTTGAAACGATTGTACCTATAAAAATATTAAATACACTACATAATGTGCCCCTTCGAGCCATGTAACTTTTGTATACGACACTTTTTCGTAGAACGCATGCTTTGGCAGTTATAGAGGTACGAAGTGAGAAAAATGAATATACAAGGGTTATGAGGATTAAAATCGACAGCAGTTCTCTAACGTTTTTAAAAGAGCATAAAACATTGTTGAGTGAATAAAGACCTAAGTATCCAGCTGTCTGTAAAATAGTAATTTGTTTAATACTAGATTTATGGAACACTAAAAGTGACTATCTTACATTGTAAAAGTAATCAGAATGTATATCCAAATTTTGAGTAATCTTTTAAACAGTATAGAAAGAAATGAATTTGTTGAATAATTCCTCGTAGATGCATCTTTAGATTCTCCATAATCATAAATTAAATCGCATGTTAAGATATTGACCATGCAGTCGAACGAACAGTTGCGGGAATGCAATAAAATCGAAGCGATACATTGAATGAAACAAACGGAAAGTCAAAGTTTATCACGGTTATCAAACCGATCAAAAGCCTCGGTTTCCGTTCCCACGAATTTCATTGGCCGGTAAGAGCGCCGAGAGGCGCACGGTCAGCCAAGATTTAACTAAGATCCGCGTATTAGTATGCCCGACTAGTATAACATGGTAGAGAAACGGTACATGGGACCGCGACAAAGGCCGCGGAGGTAACTTATGGGTATGAACTCTGCAAAAGGACTTCCTGTATGACCTCTGATCGGGAAACAAGGCCGTGGCCGCGAGCTGGGTCGATGCACGAGCTCGATGGCAAGTGCGGAATATTCGAATATTACTCGGACGACTTGTTTTTACTCTGGAAAACCATCTTGAACTTCGGAGACTCGAGATAATGATCAGCGATTAGACGACACAGAGATAGCTTTTGTGATTGGTAGCAGCGAAGCAATTCGAAGAATTTGCTTTTAGACACTGTGCGAGGCTAGGACTGTGTACAACAAGGCTGAGTCCACTACTGTGAAAATTAAAAATGTCACACGGTTACAAACATAGAAGGACATTTCGGCCTTCAATAATTTTAACAAGATAGACATACTATATTCATAAATTATTTTAAATTGTCGACTGTTCTAAAGTTCATCTTCTCATTTTTCTCGTAAATACCTATAAGTCAATAATATCTCATTAAACAACTATTCTCAGTTTCTCAGTATCAATAGGATTTATATGTCTAGAAAAATTATTTGAAAAATATGTTCCAGAGAACTAATAATGCTTTTGAATGCTTAAGGACTGCGTCTCCTAGGCAGACGACACTCGCGCGAGACTGCACACAATCACCACAGTACACTCACAAACCGCTAGACCACGTATACGTACGCGAGGATTGCAAGGGTCCGGGATTCCACTTCTGATTTCTCAATAATGCAAAGACGGGGTTTCTTATTAGTCAAAATCGGTAGATAAAAGATCAATCTAGGGGGCTATTTGCCTCGAAAGTCTTACTTTTACGTTTACGACGCGTAATTCTCATTATTCGGTAGCATATCGACAGCCACGATAGGCGGCAGCACCGTCGCCTCTCCATTGCTACTCGCGGCTCCGCGACATGCTGCAGAATAATGAGAATTACGCGTCGTAAACGTAAAAGTAAGACTTTTGAGGCAAATAGCCCCCTTATATTGATCTTTTATCTACCAATTTTGACTAATAAGAAACCCCGTCTTTGCATTATTAAGATATCAGGAGTGGAATCCCCGGACCCTTGCAATCTTTGCGTACGTATACGTGGTCTAACGGTATGTGAGTGTACTGTGGTGACTGTGTGCAGTCACACGCGAGTGTCGTCTGTCTAGGAGACGCAGTCCTTAAGTCGATCTCGTACTGTATTAGCAATGAACGTGCTTAATATACGAAGTATTTCCATCTAATCTAACCAACTTTATCAAATAAATTTTTCCTTGACAAACCTGTACGAAGAACCGACATTATCGAAATGTTTAATCATTTTTCATCGGAACATCTTCGTCTACGCGTAATTACGACTTGAAGGAAGATGAAGAATCTGTAATGGACTGCAAGCTTTTACAAACAGCACAAAGTTCACCGTGGTTATTCGGTAAGAAGTTTTGCTGGCACGGCTTCTTGGGCATGATAAACGGTGGCAGGTACAACAATGGGTTCATTACCGAAAGTTTGGGCCAGTCTGGGCCCCCTGGCGGATCTTGGGCTCTGCGAACGGGTCCAGGTCATTGGCCTTTGCACACAAATTCCCAGCACACGGCAGCTGCCCTCGCGAAAAGAACACGTGCACCGGAGAACGTGTACCTTTAACGAGAAAAGCCTCTTGCAATCTTTGATCCTCAACCTTGAGGGCTCTAGTCACCCCTTGTACACAAACTGTTAAATAAAAATAGACGTCAGAACATTTTTCGAACGACCATATCCTACATTTTGCTCAATTACTACTACAATTTGCAAGTTACACTTTAACACATTAGGTTTACGTCATTTCTAATTTATGGACATCGAGATTGTAAAGATCCACGAGGAATTATTCAACAAATTTAATTCCTTGGGTATGTAACAAAATGACTAAAAATTTGGATGGACACACTCTTGTTAATTTTATAAATTAATCTAGAATATGTCTCTGCGGTAGATTAATTTCTACTCCATTTATTTTAAACGACGTCAAATTCAACATCATTTCTAGATTGCTAAGGTCAAGCAAAATATAAAATGACGGCTATAACATCCTTGTTAATACTAGACAGCAAAGGCTTCGACAGTTTCATTCGACCTATAACCAGATCCATTGAAATCTTGAAGTATCTTCTTTTGCATTCCATTTAAGCCTTTATGTATCAATTTTCTTTTACACTGTATTCAAATCTTCAGCTATCAATTATCGTCTGCATTCCAGCCATACCTTTAGATATCATCTTTCTTTCATGCTCCATTCAAATCTTTAACTATCGATTGTCTTCCACGCACCTTTAAACCCACTTCATTCAAATGAATGCCAATCCTCTTATTGGATTCAATACAAGTAGCTTATCATTCGATAATGTCTGGGATTCAGCATCATTCTGTAATCACCTCTCAAGGGGACGCAAGTAGGACATTTTTGATAAAAGTGTGACACAACTTATGCACTAAATGTTTTTTCGATATAACCATTTGAAGGAATAAAAACAAATCTCAAGTTGAAGCTCACTTTTCGACATCCAAGGGTCCCCCCTTAAATGACACGTTTACAATTTCGAGTTTAAGTGCACTCAACTGCTATCACATTCTAGGGTCAAATAAATTAAAAGCCCTGTTCAGGGTTTACAACATACGATCCTAGAATAACAAAATCCTGACATAAACAAATTGAAAACTACCCGAAGGTTAAAAGCAGGTTCTACCAACAGACCAATCCTAAATTGCATGTTCAACGTTTCCGAAGCAGACGAAAAATCCTGGTCGTCGACGGTCAGTCTCAAACTAGATTTATAGCGCTCTCATCCCCGGGACAGATCGCAGGACAGTCTGTCGACCTGGAAGACGCGATACAGACGAATCCTCCGAAGCTGACGAGCCGAAACACTTGGTAGAATACGGTCACGGTAGTTTCTCACGAGGCTGTTTCGCAGGGCTGCCTCTTCGCAGTTACCCCGTCGTCGGTAGAAAGGGGATCTAGCCAGTTAAATTTGCACATCGAGCCCGTTTCTGTTCCCCGCAGCTAGGAATAGCGTTTCAAGAACATTCGCCGGTTCAACGGCCGATCGTTTGCGGAGCCCTTCAAGCCTTGGCAGCAGCGGAGGAGAGCGCCGGGGCGTCATATCTTAGTCAAGGATCGTCTCAAAGGAAACACTTCGCTTTCGGACTGTTCGCGATTGGAGAACGCTCGCCAATCACGCTGAAAACCGTCGCGGCTCGTAAAGACGCAGCATCATATTACTTGTGTAAACCGGCGTAAACTAGCGTAAACCAACGTAAACTAGCGCAAACGAGCGCAAACGAGCGTGACGCGCGGTCCGCAAACAAAGCAGACCCGCCGAACGGCTTCTTCGTCTTCTTTTCACCTGTTTTGCCCGAGTTTCGCGCGTGCCTTCTAAATCTTGCTACCCCTCGCGTCGCCAGCCTTGCGCACGATGGGAATCCTCTGGTGCATCTGCAGCGGAATCGTTAATAACGATGGTATGACAAAAAGAATCTCTCGCTCGTTGTATACACGACGCTTGCAGAGAACGTTAAAATTTTATTATGGTTAGACGCCAATATCGTCTGCCAAATTATATAAATATCAGCTTTGCGGCTAGAGGAGCCGAATAATTTGTTTCTATTTTTATGTCGGTTTTCTAACAACATTTTCTACGACAGTCAGCAACATTGTACTTCCACAGATGTAAATGGAAATCTGTAGCAACTTTTTATACCGATGATTATTTAATACAGTTTGAACTTCATGATGCATTAAAAAATTATTCAACAGTAATTTTTATCTTGAACTTGCAAGTTACCTTTAGGACATTCTTTTTTCACCCACCGCGGAGCCCGGGTCCATTTTAACCCTTATTATTCATATCGTCATTCGCTAACTCAGTTGCTAGCGAATCAATTAAATGAACAACAGCTGCGATAGAAACAATAGAAAGATTGATTACTTTACGAGAAGTACCTTCAAAAAAATGTTTCATTTAACCTTTTCAGTATACTCATCCAAACTTTGTAGGCTCATAAAACGCGCAGTCTAATCATAACTCATTGACAACTCAATAATCGCAAGACAGATTCCCCGTCACAGTGAGTTAACTCGAAGATGGATGAACTCTAGCAGACAGCAGTGTCTACAATAGAAATTTGACGAACCCATAAAGGTGTGAAAATATTTTTCGTTCGTAGAGGAGTCTATTGTCCATTTTTCTTTTTTGGCTGTAGATAATTTGTCCCAGGCGTCAATGAGTCGTGGCCATTGTCTCTGGAACCACGAGCATCCGTCGACAAGTGTTTTAACAACCCATTTCGGTCGCAGTTGTGGCTGGAGCATGCATTACGTACATACAGCGAGCTTCATAAAGGAAGTCCTTTATTGGCTGTTAATGTCGACGCGTGGCCACAAAGACGCACACACGCTGCAATCGGCCGACAGAAAAATACGCTCTCGCTATTGTCCCAGTGCCGTGGTGCCCTTACATTCGAGTATGAATATGACTACGATGATACCCGCACGTGTGGGACGCTTTGTTCCTCCTCGTCGGTCTGTCTCACCCTGCAGTGGCGTAGGACTTGCGTTTCAACCGATCGCCTTTCATAGGTGGGACCCTGTTCACGCTTTTCACCATTAACCCCCTGCACTACAACTTTTTTGGATCTACGAGCAGTAGAATTTTTGCAATTTATTGAAAGAAAAAGAAAATGTACTAGATCATTGGAAAAATAAGCCCTTCTCTAGAAAAGGTACAATTTGTGCTAATCAAAATGTCATGCTATCGTCTCACACAATTCCAATATAAAATAATCTCTAATTCGAATATTGGGTTGGAACGAAAGTTCGTAGCGTTTGTAAATTAAAATTGAAAGCCACAATTCAGATGTTTATTCATAGATTTATTCGATAACATATTTTCCATTCTGTTCTATTACTCTTTGCCATTCTCGAGGTAACTTCTCGTGTTATTGAATAAACGTATGAATAAATGCCTTGATTTTATCTTCGATTCTTAATTTGAAAACGCTCCGAACTTTCTTCCCAACCCAATGAAACGTCACGATAAAAATTAATTTCCACACCTAGTCACAAGGGCTGACATCGAAGTCAACGAATTATACTTTTCATCCAAATATGCGAAATTGGTGAACACTTTAGGGGATGATTTCAGGCATTAAAATTCGATATAAAATCGTACAATTCAGATAAAACGTCACGATAAAATTGAATTGCCACACCTGGTCACATGGACCGACATGAAAGTGATTGAATTACACCTTTCATCTAAATATGCAAAATTGAAGAACACTTTAGGGGTCGGCTTCAGGCATCACAGCTGTCAGAATTGAAAAGGTTCCTGCGAATCCTCCGTGTTCCTCCGAGCGAGAAAAACGACCCACCAGTAAATGACGCCGCGAAAACACGCGCCAGTCGGTGACATTGTCTCCAAAAAAATAAACGTATGCACGCCCATTGTGCGAACCCGATCCGCAGAAGAGTTTTTGTCCGACCGTGTGCGCGAGCTTGAGAAATACCTACAGTCAGTCTCATAATTGACGGCACACACTTTAAATCAGAAGCTACAATCTTTCTGCCAAGCTAGATGGCTTGAGTTACTCTATGATATGTAATGAACATTTTGGAAAAATTACGTTTAGTCTGAATTACGCAGAAAATAGTGAAACCTGCTATTCAAAGTTTTTTTATTTGGGCTTGCGGCAAAAATATAAAATATCTTGTAGATTCAAATAAGAGTTAAACTTCACCTGAGGAAACCAGAAATTTTTACCTCTTTTTTATATAATCCCGCAGATTTGACGAGAAAATGCCGAAAATCCCAGTTTTAATCTTGGGAATCCACCAGTTCGAAAGTTATGCGTGTTTAAAGGCCAACAATCTTTACCGTTTTCGACAGATAAGGGCGCCTCCATATTGGTGTGTAATCAGTGTCGCGCGTCGTCTACTGAGCGGAGCTGCTAGATAGCACAAGCGTAGAAAACTAATTGTTCTAACTTCTGAAAAATGATTCCAAGTCGTACGGTTCAAAAACTTATCGGCTTTTTGAAAATGTCCGAGTATTAATGCTTCGGTACCGGTGAATTTCTGGGAGGAAAGAATGAAGACGCGAGCGAGAGACAAATGACAAGGAAAAATGTAATTAGCACTTTTTCCAGAACGTTCGGTCCGCTTTCTATTTATAACGCTTTCGATCGCTGCACCGACCGAACATGATCGATCGGCCGCCGATTATTAATAACGACGCCAAGGCCGCTGTCGTCCCGGGGTACACAGGGTTCGCACAATTATGGCCGGGTGAAATATTTCATCGGGACTCACGTAATTGCCGCTTACCAGTCGGAGTGATAAATAATTTGCAAATATGACCGACACGGCGCGGCTACATTGTGCTGGTTGCTCTCAGGGGCGGGAATCTGCTCGCGGAGTCGCCTTGAGATTTATCGGTCGCGTCTGTTGCCAAAGTCGACCTCGAAAACCGGCGTCTTTTGTCTCGCGTCGTTCCCTCCATCTATTTTTCTCCCAGGGGGCGAGGAATGATACGAGAAAAATCACCGATCGCCGAGCAAGCACTCTATTAACCCGTCTCTCTCCTCCTCTCTCTCTCTCTCTGTCTCTCTTCTCCAGTTCGATCATCGATCGGAAATCACACGGCTCGATCGGGAATCTCCGCGGCGCGGCGTGATGTATCGTTTCAATTTGTCGAATGAACTTGTTATTGTCGGGACCGTGACGGGCGAATTTGTTAAACGTCCCTGCAATTAAAAGATTATAGATTGAAATTGAAAAAGGGTCTCCTCGTCTCGGTGGATTCGCGATTAAAAATCGGCTCGCCGCAACCTACAATCTTCTGCGACCATCGGATCTGCCTTTCGGTTTCTTCATCCTCTCGCGTTTTAAACCGTGGAACGGATAGAACAGGAAGGAATAAATTAACGTGCGGAGGAAAAACACGGTCCAAGAAAGACGGAAGTTTCAGGAAAAAATGGAATCGGCTCGAGGAACGATTGATTAAAACGTCCAGCCGGGTTTTTAGCGAACGAATCACGAGCAAACGCGCCGCGCTAAATCTTCGCCACGTAATAATCAGTCTGGAGGCTCGTAATTCTTAACTGCGAATTCGACGTGGATGCTGGGAAGCTGAGACACCAGCGGGAGGCGTGTCGCATAGCCAGACAGAACCGGAGATCATGGTCTCGAGACGCGTTTCCTTCGTTCCTACCCATTTTTTCATCCAAGCGATTCGTCCGTTCTCTCTACCTTTCTCATTTCGTTCGACGCGTTTCCTCGCTCGATACCAGAACGATCCTCGTTAATTGTCTTTTTCAGCCCTATTTTCCTCCTTTTGGTTCTCCACCCCTTCATTTAGAATATTGCACTCCATTAATTACGAGGGGATTGCTGATTTTAATGCGCTTGCGCGAGCCGACTCGAGTGCTCTGCTTTTGCCGAGATCGGGATAAAGATGAGTGATCCAGAACTGGGATTTTGTATGTATCAAATTATTAAAAAAAATATATATTTATTACGATAATTATCAGTAGATAGGAATAATTTTTTAATGAATTTTAGAAGAAATTTCATCGCGATATCTGTTATGGATCAAGAGTTGTAGTAAAATGTCATCTTCTCGATTGCGTTTCGCGATTGCAATTGAAACATCAACGAGTCCTGGTGTTAAAACGACTCTTTTACTGTCCGCTGGTCTTGTAATAAATGAAAAGTCTCTCTGTAAAATCACTAATATTATTACTAATTACTATACTGACTAGTAATTAACTAATATAACTAGTCATAACAATTAATTACCTAACTAATATTATTACTAATGTAAAATCACTAATATTATGATTCCGGCGCTGGAATTGGATCGTTAGCGGGATGACTTACGGGGAAGGTGAACTATGTTTGCTCGTTCGTTTCATTACCTTGCTCTGATTTGGGCTCTACACATTCGAGAGATAGGATACAGCTTTGTAGCTTCGATCGTTACGATATTTGATCTCCTTCACGGATAACGTCATACCAGATCAGGCCCGGGCAGTGCTGCCAGATGATATCCAAACGGATACCAATCCCTCTCCTCCTTTTCCCCTTCCACTATCCCATTCGACAACCATGAACACACTCCAGCGTCCCCCGCTAAGACCGTAGACTGGTTGCGCAGTCGCGCAACGTGTCTGATCATCAGAGAGGGGGTACCTGTATTCCCCTCGACTTTCTCGATCTGGCTGCACTGGGCCCGGGGAACTTCTTCCCCGCTGTCCCTTCACTACCACCCACCACCAGTGTACCGGCTCCCCCACTGTCAACTATTTCATTTTCCCCTACCGTGCTTTGCCTCGCGTGACTGCGAGGATACGGCCTCCTATACACTCCTTTCTAGTATATTTTCCAAATACCGCAACATACGCTAAATTACAAATACTTTGAGAAGAAATAAGAGAAAAAAACATGTAAAAAAAACGTTCTCTTTTACTTATTTTACACGTTACACTCACACGCTATTTACACGCACGCTCGCTAGTCGGTTTACGGACCTATCCCGCCCATATAGTGGCCAAAGCCTGTTAATTTGGGCACTATACAGGTTGTTCCAAAAATGGTGGCCCGACCTAAACCTAATATACCTTTTTATTTTTTATTTTTTTTAGGATGAGGGGGAACCGGTAGAACCCGGGGACAAGCCCCGGGGGTGCCGTAAACCCCCTCACCCAGGGTACCAGCGATGGATACTGGCCCCTTTGTCTCCCACTTAGAGAGGGGACACCCTCCCCCCGACCCGCTATCCGCATTCTGAAGGGGAGGGTGCCGCCTATACCACGCCTGTTCTTGGCTAAATAAACCTAATATATCTATCGCATTGAAGGCCACTCTCTGAGGTGTCGAATTTACTAAATTTTTGGACCTATTAGCGCCTCGTTTACATTCCTAATCTCCCCACTCCTTCTACAGTTCACAATTTAGGGAGCGGGGAGGGTTGAAAGTTGAGTCGCCTGCGGCTCACGAGCCGCAAGTTGCCCAGTCACGTGCCAGATCACCTTCTAAAGCTGTGTGAACATAACGAAATTGAGGATCACGTCGATTCGAGCGTCTGGATTGCTACCAGTTCCACAAGATCCGCAATCGAGGAAAAGGAAAATGATCGAGGAGACCTCGCCGATGGGACGAGGACGCGAGCCTTCGCTCCTAGGGCTGCCTTGGTAATCGGCCCTCGGAGCGCACCAATAATTTGACGTAATTTAATAAACGCGACTCTGGCTCCGCGTGCGTACGCCGCGCCGGGTCGCGCGACTATCATTACGGACAGTTTGATCGTATCTGGCCAGTGCGTAATGATGATGCACCTAGTCACTGCACCGCAGCCCGCGCCAGCGCTCGATCATCGGTCATGCAAATTGCCGATGCAGAACGTCGGACGGCCTTCCCGATTCCGATGCTCACATTCCGCTCGTGGGAAACAATGCCGCGAAACACAAACCTTCGCGAATCCTCGAACCCCCTACCCCCAAAATGGCGAACTATGAAATGCCCTTTCGTACTGGCAATCGCGGTTCTGGAAAAAAGTGGATACAGCCGACCTGAATTAGCACAAATCAGATGAAATTAAATGAAATTAAATGAAATTAACACTAGGTTTACACTAGGTTTAGGAGGTCTACATATAACTATTTTACATTAATTTATAAACATAACAAGAATGTGTCTATCCAAATTTTTTGGGATTTTTCCGATAGTATATACCCCAAGAATTAAATTTGGTAAATAATTTCTCAGGGAAGCATCTTTACAATCTTAATAATTGCAAATTAAGAATATTTGAACCCGTCATTTTAACGGGTCCCGTAAACCTAGTGTTAAATGTAATTCGCTCCACGTCAAAGTAGTCTCTCCGTAACTGTGAAGAACATCTCCACCGTAATTGTGACAATTTTATCCCCACCGCTGGGGAGATGTCCCGACTCGTCGATTCCTCCGTCGACAGATTTCGATGAAATTGAGTGAATGAAATCTTCAAATGAAACGCAACAAAATGTATCCATTTTTTAAAAGTTTGATCACTGGCGTTAAGATGTGGATCGTGTACGACGATGTTAACTGGAAAGGGCAATGGTCGAAAGAGGAGAAAACAGGACGAATTTGAAACCCGATAGTAGATTCCGTTGGATATCTTCATCCCGGGTTTGTCTCGACGCACGCGGTGAAAAATCGAGCAACAGAGCCATGAGGTTAAGAGGCTGCCGTGTTTCTGCCCTCTATCCGGCAACCCTTGGGCATTACGAGTGCGGCGGATGGTTGGTAGGCTGGCAGCAGCATCAAACAGAAAATTATGTATGCGCCGCGGCGGGTAGAAGCAGTCGAGTTTTCTCGGTCGGGAGGATGCGGCTTGTCGGCCCGACCCGGCCCGGCCGGTGTGCATCGCGTTCTTCGTTATTAGAAGCACGTTATTATGCCGCCGCGTCGATATTGCGTACCGGCGGCAATAAACGAAAGATTTTAATTGCCCGCATGATAAATCACGACGATAATATTCCCGATGAAGACGTTTCGGCTCCTTCCGACAAAAGAAGTTCAGATCTTGTAAGCTAATCCATTTTCGACCTGAGATCCGTCGGACTTTCGTTTAAACAGAATACAAACCCTATTTCTCTAAACTCTCGTTCATGTTTGAAAACGAAACTATTGGGTTGTTCGGAAAATAATTTCGTTTTTTTTTTGTGAAAATGAAAGACAATTTTCGTGTAATGAACAAATATTTTATTAAATTATATATTGGCCATTCTGGTCCAATACCTTTTGCCATCTTTCTGGTAGTAGCATGATTCCACGCTCATAAAATTTTTGGTCTTTACTGGCAAAAAACTGATCGAGGTGGTTTTTGACCTCCTCGTTTGAAGCGAAAGTTTTACCGTCTAAACAATTTTGCAGTGACCGGAACAAATAATAATCCGAAGGTGCCAGATTTGGAGAATATGGTGGGTGCGGTATTGTATCCCATTTAAGCTGCAAAAGCTTTTGGCGAGTGACCAAACTTGTATGAGGTCTCGCATTATCTTGGTGGATCACTACACCTTTTCTGTTGATTAATTCTGGCCTTTTCTGTTGAAGTGCATCATTCAGTTTGTCCAGCTGATGACAGTAGACTTCCGAATTAAAGAAACAAACAAAAAAAACAAAAAACAAAAAAATTTTTGAAAATAAAAATTTGCAAACTAGTTCTGGCATCGGTTAATTTTTTTCTGGCTTGAATAGTATTTTTACCTTTCTATAGTAAAAAAGTAAAATATGACGAAAATGCTGCTTATTGCTCTCCATCTTTAAAAGGGCACCATCCAAAAACTACTGCGTAGAATCAATTGGACTTTTTCACACACAAGCCTTGCTATATCAGCTCTCAAAACATATAATGATTATGCGGCTTAAGTGTGAAGTTGTGTGCAAAAAAATACAATTAAATCGTCTGTCGGGAAAAAACGAAATTACTTTCCGAACAACCCAATACATAGAGATTGTAAATATCGTGATCCAAGCTAAGGTGAAGTGGAGTAAGCGCAGACTGGTTTTTGTAAAGTTGGATTTTAGACTTATGTATTTTCAGTCCGGTATGTAAATACTTAACGCTGTCGGTGTCAAATGCTTTCCACAGTTATTACTGGTGAATTAATATTACGTAGGTTTCTAATTTTTCTTGAAAATTTTCATTTTGGTAGAATATTGTACAATGTCAACTATTCTGCACTTTCCCCCGAAAATGGTGCAAGAGCGTAACTAAGAGTCAAAAATGCTTTAGAACCTTGTTTCGTGTGCAACGGAGCAAGAACAGAATTATTAACGAGCCTGCTATAGAATGCTTTTTATTGCATTAAATTACATTGTTTAGTTTTATAGTTATCCACGTTTAAATAACTTTTTGCTGAAATATGAAATGGGATACAGTAATATAAAAGAAAGTTTAAAATATAAATATGATATTTATTATTAGGAAAATTTTGTCGCTACAAATTATATCCTTACCATTCATTAAGAATTATAGTACAAAAAATAAACTGAAATAGTGAACATGAACTGTCTAGCACGCATTTACCCCACCGTAATAGTTTGCACATGCCCCATGTAATAACATTTTCGGGACAACATCAGACTAGTGTTTCTCTCAATAAATTTTAAAGGATACAATCAAAACTGTTTATTTAATGTAAACTTACATCAATACATTTTGTACCTAAAATAACAACACAGAATATATAATTAACTTATGAACTACTGCACGTTTAGGGTAACCTCAAAGTTGTATATGTACTTCTCACGTGACAGTTTAGCACTGGTTGATTTAATTCATGAAAACACTTTTATTCTTGGGCGACATCAATGTCGAATAGTTCATATTAACTTAGTACATTAATAAATACAAGCTAAAGAAATTTCGCTCATGTTATAATAAAAATAACCAGTATATGCACTTGTCCTGTTTACGAACTTACCCCACTCCACCTTATATCATTCTAGCTTCTCGATCATGTTTCTTGAGGTACCCTACATTTTTCCAGTAGGAAAATAGAGAATTTTGAATACTAACGATAGGTGTATCTTGTGAACTAGGCCACTGTGAACGTTTGCTATTGGTAACCATTACACTCGATTTTGATGCTTCACTCGAATCTTCGTGTCATATTTCTTTATTGTCCAGAATTTTCTCTGCATTAGATGGTGTATACAGTTAGGTCTCTTTTATTGCTTTATGGCTGGCGTGTGCCACATTCAACGACGAAAGAGGAACCAGTCCTCAAACTCGAGGAGCCCCTCTGCGATTTTGGTACCGTTGCTGACCGGTATTCCCGGATTTCGTGACTGAGAACAGAGATTGGAACGATGGTCTAATTGAAACGAAATTGTCGAATCGCTTTAACAGGATAACGGAACGGGTATGCGGGGTTTGACATAGTTCTCGCTGCCTAGTAACCCGGTAAACTGGTCGTGGAAGCACATTGTGTAAGAGTTCGTCCAAGTACGCTAACATGTATCGCCATTACCGTACAATTTTAAAACAAGCATGTAATCGAGATTGAACTCGCGTGTTTCAAATTCTTCGTCTGAATAAATGGAACGCTCTGATCTTGATTTAGAAGAGAGCGCCCGCGTTTCAATTACTTGATTTACCTATGATTAATTAGCGTTATCAGTATTCGGTATCAGCTGCTATTCATATATTTGCCACATCGATTAATTTTACAAAATTAAGAGTAGAATAAAATGATGACGTTCACGTTTTTAAAAGATTCGATGACGTAAATCTACGACTCTCGCGGCTCTAGTCGCCCAGGCTCGAATTAAATCCCTAAGTGCAGTTCAAATTATATGGTGTTTAGTGTAATATTAAAATTTCTTCGTTCGAGCACCAATCTATATGAATAAAAATGTAAATGTTCGTTTGTTCAAAATCTTAAATCTCCGAAAGTTCACCGATTGCTTTGAAACATTGACACAACATTCGAATACGCGCGTGTTTTTATATACAACAAAAAATATTGTATTCCCACAAGCATTGTGAAATTAAACATATTAGAAACGTGCGCTTTCTCTTTTATTTCTTTTCCATTAAACCAGACCGAACCACAGCAACGCGTGACCGGGTACAGCTAGTTATAAACGAAAATTGTCGAGCACCTGGATAAATTCAATTTCGTGATTTGAAACTGCGATTTTTGTGCTTGACGGGTTCAGCGTTGACCGCGAGCGTAATTATGCGAGTTGTACGACACGAGGATTAATTGATCGTCTTATTCTTTTCAGATTCGAACCGACGAAGGGCTGAAGAAGGCAAAGAGCGGTCCGGATGGGGCGCCATGGATCTCCGATGTCTTCGACTAATCAAAACACGATAGCCAGAGCTCAAGCGACGACGGACGGTCCGTCTTAGATCCCACCACTCGTCCCTTTAATTAATTAACCGCCATTCGAACCTGGAGGGTCGCGCTTCTCACGCGGGACATTTTCAACGAACCACGAGAACCAAGAGAAGAAGAATCAGGACATACCGACACCAGCTTTCTGCGATCGTTGGCCGGCGAACTCGGAAGGAACATGTTCGCGTAGATTAGACCTAACACAGACATTTCGAAAAATTCGCGTTTGAAAGCGAGATTACGAGTGGAAACATTCGGGAATGCAGCTGCAGCTACTTTCTAAGAGTTCGAGACATCGAATAAATAATTTGCTGGCTGTAGCGATAAACAATATTAATCATCTCGAATGTTTCCAAAATGTTCGCAGCAATTATACGGAACCTGAGAACGGAACCTCCTTCTTCAAGGTGGCGGCGACAGCGGCGTTCTTTCCGCCATCTTGAAAGGGTGCGCAATAGTTTTCGAAAATGGTATAATTATATAATACGTTAGATTGTCCTGAAAGTTCATTCGTTTATTATTAATACACAGCGAATCGAGCAGAGTGTTTTGCTTTTAAAGCAAGCAAACAGCGCGGTTAAGAAAGTGAAAATAATGTAAGGTTGAGACGAATGATCGCTTGTTAATTGTTTGGGACAAGCTAATGTTTGTTATTCTGTGAGAAGCTGCGAACAACGAATTCCTTGAATCGAAGCTGCAACGCGCCCGGAACATCGATGTTAATCGCGTTAGGATACGGAACAGCGAAGCAGCGGATCGCTCGAAAGAGAAAAAGATTAGAGTAGGCGATGTAACGGAGAGATTCGAAGGATCTATTCGATCGAGGAGATCGCACGCGATCGTGGAGAGGACTTCATAGATCACGAGGGAGGAAAGAGGATAGAAGAAAGCAACGCGAAAACCGTCGATTCTCGGTGCATCGTTCGGCTATCTTAGAAGAGCGACGCATCGCGTTGGAAACGCGCCGTTAGCTTAATCTACTAGGGAGCGTAAGTTAAGGATACGAATGCCATAATAATGACCAACTTTTTGTGGTTGTACTTAAGTCATACTTTTACACTTTACTGTTTACGTTTAAGGCTAACTAAATACCGTAAGTTGCATCATATCCCATTAGCGGAGCGTCTTGTATCGTTTTTAACGTTTAGGCCTCTGTTTCATTCTCTCTCATTCTCTCTCTCTCTCTCTCTCTCTCTCTCTCTCTCTCTCTCTTTCTTTCTTTTGTTTACTTCGATGGTTCCGGCGGCGAATGATTTTATGGGCGATCGTCGACTTCCTCGATGTATCATTCACACAAGAATTTCAACATTTCATTCCTCTCTCGTTACGGAAAAGTTCGCGAATAATTGTAATTTCTGTTTTAAACGCCATTTCCTTTTGGGTAGAAATTATTGTTGGTTACACGATTTATAGCATTTTATAGAATCACTTTTTCGAATTTTTTAATTTCGCATCCAATTTTGTCAAATTGAAAGAATCTAACATTTTTGATATGTGCTTTTATTTGAACATACTTGAGGTATTCAAGCAATTTTTAACGTTCCCAAGGATGGTTTTGACGATTTCATGGTACCTACGGCTAGATTCACGTTCGAGATCAACGTTGATCTTTTTATTGAACAGCAATATAAATAGCTAATGATCTGATCTAGCTAGTAGAAAATACGAATTTAGGTGGAATTCATTTAGCTCTAGGTGAAAACGGACCCAAGACCTGCCATCCGAGAGTTAATATAATTGAACTTCGTTTTAAACTTTGAACAAAATCGACAAATTCGAAATCGGTTCGGAAAAGGAAAAGTGGGACTGTAAAATGACATAAAACAGCAACGAAAATGTCTTTTGAAGATAAAATTGGGATAAAAGCATAAACGTAAGACTCGTGCAGCAACTCAATGAATATTGGATTGTTTCAAAAGTTCTTTGCCGTACGATACCTAGAAGCATCTCGTACGATTGGAACGTATTTGTCATTATTAATTGCATAGAACAAAATGAAAATTAATATTTATTATATACCTAAATTTAATCTAATAGTTTTAAGAAGTAACGATACAATTTTATTTCTGTCCGAAATCTCAGGAGTCTGACTCGATATACCGAGAATCATTAAGAAATAATTAACAAAAACATAATCATGAAATAATGTTCAGAAACCTGACTCAGATTGCGAGAAGAACTTTTGGAGCAGCAATATTGTTCGATTTCATGAATTGTGGACCATTTCGGTCACTGATTACGATTTCAACAATCTCAGAGAGATCGTTAGCGACTATCAGGTGTAAAGAGTTCGTCTAGCACGAAGTGGCCTAATTTGATTATAAGTTTATTGAATGGCAACGTCGACGACGTCCTCTGACAGCCGAGATTGCGTGAAGGAACTGCGTAACGAACTGTTAATCGGAAGTCAGGTATCGAGACCGCCTGTCGGTTAATGGTTCTGGCCAGACGACGCGCTCTGGACCTTGGTCTCACTTTTGTGATTATTATTTAAGGCTCATATGTTAAGCATACGATAGACTAAGTTAGACTTACCACAATATCTTGAACCCTACTCAAACTCTCGTCCATCGTTCTCCATCCGTCTCTGTGTTTCGCACAGCGTTCGGATCGAATTCGAGCGAAGACGAAAAAACGGGAACGGCTCTCCGTGCATTTATACTTTTACAAAAACTGTCCGAGATCATTGATGATTATGTCTCCTCCGACATGAAGCGTAGCGGAACCATAAGTGGAAGAGGGTTCCGCGATTTTTAATCCGTATGACGTACTAGCTCTTACAGTTCTGTATCATAAGTTTCTAGATTGTAACGTTATCGAAGGTGTAGATTTCCCTTTTCTTTTTGATTCTCATGATAAACATTCTATTTTGCGTAATCAATGATTACAAGGAGGTGATGTGGGAGGCGAAGAAGGCACTCGGTCCCCTTTACGACGGAAACTCTGCGCGCTATAATCGGTAATTAATTCGCCAGTTGTCGAGGACGAGCTGTTTCGCTAAAGGAAAACGAACCTAAACGCTCTGCCAGTGTTTGTTTGTTCTTTTCGAACGATCCTGTAACCTCTCCGTATTCCTGTACGCTTCTCCAGCCCTTCTCCCACCCTGCGTTTTAAATGTTAAGTTGATCGACCGGGCATTGGAAATACATCATTGTCCACCGCCATCGCGTTTTGCTTCTTTCGCCGTTGACGGTTCGTGAACTCTCCTTTTGGCGAAACGCTCGATGCGTAAGGGTCGAGGATCGTTGTGCCTTCGAGTGCGCACGTTGATACGTTTATTGCGATCGTATGGAGGACATACGCGTCCATTTTTGTGATTCCGTACGCAGTTGTTCAATGTTTTTTTTTATACTTCTCTTAATGCTTATCTAGGATAGCTTGTGTACCCTAAAGAGTGTTTCAATAAAATTGACAATGAAATCAATGCTGTCTGATTTATTTCATGTCCTGTTCCCTTTCGCCGCATTCTGTGAATGAAAAACGAAAGAGATGAGGTGTTAGTGAATAAGTATTTAATATTGTCATTGATCCTAGAAGAGTGTCTTTACAAGGAGTCTCACATGAAATGAAAGAAAACATGTTGAAGACAATGCTTGCAAACGATCTGTATTATCGATTACTTATTCTGTTTGAACGAAAATACACTATTCAGAATAATTGAAGCATGTTATAGCAAAATGATGATAACAGAGTATAAATTCAAGTAACAGAATCCTCCAATTGTTTTGAGCAGTATCGTTGAAAATTCGATTCTTCGCGCATCACGAACGTAAAATTGAGAATAAAATGTAGAAATGTTAAATGTAAGAAGGTTTTTCTAATGCTAAGGTAGTATTAAAATCGCTAATACAAAACTGGTAAAAGGAACATGTCGCGCCACCTATGGCAGAACTGCACAACCTGTGGTAGATCAATCATATCACCGACGAAAGATAAGGTGCTGCTCCAACATCTCGTCACCGACGAGATACTGTTGCCAGATTTATGGGAGATCGTGTCACTCGAATAATTCGGTGTTTCCTTACGCCCTCTAGGATGAAACGCCCTCTAAGAAACAGAAGGCCATCGACGTGATCGCGTCGGTGCAGAAGGCCACTGAGGAGATTCTCGTCGGTGAGAAGGCAAATCGTCGTTGAACCATATTGATTATCATGAATTGTTACATTTTGCAACGAACGTATTCCAAGTGCAGACATTTCAAACGATGTTTTAGTGTTGGTTTTTAACGTTTGCAATATTAAAAGAAAAACTCAAGGACGAGAAATTCCTGGAAATGAAAGTATTGAAGCACAATTTTAGGAAAATCAACAATACCTACTTCAAATTTTATACGAGACACCTCAATTTGTAATTTCAAAATATTTCATAAACGAGAATTAATACCTCACACTGTTTTATACATAAATGTCCAAAGAATCGATCTGTGGGAACAGAAATATGTTGAAAAACAGAGTAAGATTAAAAGTTAGATCAGGACTTTACTGTAAAAAATTAGGTGATCATATAGTCAAGGGACTGCTCGTTAACAACATTAGCAAAAGGAATTGTTATAAACATTAAACAGCCAGAAATAATAAATTTATCTGTGAGTTGTATCGAATAAATTAACGCGTGCGAATGTTCATGGTTTAAAAGTATTCCATATCTCGAATACTATTAGTCACTTTTACTAAAAAATTAGTTGATCAGATAGTCAAGGGAGTGCTCGTTAACAACATTAGCAAAAGGAATTGTTATAAACATTAAACAGCCAAAAATAATAAATTTATCTGTGAGTTTATCGAATAAATTAACGCGTGCGAATGTTCATGGTTTAAAAGTATTCCGTACTCGAATACTATTAGCCACTTTTACTAAAAAATTAGATGATCAGATAGTCAAGGGACTGCTCGTTAACATCATTAGCAAAAGGATTTGGTATAAAAATTAAACAGCCAGAAATAATAAATTTATCTGTGAATTGTATCGAATAAATTAACGCGTGCGAATGTTCATAGTTTAAAAGTTATTCCGTATCTCGAATACTATTAGCCACTTTTACTAAAAAATTAGATGATCAGATAGTCAAGGGACTGCTCGTTAACATCATTAGCAAAAGGATTTGGTATAAAAATTAAACAGCCAGAAATAATAAATTTATCTGTGAATTGTATCGAATAAATTAACGCGTGCGAATGTTCATGGTTTAAAAGTTATTCCGTATCTCGAATACTATTAGCCACTTTTACTAAAAAATTAGATGGTCAGATAGCCTAGGAAGTGCTTGTCGACGTCGCTGTAAAATGGAATGGTTAGAAACATTGACAAGTATAGAAATAATAAATTGATCAATAATTCTTGTCACGGCGATCGACATCGATCGATATTCGATGGGGTGGGGATGGTCGCGCATCGCTGCACACGTGCCGCCCGAGCTCGGCGAGAGCACTCTGTCTGTCAGTTACTCGTGGTTACTCGGGTGCGTCGCGACGGCGCCGGCAGAAGAGGTTGGGCTGCGGGAACAGGAGGACCTGGGACTTCTCAGAGGTTACCGGAAATAAGTAAGCCCTCGAGTGACGGTTTTTAACTCGGTTATGATGCGTTTTGAATGCACGCAGGCGTAAATGCGCACATAGGGATCCTGCCTGCATTTTGTACCTAGACGGACTTGAGAGGGTTACAAATTCCCAGAGATGGGTTTTTTAGTGAGCACCGACCATCTGTGTCCTTGAGCCTCACAATTCTCGGGCTACCGGGGATCAGTGCGATGCTTTTTCTTTTTCTCACCTCTAAACGGCAGTTCAACGAATACCGGTAAGTTTTGTTTTGTTTTTATTTGGTCCCTCAGTGTTTTTATATAGATTTACCACTCTCCCCCTCTTCCACTCTAACTAACGCCTAATTCCAGCGGGATCTACTGTTTATTACGGTGGGTTCCGAACCACCATTCTATGCCATCAACACGCAGCGTAGCCAGGTTCGGTCACCCATCCTAGTACTAACCGCGCTCAACCGCTGTTTAACTTCGATGTTGGAACGAGAACTTTTTTGTTTATAAATATGTTTTTGGTTTCTTAATGAACATTGTCTTAACATAAATGGTACCTCAACAAACATAACGAAAAATAACCATTCTTTCTTATATCTATTACAAAGTTGACGTATACAATGCTCCTAGGTAGACTGTCTTAGGTATTTATTGCGTCAATCTTAGTGAGAACTCTTCTTGCGAAGGTTGATCGTTTTTCAAAGTCATCAACAAAGTGATAAGAACATTGAAATCGAATGTTTTCCCCAGGTGTATCGGACCCGCGTCAATCTTAGTGTATATTTAATAGTAATTGTTCACGTCATTGTTTTAGATATTACTATGTGGGCTTTTGGGGAAACGCCTGCGCCGTATGCACTGTGTAAAACCCCAAATTCAGTCGATCGAACGAGAACCGGTATTTGCAGCGAGGCAATGGTCGTTGACGAATACCGGTAAGTAATATTCTATTATTCTTCAATGCTTCCTTTGTCTACCCGTGGCCAACTTTCAATAATCTTGCCCTCCGACTGCTCCTTCAACGAAAACCATCAATTATTATTTCTAATGTTGTAATTGGAATTTCCATCGGAACTTTCGGTCTTCAATGCTCTATTATAAACATGTATATTTCTGATTTCGAATTGGTATTCCTCGCGGATGGAGCTGTGAATGAGTACGGGTGTTGTTGCGTCCACATTTAACTGGATTTAAGTTGGGCTTGCGTTTTTCCTCCTGCTTCTATTGGTTAGATTGACACTCTTGCGCGGAGTTAGCTGGTTAGATTCACATTTATATATCTAATTTATATATTTAGTTTGCAATTGGTATTGCTCCGATCGGAGATCCCTCAGGGGTTCACTCACGGATGGGATCGTGAGTGAGTACGGGGATTCGCGTCACTAGCGGAATTTTGTTTTCTTCTGGTGATCTAGTTGAATTCGCACTCGTGTGCTGGTTTATATGTTACGTCTAACTATTATTTGTCTGTTTCAGTTAGAATACAACAACCGGGCATCTTTTACGTCGACGAAGAGTGCACACCAAAGAAGAATGCGGCGTATTCTTAAGTTGCGTTAGTTACTAAGATTTTATTTCTTGCGTTAGTTATTAAGATGTTATATCGTCGTTATAAATATGTCGAGTAATTATTGCCGTAATTTCACTTTGCTCGTTTCCTTGACTCCGACAAAACCTTCTATTGTGTCGGACCTTGCTCGTGTGTAGTATGTACCAGACCAGTTGGTACGGGAATTCGCGGTAGATAATATTAATGGGGGGTTGAGAGACGTTGTTCACTCGTGCAGTACCCAGTCTCCTCGTAAATTTTCCACCCATGTCCGTCTCTGGCGACAGGTGGTTGGGAGAAGTCGGTATTGCAGTTTGAACTCCGCTTGGCCATTGCTCGCATCACCCTCGAACCAGAGAGCTTTCTGCTCTGGTTTAGCTTTCCTCTTGGAAAGAAGAGAGGAAGCTTCTTCTCCGATTCACACCTTTTGCTCCGTGATAATTACTCGACATACCTGCCTAATTTAGTATAAATTGGTCGTTGTGAGAAAGGAAACCCGAAAGAATATTGCATTCGTTCTGACTCCCTTTTCGGGTCTCTTGTGCAACAACCTCCTCGTGGCGAGACCGGGGAAATCGACATTATTCTCTATTTGTAAGAAATTCTAGTATCTTACAAGTAGTGGATACTATCGACCTAATAGCTGCGCTTTTAATAAATATGTTGATTTTCAATCAATTTTATTCCCATTCCTATCCTCTTCTATAACTTTTTCTAATTTCACCTTCCTTCAGAACAAAATATATGTATTATTCAAGCTGGTTCACCCTGGGTGTGAACACTGTCATATATTCTGTGGTTCTATTTAGGTAAAGAGCGCAGAACAACCGAATGTATCTCATTGTCAGACGAATATCTCGTTTGGGATAGTATCTCGTCGGTGACGGAACTTTTAGCGATGTTGGTATTTCAGATCACTGTTAGTTTTACGTTATCCCCGCGGCCATCTGCGCCCACTTACCCGTGACATGGAATAGCATCTTGGCTGACAATTTTTAATAGTATCTCGTCGGTGACACCAGTCTAAAAAAACTCATTCCATGGTTAAACAATTAATTTTCATAACTCCTACTGCACATCACAGCATACATGGGATCTGGGAAATATGAAAGAGGGGAAAGCAAAGGGATGTAGGATCTAAGGGAAGGTATGGGATCCAAAGGAGAAAAAGACAGCAGGTCATCTAAGGAACAAACGATCTAAAGGCGGGAAGGAGAGGAAGCGATCATTAGTTTAGTAACACATTTGTCTAAATCTCACTTTATTGATTTCATAGTAACATTTTTAAAAGATTTCCGAAAGATTAATTTCGTCATGGCGCATTTGTATTTTCTCGAAATTATTTAATACTTAAATGTAAGATGAGTTGTATTTCTTCTTTTGCATCACCATCTTCAGTTGTTCAACCCTAGAACGTTTATTAGTGCCATCTTCTACACCGGCAGATTCCATTTTAGAATCCTCATTCTGCACCCTATTCTCGGAAAGTTTATCCTCCATCTTTCGCAGGTTCGGTTGCGAATGAACCTGAGGAATCCTGGCAAAAGCTTTGATGAAATTCAATTCCTCGTTGGTGGGTTTTTGAACGTCTTCTGGCCGAATTCCTGCTCGACAGCTGAACGTTTTTCTTCTTTTCTCCGGTGGTCGCAGTTCTTCGTATGGAATCCTGTATTCCGGCATCTTCCTAACCTTGCTTTCCATTCCTTGACCTCCAGTAATTTCCTCGAATGATTTCTGAAAAGAAAAAGAATTTTTAAACAATTCTTACTGTCTTACTCATTACAATTACTGTTTCATGAACTTTCATCCGTTTATCGTGCCACTTCGACACATTTTTCTTCGTTGTTTATAAAGCTGTGTGCTCTAAAATCATTTTATTAAATACTTTAAAACAATATGGATTATCTTGACTCTCGCTAACATTCAATTCAAAATGTGAAGAAATGAAGCAGGAAAAATGATCTACTACCCAATAATCGGCATTCATATTTCACAATCTGTTGTTGCTAGACTGCAGATTTTTATGCAAAGTTTTCTATATAATTCAGGTCGGTTGAAACAAATACAACAGTAATCTTCTCTACATGTTTTCATCGTTACGCAGTGGATTGACTAATTTTTGTCTTAAATAAATCAAATCCGCTGTTTACTCATTACCTTGTTGCACCCCTCGTTAATCATCCCGTACATAACCGCTTTCGGCAATTTGAAAGCCGGTGGCGATTGCGGTTGCGGTTCCAAACAGCATTTCCTGCACTGTTTCACCAAGTGCGTGTACACGAAAACGTCTCCTTCAGTTTCCTTGTACCGAGGATCAAGAAGTCTTGGATCCTCTTTACGTTGCTTTTTTCTTTGATGATTTGCCATTCGGCATGTGCAAGGATCAGGCCAGGACCTTTTAGGATCTGGTCCAAATATCTCCTCCCACATGGTCAACTTTACTTTAGGAGGTTTCTTTTTCACGCAGTTACTGGGCGTTTCTGTAGGGGGATCTTCTCTGAAACAGAAGAACTTTTGCTTCGGTTCCGGCTCGATACACTTCGACGGGCATCCTCTGCAGGGCTCCAGGACTTCTATTTTTTCTGGTGCTGGCTTCCCACAATTCCCGGTACCGACTTCAGCGACTTTCCGCTTCGATTTGAACCAAAAATTTCGCACGCTCTTCGTAAGTATCATCGAATTTTGCGAGGACCTTCTGAGCAGTAAGTTGCTCGAGCTATGCTAAAAATGATTTATTTGTTAGAGAAATCGGGATGTGTGTGCTTGATCGTTGAGGTTAACTTGGTTTGAGTTTATCATCCAGCGTATTATTTGAATCAAATTTTTGTTGCAGTCTTCGAAACATGTATTGAGACTCTGAACGCAATTATTTATTTGTAACGATTGCATGCAATCACTGTTTATCCTGCATAACCTATGATTTATTTAACCTGCAATTTTGTCAATGTACGAATGAGGTTTATATATATGTACGTTATACCTTTGGCACGATTAAACTGGTAATTTGGAATCTAGGTCTGAAGGACGCCATGACGAAGAGAATTTTGTGGACGAATGGTCCTTTGCGGTTTTCCTTGACGGTCACATCGGTAATTTAGGTTTGACAATCCAGTCCGAAACAAAACAGCAGTGCCGCAGAAGATTTTGACAACCGTGTCTCGATCAAGATGTTAATCATATCTAAAAAATAATCAATTCCACAGAGACAAAGAATTAATTTTCATCGCTCATCATCCATAACAAACAATATAAACCTACAAAAAATATAATTTTTTGCAGAAGGTATACTATCGTTTCATTATTATATGTTTTCTGACAGGTAATTAAAGAAAATGTAACTATTTCCAAATTTCAATAATTCTTTATCGGTCTAATTAAATATCAACACTAGATTTATGAATCATTAATAACTAATATTTCGCGTTATTCATAAAAATAACTTTACTTAAAAAAAAGCATTTCTTGAAAATCTAATTTTGCAACATTTGCAAGTGATTCCATTTGAAATTATTAAATAAATTTTTTTGTTTAAGCATAGATTTTGTTATAAAATTCGCGAGAATTCTAAATAAATTCAGTCTTGTAATTTTTATAGAATAACCTACAGTGAACGACCACGAAAGTATTTGAACGCACTTTAAAACAGTATAAGTTTTAGCAATTAGAAGAATCGATGTACCCCAAATGACATGCAAAAAAGATTTTGAACAAATTGCAATTGCTAAGTATTACATGAGAAGGTAAAGAAGGCACGATTTATAACTTTTTATAAAACACGCGTTTTGTGGATGTATGATTGTTATACACGTGCTGAACATTTGTAAGATGTAAGAAAGATGTAAGAATCTGCGGATTTTAAGCAGAAACTGATCAAATGTCGCGGAAAACTATGATTTTCACCACATTTAACCACTTGTAGCTCTTGAGTATACTAATAGATTTTGATGAAATTTTCAGCATGCGTATAACTAACATAGATCTACAAAACGTATATTTTAAATTTTCATTAAAGGCCCAAATAAAGAAGTTTTAATAAATCCTTTTTTTTATTTTTGCATGCAACCTTGTAAATTGTAATTTTTGGAAAATCTGTTTTGCAGATCATTTAGTAAACCAGTGCTTCTAATTTCTTACAAAACATCAGGTCGTTTGGTACAATTATAAAAAACTTATCCTGTTTTAAAGTGCGTTCAAATACTTTCGTGGTTCTCTGTATACCAGTTACATTTCGTGATCGGTACGGTTAGTGTTAAGGGTTGAACGATGTCGGCAGCGACATCGGAACGGTGGCACGGTGGCGCGTGCATAAAATGGCGGTGTGGCGATCGCGTCGGAAGCAGATGGGTCGATTTTAATGATAAAATGGCGTCGACAGCGCCGCCGGCTCGAGGACGCGGGATTTACTCGAGTCGCCCGCTAATGCCGATTCGGTTTCCTTTGATCGTCGGGCGCTTCCGGTGGCTGTGCAAATCCCGCGGCAACCCTACCGGGAGCCACCCCCTGTTAATTCCGAGGGAACACCGGAATTACTGATACCGCCTCTGCAAACGAGACGAGATGAAGCCGGAAACGTCGATGTAGTCAATATTGCGCGCATCCACCTACGCGGACGATAGAAAACAGGGGAGCGAGAGGGTGATCAAGAGGAACGGAGAGATGGAGAGGGGGAGGAAGGGAGGAGGAAGGAGAACAGACAGAGACACCTGGTAGCTCGAAAGAGATGCAATGAGAGATTTCGAAGCGTTTGCGAGCCGGTGCAGATTGATTCGACTCGCCTAAGCTGACATTCTGCTACAGTCTCGCTCATAACTTGCGATTCTCCTCCTTTTATACATTGCTCACCTTTTTTTAAGTGCTGTAGAATCAATTTTATTATTTTCTAAGGTAGAAGATGGCACTTTGTAAAAATTGGCGAAAGTGGAACAAGTGAAATACGGCGAACAAGGTTTAAGTAGTATAGTCCGTACATGGGCTGACCGAAGACGATATCGTTGACTTGCATCACTGCGACAGTTCCTGTCTATTGAATTTCTTCGTGCAATAATTTTTTCGTTATTAATCTGCTGTTGAGCATCAACTTGGCTCGCTTTACATGACCGGTTTTACAAAAACAAAAACGACGTCTTAATCTTTAAACGTTCCAATTGTATAACAATCACAATTTTATTGAAAAATCTACTAAATTTACTCGAACAAATTGATCTCTTAAAGCATCTACTTCATTTATTGGCCAAAGGGACTTTACATTAGTGCTGATCCAAACACACATTTTCCCATTAAGAAATTTACCAAATGTTTAAAAAATTTAAAGTTCAACACACGTCCAAGAAAGAAAATCCATGGGAACCTAACGTTACGTTAACGAAACAATTCTCTTGCAATTTTTTCGGCCAATTTACATTTAGTTCTATTGCTCATATTCTAATCATAAAAGGAGGGGTTTAAAGATTCACTTTATATTTTTTTATCCCTTCACATGAGAGATTTGGGATATTTTATAATAAAATAACGCTGCCATAAACCAATTTTATATTAAATCATGGAGATTTTTCCTGTGTGATGGCCTTCTATATAGCATGTGGTATTATATTGCAATTTTTATAGTGCTTAGAACTTAATGAATCAGCCATTAGCATACGAAGTGGGGTCATTTAGGGACCCCACAGGGCACCATATATTTTCTTATGCAATTGAGTAACGCTATGGAAATTGCATTGCTCGCCACACTGAATTAAATCAACACTGCAACTGTAGATTAAAGAATTGATTTGACAACAACATTTTTTAGAAATTGAAAATCAATACTATAACTCTTGACCTCCGTGTGTTATCACTAGGCTGCGGATTTTTATGCAAAATAAAAATTGTATCAATTGCAAGATACGGGAGCTACATAGATACTCGTATTTCGTTCTTTCCTCAATAATTTCATAGAGTTCAAGATAATACAACAGTATTTAAACAACTACAACTATTTAACCTGTCCATTCGAAAGGTTAAAAAGTATAATTCAGTGGCCAGAAGACCGCTCGCAATTCCAGGACAATTTGCAAGGGTTTCGTGCAAAGACAAGTCTGGTTCACAGGAGTCACCCTACCTGAACGACACTGTAGACGTCTACCGGTTGGTGACACCCCTTCCACCCCCCGCACGGGGGTAGGTATGTATCCCCTACTCCAGATTTTCCGGCGGCGAGTCGCGGTGAGGAAGGGTGTTTACTCAAGACACGACAATTCATTACGTAATTGAATTGAATGAGGCCTCACTCCTCCGGCTGTTTCCCCAGCGCTGCGAGTATCTCCGTGGCAGTCTCTCTCTCTCTCTCTCTCTCTCTCTCTCTCTGTCTCTCTCTCGCAACCCCTCTCATGACTAGCACGTGTAGAAACGGTGGTTGCGCGTGTGCGAAGCCCATCTCTGGCCTTCGGATGGGGAAACCATCCCCCGTGGCCCACCACACCCTGTCCGACCATCCTCACAGAGAGAGTCTCTCTCTCTCTTTCTCTCTCTCTCTCTTTCTCTCCCGCGCAGGCCCGTGTCTGCCCCGATGCGCTCTGTCGGTGGGGTACTACCGAATTAAACGATTAGTTAAACTGATTTCGAGTTAGGCGAATGAATAAGTAATCGGATTTCTCGTTAAGGTAATCGCATTGCGCCCTGATTGGCTCCGTCTGCCTGCGTTATAGACCGGTTTCCCCTACCGTTTCGATGCTCGATGTGGTTCCCTTCGTTCCACCTCCACCTAGCAAACCTAAACAGCTCCGTCTTCGTCCCGCCAATTAATTCTACGATAGCTCTCATGCTCTCCTCTTTCAGTCTTCTTTCCTCTCCCACCATTGCTGCGGTCCCTTTTATCCTGACGCACGCAGGATACCGTCACTCGATCCGCGATTTCGACGGATACGTCACGCAGTCCGCCGGAATCGCGAAAAGCTGGATGAAACATATTTTATTAATTAATTATATATTGTCGAGCACAAACAGAACGGTTTCAGGGGCTTCTTCCATCGTAGAATCTAATTCCGGTAGTACTTATAGAAACTGTTTTTATAAAACTACCCTTATACGAGGTGTTTTAAAGGAACTATCCCTTATTCCTTAATCCAAGGAACTGAAACTCGTTTAATTGATTTCTTATCCGATTTTAAGCAGTTATTGTTAACAAAAGTTTGATTTCTATTAGCGTTACAATAAATGTCGTTATCGAAAATTTGTAAGATACATTATCTATCATCTGTTGAAATTATTAAGGAAATAAATAACAGTCTAATTGGTTTCTGCTTCTCGCGTACATAAAACTATGTATGTAACTGAACTATGGTAATTAATTTTTATGCTAACATTCAGTGTGCGCGTAACCCAAGAATCATTATTTTTTAGGAAAGTTGAAAAGTAAGGTCAAGTCCGTGTTTCGGACATTTCGAACCACCGTGCGACGCGCCACAGCTTCATACAGGATTCAGTCGGTTTCTTTCGAAAGAACCGCTCATCTTCCCGCAACTATCGACGTCTTCTCCCTTCCGGTTCGACCATCCGCCTCGTTTCCCCGCTCGACCCCGTTCGTTTACGCGTCTGCCAGCCTGATTCCCTCTGTCCGTATCCGAGCGTGTTCCACGGGCCGGCGACGCGGAACCGTGTTTGCCCGAGCAATTACATTCCCGAACGCAATCCCATTTAAATATTGCCGAGTTTGGTAGCGGCAAACACGGGGACACGCCGCGCCGCGCCGCCGCGTTCCGTTCCACGGCCTCTCGCAATCGGCGAGGGACAAGGCGAAAGGGGCCGTTACACGGCCATTTCGATGTAAAATATTTTACACGCGGTGTCTACGCTAACTTCCCAACTCTCTCCCCCGAAAAAAATAACCATGCAAAATTACCCCACACCCTCAAACCACTTCGAAATTTGCTTACGCCTTTGACACTCTCGTTTCCAATTTCTTCCTCGATTTCTGATCTCTCTGATCAATTCGTCTGATTAATAATAATTTATTTGTCAAATTATGACACTGCGGATTTTCATGCAGGATATAAAGTTTGTGCATGAATCGCAAAGCACAGGAGCTAAATATAAATTTTTAATCCAGTCAAAATGATACATATATTAATACTATTAACCCTTTGCACTCCAGACCAGTGACTCATATAGAACACCAACAACTCCAGCACTATATTCGCTACAAGTGAAGAAGAAATACGGTTGCTCCAATAAAACAAAATATTTATTCGTTAGCTACATTATATAAAACAAGTTCAAGTTTATAAATCTTCATTATCGGCGACAACGGAGAGCAAAGGGTTAAAATCTTTTAATCTTCGCACTATATCAAATCGCACCAGCTCGTTCTTGTCACAAATGTATAAATTCCGCGGGTTACTAATCACTTTTCGGACTACCAACTTGCAGTACCCAATTGCAGATCCACGGGCGCCCGAGATACCCGAAATCCCAACCAGCCAACTCTGCAAGCTTCTCTACCCTCCGTCTCCACCATCAGACCTTCATTCGCATAAAAATTTCATATCCTCGTCCCCAACCCTCCCCTGAGGACTTCCCGAAAAACGGTTGACAAAATCACGCAGACCTCCACAGCTCCTCGAGACTCCTCACATTCCAAGGTCACCCACACAAAAAAAGCCCACCCAATCAATCCATCCTCCAAAAACCATCACTTCTACGATCCTATCCAAGGCCACGCCATCGGGGTTGCGAATCGCCGTCGGTTACCAGCCGAATCATTTTAAATCGATTATCAAGCCGGAGCAATAAGTACTCTCGATGTAAACATCGAGCGGAAATAGTGGGGGTAGCTAAACCGCCCCTTGTTCGCACCTAGTAGTCCCTGAAGCTGAAGCAAGATAGAACGAGGGTTTCCAAAACTGGCGAAGTGTCGACGACGGGTACACTCCCACCTTTGCGAGGGGTTGCTGGATGTGGACTAGGGGTTGGAGGGGTGTGCTGAAGGGTGGTCGGCACGGTAGGCTGGTCGGTAGATGGTAGTTTGCGCTAGCAGGCAGTGGAGCGGGCGCGAATGCTAATGAGCGTCGGTTTCGGGGGTGGTTGGCCTCCACGAGGAACGTAGGGGTTGGTATAGCGAGAGTGAGAGAGAGAGAACCCTGATACGGGGGAGAAGTGTGGGGAAATCGAGGGAGAGAAAGAGAGGAAGCCCCAAGCCGTGGAAACCAAGGGTGACTATAGTGAGAGAGAGGCGCGAGTCGTGGGAGGGGCGACGTGAGCGGGAGAGAGCCGGGGAAACTGCGAGACAGCAGAAGAAACCGAGGGAGAGCCGAGAAGTAGTGTGCGCGAGAGAGAAATGGGCAGACGGCAGGGAAGAGGGGGGTTACTACGGTGAGAGAGAAAGAGAGAGGGCCGTGGAAACCGAGGGAGAGCTGTGGAAACCGCGGGAGATCCGAGTAGGAGCGCGCGCGAGAGAGAAAGGGGCAGACGGTAGGCGGGACCGGAGCCGCCCAGCCGCGACCGGATTGGCCGGCGACCGAATGGCGTCCTGGAGGGACGCGTGGCTCTCGGCTCGCGATCCTGAGCCGCCTACGTGCACCCCCGAAACCACCGAGACCGGTGCTCTCGGCCTCGACACGACGAGGTCGAGACGCGCGAGCCGCGTCGTCGCGCGACTCTTCTCCGCGAGGATGGAGCAGCTCGCCCAGTTCGTCTCCAAGAGCTTCGACAACGCGAGCATAACCGGGCCCGAACATTGCAGGACCACCGACAGGCCCTCGTCCGCGAGGATCACGCTGAGTGTCGCGCACCTCCTCGGAGACCCCGCCGAGAACGACACCAGTACGTTTCTCTCTTCATGGGATAGGAGCTACGCGACATACCAAACCGACGACCACGTGGATACGTGGATACCATGTGATTGTGCGACTTTGTTCGATGGTCCCGTGGTTCCTAGACGTGAGCCGGGATTTTTCGTGGTATTCCTCTGGGACCTGCTTCCAGAAGGTTTCGCCACGGGGTGGTTGCCGATTATGTTGGTTCTGGGTGCTTTGGATGGAGGCTGGTCTGCGTGGACGATTTGTGGCTTGGCTTGTGATTGCAGTTGATCATGGATATTGCTGGTTCTTTGAAATATTGTTTTTAGGTTGTTAGGCAACTTTGACTATCTGCTCTTCGTTTGTGGAGAGGAGCTTCCACGAGTTTGTTTCCTCCTCCTTCAATTGCAAGGTCTTCTTGTTGATGTAAAGGATATTAACTAGAAGGATTTTCATTAGTGGGAGTAGCAATTTCGGGTGCCATCGCCTAGAAAGGAGAACGTGTTTTAGTGCATATAATCTTAGTTCAGGTCTCTATTATAATATTATAATATTAGTTCAGGTTTCAATTTCCGTTTCAACGGAAATTCCAAATTCAAACTTCTCACTGATGCTAATTCCTCCAATGGCACGGCGTTTTCTCAGATTATGAAGTACTAGGACCTTTCTACAATTCTGTTTCAAACTAAATAAGCCAAATAGTCTAACTTTTTTAGGATTTTAAGAGACCAAACTATACCAGTTAGGGGTTGAGGATGTAGAAAGGATGTATTTTCGTGGCTCTAAGGTAATCTTGACGAATTTCTATTGGTAAAATCAATGAAATCAACTCGAACAATTTCTACTACTGAAAATAGTAGTTTGGGGATCCAACTGTTAGTTGACATGAAGAAGAACATATTTCTATGATTTTAGAGTTGATTGATCAACGATGTTAGCTTGAATAATTTTTGCTAGTGAGATAGTAGTGTCGGGTTCCAACATGTCAGGTCCAACGAGCTAACATATTGAAATAGAAGTTTTCAGGTATCAGGTTCCCAGCAACGTACAGCAAAACAATGTGCCGGTAATCAGATTCAGCAGACGTCGCAGACGTCGGCGTCTTCGCAGTCAGTGAATTGATAATCAATCGGTTATCACGCACGAATCGGATTCTGCTGTTTGGCTCCGGAAATATTGAGAACGTGCACATCCTGTCTGGGAATCGCGTAACACAGTGTTTTCTCTTTCCCGTTGAATCGACGATTTAAAGACAGATTTTATCAACGGAATTTCATGAATGTAGTTTCGAGATCTTTGAGAGGAAGCCGTATGCTAGGTGCGGATGGGGCATCTAGTACTTTAACATGAAAAACTAGATCGCAACACGCTTTAAAAGTCATGATTAGATTTGTTGATTTTCCACGAGATTGCATTTAGATATTCGTCGGCTAGACATTTTCCGGTTCTCCTCGCAAAGAGTTCTCCTAAAATAGCTACGGCGATTCTATTAGACTCTTTGATCTTCTTCATCGATGAACGAAACCTTCCAGAAGCATTCACAAAACGCAAACATTTGTTAGGAAAATTTCTAGTTCATCCTCAAAATGGTCTTCGGCGATAAACGACAGCTCCATAAGGTTTCCGAATGCTATAAAACTTCCACAAAATGTTCTGCAGAGTCTTCAACATCTTTACCGGACACAAACAATGTTTGCTATCAGTTAGGAAAAATCTCTAGTTCATCCTGAATATGATCTTCGACAATAAACGAAAGCTTCCATCAGGTTCCCGAAAGCTATACCTAAAATGTCGACAAAATGTTCTGCAACGTCGTCAACATCTTTACCGGACACAAACAATGTTTGCTATCAGTTAGGAAAAATTTCTAGTTCATCTTGAAAATGATCTTCGACAATAAACGAAAGCTTCCATCAGGTTCCCGAAAGCTATACCTAAAATGTCGACAAAATGTTCTGCAACGTCGTCAACATCTTTACCGGACACAAACAATGTTTGCTA
The DNA here is from genome assembly GCA_028455805.1 of Lasioglossum figueresi. Lineage (NCBI taxonomy): Eukaryota > Metazoa > Arthropoda > Insecta > Hymenoptera > Halictidae > Lasioglossum > Lasioglossum figueresi. The sequence goes on along the minus strand of CM052189.1, from coordinate 8,431,849 downwards.
TCAGTTAGGAAAAATTTCTAGTTCATCCTGAAAATGATCTTCGACAATAAACGAAAGCTTCCATCAGGTTCCCCAAAGCGTTACGACTTCCACAAAATGTTCTGCAACGTCTTCGACATCTTCACAATGTTTGACGTTTGTTAGGGAAGATGGTCTTTGCGAAAATGATAGAATATCTCGTTACCTGCGAAGAGTTCATAAGCTGATCGAGGCATCCGTTCTCCAGATGCCGGCTCATCCGCTCGCGAATCCGCTCAGGATCCATCGAGCCACGAAGCGAGCAGCGTCGAGGAACCGCCGTCGCCGGAAGCTCGGCTCCAACCGGAAGACCTCTCAGTCACAACAAAGACAAAGGAGATCGTCAAGGATGTCTCGAACGCCGCTGAGAACCTTGCTCCAGTTAAAACACCCGAGTTGAAACTCTCTGTGAGGAAACTGCTGGGATGCAGCCCTTCGCCACCCCCAATTTCGAGGGATCGAACCCCGAGTCCGGAAAACTGCGTGGAGCTGAAAAGTCAGGCCGTCCGGGATGTGAAGTCGCCGACGGACCTGAAGCTGCCGTCGCAGGTGTCCAGGTCATTGATGCAGGGACAAGAGGAAAACACCAAAGGTAAGAGAGTGTCCGACATAATTAACTTGAAAGTTAGTTTTCGATGTTGAAGTTGTGGAGTTGATATACCTAGCATCTAGATAAACATTACTTGTTCTAAAATTCTGAAGTGAATGAAAGGAAGAAGACGAGTTTGATTGGGATAAGAGAATTGTTCTTGAAACTTAGGGGTTGAATTTGAAAATTGTATTGTTGTAAACACAATAGTTGTTGTAAAAATTGCATGGGGAATAAGACAATGATTATTGAAATGTAGGGGTGGATGAGAGGTTCTTCTAGGATGAAACACCACCTTGATTTTCCTCTTATTAAGCATTTTTAATAGCAAACGTGGTCTTGAACCAAGTGATTCAAATCCGAATCCAGCGTTTGAGTAATCCTACAAAATAGCTATTTGTTTGTGTAGAAAATGATCGAACCATGCGCCGATAAAATAAATTCCTAATATCTTAAAAAGATGATTTACGATCGATATATATATATATATAATTAACTATTTTGTTCTTCTAAAGTCACAAAAGTGAAGAGTATTCAAAGAAAGAAAGAGAGCACAATTTGGAAAAAGAATTGTTCCTATGTTGAAGTTTAGGGGATGAAAGGCAGAAAATAAAAATTGTTGCTGATTAACCAGCATTATTCTTGTTAGTGTCGCAGAAAATATATTAAAACAAGCTAGACAAATTTGACTAGAATAGGAGTGTGTTCTTACAAATTAAAATGAAATTTAGGGGTTGAAGAGAGCCTGCAAGGTCCCAGGATGAATATAGTACCTTGTGCAACGGTTGAAACTTGAAAGTTACAGCTGAGGTGGCAAGAGGAGAAATATAATTGCATGTCACTTACTGTTGTTATTGTGAAACAGCATGAACAGAGAATTCTACAAACAAGGTGGGGTTTATTTAGAATAAGAGATCGTTGTTTGAAACAAAATTGTAGGGAAGATTTTAAAGATTTCTATAGCGGCTTGTAAATTAATGTCGTCGCCCTCCAGCAACATGCAAAATGAATTGAGAACAAATGGATGAGATTGTGTAGAATAGGGGAGTATGTTTATAAATCAAGCTGAAATTTAGGGGTTGGAGGTAGGTTGTAAAGGTTGCTGCAGTAGTTTTTAAATTACTATTCTACATTAAGAGAAAAATGATGACCGTGTGTAGAATAGAAGAGTATTTTTCAAAATCAAGTTGAAGTTTACGGGTTGGAGGAAAGATTGTAAGGGTTGTTGTAACTGGTAAATTACTGTTGCTATTTTTCAATAATTTGAAAAATAAATTACGAGAAAAAGGATGAGTTTGTGTAAAATACAGAAACATTTTCTACGAATCAAGTTACAATTTCGGGGTTGGAGGGAGACAGTCAGGGTTGCTACAGTAGCTTGAAAACTGCTGTTGTTATTCTCACATTACGTGGAAAATAAATTAGAAGTAGAATAGCTTCGTGTAGAGTAAAAAAATGTCTTCGAGAAATAAAATTAAAATTTGAGGGTTGAGAGGATATTGTAAGCATTATTGTTCTGAAACACTCTCAAAGAATAGATTAAAGGACTTCAATCGCGTTTGAACAAGACAAGAGCAGTTCTCCGCAATCTCCTGAAAATTCATGAACTAAAGGGATGATATTCACGTACGACTCTCGAAGAATCTACGACCGCAATCGACAGAAATCCACGATGAGCATTTTACTGAAGAGGAAGAGAGTCTAAGGTACCATCTGTTGCGTCTGAAGTTAAAAGGATATCCATATGGATGCCGTTTGTATACGACTCCTGGGGACTACAATAGTATCTATTCGAAAGGATTCGAACGGAATCGCTCGTTTTCCCGGTTCTTCAGGATCGTGTGCAGAAAGGTCAGGAACCTCCAAGGCGATCGTGGCCCCCACCTCGGCCACGTAACGCGTCAGAGGGTTGGATCTTCGTTTATAATTCAGGACGTCGTCCAATAAAGCTCAGAAGTGATTGGGAATAGCTGACCGTTCGCAACCTAACGATCACAGACCTCCAGTTTTGCCCACACGCCAAGTCGACTTCAATAACGGCTGTTCAGCGTCTGCCACTTGCCCTTTCCTTCCTCCACTCGCCCGTCATATTTTCTTCCTCGAATTGAATTACCCATCGAATATCGATCTCTCATCGAGACGTGCCCGCAAACACCCGGGGTTCATTTAAATCTCCAATCGATCCGCCGCGCCGAACACATTTTTAAGAGACCTCTCTACTTTTTAAGGGGATTCGGTGGAGACACGTCGAACTCAATTCTATATTGTCTTCTTTTCTTTGTCGAAGTAAAATATTGTGGTGTTGTTTAAGAAGAAATGAAGGTTTATATTGATTTTCAAGGGATATTTCCAATCTGGATATTCAGACAGGAGTGAGAATAAATTGTATAATTTTTCCATCAACTGCTACGTTCATGAACCTATATAAAATCCAGTAAAAAGAACGATTTCATAGAACCGAGTGCTACATCCTCTTATTCTTAATTCATCGTGACCTCGCACGAAGAGAACAGCAGTTTATTGAATTCAATTCAATTGTCTGCTAAATTAATCCGACAGGCCCTCCTTTTCGAGATTAGATTTCGATTGTATAATCCGAAATGATTGAAAAATTCTGGAATACGTTTCTAGGATCAGGTTCAATTTCGTAATCTAGAATGTGATAGAATATTTCTGTAATTTCAAAATGTTCATTCCGCTCGAAAGATTCTGGAATTCAAGGATCAGTACTAATTTTGTAGTCTGAAACAATTGAACATTTCGAAACGTTCAAGTAATTCGAAAGATTCTGGGATACGTTCGAAGGGTCTGATTTAATTGTCCAGTGTGCGCTCACGGTCAACTCGAGAGATTCTGGCAGTTTTATTGATCGGCGAGTCAGGTCCTTGAAAAAGGATCGGAGGAGGACAACGGTCGCATCTCGCGACACGATAAAAAATGCAATCGACAGCCGGAAGTTACATACGCCCGTGGAAATTGGATTCAAAGCGAGCGAGGCCGGCGCGGGGGCAAATGAAAATCGCGTTAAAAACTGACGCGTTCAAGTAACGCCACGCACGCTCCTGCCCGCGATAACTCGGCGTCTATTGCGGCCAGAGCTCGCATGAATTTATGGTTTAATATGCGGCCCGCCGCGTTAGTTGTGTACGCCCCCTAACACGCGGGGGCTGTGTGCTTGTGGAGACCGACCACCCCCTTTCTCTTCCTCCCTCTTTCTCTCTCTCTCTCTCTCTCTCTCTCTCCTCTCTCTATCTCCCTTTCGACCGTATCTCTCGGGGGCCCATAACTTTTCCCGATTAAGCGCAAATCAAAAAGCAATCTGCCCGGTCGGCAGCCATCGGACGCGCGAAAGTAAAACCATAAATAACCGCGAGGCGAAGAAGCGCCGGGGCGAGGCTCGTTGAATTCTTTTCCGGCCGAGAAAAGAGCGTAACAAAGTGCACGGTATTTTCCTTGCCCTGGGAAAGCCCTTTTTCCAAATTGATCCGGTGGAATGCAAGCAGGGATTCAACCGGATAAACAGGGTGAGTCTCGCAACATGACAACTCGAATAAGTTATTTGTTCCACGAACAAAATTTGTAATCATTTTTCAATCATTTTAATGAGTTCGAAATAATACTACAGTATTCAAGTTTCTTCGTACAGCGGCTCACGAAAGTGTTCGAAGGCCCTTTAAAACAGTACAACATTTAAAAATCAGACTGAACCAGCTGATCTTTTTTTTAGCAATTAGAAACATTGGTTTACTAAATAACGTGGAAAATACTACATGCGAAAATAAAGAAGGCACTTTTCAGTGTGTCAAATTTGATGAACGAGCAACGAAATGGGCAACAAAAGGGATGATTTTTGTTGCTCCGTATTTTTACAGTGTACAGAGTTGTTTAACAACGAGTTCTCTCCAAGCACACGGAACGTAGCAGAGGAACTGCGAAGCAACCGGGCACATAAATATCAGAAAACATTCGGCAGTAATTTCGCCGTGGGATCGCTATAGCTCAAAAAGTTGCGCCCTAAAAGCAGTAAACATGCGAGCCACTGGCCAAGGGTCAGCTCGGCGGGACGCGTGCGCGAAAATGGATCGGCTCCGGTGAGATCGACGCCAAGTTAGGCAAAGTGGCTCGTGAAACTCTCGCGGTGATCTAGTGCGAACCTCGGCCCTTTCTTTCGACGATATTTGTTACCGCTGCCTCGACCATCGTTCTTTCCCGCGATCCCCGGGAAAATATCGCACCGAGTACTGCCTTTCTCCGTTCCTCTAGCATTATTTACCAACAAACGTACTTACAGTTCACTCCGTACGTTTGCACGCGTGTTACTCCATTTTGCAATTGGAGACCTCGATGTGAGAATCACGCGGGTCAACTCTTTTGTAAAATTCTTCAAGATTTATGTATTTTTAGATATTGCTGATTGTATTGAGGATTTTGATGAGAGATAACAAATGTCTTCGTCAGTTGCAAGATTCTTTTATTAGTTGAAAATAATGCAAAGGTTTGGTTGAATATTCTTTGAATATTTTTACTTCATAGGCACACTGACATTCGGGATCATTTAGTACAATACACCTATCGGACATTTCATATGCGATAACCTAACAGAATGGAAATATTCTAGGTCGGAAGAACTGATTTTTGGAGATGCAATAGCTTCGAGTTCAATGGGTTGATTTTGCACGCCAGTATATATATTGCTGATTGTATTGAGGATTTTGATCAGAGATAACAAATGTCTTCATCAGTTGCAAGATTCTTTTATTAGTTGAAAATAATGCAACGGTATGGTTGAATATTCTTTGAATATTTTTACTTCATAGGCACACTGACATTCAGGATCATTTAGTACAATACACCTATCGAACATTTTATGTGCGATAACCTATAAGAATGGAAATATTCTAGGTCGGAAGAACTGATTTTTGGAGTTGCAATAGCTTCGAGTTCAATGGGTTGATTTTGCACGGCAGTATATATATTGCTGATTGTATTGTTGATTTTGATGAGAGATAACAAATGTCTTCATCAGTTGCACGATTCTTTTATTAGTTGAAAATAATGTAACGGTATGGTTGAATATTCTTTGAATACTTTTACTTCGTAGGTACATTGACATTCGGGATCATTTAGTACAATACACCTATCGGACATTTCACGTGCGATAACCTAACAGAATGGAAATATTCTAGGTCGGAAGAACTGATTTTTGGAGTTGCAATAGGTTCGAGTTGAATGGGTTAATTTTGCACGCCAGTGTATATTAGAAACTCAGTTCCGAAAGTTTAGAATCACGTTGAGTGGGAGTATCCTTGCAGAGATGTGAACGATACAGGATTCGGTAGGTGCGAACTGATCGCCGGGTAGTTCGATTCGCGTTTCCAAGTCTGAAGAGAGCTGGTAGAGGATCAAGTGAGAAGGTGCCGGTGTGTAACCCTAGTGGAGAAGCCGAAGCAATCACACTCGGACACGAGGGGCCGCTAATTCGATTACTAAGAGCGCTGCCCTCTTGGCCTGATCCAGTCAAACCACCCCTTCGCTCCATCCTCGAGGCTTGATCGCCGCCGGTCCCCGTATTTTCATCCCCTAGCAAGGAACCGTTCATATATGTATGTATCGCAGCCATTAGGCGTATAAAAGCGGCGACCCCGTTTAACCCCCTTTGCCAGTTTGTCGCGTATACCGTAACTGCATATGGCACGCAGTCGCGTCGACCTCATGAATAAGTTAGCGAGCCGATTGCGAGCCGATCCCAACAACTGCGAAATTACGAATTTCGCATTTAGATACGGACGCCTCTACAATACTGCTTTACAGAAACTCCCAAAAATTCATAATTTAATTTCGCAAAAAATCGATTTTCTTCGTATGAAGTAACATCTATACAAAAAGAAAAAATCTGTTTTGTTCCAAACAAAAATCTCAGCGCACAATATTCGGCTTCGTAAAAATCTTTGAACCCTTCAAGAAATTATTCGTTTCCACTCTCCAAAAGCTGTTAAGCTATTAAATCTAAGAATGCCCATTCTCGAAAAATTCGAAAACATAATCCTGGGGACTGCCAATATTTCAAATCACTAAAAAGTGTAGTCAAAAAAGTAGAAATAGAAAATCGTTAGTTGACTACGTTACAGTCGTCCATTTGTTGAACAACAAAACACAGAAAAGAGAAGGGTGGGGAGGAAGATAGAGAGAAGGGGAGAATTGAGACAGAGAGACGAGGGTGGCGAAAATGGGGGTGGGTCGAAGTTTGATGATAAAGGGGCGGATGACTGGGACGAGAATGGGTCTGAAAACCGCGCGAGTTATTTTGCTAGGAGGGGTTTTAAACCGCTGTACATATGGATGCGGGCTTCGCTCTGCCAGTGCTCGGATTTGATTACGTAGGTATGCGCTAATTGATTAAAGCGCGATACTGCGTCGTCATCGGGAGCACAGCTCCCGGCCTCTCGCTGTCCTTGTAATTTCTCCTCGTTTTAATCGGGACCGTCCCACTTTTTTACCAGCTACATGATTCCAACCGATTGTCCTCTTTCAGCCGCTATTCTCTTTCTCCTATCTGGTTTACAACGATTTGTAATTTACCTCGCGATCCTGTTTCCCTTCCTCCAGGTGGGAAAAAAGGGAAAAAGGTCGAAGGGATGGTCAACATTAAACCATCCTTAATAACTTCTCTTCTTCCGCGAATAAATTGCGACGCCAGATTAAAACTCTGACTCCGGAGCGCACTCTTGTTCAAAACAACCTGTAAACTGCATTTGAAGTACTAAAATATTTGTTTGTTATGCTTCAGCAGCAAAATCTTCTCATTAATTTGTCTATGCGAATCAGAACTTGTACAGAGAAATCTGCAGTATCGTTGTTATCAATGAAAGGGTAGAACGAGAAAATAAGGGTAGTCATCTTCTCTATCGTTTTTACATTTTCAATTTTGTAGAATGTTATCTGCTGCATTCAAACTGTGCTATGTATTTTTCTCTGTAATAGTTTTCGAAGTCGCTTAGATGGTGCCAATTTTCTGAACAATAGTTTCATCCCCTAATTCTTGAGTTTCTGCCAATGAAAAACTACATGATTCTTGCTGTTGGCTCTTCTACAGACTGGTGCAGTCAGAGAAGATCAGTCAAGTAACATTTTTCGTCAATGGAACCCTTCGATTCCTTCTATTTTACTAGAAAATGATTAGACACATTTTTAGTCAATGCAACCCCTAATTCCGTTGATTTTATTTTACGAAACACGTTAGCATTTCACAAAAGAGCCGTGGAATTATGTCCTGACAAAGCAACCCCTAATTTTCTCTGTACCATTCTTTACAAAATACAGAAGGGAGTGGAGCTGATATATTCATTCTATAGTATAAAATATATACGTGTCAAATTTGGAAGCAAAAAATGAACTGCACCATTGGAAACATTTCTTGTAAAAGGAATTCCTAATTCCTTATACTTTCCTCAATAAACTGCAAGGGGTGTGCAGTCATTATATTCGTTCCATACTACAAAATATGTGTTTGTGAAATTAGGAACCACAAAATTTACAAAATCCAGGATATTCGAACAAAGTAGACCAAAAAAATTCACACTCATTCAATTGAGAGTTTCCGCCGCAATTGATGCTATTACAAGGGGGTGAAACGGTTATCCAAACGCGAGATAATCATACGCGAGCCTTAGATTTCCAAAGAGGGCTATTTCCATGGGGTTGGGACGTCGGCGAACAGATGCAGAAAGCCGTCGTCGCTGATCGAGACGAGGGAGAGGGGGTTGGACGAGACCAGGAAAGGACAAGACGCAGGAAAGAGTGGCAGGGGGTAACTAACGACCCCGTATAAGACTGCGTAGCTCACCACTTTGCTAAATTATATAAATCACATCCCCTTCGTCAAGGGCTCTTACGCGAGACGCTTAATCCACCCTCCGCACCCCTCTCGAGCCCCACCCATGCATCCCGGCAACACCTCCGAGAGTTGTACGGTAGTTACTTTGCATTAAGCAGCCATTAATTAAATCGTATACCCGTTAATTATCCGAGCGCCTCCTTAACCGGATGCCTGTGGCTCGTTTCCGTTGGGGCGGCGGGTCTCTTCAACTGTTTTTTAAGGTTGATCCTCGAGGAATCTCGACTGGCGAGCAATTAACGAGTGGACAGAGCGACGGTTATCATCGTTTAATTGGTTCCTCTTCCAAGTTCGCTTGCTCGGTCTGTTTTGAGCACGTTTTGAATGGATCTTGACGCGACGACAACACATTTCTTCCTTGTTATGAAACTTTGCTTGTTATTGTACACGTTGACACTGGATAAAATTGAATCACTTGTCTGATAAGAAGTGTACAACCTTAGGAACCAAGGTGGCAATGAATTTGTTTAATAGTTTAGACGAGAGAATGTTTTTAGTATTTTTTTTTTGTATATGTATATGATGTTTAGTCAGTAATACTAACTTATACGTAGCAGAGTATCTCCATTGATTCTGTTGATAAACGGTTTGACAGATGCAAATCTCCTTCAACTATTCTTCCCCGGACAATTTTCTTAGATCAAGGCAAAAGTCATTGGTGCGCGAGCACTTTTTTCCAATGAAATTGTTCGAGGAGGGTGATGATTGCATCCGAAGTATCCGACTTTATAGCAACGTTGCTCGAAAAGCAAGTTTTAAACGACTTTTCCCGACGTTCGCCAAGAAAATACGAAGAATCGCGATTCGGTGGCGACGTGTCTGTAATGCCAGGTAATTCAGAGTTCGCCCCGGCATGTGATTTGAATAAGATTCTCGTAAAGCAGCGGAATTTATGCTGATGTCGGCCGGACCGGACGAAATGAGCTGTGAATGAATCGGAAAGATTAATTCGTGCTCCTCGCGCTTCCATTGCGCTCGTCCGACAGCGATCCCGGAAATTAATCGACGCGATGGCTCTGAGTCATCGAGAAAATCAGTTCGCGTCTCAATGAAGATCGCAGATTGACCTACTTTCTGATAGTATTGCTGAGGAAACGGTCGTAGACGTTGCTGGACCTTTTTAAGGCAAGCAACCCCTCGTTAAGAAGGACAATTTAATTTTTAAAGTTGAGTGAGAATCGATAATATATCTTTGTCAAATAATTCTTCAGTTTCCTTTAGGTGTCTAAAGTCTATTTATAGAAGAAGGAGTTTAACAATGTTGCGAACATTTTAAAAGGAATGATTAGATTCTAGAATTACTGGACGAGATAAACAAAATTTTTCCAACTGCAGATGCTTGAATGATTTAATTCCCCAGGTTCGAACTGCCGCAACAACGGAAACGGGAACGGCAAGCAACGAAGATCAAGGACGAATTTCACCCTGGAACAGCTGGCGGAATTGGAGAGGCTGTTCGACGAGACACACTACCCCGACGCGTTCATGCGAGAGGAACTTAGCCAGAGATTAGGATTGAGCGAGGCGAGGGTTCAAGTTTGGTTCCAGAACCGACGGGCGAAATGTCGCAAACACGAAAGTCAATTGCACAAAGGTTCGTTAAATGTTGACACTGTAGTGATAAACAGCGAATGGTCCTAAATGATGTTGGCGCATTAGTAGTGGACAACATTTATATACACATGAAGAATATAAACAACATTTTAGACACCATACTACACTGAAGCTGCGAATGAAGACACAAAGACATTCTTACATGATCTACAAAATGGTGATTCACCTCGAATTTTCAGCCCATCAGCTTCATCCCCATTGCTAGACCTTTGCTAGATCCGCTTGCAAACCAAGAACTTTTTCGAAAGTTACAGGGGTAGCAGGTGGAATGGTGCTGGCACCACGCAGCCCCCCAACCAGCCTAGAACCCTGCCGAGTGGCACCCTACCTTCCAGCCCTCAGGTTGCACCCTCCGATGCAAGGTGCAGGTGGTAACGTAACAGCCGCAGCTGGTTCAGCGTTTGATCCAGCGGTGTTGCACTACGCGGCAGCCGGTGGACTATTTTGTTTACCACCGCCACCACCACCTCCGCCAACTTCGGGACACCCTCATCCCCATCCCTTAAGCCTGGCAGCGTCTCTAGCCGCTGCCGCGGCCAGGTCCAAGAACAGCAGCATCGCGGACCTCAGACTGAAGGCTAGACGACACCAGGAAGCACTGGGCCTAGACAGGCCCGCGTAAAACTCGACCTTGAGGACCTGGAGGTGAGAAATTAGAGCCTCTGGACGGTCGGGCCGCGATTAGGGTTGTTGCGCGGTGGTGAGTACGCGGTGCCTTCTCTTTCTTTCTTTCTTTCTTCAAAGGATTGAATCTTTTGTTCAACCCTTGTTTCTTACAATTGCTGCAAAAAATTTTAATCTAGAATAAGATCTTCAGAAAAGTTTAAGAATACTGGTCACACTCTCCTCGACAAATTAACATTAATATGTAATAATAGAATTGAATTTTTGTGCACCTATTTTTTTCAAATTTGCTGCGGAAGAATTTGGGGATGCTGCTACACCCTTTCGAACTTGTTAAAATTAATAACAAAAGAATTGAATTTCTGTTGAATTCCTCTTCCTTCCAACTGGTTGTGATAAATTTAACGGTGCCGACCATTGTATGAGTTCTCGGGATTTCTATAGACAGTTTCCATGACGTCTACAATTTTTCAGAAATGTGTACAAGTGGACGAAGGAAATAATAAATAATATGGAGGGAAATTAAGTGATTGGAACACTGTGAGCTCGCCACCGTAGCATCGACAAATTGGGTATATATGCCAGTAGTCTACCATAATTTTCCAACAGATTTACTACGATTATACTGTGGAATATCTCTAAGATATTCGAGGAGGATAGCATTGGGTGTTAGGGATCAATGGCAAATGTTACGAAAGTACTATAGTTTTGCTTTACCGAGAAACGTAGTAAAGATGGTGGACTATCGATGTACCTAACAATTCGTTCAAGTGAAACACCATGTTCGACTAACCTGCTGTCGAGTGTTCTGAATCATGGAAACTCGAACGCCATCTTGTGAAGTCACTCGCCAGCGAAATGGCCTCATCAAACGCGTACGGACTCTCGGAAGTCCGTGAAGTACAAACCGGAGACTCGATGTGTATAAAGTGAACAATTTTTTCGCAGACGTGTGTATTATATATGATATATATTAAAAATATATAAATATATATTATAAATAGTCGAGGGTCAGTAGTAGTTGAAGATAAAATTCCCGTGATACTCGTTCCTTCCGACGGAATGGCTGTTCGTTCTCGAAACGCGATTACTTTGCTGTTATAAGTTAATGTATTTAGGAGGTGATCATCATTTTTTTAGTAGTTGCTAATTGTTGTCATACTTCGAGGAAGATTATTAGATTCGGGAACGAACACTCTGGGCTATTCTCGGGCGCAAGATTGTCATTCTGTATACTAATAGCTTTAAAATATATAAACTTGAACCTTCAAACGTCGTGGACTACTTATTGCCGACCATCCTAAAGCTGAAGTGTAATCCGAGCATCAAAAATTGGGCGACACAACCTTTTTAGTTGTTTTCATCGAGCGACAGTTACTATAATAATTCTGTAATACATATATCTATTTGTTATCACTCCTTAAGAATAATTCGCTCCATTAGTCATAGATCACGTGCCTGGATTAGTAATCATCCCCTAAACTAAAAAAAAAAGGGATCACGTTGAAAAACCTAGAAACAACATCAAAATTAGGAGCCATTTAATCTAAGTCCGCCATATCAACCCTTAACAATAACTTACTCCATCAATTACAGATCATTCAATTCGACATATAATCATCCCCTAAAACAAAAATGTCTGTCACATTAAAAAAAAAAACCTCGCAACATCAACATTAAAACACATCCAATCTAAATTGCATCAGCTAGACGAATAAGCATCCCTTAAACCAGAAATATGTATCACATTGAAAAACATAGAAACAACATCAAAATTGCATCACACCAATCTGAAATCTGTCAGATCAACCTTTAACGATAATGTACTCCATCAATCATAGATGACCAAGCTGGACAAATAAATAATCATCCCCTAAACTAAGAGATAGCTAACACATTGAAAATGTAAGGAACAACATTAGAAATGAAACGCATCGAATTCCAAAATGAACAGACAATCGCAAAGTTGATTGACGGGGTTGAACAGTCATAGACTAACAGCCTTAAATCGCGGATCCTTTGTTTGCTTTGCTCTTAGGGATGGTCGCGAGTCGGGACAAATCGCTTGTGCTGGCAACACCGTCCAAGACATAATTCTTGGAGATGATTCACGGGGTGGGTGGACAGACCAGGCCGTTGGAGTTCTTCGGTGTTTCTGGCGGCGGCGTCCTCGCGCGCTGGCGATCTCGACGCCGAAGAGCCCCCGGGACGCTGGCCAGCGGCGTCGTCGTCGGCGTCGGGGCGCTAATGCAATAACGCGTCGGTGCGCGGATAAATCAAGCCGACCGAATCGTTCCACCAGTGCCGCGCCACCTAATCGCGTTACCCCGCTCGTCCCCCGGGCGCCGTTACTTTTTCGTTTCGCGTTTCGTTTGCAGCGGGATAGAGGGTCATCACAGAGAGCCCCTCCGCGGGGTTTTCCTTGTGCCTTCGAACCGATTCTACAAGGCTCTTCTGGCCTGGATGTCGGATTCCGCAACCCCAATTGCTTCGTGGGGGTCGTAGACCATAGGCGAATCTCTAGTCGACCTAGTCAAGCTTCTAGTCACCTTGATTTATTCTGGAGATGTTTGTTTGGGCTCCTTCGGGAGAGGTTCAATGCTGTGAGTTTTTGGTAGGTTTTGATTGGCTCCAATGCTTGTATGTGGGCACTAACATGTTTCAATGGCGTCTATGAATTTTATCTGGGCTTTAATAGTTTGCTACGCGGCCCACAACTGTTTTGATGGTTCTGAAATGTTTTAGTGGATTCTAAAAGAAGAACGTAAGACTTACCACATTTCTGCAGATCCTACAATTCTTCACAGAGGCTCTATAATGTTGCAGTAAATCTTCCAACCTAACCCGAACCTACAATTTTAACGGAGGCTTTTCGAAACGTATAGACAAGTCCTACAACGCTCTTGTATACCTCGGAACTTCTCTTGAGCGTTTCATGGAAATACACACGGAGACATGGGACAGGTAAATCGGACAGGCGAAATCACTTTGAAACGCGGCGTCGCTTAATCGTATTATCGCGGGCTCATTCTGCACGGTCCCGAGAGTGTCGTTATTGTCCTATCCGCGTTCTAGCGCGCGCACACCTAAATGGCAGGTTTATTCGATCGTTAAACTTCATTTAAAAGATTAAAAAGTGAAGAAGGAGGACACGGGGACCGATAGAGTGGAAGCTGGACTCAAATATCCTTGGAGAAAACGACTCTACCTCGACGAAATGACCTCGACGACAAACAACCTCTAAATTACCAAACCATTCAAGCATTACAAAACACCTGAACATCAAATCTTTAAAGAAATCCTAAAGAAGACAATGCAGTTACAGAACTCGCTCCCGCATGAAACTCACGTATACAGGGTGTGGCCGGACGGATGGTACAACCGAGCAGGGGGTGATACTACATGTAAAAATAAGTCGAAAAAAAGGAATAACATTTTTTCGTTTGGCGCCCAGTTTCCAAGAAAATCGAGTTTGAAAATGCAGCGAATGCGCGTGCTATTAGATAGGAATTCTGACGCGTCTGACCATGGCTAACCAACTCTACTTCCTGCGTATACTAAAGTAAGAACTCGAATTTTAAAAATTGTACATAATTTATCACATCCTGGAAGTAGAGCTATGAAAAAGACATTGCAGAATGGGTGAGAACTTGTTTACCTTGTCAGAAAAGTAAAATTCATCGTCATCAGAAAAATTTACCAGAACATATTTCAGTACCTAAAGAAAGATTTAATCATGTACATATAGATATAATTGGGCCACTTCCTATTGTTAACGAATATCGTTATTGTTTAACTATGATTGATCGATTTTCACGTTGGCCTGAAGCAATACCAATTAAAGAAATTTCAGCAGACACAGTAGCGATTACATTTTTTAATACATGGATTTCAAGATTTGGCACACCGTTATCTGTAACCACAGATAGAGGAGGTCAATTTGAATCGCAAATTTTCAATGCACTGTCAAAGATGGTTGGATTCAAGAAGAAAAGAACAACTTCTTATCATCCTGCTTCAAATGGAATTGTAGAAAGATGGCATCGATCACTGAAAACAGCGATTTATTGTCATGAAAAATCTATTGGACGAAGATTATACGTCAAACGAAAAAATGTCATTCCTTTCTTTCGACTTATTTTTACATGTAGTCATACCCCCTGCTCGGTTGTACCACCCGTCCGGCTTGTACACCCTGCATAAAACCACTAAAAACAAAGAAAATGCAGCAAATACAATAAACATGAATTCTAGACAACAGAGTCAGTCAGAAAGCCCCTAAGAACAGCTCAAACAAATGGCGCAGAACTAGAGATGCATAGGCGTAGCTCTCACAGGTGGATCATCCTAATCGACGAGCTTAAAGGATCGATTTAACCCCCGCGCCCCATCTCGGTAATCAATTTAACCGTCCCCGGCGAATTGTCACCTAACGGGTATTCCCGCGAGGACATCGTAGACGCGTAGCCACCGCCCCTCCCCAGAATCTTTTCCACCCCCGCGAATAAAATAAATCCCCGCCTCGTATCCCAGAATGAGTTCCGAGGGTGCGGGACGAGCGGAAAAGGAGAAAAGGCAGCCGAGCAGTCGCTTATTTTAATCCGAGTTTAAAGAAGTTTCTCTTTCCCGCCGGCTCGTAAATTGGCCGTCGTTTGTCTGCCGCTAAGGGTGCTATAGAAATCCTCCCCCGTGAACGGAGAGACACCCCCGCATTTTGGTCGATTCAGGAACAAGGCTCGAACGTTATGAACGCTTACGTATTGCTTGTTTGTGAGTGGTGTCCTTTTTATTGCAACCATAGCTAGGTCCATTCAAATCTTCAATCGCCAATTTTATTTTGCATATTTTCGAACCGCTTCCGTCGCGATTAACATTGATCTTCTTGTTGATTTTTGAAAATTCAGAAGTATCTTGCCTTGAAGCTCGCAGGACATTGGGAATCAAGAATGAACATAGGTGTGGGATCTCAAGGCACCTTGTTCCCCATCGAATAATTTACGGTGCGCCAGCTCTTAATGAAAAATACTGCGTTCCCCTGTAACTACGTGGCACAAATTAAAACTGGTTCCATGCTTTACAACTCTGTTGCAGCATAATTCGATTAAATCGGTAGATTACACGGGATAATCAATAGAGCCGAGCTTGCAGTACTTCGTTGCCCCTCAACAAATTGAGTAATCAATCTTGGGGCCAGTGTAAAAGGTTTTGCGTTATTTTCTTCGTGAAATAAATCCCCGTTACTACTTCAAGCAATGCGTATTTATCATAAATTATCGACATAATATGAGCTCGATACAGTTATCATAATTTACAAGCTCTTACAGTTGAGACATTGCATATATTCAATATATTGACACACAATTGTAATGAATTGGTAATTAACTAGTAGACTGTGGATTTTATGCATTCATGGCACAAAGAAATAAGTGAAGTTGAAAATAGCAAAAGGATTGAAAACAAATATACATATGTGTGATTTTTCTCGAGTTTCTAGTGATTAAAAAATCTTTGTCTGTAATAGTTATTCAGAAGAAAAAGAAAATTTCGATATACTGCTATTTACCCTGGTGCTTGAACATTGATATCAGAGAAACAGCAGTTTAATTCGATCTTGATAGAATGTGAAAAATGAATTTATATTTAACAAGTTATAGTATAAATTTCCACCATGAATCTAACTCGTTATTATGCGGGAATATCGAGTCAAACTCGCGATGAAGATTCTGAACAGAGTCCATCAAATATGTATGCCATAAATTTGGTTTAAACCCAAATTCAATTCTGTTTTGTCGTAGTCGATATCGGATGACGCATAAAAAAGCTATGGGCATTGCAAGATGTAAAAATCTTGGAATTTAGGGTTTGCGATTCATTTAAATCGCTAATTCTTACAATTAGATTTTCAAACATTTATTCAAACAGTACATATAGTATATATTTAATTTTGCATTTGAAACAATAAAATCAAACTGAAAGCTTGTATTCTTTAATTACCATGTTGTCGAAGATAAGTAAGTCCAGTGATTTATGCACCTTCGAAATTTTCATTACGGGCGTAGATAAAAAATTTAAAAATCGTGACCTTTACTTTTTCCGTCGCAATTGCGACCGATAACAATTTAAAAAATAATTATTTACACATTAGCCGTAGTAAACTAATCCTTCTAACGTTTCAAAAAAACTCAAGCTGTTGGTTCCAATTTTGGAAAAGTTATTCGTTTTTAAAAGTTGCGCGAATACTTTATACGCCCAGTGTAGTATATGCAGAAGATAAATATCAAATTAGACAAAGTGCGGTGAACTGTTTGCTGGTATAGTACAAACTATGAGTGCAGCCATCGCTGAAAATTTGATCATGATTTACAATCACAGCCGAGTGCATTGGAGGGTCTCGCAGTCGATTTCACGCGCAAAACAATGGAACCACGGTTCGCGAAGATGAAAACGCAGCTCCGCTCGGTCTGGTCGAATCCTAACTGCGATATAACGTCCCGCGAAAACCAGCGAGCATCATCAATTATCTACCCCACAGGCGAAAAGTCGACGAGTCGAGAGCGTAGAATAATCACGCCGGGAATGAAAATGGATCGGCGTGGTTTTGCGGGACCCTTATGGCTGATCACGATTTATGTAATGCGCTATCGTTGCCCCGAAGTCATCGTTGACGTCCTGCCCGATCTAACTACGCACTAATTCGATTATCATAAGACGATAACGACAACAATCGCAAATTGAAAGGAACGCTACAATCTTTATCTTGTACAACGAATTTCTTTCTCATTCATGTCAATGTTGATTCGTTCTACAGTCAGACAATGGATAACTATCCTCTAGCAAACACTCGCCATAATATTTGAACACTGTTCAAAATACGACAACTTTTTAATATGGAATTATTGGAAAAAGAATAAGACACATTTCTTTAAATTTCTTCTCTTCTTGAATGAAAAAGCGAGCTTGACTTTGAGAATTTTTTTACATCTACAAATGGTTACATTGAAAAAATATTTAGTGCATAAATTGTGTCACACTTTTATCTACAAAACACGAAATTTTCGTTAAGAAATATCGGATAGAAGTGAGGTGGCAATTAAACAAACAGTCACGTCGTGATTGAAATTCGATTTTATTAGAGCGTTGATATTTTCTACCGAGTTACCATTCTGGTGTTCCATGATTTCTGAATTGTGCGTGAACATTTGCAAGGATAAAAAAGCGGTGCAGCGAGGTGCAAACAGTTCCGCCGCTTTAAAGCAAATTTTTCGAGTGCACGGCGGAGTCCGCGGTAGTTAATGAATTAACGAGGCAAATTAATCGTCAGACCAATAATTCGTGATTCGATATCGCAGTGACGTCGACGTGTTGCTGTGCCTCGATTTCGGGTGCCGTCGACACTGGAAATAATTACCAGGCGTGGGCGGAACGAGTGACTACGAGAGCAGCTACCCTCCACGGTTAAATCGACTATTTACCCGGATATCGACGCACGCTGGACAGGATAATCAATCGGTTAACCGAGCAGCCCATGAACGCGTAATGAGCAACAATTCGGTTTGTCAGCTCGAATAAATTATTCAAATTACACCGTCGATTAACTCGATCACGCGACTCCATTTTCGACGACGCGAATAAAGATGGTAAAACAATTATCGCCGGCGCTCGTCATTGTACGAACAGAACCGTGCTATGCCGTTCCGATTTTCGTTGGGAATCAAACGGTTAACGTTAAATTTCACGAGGCTGTTTACTACACTGACCACAATATTCTTCGATCGAATTTCATAAATTAATACTTATTGTGACGTATATGTATAGACGGCGGATCTTTACGCACAATACTACTTTTCTGTAACGATTACTAGAAATAGCAGGTACATAAAAATTAACTTCTTCACTTCACAAATTTCTTCATTAGAGGTGTTCAAAGTAATGTAATGAATAGCCTTAAATTGTATTCATACTTTTATTTTTTGTGTAGTTCGCCTACACATTTACAACATAACATTTATTGTTAAAGTAGATACGCGGATGTTGCGTAAAATCTCTCGAATGCCTTGGTAACAACTATAGATTATACGTGCAAAAAAGCCTTCTTTGGAGATAATACTACACACTCTAAGTATATTACGTCATTCCTTTTACTTTTCATGTTAAACTGTAATCGTTATCATACTTAACTATGAAGGTCGAATAACAAAATTCCAATTACTCAGACGAAGATTAATATATAAAAGATAAACAATAAACGAACTGTTGGCTATCAGCAGTGAAACATCCATAGGTAGCTGAAAGTTGATTTTACAGAGCTTTTCAATTCATTTTAGTCTTTCATCATTATACAAATTGCATTGCCATAAAACATGGTTCAGAGTCTCATCGTCCGTCTTGCAAACGCATTTGGGATCATTGATGATACCTTTTGATAGTGACAACAACCGAACGGGATAGATATAGCTGTGAGAACCACGGAAGGCGGTTTTCGCTGACGAATTGCTGGAAATTGGTTTTTCCCTTATATAACCCTTTAGTTTTTATAGTGGAGCGAGAGTTATGAAACATTTTTCTACTAAATGATTCATAGCAATCGGTAAAGGGAATACTAGAAATACATGATTTGCTATAGGAGCAAGCCTTTTTTGCTGAAAGGTCAGCTCTTTCATTACCATCAATCGCAAGATGAGACGGAACACAGTAAAATTTAATAAAGCTGTACCCATTTATTTTTAATATTGAAGACTAGCTGTTCGCGGCTTGCCTACGGCACGCCCCCTGGCCGGGTTTCCGAAAAGGTTGTTATAGCAGACAAAAAATGCGCAGGGATCAGCTCCGAACCGGCCGATTATTTACAACCATCGCGCTCCGACAACTTCAACACCGACACATGGAGAGACAGACCCGCCGAATCAGATCGATGGAATCTGATGAAAATTCCTTCGACATCCGGAAATAGGAGGTTCCTGAGATCATTTGAAGCGACATTTTCCTTTGCAAATATGTCCGCCTCGGCTTTGCTAAGGAGATAATAACAAAAAACACTGACTAATCAATTCCACTCAGCGTAGCATTGCTGTCGCAATTTTTCAACGATGCAGAGGCGGAAGGTTATCTTCCTTTACCACGGCGGTAGTCCCTTCCTCAATTTTATCGGACCCCTTAGTTCGCTTATGACGTACGTTGAGGTGGTGGATGTAGGTACTCTTCGTGCCACCTGGTCTAGAAGTCTTGCTTAACCCTTCGGACGTGACATCAGTACGCTAGCGCTGTACTGCCTGAGGAATATTTCAAAATTGATTACAGAACATTAGGAATGTTAGATGTTATGTGTTTACACCAGACGTCCAAAATAACCGTTATTTGAAGAGTAATATTTACATGCATGTCAGTTATCAATAAATCTTAAAGAAATTTGAGTCTAAATCGTCGAGAGGTTATTGTGGCATGTGTAACATCACATAACGTCGGGCTATACAGAACAAACTCACACTCCATCGTGATCCGCGAATAGCCTTTTGACTGTGCTCCCAAGCTGAGATATGCGATTCGATGATGTCGCGGTGAAATCAGCCTCGGTAATGTACGTTAAAATAGCCACCAATCAGGAAATGACCAGATGTCAATGCGATGGGATCTTTCGGATCGAATGAAGAAGAAGGGAAGTTTAGAGTGGCGCGGGGTCGACTTGGAAGACTCGATGGTATTGAATTGACAGTGTTATATGGTTGCGACGAAATGGTTCTCGCTTGTTCGGTGCTGCTTGGCTGGCCCTTCCACGACTTCTCAAAACTTTTGCGAGTCGAATTGCACGTTCGTGATAAAAGTTCTACAATTCACCCGCGATGTCGTTCGAATCCACGCAGCGCCCGCCATCTCCCAAGATCTACCCGAGCTGAGTTTTTGGCAGGATCAGAACAGATTCGCCCATGTGTTCAGCGTAGATCGGTTGATTTCTATATCAGGTAACGACCCTGTACTTCTTGGAATTGTACAAAATGTGAATGTGAAATTTTATTCAAGTCATTGTATTTAAAACCCCGGCGGATTCCGCGTCCGAATGAAGTCTAATGTAAATAAGCACCGTGTGCGATTTCCGCCGTGTCTGAAAGGGGTCTTGAGGCCTCTATGGTCGCGGTTCGTCGCGTCGCGTCGTTGCGTTGCTAACAATAACCGTTTCACAAGTTCCTATTAACCCTTTGCACTCTGAATTATTTTTCAATTTTGTTGCCAACAACACCCTACTATTTTAAGTGATTCATTTGAAATTTACTTCAGAGGACGGTTTCTTAACTCCTACTTATTTTAAACAATTTTGTGCACTACTTATATGTATTGAATATAGCTCTCTAACTTTGTTGTAATTTATATTTGTGGAACTTATATTTGTTTTTAACTAAAAAATACGATATAAATAAATAAAAAAAACAGATATATATAAAAACACGTTTCATTTACATTTTCCTTCCTCCGATGTCGTGTCACACTCGACAAAAGAGTGCAAAGGGTTAACGTTCGGCATCAAATCAGCTGTCGGTCGCGCTCCAGTATGTAAATTCTCGCCGTTGTCAATGGCCCGTTCGTCTGTCCGTCTCAGAAAAATTTCGCTATCTTCTTCCGTAAAATGTCAATTACTTCCACAGAGCAAGGTGTTGTGTTTCCTTGTGCAGTATCTACATCGTATTTGCGTAATACACTCGTTAGTCGAGTGGTTCGGACGTAGGCAGATTTCGCACAATTTGGCCTTGAGTACTGCTATTTTGCGGGCGTATGGTGTCATATTTGCTAGGGTTGGACACTTATGCGAAAGGTGATTTTGCATATTGCAGATTTTGCAAATGTCTAGCAAGGTGCATTGTCTTTTCCTTGGCGGTGACATCGCTCTACTTCCAGTGGGCCTTGAAGATTCCGTGGTGCGTTTCATTTCTGGTGCCATGTGGACCTCGGTCGATTTCTGAGGCTTGGTTTCTGGCTTCTCGTGATTACTTTGTTTACTATTCTTTGCCAATGCTTGTAAACGTATGAGGCGGTCAAGATATTTCAGAATATCATTGACGTCGCGCGTCTCCTGGTCTTTGAGAGTCTGTTCACATTTTCTGCGTGTTTCTGGATGCATTTTGTTAAGCGCGAGACTCAACAGAAGGATCCTCGCGATATCAGTCTTCGACTTTGCGGCGATCTCTAGACGCCGCATGTGCAACTCTATGTGGCAGCTAAGATTTTGAATCGATTCCGTCGAGTTGTCCGGCATAACGGGCGTATCAAGCAATCGCGAGGCGTGATGCATGGTAAACTCGTAGGTGTTACCGTACGCCTGTTCCAGCAGATCCCATACGACCTTAAAATTATCCTCGTTGCCTACAACTGACTCGATCGCAATCTTCATTTTGTCGGACATGTTTAATCGGAGTAACTGAATCGGAGTATATGGACCAGAGTTCGCGCGATGGAGTTTTTGGAAATCCTCCTTGAACTTCGGCCATTCTTTGTGGCTGCCGTTGAAGGTAGCTTCCAGTCGATAGTCCTCGTTATTCATCGCGGACGTGGACTGCTCGAGCAACACTTCTACATTATTTGTAGATTGCTTCAAACCGTCCAGTACATCATTTGCTCTGGCGATTGCAACTAAGTACTGGTTTGCAATGTAGCTGCCCTCGGCCTCAACCGTTTCGACGTTTTCATACTTTTCACGTTCACTCTGGTCGTCGTCGAAGCAGTCAAAATGTTTCTTCAATCGATCACATCTCCTACGAAGCTCACTGAGGTCTATGTTGGAAATTTGGCTATCGTCGAGCCAATTTTGGAATTTCGAAATTTGTGATTGAAATGTGTCCCGTCTGGCTTTTAAGAAGTGGATACGATGTCATGCAACGTTCTCGTCTGCCATTTTATTCGATATCGAAGGATATAAGGAGTTAACGATAACTGCGAGGACTTGATTGGTAGCTCAATATCGTGCCTACCTTGACTTGATCTCGTGCGGCTGCAGGTGACTTTGGACCGGCTGCTGCCCTCAATCGTCTAGGATACGAGTACCACGAAGCTAGCTACGATACTAGCAAAGAGACTGCTAAACGCATTTTATAGCCGCACTCTTCGCTAGTATCTTAGCTCCGCCTACGGATGTGACAATGAAACGAACGGATGTGGCACACAATATTACGATTTACTGGAAGGCGAGCTGATACCCGACTCGTGATACATTAAATAATAATGCCAGTGATTGCGAGAAACTCGCCGGTAGACCGTGCAATAGATACGCGAAGGGGTGTCAGAGGGTGGATGCCGGAATGGACCGACGGGGTGCGAGAGGAAAGACGGTTCCTCCACACCCCCACCAGATATATCATCGCCTGGCAGTTATGTGTGTCATGAATTTTAGATTATCCTTGGATTAGATTAAGGGGCGGGGGTGGCGGGTGCAGCAGAGGCAACCAACCAGCCCCTTGGTCCGACAGTCAGTGCCGTATTCGGATAGCGACGGTCCCGCGTGAATTATTTTCGAGTCCTCTAACATCCCTTCCGCTTACTCTCTTTCGCGCCCGGCTATGGACGATTGATTTCTTGCTCCTTGGCTGACCGTTCTATCTATGTAGCGGCCCCTTGAAGCGTGTTTATGGCTGCTGCGAGGGATAGGAGGTGCTGAACGTCCTATGGCTGGTTCGCGCATCGGTTTAAACACTGTCTATAATTGTTTCCGTTTTACAGGGATGATTTTCTGGCCCTTGAGTCTGTGGAATATAGGAGTTGATGTTTGGTTACGGTAAAATTAATTTTTGTGGGAGCGATTCAGTGAAAAATTGTTTGTTGACTTTTATGGTTGTTCAATCTGCAGAATATAGGGGTTGATGTTTGGTTGCAGTAGAATTCACTTTGATGGTGGTATATCCAGTGAAAGAATTCTTGTTTCTACTTGTCAAGGAACGATTTTCAGGCATTTTCAGCGTGTAGAATATGAGGGTTGACGTTTGTTTATAGCATACTTGATTTTGATTGTAACATATTCAGTGCAAGAATTTTTGTTCTGATTTTTGGGGACCCTGAGTGTGGAGAATATAGGGGTTGATGTTTGATTGTGCAGTATGGGAGTGTGTTCAGGGAGAGAGTTTTGATCCTGATTTTTCAAGGGCCTTCATAGGTGTTGATACTGTTGATACTTGATTACGGTAGAATTAAATTTTACGGTGATACATTCAGCAAAAGAATTTTTGGTGTCGGAAGCTGAAAAATAGATCGATGAAAATAACTTGAAAAAAACTTGTAATAAAAATAAAATGATGTTATGCATTTTTAATCATGAATATGTTATAAATCCATAAACACTATCATTTAGTATAAAAACAAAAAATCCTAAACGAAATACTGTTATTTGCACAGTAGTTACATTATTATATACATTACAGAAAGAGTATAAAATTTCAATTAAATCAGAAAAAAGATTGATGCCAGAAGAGGTTGAAACCGTCAAGAATGCGCAACTAAAAATATAGGTTTCCATTCGACATTTAAATTGTGATCTTTGCGGTGCATCTCGAGGCTACAGCAATGGCACACAAACACAATCATCGCGTGTACTCTCCTCTATATCCTACAATTTTCGTCTAAAGCATTTCTTCGCATCGCCCATGATTTTCGAGCAATGGAAGTTTCTCCAGAAAACTGGTTTCTCAACGTACTGTGCGGAGTCGCAAAAATTGTCTCTCAGAACGGGTAATATTGCCTAAACGATCAGCAAACGGGTCCTGATATCAGGATATCAGGCAAGCAGCATCCCAGCGAGCGGAATAAAGAGGCTGAGGCAGTTCAGAGTGGAAGAAACGAGGAGCTAAACGGTGTTTCCGCCCCCGGGGCAGATCCGATGCCGAATCAATTCGCGTAATAGTCTCGAGGGCTGGTCCCGGGGGTGGTGGGAAGCTGGGCAGGGGTTAAATCGACTGCAACTGGCTCCACTTAGCCCCTTCGAGGAGCTGGGAACACGGCAGCTCGCCTTGGATACGGGCCATTACCGCACCTGTCCCTCAAGTTTCGCCCCTGGAAAAGAGGATCAGTTCGAATGGAACGAGCCCAGCCTCTAATGAAGAGAAGCAATCACTTAAGCTCGGGCCCCGTTAGACCGATCGGACGTGGGATACCGTTTTATCGGTGCTTTTATGCGGTACTACGCGAAACGTTTATGGGGGAAGCAACCAACTATAGAAATGGGACACCGGTGACGACAATGATTCGCGTGCCCTGCGATGAGAGAGCTCGTCGACCAGCTTTATATCGTCGCTTAATTTATATTTCTCTTGTTCCACCGATGATCCTGATCCTTCATCTCTCCGGCCTCACGGATTGCTGGTCCGATCCGTGTAACTGGAACGATGAGGTGCACGCGTTAGATTGTTGAGCGAGGGACGACCGATTTTTCGTGGTGACTTTAAATGAACGTAACCGGTTTCTGTTAATTAATCTTTCTATTGTACAGTCTTTTCAAACATTTGTTTGATCGCGTTATACGGGAGTCTATTTCACGGAATGTTAGAACATCAATGAACAGTAGTCCCGTTGATGCTTGAACGACGATTTATTAGTCCAAACAGTATCGGTCAATTGGAAAGATACTTACGAAAAGTAGGTACACTTCTCAGCGGTAAATCGAGCACCGACAAACGTGGTTTAAACTCTAAAATCAGTTAGACATAGCAAGATCAATAGAAAAATATGTCCACGATCAGATGCTGGATGCTCGAACCGTCTTGTTTACGTATACTTAGTTAGACACTTACTATCCATCGAGATTTAAACAATTAGCGCTATGGGACACAAAACGGACGATAACGCTCGCGGCTTTTTTTTCACAGTGTTTTTAACAACTAATGTCGCGATTACGGTCCAGTTAGCTCGACGGAAATGAAAGATCGCTGGAAAGAAGGACACAATACACGCATGGTTGCTGATACACGCTATGTATTCCTCAAGATTTATTTTTCACGGATTGCTTCGAGCTTGTTTACGGCGTGTTTGGTATGCGTTTGGTACACAGAGAGCCAAAGACAAAAGGTAAAAGTTTACGGATCGGTTTGATTGTGCGCGTGCATGTATGCATAGCCTGTCTACCGATGCAGGTGTGCTGAATCGAGATTTTGTGATTTTTCGCGAACGATGTACTGATTGTCCATCAGGAGATGGCAGTGATTTCGACCCCACTCTTACGCTTAGGTTCTGGCGGTAACGGTCGACATAGGAGCTCAGCGTCACCACATCGCTCTGTTCCAGTCACACTAATGCGCGGACCCCGAAGATCGAAATTCGTATCGATGATAATGAGCAGTCTCGATTCGATCTATCAATTACAACAACAATAATAATCGCAATAATAATAACCGACAGCATAAAATAAATTCAGTGATCACAATAAAACGATTGCCAGAAGCGTATTTATATATAAATACTGGTATACAATACTGATTAGCGGCCATGTTCTCTAATTTATCAGTTTCTTTCCCGTTCATCCTCTTCCGGTTCCGTGATTCTTGTTCGCCACTTCAGTGTTGATTCTCACAACTGATGAACGACGTTTCATTTTGTCATCCGACAGATTCGATAGTAAATTGTGTATGTTAATGCAGATTCGATTTCTTGGAAATCGACATGTCGAGAACTCAAAACTTCTTTCTTAAATGTCTATCTTTACGCATCTTTAGTCATCATATACCATATAGGTGTACAAATGAATTCGTAGCCCTTCTCTCGTGAATTTATTCATTATTTCCTATCTTTTAAATCGATCTCTTTCATTTCTTGTGTATATGTATGTATATTTACTCCATCTTACAAATATAATTACGGAATTTTCAATTCGCTGAACAAAAGAATGGATCTAAACTCAAGTTACCACTGTTTGATTGTGAGGAACACGAATTAGTTAGTACGCCTATAATAGAAGATCTCGTTAAAACTAGATGAACGAGTTTATTGAACTGGTATGAATGCATAAAATTAAGTCTAACGGTTAGTGTGGAACAGTGCTGTCCACGTGCTCCAAGGTGAGTACCGTTTAACAGCATAAATTCTTGTAACAAATAAAATGATTTCAAATACGTTTAACTTATTTTCATGCAGCACTATATTTCCTGGCTGCAAGGTAATCAAACGACAGATAACGTACGCTTTTTATTTCCTGCAACCGTTTTCCGTTTTTTGAAACGATTTTATCAGAACTGCAGAGTTTTAATTATTTGAAATAATTAAACTCTCCAGTGCACAAAGGTATCTATTAATTTTTTCGTTAACATATAACTTTCTGAACAATCAGAGCTTTTTTATCTGTTCAGAGCTGGCCGCCGCGATTGATAAAATGTTTCCTGAATTCATCATCAGTCACATGTAACAAATGTGCAGAGTGAGTAGAAAATTATGGAGATTGTTGTTAAAGCATGAATATGTTTTAATTGTTTGTGGATGAATAACAAAATGAAGATAGGGCCACACTGCGAATTAATTTGCACATTTAATAAATTAATTTCAAGAAAACTAAAATAGTAGAAATTCAATTCGTGAATCTCACAATCCGCACACTGGAGAGTTAAAATCGAGGACTTCATCTGTGTCGTTCAAAATTTCTTAGAAGAGAAAGAACATTCGCACCTCTACGTAGAGGTAGAGTATACTATGCTAATGGTTAAAAATCGATAACAGAGAAATATATAGATTCGGTTTCAATATGTATAACAGAAGCGAATAACACGTATTTAATAAACAAGGAGCAAACACTAAAGAGACACGTGTTTGTCTATAACAATTTCAATAAAACTAAAATTAAACAAACCTTTATTTAACACGTTCGCTACCAACATGTCTTTCGTTGCTCACCTTCATTGTTGCCTACTGTCTTTATAAAATATTAAAACAATCTAGCAACAGAAAACCATGGAATCTCGAACTACTATACTGTGTACCATGACTTTAAACAACAAACTATACAAAATCTATTTAACTAACTTAAACACTAACCCGCCTGCCGAGCAAAAAAACTGACTCACATCTATTACATTATAAGAATGACACGATTGAATTTATCTAGATGTTCCGTCATTTTCATTATAATATATGCATGGTTGCAATAAGAAATTTATTCAACCAGTGCCTATGAAACGAGTCTATAATCTCAACAAATTCATATATACATAAATAACATGTATCGAATCTGCATCAAACGACACCCAACGAGGGAATACCGTGGTGCTAGTCGCGGACAGTACTGAGACAGAAAGAATAGGGTCGTAATAGCTGTCTTTCCTGACAGCACCTATTTTCGTTTCTGTTGCTACCATGCGAAAGCAAACTTACTTGCAGTTTCGTAGACGACGAAAGTTCAGGTGTATACACCTATTGGTGTTGTATGTTATCGCTTGTGCTTAAGGGATTATATATATATACACTTGTAATATAAAACAAATCGATTTTCAGATAACGCTTTTTTCCGACTAAAGTTCACAGAGATACAAGGTGCGCTTTTAATTTTCCTACGAGTCATTATTATTGTACATTCCTAAGCTATTTACGCGTAGACGTATATTACAAAAATCTCGGGACATCGGCTATACCCTCGTTATAAATGGATATTTTTCTCTAAACAAATATACTGCAAATGTTACTCTTTCGTATATTAGTCCTTGGAAATAAATATATAATTTTGTTCTTGTTTTTCTTCTGAAAAACCGATTATTGACGTATTTACAAGTGTATATAATACCTTAATTACTAGGCAGTCAAGGTATGCGACAATAATAAGAACAACGTATTGTTTTTCATTGTTTTACGTTTTTCTCTATACCGAGTGTGAGACACTGGACAGAGGGATTCGCTGGCGCTTGCGAGACGCGAGAGAACAGAGAGCTAGCCTCGATATTCGAGTTTCTTGGATTGGATCTGAGATATTCGCGAACCGATTTCGCCTAGACAGAGCCTTCGTTCGTGCCGCAAGGATAGGATAATCAGGTACTAGGAACAGCCCCACGAGGTTCCCATCCTTTGAGCGAATGTCGAGGATGCTTTTCGTCGCGCGATCCAATCGAGAAGAACCGCACTTTTTCATTAACAAACTATTCGGGAAATGTACATCAAAAGGATGATGTATCAAAACTGCTACGATTTAAAAGCAGCTCAAGCATTTTTTATGACTGAAATTATTTTTAGAAAGTAAAATCGGTTACGAAAATAATTTTGTCCTACTTCTATAGAATCATAATTGTAAAATTCGAGAGGCGCGTCTTCTCGATTAAAATCCGAGGAGGGGGACATGTATATTACGTATACATACACACACACACACACACATACATACACACGAACAACTGTATAATACAATTCGACGAGAAATTGTAAAACTCTCCAGCAAAAAGCAGCTTTGCGTCCTTGATCGTTTATCCTAATTTATCTTACTATATCCGATCTCGAGCTTGATATACGGCCCTTAACTAGGTGGAAGTGTTGCACAAGCGTGTTCGGATAAGAAAGAGATAATTTCGGTTTTCAAATAATCAGAATTCTTTTTCTTTTCTTTTCTCTCTCTCTCTCTCTCTCTCTCTCTCTCTCTCTCTCTCTCTCTTTGATACAAAGGACGGGACCTCGCTCCTACACACTGCCTGCACGAAACATTACGATTAAATATAATACACACTGTATAATAATTACAATAATATAGTATTAATTAAGAAATATTATGTTAATAGTTATTATTTAACCATGTGTATGGCTCAGTCTATTACGCTAGTCTCATGCAACAACAACAATAATAAAGATACAACAATATATTTACTCGTGTGTTTGTCATTTAATTCACATGTTTCATTTCGTCCCATTTTTTATCATACCTTTCTTTTCTATATGTTTATTTTGTTTGTTTGCTTGCAATTATTTCGTGTATTATACCACGCACGCACACCACCTTTCGCACATTGAACACACACATACATTCATAATCTCTCACTCCTTCACAGGCACTTCTGTCTCTCCCACACACAACCACTCTCTCAATCTCTCTTTCTCTCTCTCTCAATAGAAAAAACTTGGAAATTTGTCAAATATCAATCAACTTCGTTTCATCGTCGTTATATAATATTTTAATATAATATTATATATTGTATAAATAGATGATTCTTTAAGTTTACGTTCATTTATAAATTTATTTTTTCATTCTTATCTTGACTGAGAGTTCCGAGCATAATAAATAATTCACGAGCCACGTGAAATCCCGACAGGTCCCTGCCACAACCTGTAATCAACACGTCCGGCTTTTCCCTACGTGTGCCAGTATATTTTGTCTTATCTACAACGTTCAATCAGAAATTATATTTACAATGATAAGGGGAGTAACACGTAAGTAAGGCGTTCGTCATGGTCGTACGAAATTGAATGTGAAAACCGGAGTCTATAAACCGTCGAAAAACATTCTTAGGAACTATTTAAAAATGCACGCGCGAATTGTACCGAAATTAATGAAAATCAAATCGTAATTGTATTATTCCGAGTTCACAAACAGACAAACGTCTGAATAGTTTCGAGGCGTTCGTTGTTGGAGAAAATCATATTAGAAAACAAACGTCCGCGCAATTTGCGGAAGCAATTTTCCAAAAACTACATTTACCGTTTTCGTTAATGTCATGGCAATCCGCGTGCACCGCGTACAAATCGAATGCCTTTAAACACTAATCAATTCTGCGACAAAGTGAGAAAATGATCTTAATTATTTACACGCGTGAAGTGTTCGTGAAAAAAAAACATAAAAAAGACGAAAGCACGAAAGAAGAATAAAAATCCGTGCAAGAAAAGTAAACGCGGAGTATATTGCTCTGTCGAACCTGAATTTCCGGGCGGACAGGCTCGCGAGGATTGCACGTGGCTCGATTTTCTATTTTCATCCAAGCCCTTAAGTAATTATAAAAAATAGTAATATCACAAAAATGGCGCAGGCAGAGCAAGGAAAGGACCAAAGTATTGGGATTTTAAAAGTAATGGCAATGAATCGTTGCCAATTGACAAGCATGGATCGAGTCAAGGAGCGGCCACGAACACCGTGTTTTCCTTTTCCTGTTTTTCTGTTCTCTGCGCACGGTTCAACAAATTTCCTTTTTGCACCTCTGGAAAGAACAACAAACTATTTAATACGTTAATACACGCATGCTTCGTCTCTCTTATCTCTTTCTACTTTTCCGATATAGAATAACGAATTTCAAACTTATAATCTTTTGCGTTTAACAAAAATATTCTTGTTAGGACAACTCTCGATATTCTCGATCGACAGGAGAGCTGTTCTCCAATTTATCGATAGATTCAGCATCGTGATTTGTTTGTTAAAATCAATGCTTTCCTCTCTGTGCTTTGAGTCTTCCTTCGTTTCCGTATCTCGCCCGCGCTAGCTCGTCCCGCCAGCTCTTCCGTTTATTAATAAACTTCAAAGTTTGATTGACAACAGTGACTTAAACGACGTTTTTTCAGCATGGACTCTGACGGGCTCTAGCCGTCGAGAGCTTGTTATTCCTCACGGTCAATTCGACACATTTGCGAAACAAATGTGAGCAGAACGTAACTTAAAAAGAAAACAGTACAGCTTGATAAGTCGTAAGACTTTCTAGAAATTATATCTCGCCGACTTTTACAATGCTTTCGCGGTCGCGATACATAATACATTTTATTTCACGATTTCGAGGTGTTTTTCTTTATTTTTTTTTTTCGTTTTCTTCGTTTTCTCCGTATTTTCCCCTCTGTTTCTCTCATTTGCACATCTCCGATCGTTCTCGTTGTCTTGGAAAATACCGGAAGCGCAATCTTCGTTATAATTAATTAGTGCTCGCCTTTCGAACTGGCCCAGAGAAATGAAAAGACGGACTGGAATGACACACAGTCTGCGCCCGGGATTTTCGAACACAAAAGAGAGCCCGAGATGAGGCAATTTATCTTTTAACGAGGGAGACGATCGTTTTTCTGCAGAAAGAAATTCGTACTTTTAATTCGGTCTCTCGTCATCCCCTATCTCTTTCACTCCCCCACCTGTTGCAATAGATTTCACGTCATAGATTCGAAAACTCTGTGATGAATCGGTCGTTTGTTCTCTCGTTTTCTTTTGCATCCCTGGAAAGTCATAGAGTTCTACAACAATGGTTTCCTCGGCTAGTTAAACAACAATTAAATCCGAAGAGACGGTACCAAAGCGAATTTGACACGTTTAACCCTATACAGCTCTCGGTGTAGATAACAAAATTGTCCACTCTAAAAAAAAATCGTTCATTATCTATTTACACTAATAATGCTAACATGATCCTAATTTAATATCTTTAACAAAAATGAGAGGGAAAGGGGGGCGATATAATAATCACAAAAAAGAATGGTCTGTCAGTTAAAAAAAACACCGTAATCCTCTGATATACATTAATATTAATAACAGTAATATATATATACATATGCGTTCGATATGTACGTATATATTAAACAATGTATTTGAAATACTCATGTTCCGCGGATACACGAAAAAATAACGGCAAAGCGGACCTCTGCCGTGTAACCTAATATCACAATGCCAACGCGCGCGTGGTAGAGAAGAAGTTCGCGAAAGCAAGCAGAAGAAAGATATATTAAAAAAAGAACGAAGAAACAAAAAAAATGGTAATTTTGGTTCGTTAACCCGAACGGAATGGCACTTTTTCTGCGTTTTAATTGTACTCGACTCGGGTGTGTCTGTCTCTCTGCGTCTGTATGCGTGTATTCCTCAACGTATAAAAATACAATATTCTCAAAAACCTTCTGTACACTATGAAATTTCTAATAACATACTCTCTATTTGGTAGCTCTATCAAATAAGTAGCCTATTCTTTGTCCCTTCTAATAGATCTACGCAAACATATTTTATTGGTAGAGATGTCTCTTTGCACCCTTCTTTCTCTCTCTCTCTCGAACAAATTATCGATACACTATATATTATCAATAGAAATTTCTTTGATCACAGCAGTTTAGCAGCCTCTATAACGTGAGATCTATATGCTTGTTTGATTTCTTTCTTCTCTTTCTCTCTCTCTCGCTTTCCTTTCGTTTTTATCGATATTCAATTTTTCATTTATCCCTTTTGTTTTATTCTTTTGTTTCTATGGCGCGTCTTCCTGTTCACGTTTCGAGCAGGAAGTGTCGAGATGGTATTTCGCGCTAAACGAGCTGGCCTTCATGTGTCGACGAACGCCAGCTTCTTCTACATCCTCCTCGTCTTCTTTTGTCACGTTTCGATACGCGAGAATTAAACACTTTTAACCAGTGTTACACAGCGCTAATGGAAACGGAGTGTACAGCGTGTAGGTTTTACTACTTTAAGGTATCATTTTGTTTTCATTTAATCGCGGCTCAGCGTTGCAGTTACGATACCTTCACATTAAAGTGGTCGGTGACCCCAACACAATTCCTCCCTCCCTTCCCTCCCGCCCGCCCCCCTCCCTACCCGCCCACCCACGCGTTACGATTCGGCCCATCACGTTACTTTGTCGTTCTCATATGTAGATATTTTCGCGTTTCCCTGTTTTTCTTTCTCGTTATTTTTTCTCTTTTTTCACCGATGTTCCTGTTGTTGGTTTCCTCGTACCAGCCTTCGCTTCGATATTGTTTTTAGTGGATTTTCTGTTTTTTTGTGTTCCCGCTTATATAGCTTGCCGGCTGCACAGCTAATGACGCGCGTATTAGTTCCCCCGAGAGCCTAACGATGACCATAACACGGTAACGACAACGATGTTGATGAGAAGAGGCCGTGGTTTCACCCACCCACCCTGTCCACCCATAGTTCTGTTTCCCGCCCAACCCCGTTCGGCCTGCCCCGTTAAGCGGCCTTCTGAAAGAGACATATGACTTCGTGTTATCCTCTAGCTTGACCTCTAAGCGAACACCCAACTCGGAAGTCCAGAAAATTAGGAACCGAAATAAACACCAGTATTTTTCGGTTTTCTTTTTGCTCCAAATCGGAGGCGAATTCCAAGCTTCTTTCAATAGGAAATTCGATAGGCTTCTTTCAGGCAATTTCATATTTTTCTGAACTCCCGCTCTGATTACATCAAGTTAACTTACCGCAATTAGGGAGGGCTGCTCAGACACCATACAAACTATGGAGTCGTTCACTGAGCTGTGGTGGGAATTGATCTAAGAATAGTTTCCAATTTTCCGCACCAACCTGGTTTTTGAATGCATGTAGTATCTGGTGGAAGAAACGTACAGAATTAATTTAGAACAGTGTAACCAGCTAAAGTACTCTCTCCACCACAAAGGTACAACTATAGAATTGTTTTATGCAAGAAATATTCATGTGGCTTTTACGGTTGTAGCAGAGAAAATTCTTAAAGTTGAAAATTTTATTCTTTTCTTTACAATTAAACTTCTCTAAAATTGAGAGTGATGGAGAGTGATGGCCAAAAGTGATGAACTAGGTGAGTCTCGTAACATGAGACGTATTACGAGTTATTTGAATTGGTCATGTTACGAGACTCACCCTGTATACACCTGTGGGACATAGATAAAAATACAGAATGTAATTAATATACCTTCTGGAACATGTCTTTAAGTTCGTCTCTTGGCGTGACCCAAGACGCGACAGCATCGCAAAAGAAGACGAAGTCTGGCACAATTCCTGCAGGGTTCACCGTAATCATCTGACACATACCTCGGAATGCCGAGTCCTTCTCTTCATTGTCTCTTATGCTCCGCAGGGAAGTGCACCTGACAGAATGTTTGTACACATTACGTAGTTCTGAAGCTTATGCTTGAGGTAGAAGGTACACTCATGACCAACTAGATAAAATGATATAAATTTTCTATAACATTTAGTACAACACTTTTGAGGTCTTTCAATCTTATACATTTCTATAAAACAGTGAGAGCACAATCATGAATGTACCTCCTTCCTGTTCGGTATAATCAGTTACATTCGTAAGAATGTGATTACAGTAAAAATGACAGCTAGTCACTTCGTATAATATCCATTCCCACAAGT
Source organism: Lasioglossum figueresi (assembly GCA_028455805.1). NCBI lineage: Eukaryota > Metazoa > Arthropoda > Insecta > Hymenoptera > Halictidae > Lasioglossum > Lasioglossum figueresi. The sequence goes on along the minus strand of CM052189.1, from coordinate 8,397,118 downwards.
TATACAGAAATAGATTCTTATAAGTAACATTTAACGAGGCAAAACTTGGCTTTATTGAGGCCAGTCCCATATTTGCTTCCTACGTTGTCGTTTCTTTAAAGAGTGAACTAAATTCAAGAAAATAAATGAACATTAGAGACAATTTGTGAACAGTACTAATATTAAACGTCTTTCAATAAAGCCTCACTCTACGCTCCACGTTATTTGCATTGGAACGATACGACTGGCATCGTACAAGATTGTACGATCTCTCTAAGGTTTGGTTTACATTTGACATCTCTTATTTTATCGTTTTCGATCTCTTTTGGATTTGCAGCAAAATAAAAATAACAGGTATTAGCGATAGTTATATCGCAGCAAGAATCGTAGCTAAGAGAGTGTACATCTGATTAATATTAATACTGTGTTATTCTTAACATGCAAAAGGACGCTTCTGACTGAAACTACCTATACACAGTGAAAGTATGTAGAGAGAAAAAAAAATAGAAAAATACGTTTCTAGTTTTCGATGCAAGGCAATAATACATAGGCGAAAAATAGTACACAGACCTAAAAGTGACAAATGTAAACCTACCCTGGTCTCTCAAACTGCATAATTAAAAGAGCCCATAACATACTTGCACGGTGGGAAATGAAGGTAATTACAGGCTATATCCTCTAATATTAACCAACCATGTTTCCGGTATTTGCAATAATTAGCTGAAAAAAATATTTAGAACAAAAGTTAATTAGCCTTCGATCAGCTATACACTTGGATTTAAAAAATCGTCAGAAAATTGTTTCGATAAAACGTCAAGATTATCCCGATATGTTTTCAAGGTGACCATGACTCTTTAAGTGGTACCATATATTTTCATTAAGGAAAGCGTGGTTTTTAAAAAATGTTACTTGTATTTTCATCGAGGTGACCTCGAATTTTTAAGTGGTACCATACGTTTACAAGGTGACCTTGACATCTTATTAAAGAATCAATTTCCTGGAAAATTTCAAAAACCCGAGTGAATCGAAGGTTGGACTGCCTAACTTTTGGTGAAAACATTTCATTGTCAACTATCAGAAGTACTTGGAAAATGGTGATGAACATTAGAGGGTGCGCCCTGCATACAGCATAAACAATTTAATGCAAAACCCTTTCGAAGTACTGCAAAAACCATTGGGCAAGTTTAGTCGGGCCCGTGTCATAGTCATCGAAAGTCTATTCTCTTGATCTTCGTTGACAAGAAAAAAAAAAGAAGAAAAAGAATGAAAAACTCATTATGGACTCGATTTGCAATAGGCGACCATTGCTACGATTGTATTCTTGCGCAAAAGTTCTTAGCAGCCCCTGATGCAATGTACTGAATAATCGGGATAAATATATAATAATAAAGTGCTAATAAAAATAGAAGGTAATATAATAATTAATAGAATATAATAATAAAGAAATTTACACACCACTGTCGAACAAAGTCCTGTAACATGGGGGCGACGTCGTGGGGACACACATAACCTAGGCGACCGATCGTTATGGCTACGGTTTCATTTTCGTTTCGGTAAGTAGACAAGTGAAGTGTAGTGAAGTGACCGGAAACACAAACAATAAGACAAACTGATAGCGAACCAACGATATCAACTCAGGCGAACATGTTGTCGTTTTAGAAACTTTCAATTAACTTGTAATCAATCATTTAATCAATAATAATCAATTTAATATTAACAATCAATAGAGACAGTGGGAACAGAGGTGAGAAACATATGAGATACCGACAATGAACATAGGCAATACCGTGCTATTATAGCTGCTGAAACAATAATAAAAATTAGATAGCAGCGTGCGAGCCCATGATTCGATAAAAAACTGACATGAGTATGATATCTCTACAAATATGTGTATACAGGATGCCTTCGAGTTAACGGTACAACCGGGAAAGCAGTGAATCTGCATAAAATGTAAGTACTACTTATCGTTACTACTTATTTTTTCATGTGAATTCACACTTTTACAGATTGCACCACTAATCCCAGGGCTACCCTGTATACATATGCATATATAATATATCAATACAAACAAGAACAACCAAGAAACACAAAACTAAAATTTTTGGTCGTGAGTTTTCGGCCAATTTAAATATAACACTGGTCGAAACAATATCTGGGGCTTATAGATGCAAGCAAATAGTATAATACTGAATTCGCAGTACGTTTTCATGGCAGTAACAGCCATATAAAGCCTGCAGGCAATCGCACACCACTAAATTAGGTCCAATGTACAGATACTAATTATTTAACCCGCTGATAAAACGTGCAAGCGTGGCCATGTGAAGAACCACCCGAAGTCGTCAATCTGTGTGGTCATTACCTTCAATAATAATTCATTTACAAGAAAATGCACCTAAACTTAAAAAATGCCACCGAATGCTGAATCTAACGTGAGGACTTTTCTTTTGTTCATATACTTTTTGGGAGACTTCTCATGAGAAAGAGGACAAGTTACTGTTTAGCCTAGAGAATCGCATTCGTGACTATGATCTTGTACACGTTTCACTTTTCACTCGCGTGATAGACCGCGACATAACGAGCGTAAAAACACGATGCCACAAATGAAAAGTTTCCCCTCATGTGCAGAGCATACTTCTAAGAAAAGGTACGTTACTTCTACTGATATATGGGTGAACAGTAATTAACATAGTCGATGTTATTGCATTACTCAAAAAATGAAAGTTCGCTACTCATTACCCCCTACCATTTAAAAGTATGCTCCATATGCTATGCTGTGTAAAAGAGACTATACGTTTCGGAAATATAGTACAAAATACTCACCCGTATTTTCTAACAGTGTTTTTGGCGTATTTGGTCTATTGATTATGTCGATTAGCTGAGTCAATATTAATGGGATATATATACTTGTGTCAGGTCCTAAATACAAAACAAAAAAACCAAATATATTAATGTTATGTAGTAAAGCTATATTTTGAAGTATTTCGAGAATTATTTCATTAAAATTATTATTACTACTTACCGAGTTTAATAGCTATTTCGCCGATAGCCCACGTCGCATTGTTACATACTGATATAAATTCTGGATTCAAGTTCTGTCCCAGTATAGGCATAAATTCCGCTGCAATAAGAGAAAGCTAAAGTTAGCTCAACCCACGATTTACAAAGCCATTACAAATAGAGCTTTTACAACTCGGGTGTCCGAGTACTCGGACTTAACAAGGAAAGATAATCAAGTTACAAGCCGATTTTAATGAAAATTTGGTGAGTTTTATGAATAAAAATATGGAATACATGTTTTTTGGATTTTATGTTTTTGTTATTTAATAATGATTAAATTCATATTATTTTCCTATCTCGTGTGAACGGAAGTATTCAGGTTTGTTTTGTCGATGAGAATATAATCTTATGGCCGATGAAAGAAAACGTTTGTCGAATATTTTTCTAAGAACTACTTATCACAAAAGTTTCATTAAAATCAGCTTGCTGTAACTTGATTATCTTCCCTTGTTAGATACAAACAGGCGTGCAAATGACTGCATATAGTACTCACGTATACATGGGAGAACATGTTGGGAGCAGACTTTTGTTAGATCTCCTAGCAAGGCGAAGCTACTTTGTCTAACCTCAGGCATATTATCTTGCATACACTGATACAACAGTTGCATTACATTGCTGTTCATTACTAAGCGTTCCATGTGACCATCCAAACCTTCTGCCAAGCCGCTAAGAAGGTCTAATGCAACAATCATAAAATCTTTGTCAGGCGCCTCAAACTGTTCTGGGCTCTGGGTACTTGCTATGTGTTGATTTAGCGTCTGCTCTACGAGGGATACACATCGCCTATCGAAAAACAAATGCACTTAAGCGTTTCGAATACTCTCAAGATACGAATTCCAAAGATCCACTGGGAAAACTCACCTATACACTGGCTCGCAATACGGAAGAAAACCTGACCGCAACGCGGTCGCAATCGACGAAAGACATTCTAACAGTGGGAAGAGGTCCTTGTCTTCGTCTTTTAAGACATTCCACTTATTAATTAGCGGCGGCATGAGAAGGTTTATGTAATCCGGTTTGTTAAGATGGTGTCCCACTGAATCAGCAAGTGTACCAATCGCGTCGTACAATATTAACAGATTTTTATGCTGATATTTACCTGAAAATTAGAATCGGAGTTATCAATGAGATCAAAATTCTGACAAAATATGTATGATTTGCGTCACTTTCATAATCACCGGCACATATTCGCAATGGTATGCTTACCAAAAGCAAAAACAAGTGTTTCAAGTATGAACCCAAGGTACGGGACTAATTCCGTGCATGCTTCCTCCTCCAATGTTGCAAAAGCAGAACACGCTGCTTCTTGAACACGTTTATTGCCGTCAAGTACTCTTTTCAGTAATTCAGTCATTAAAGGCTTCAAATGTGTGTCGTGCGGCTGTGAGCAAACCCAATGCGCGTAACGGCTAAGTGTCCAGCATGTGATAGCGCGCACAAGTGCCTTTTTATCACTCAAGCAATTAATTAGATATGGAATTAATTCGGATAAGTGTTGTATCATTCCACCCATACAACCTGCAAGAGACAATCGTACAATTGGATTAGAAATCGGAATGCACGTTAAACTATTTTGTGAACACTTACCTTCAGCGATAGCTCCCAGTGCTAATATTCCAGACTCTTTGATCTCCCAATCTTGATGGAACAGCGTTTCTTTTAAAATTGGTATTAGGACAGGTAACAGCTCTTCTCTGAATACATTCGCCAATATGTCCAGCGCGGCGGCCGAACATTTCCTCAAATTCCAATCACTCAGCGTTGAGTCGTCGTCACATCCGTCTTCGGCATCTATATCTTCTTCGTCACAACCACCGTTCTCCTCTCCGTGTTTAGTCATGCTGGCATGGTGTGAATGATGTGTTTTCGATTTGTGAAATCGTGGTCTGATGTCTTCCTCTCTGTCTGGGATCATTTCATCCTCCTCCACGTCTCCTTTCAGGAGTATTATGTCAATTTCAGAGTATTTCATACCTCTCACCTGCAAGAACGCATTCACAGATTTAGCTAAACAGATTGTCATACGTTCCAACCAGAGATCGAAATAAACAGTCATCTTTTGTGTTTAAAAATAATTCAATTTGAACTCGTATATTTCATTTAAGAAAATATCTCTCCTCGTGTACTTCTATAACCTCTTTGCTACTATACGCCACTATAATGGCTTACTTGCTTATCTTGTGTTTAAACTATTCACTATTAAAATATTTATTCATACCATATTATTTAAATTGTTTAAATGAAAATATATTAAAATATCAGAACTTATTCAATGGTGTGAACCGAAATGCATCAAACACCGATTTCGGTACTGATGTCGTTTTTGCACGTTCCGAGTTTAATTTAGTCGTAACTAAGAGGTTAAGTTCTACAACTCTTTCGATCCGTGGTTCTAATGCTGTTTCTTTTGTATCGAACACTTACTAATATAGGTACTAAATTAGTTAAATGTGGTGCAAGTGCGCCTTTACAAATCCGTTGCTCTGCTAAGGAAAGCCAAAATTCACAAGCTTCTAAAGCAACACCTTCGTCCGGATCCTGAGTCCTCATGAGCATATATTCTATTATATTGTGCATATTTGGCATTAATCTATCCATTCGAACTTCAAGCAACATGACCAAAGCTCTGCAATAAATAATAGGTGATACGAAATTACAACCAACGTTCACTTTACAAAAAATTTTACAAATAAGAAGACATGTAACGGTACCTGCAAACATTTTTTCTGACTTCGGGATCATCGTCATTAGCTAAATGGAAGAGATTCTCCAGGAAGCTATCTATGTGAATCATAAGAGCTTGTGTGCGATTAATAATGAATTGATTAACACAGGCAATAGCGTGTGATCTAATTTTAGGGCTTGAATGTCTGAAAAATTGCAGGAACTTTGGGATCAAAACATTTAAAGGTCGATTAAGTGCCTCTGAGTCTAAGATTTCTGCAGAATCTTCACAAATCTTTTGAAGAGCTCCAAATGCACCTTCACAAACATTTAAATCTTGTGAATCCAACATTTGACAGAGTGCTGGCAAGAGCTCCAGCCATGTAGTCAATTCACCTGTTCCACAATGAAACTCAGATTAGTATTCTGAATATTTGTCGATCTACTGTTGTAACACTTTTCAAAATACATACCTCTGGATGCAATGGTAGTAATTAAAATACCAACGGTCGCACGGATCAAAGGCGACGGGTCTCCAACAGCTGACAAACATTCTTGCTTGATAAAATTTGTAACTTCAGGTAAAAACTTATCCAAATGAGCTTTAACGTTATTTTTCAATATAAGTCCGCTAAGAGACCTTGTGGGTTCATCTTGAAATACAGAAAACAATTGGAAAACCTATCTACGCATTGTGTATTGTTACAAGTTTGCATTTAAAATACATACCCTCTGATGTAAGCTTTGTTAAAACAAAAATAAGATAGTTGTTGAAGTCTGGAAATTTATTTAATTCCTCCAATTTCTAAGAAAAAGTCGTTAAGGAAAAAATACCAGATATAGCGCACACGCAAAGCTTAATAACAGCTTGCACGCTTTACAAAACGAAAAAATCCTGCATTTATATAACGTCTACAATTATCTGTAGCAATTTTTGCTATTATATAATGAACATAGAAAATGTATTAATATACAATACAGTGGAAAGAAAAAAGTTGATACACGTTCTTATATTGTTAAAGTTCCAACAATTAATGCCATTGTGTATTTATGTTAGAAAGTAGACATTTAAATGATATTGGAACAACTTTAAGTAAATAATTGGAAAAATTATGTGTACTTGAACAAGACGATAATCATAACAAATTGATGTTTTAAACATTGAACGACACTTGCTACAAAATAAAAACATATGACTTGTGTAGTTCCACCTCACAACCACAGATATAAACACGAGGCTCGTCGCGCGCGGCGATCGTATGTACAAATACAGTACAAATATACAAGGAACGAGAGAGAGAGAGAGAGAGAGAGAGAGAGAGAGAGAGAGAAGGTAGAAAAAAATTCTAGTTGCCCTAACTGTACATTTTCGTAGCAGCTGTAGTCCGCGGCAAACACGCTCTGATCCGAGTATGTTTGCAAGCCAGTTTAATTAACATTATGGCCGCGACTATACGCAAAATTTATCGATCACAGGCGTCAAGAAAAACAAACTCGACGTCAACGTTAACAGCATTTCGGACGCGGGCCACGACGGAGATCACGGTTATCATTCGTATATATACACTACCGTCCAAAAGTTACCCGAACACTTACATGTTTTCGAATATCACCGGAAAAGCAAACAGCTATAGTTAACTCTAACAGTATATCACGTCAGAATATTCCGATGCTGGCAATATTTCTTAACATCGATAAGATAATGTTAAACGAAACCTCCAAATCGATAAACATCGGGCCTAGTGCAGTTTGAAATTGCGAAACGAGTTCCGACACTAAAAGCGAGGACCAAAGTGTGTCCCGAGGTCTGAAAACCAGCTGTTCGGGGGGGGGGGGGGGGGGGGGGGGGGGGGGGGGGGGGGATTCGAGGGTATTTCAGGCGAAACTATCGGGAAACCTGTCGTCCCGACGTTAAAGTATCCTTCGATCGACATTACCACCGTTGAAAAACGTTTCGCTTGTAGCACCGTTGATATGCCATTCATTCGAATGCGCTAGGTGTCTGGATACTTATGGACGGTAGTGTATTTCTTGGCGCTTGAGCACAGCTCACGTGTTATTCGAGAAAAAGCTACGTACTTTCTGTCGGTCTTTTCCCACCGTGCCTACCAAAGGCTGAGCGATAAGGAGTCGCGAAAATGCACGGAACCCTCGTCGATTGTAACTCGCGAAGGAAACTGGCGAAATTCGCGTTTGTCGTGGAACGGTGTCCTAACAGCTTTTCAATCGAATCGTGAACGACAAAAAAAAGAGAGTCCGTGACAGGCTGCGCAAAAGCGCGCCGAACGTTTCCGTCCCCTGGGCTTTTGCGGAACGGCCCAGTAGCCTTGAGACGATTCCTAACGCGGATTTATTCATTTCCCCATGAAATTGAATGAGCAAATTGTCGAAATGAAGATCTTCCACGGGGAAAAGCACGCCCCTCGATCGACCTATCTACCCGCTTCACTTGTGTGTTACCGCGTCGCGGGTGTACTCACCGGGAACGAGTCCCACAGACGTATTTCTCACAGCACCAAACCAATTCAACTCATACCAGAAAGGATACTTGTTGCACAGCCCGTTGAGTAGCCGTGTCCGGGCTCTGGGACTCCTTCAGGAGCGTCAAGATTTGTCGAAGACCTTCCTCTTGCGGTTGCCACGCCATTTTCATTGTGTTTTTCAACAGCACCACTGAACGCAGCCAGCCTTCTCTGACCTCGCAGATAAACGGAAACTCCCCACGGCTACCCCCACCACCGCGCCACGAAAGCATTGGAATACCGGCTAACGACACCCGGATACCTTCATTAATTTTCGTCCGACCACGCCTTGAACCGTCCGTTTAATATTTCCAAGCTATTTCGTGAATATTCGGCATTATTTCGGGATCGCTCGAGGTTTTCCTGTAATTCATACGGACAGACAATTGAATGTTTTCGGAGCTTAGCAGACGAATACTTCCGGCGATGGCAGAGACATCGATCGACTTATGGTCACGAACGTAGGCTCGAATAAAATTTAAAATGTGTTAGACACGTACCCTTTTGCACAATTGGCCATTGTTTAACGCGATCAGAGTTGGGTAAAATTTTTGGAGAAAAGAATATTTCGAAATACTGTTTTATATATATATATATATAATCGTTGTTCTACGATTTAAATAAAATACCATTTTAAATAAACAGTCAGATTTCCGTGAAAAGTAAGCCGTAAAATCAGATATTTTATTTTTATAATCTAAAACATGAAATTAAATATTTGAACACCGCGTTAAATGGTATTTGAAATATTTCTTGATGACGAAAATAGATTGAGGTAACAGGTAACATAATGCATGAAACTACAATTTATTGCACATTTTCAACTTGTTTTTTCATGTAGGTTGTGACCAATACTGGAACACCCTGTAGACATATGGAATAAAATAGTTTACGCAACTTTAAAATCGTTTTTCAAAATAACAGTTTATTTGCTATCTATATAGTTCCAGTTTGAGACTATTATTTCTCGTTACGAATACTATACGATATAATGAAGCAAAAGTTTGACCTTGATTTTCAAGATCAAGGAAATTTTTGCACAAACTTTTTTTACAAATCCCCACTGATCCTATGATATAAAATCACGTTACGACCAACTATACACTTATTTTTTATACATCCAGAGATTAATATTTTCAGAAATAATATTTAATCATTACGAATAAGAGGAAAAATCGCCTAAAATAAATAAAATTACGTCCATTCAATTAAATCTCTTTTAATTGTAGGAGACTAGGAAACACTCCGAAATAAGGTGTAAACGCTTATAATATATTTCAATAATAATGCATCGTAATTTTTTAACAATTTGTATTAGAAAGCAGTGAATATAGTACACCTTTTATTGGTGTACGAATACACGTAATTGATTTAATACAAAATTGTAACCTAATCTAATAAACACAAAAATATCTCAAAAATTACTGAAAACATTGCAAAATGTTTTTACAAAAGTTATTTGGTACGAACATAGACAATACAGTATAAATATTTTTTTATGGATGAGGCAGCGGGGAGATTTTAAGTTAGTTTTTTTAAAATGGAAAGTATAGTTTTTTTTGTTCACCATATTGTAGCGCTTTTCAAGACAAATTCAACAAAGTACTTCAAGACAGGATTTCACTTTATATGTACACTCATCTTCATATTATTTTTAAATTGGTCTTGTCATGTTAGATATCTCAAGTCTTTTGTATCATCTGATACTATAATCTCCTTATCACGAAATCGTTGCAACACATGCAATCAATGTGCTGTCAAAAATCTGCTGTACATGGCTGGAGTATTATAGTTTGTTCTTTAGGTCTTATGAACATTTTATTATTATTTTTCCAATTTCCCTCTACTTTTCATTAAACGAATCTGCTGCTGTAACAAGAATACTAAATATTAAATTAATCTATTTCATTATCTCAATTTTTGTAACCAACATGCATTTTCTGTTTTCCTCTAAACTATGGAAGACAATTGAATTCGATTATTAGACACGTGAAAGCGCAATATTTTCTGCTGTGATTGAACTAAACAAGTTGTACCCTTACAATTCAGACTGGATCGTTGTCACTGCAATTAGAGCTAACGAAACCCCGGTCATTATCACTCTCATTTACTCTCTGGAAGAACGCATTAGAACGTGACTTGGGTCTCCAAATTTCAATTCCCTCTGAGCTGGAGATAGCCAGGACGTCATTTAAGTAATCACTCTATGAAATAAAATAAATTCTGTAGACATTTCATACAGATTAACACTAGGTTTATGAAACGCGTCAAAATGACACATTTTAATATTAAAAAAAAATGGGTAATAATCTGGATAAACACATTCTCGTTATTTCTATAATGTAATGCAAAATAGTCACTTCAGTGTTCTGTAAACCTAGTATTAATATTTCCCTGATCACTTACCCTAGTTATTGCACCATAATTCGATTCTAGAGTAGCAAGGTGACGCGGAGGATTTGTAGGAGTGGATATTCTAACCGTTTTATCTGTGGAACTGGTTATCAAACATCCTGGTGATACATGTATACCGGTTAAAGCCTTTTTATGTTCGGTAGGGTAACTCTTGACCATCTTAAAATTTTTCTTTGGATCTAGTACGTACAATTTTGCAGTATTATCTCCCACGTAAATTGCATCTTTTTGCATACAGATGCACATAGGGAATGATTCAGTGATCTGTAACGCATTTGTTTGAATCATTAAGCTGCTACGATACCAGGCGATTTCTTGTTATGCTTTTCTTACAGTAAAATGGTTGATGACTTTCCTCGTTCTCAGATCCCACACGGATACTGTTTTGTCTTCACTAGCCGATACAATGAATTCAGAATTCATGACCAGTCTCATGACAGCTCCTCGGTGCGGTTCGTACGTTATGATCGGTGTCGAACCCGATCTCGTGTCGTATACCAACACGGTTTTGAAAAACGATCCTGTAGCAAACAGACTCAGTTCTGGACACGATGCTACTGACAACAGAGCACCGGCGACTGCCCTGCAAAATATTTGTTACTTATATAAAACATGACGAGCCTCGGAGACGATACAGTAGTTTGCACAGTGATTTCTGACGGAGCGAACGAAAGCATGCAAACAATGCTAAGCTGTTTCGAATTTTTTCTCTAGAGAGAGATCTTACGGGAATAGTACCTGCACATTAGCATTACATACTAAATCTCTAACGGTTTATTATTATGAAATTTGTTAATAACAAAAGTTCATGCCTTCCTCGCTCAGCCTTCCCATAACGAGAGCAGCGAAAGTGACCATGCTAGTTCTCATGTACATTTCATATGTTTTGAAGTGGACAAGACCAGTGTCAGTGAGCGTCCACTCTTTAACAGTTTGGTCCCAGCTACAACTATAGATCATGTTGCCTATTGACGTTATGTCCCAAATCCATCCATTGTGAGCAAAGTTTATACATGTTACATTCCCTTCCTCGTTGTCTTCGTTGGGAAGCTTCCAACACACTAAGGATCGGTTCCTTGCTCCAGATATACAAATACTTCCATTCTATGTGCAAAGAGGTTTTTTAGCAATTTATCATATCCGATAAAACTTGTACGAACATCAAATGCTCACGTGCACTAACAGCAAACCATCAATAGTGCTGCCATGGATATGACTAAGTGATAGTTTCTCCATAGAATCTTTCATAGATCCTCCTTCTGTCCATAATGATATTGATTTCTCTAGTGCAATGCATGATAACTTCCAAAAGAGCTCATCGTCTTCAGCTGAAAAGAGATGATAGATTTCAGTCGAAATTAGGAGTATAATTGGCATTTGGTAAACATTATTTATATGTACAGGGTGTTTTGTTTCTTTTTATCCCTTTAATATCTTTATTGTGTGTCTCTCGATTATTCTAGAGAATAACCCCAAAAATTGTTGAAAATCCCAAAATTTTCAAGACCTCTTCCCGATCCCGAATAAAATTCTCAACCTGTCCCAACCTAACATTTTTTTTTCATACACCTCTGACGATGACATAATCGTATTGCTATAGTTGATAAAAGAGGGGAAGATAAACAAACCATCCTGTATATGCGAAGAAGGGGATATACTACAACCCAGAAACTTGAACTGTTAGGATAGATCTATTGTTTAGTATAATAGATGGTGGTTTATTTATTTACAGAATGGTTGTTTATGCAAGGCTCAAGGTGCTATCAATTCAAGCTAACCAGGAGGCAAAATTGGATAATCCGAATGTGGACACATGTGGCTGATTCTCACTTTCCATATGGAGTCATCTCTCAAAATCTCGTTGAATTGTTTACACACTAAGTTTAGACCATGTACCACGGTAGATGCATCTAGGAATGAGCAAATGTGGAGGAATATCTGAAACAACAAAGTTATGTCAGCGGTGTGTCTCTACATAGACATTTATTTAAAGGTACACGTACTTGAAATTATATAACAATTTATTAAAAATACATCGATTGAGTCAGGCTTGTGTAAAAAAGAGCTATTTAAAAACATTTTAATACAGGCGCTTTGTTGTACGTTTAAATATGCCACATATACAAGAATAGGCACTTAAAAATGGCGACCGTGCTCCACTGACGATACCATGAATTCTCGAAACGTTCTACTTGTTTTCTAATAGTATATGTTACAGTTCAGTGCTAACAGAGTTTATTCAACTTCACACATTCACCATTATGAAGACAACTTTTTCGTTTATCGCTCGCAGATACGTTAATAATGCAAACACGTTTGAAAAACATACTATGTACATACAATGACGGTTATTCCATTGTTTGTAAACACAAAATATTCTACGTATATTTACCGATCTTTATACTTTGACAATCGAACGGAATTGATCAAATTCGCTGAAAATTGAGATCGGTGAAAGTTAATGGAACTAATTTGAATATTAAAAGACCGAGACATCTTGAACCGCGAGATGATAACTTCTCAGAGATGTTGTTTTATGGAGAAAAATTGTACGTGCACGTATCAGGAAATATTTAGAAAATTTATTAATGCAGACCTCGACTGGAAGATCCAGTAAAGATAGTCGGGAATGCGTTTGATCGTCCTCGACTTGATCGCAGCTCTGCTTCGCATCGGACATTTTAATTCAAGACAGTCGGTACCGATTGTTACGTCTCTAAACAATATCATTCGATCGATACTCGACCGATCTATTTAGTGATTCACCGCGCAGCAAGAACAACGAGAAATGACTTGTTTTTTACCAACTTTATTATTGACCGTTTTGGTTCTGGTATACGATGCAGCCTTGCATGAGCGCATGACTCACTTACTGATCTCCGTTTTATCAAAGAGTAGGGATACGGGATACCTACATAAGTACTACAGGATTGCTCGATCCGAGGTAATTTCGAAGGCTACGCCCCCCCCCCCCCCCCCCGACTCGGCCGCGCGTCTCACTGACCGTAACTCACTGTCCTATTGTTGTTATGAAAATTGATTCATTCCTTATAAAAACACTTGTCATTTTTCAAAACACATCCCCTTTATGATAATAAATACGTAGAAACACAATTATTACACAAGTCACAATTGACTTATTTAGAATAACGTGATTCAATTGTACATTTTAAATGTTGCCGCGTCGTTATATAAATGGCAGCACTAGTTTAACTACTTTAGATGGCGGCAGTCAAAAATCCCCTCCCCCGCCACCACTAATATATATACTAGTATATATATATCAGTGCCCGCCACGCTCTCACACATAAATATATCTACTTTACACTCAGTCCTTTAGATCTGTGGGTGCAGCCTTCGAAAATGTCTCGGATCGAGCAGTTAATTCCCAAGCCTGACCTACTCTCTTCATGGTTTTAGTACATTTCAAACCCAACTCCAGCCTAGTGTCGCCAACAGCGAGGCCAGAAAAAGTTACCCACTTTCGCCGCTGTCCACGAGAGCCAAATCCTGTCGCGCATGGCTGTCAACTACAGCTGCAGAAAATTCAAAATGGATCTTCGCTTTGATATGATCGATCAAATCTCAACGAAATAGTCTTTTTATTCTCGTTCGAATACTGACGAATCATAAGAACAGTTACAGATCATTAAACAATAAATCGGTTTATTAATTTACAAATCGAATTTGCTACATTGTTTCCATATCAGTGTAACAGAAAGTACTTCTAGATTTCAAATCAATTTTATCTAACAATCATTAAAAAACATTTAACAACTGTAACAGATACATTATATTTAGGCGTTTCTGACTGCGAAAAAATATAATTTTACAATCACCAGTATTACATACTGTTTTTCAAAACAACGTTTACATTTGATTTACATACATGGTAGATATCACCTTTCGATCACTTTGTAAACTCTTTCAGTGCATTGCATTGGAAGGCAATACTTATAAGTAATAGTAAAATAGCGATCATACTAAATGATCGCCATTGTCTTGGAATATATCTCTCCGCAAGTTTCATATAACATTCATTCGATTTTTGTACAATTGTCTTTATAATATTGTAATGTATTTATATCTACGTTCATGATAAGTTCATTGATAAATGCAAACACTTGTGTACAAATACAAAAATATGTTTTTGCATAAAATATATCTTTGTCTCGTTTTTTTTCGATTCAATGGTTTTACGATAGTTCGTATCGTTATGCAGTTTCGTATTAATTACTGTATTAAATAGATGACTCGTCAACAATGTTACGTCAATCACCAGTTCTTGCACAAAGTGCACAGTAATATCATAATTGCGATAATAACTCACGAGCTACAATGATCATGCATGTTGAAGTAATTTGTCAAGTTAATTGCCAAAAATGATACTATAGCACCACTCGCGGATCCTACTTGCATGAAAGCGCCCGCTTTTATGAGCGTTGCCGGCAGTTCCGCATTTCTAAGTACAGAGACTACAGTTAATTTTAAGTACGAGATAAAGCCTACTAGAGTCGTCCATGCTATTACAACTAGACAAACGCCAAGCGTTGTATCTTGCAGCGGCGGAGACGGTGACATTAATGCTAAATATATAACGTAGCTTCCGATTGCCGAACATATCATAGTTAAATAAGTAATACTTTTTACATCGGACACTATAAACCAGTATGCCAATAAACATACCAATGGATTCGCAAACTGAGCAAACGTAACTGATAATTTGTACGCTATGACCCCATATGGTAGGCAAGAGTAAGATTGTATGCCGGGAAAGAAACCATTGCTGAAAAAGCAGCAAACAGTTAATAGTATAAATAAGTAACATCGTGTTCGCGTTCCTAGGCCTTTGTCATTATTATCATACAGCTCAAAGTCCTCCTTAGGTTCTGTTAACGGATAATCTTTTCTATTATTCGACTCATTAGGAATGCTTATACGTGTTTCGTTAGATATTGTATTATCAGACTTATCACGATCTTTTGTTCTTTGTACTAACAATGAGTACTCTAATATAATAAACGAAGTTAAAGATAAAAACAGAACGATAAAAATGAAGAGAAAATAATCATTTGAGGAGAACTTTAAGTGTAGTTTTGCGGGATCTGTGGTATTGTTATTAGAGGCTTTACATTCAGAGGTGTCTGCAACACCTTGAAGCAAGGCAACTATACTTGGTAATACGCCGCTTAATCCTTCGCCAATGAAGAACGATATTAAATAATTTTTATTGAAATTACGAAGGTATGGCATAAACAGCACAGAGCTGAAGCAGCCAACCAATGCATTGAAGAATGTTAGAATAAATAATACTAAACTATACTCGATTCCATTTATAATGGTCGTTTCCGAGTGAAAAAACGATAACAACCCCATTGCGCAACTGCCTAAAAATAACAGACATAATATCCACCAAGGCTCGTTTATCTTCCATCGGAAATGTTGCAAAGTCATATAAAGTAGAGGTCCAACATTTGCTGCCTGTATCACTAGCACTAAATAAGATGGTAAAGTCCAGCCTTCGGGCAAAGTATTGATAAGTACTGGTACTTGCACATATACTCCATTAATACCAATCCAAGTAGATATACCGAATACAGCTACGAGGATATGAGTAATAACGCGATCCTTTCTTTGGCATTTTTGCGATTCTTGAGAAGCATTTGTCATTTTGCCATTTACATGTATGAAAAAACAGATCCTGGACTTCTTTCTGAATAATGATCAAGGAGAGATTAAATAAGTTTGCATTTTAGGAATTACACGTGTATCTTGCAACCATTAAATATTCTCACCTAAACGTGTTTTCTTTTTAAAGCGATTCGTTTCGGTTCAATTTGGCTCATTTACATGATAATGTATTCCACTAACGATAACACTTCATATTACGTTTACTCATGTACGATATTTAGAGGTACTAGAAGGTTAGTTAGGGTGTGTAGCACACTCCTACCAGAGAAACTGATGTGATGAAACGATATTGCCTCTGCCTTCGCAGCTATTGCTTAATCTAGACAATAAAATTTATCAGATAAAGTACAAAGTTTGTAAGTTTAAATTGACAAAATGACAGCAAGATTTATGATGAAATATGGTTACATCAATTGTCTCTCAACGTGGATCAGCACAATTTGAATGTTGATAATGCTGTTGCAGAACTGATGATTGTATTAACATTAATAATTCTCTGTTGAATATAGTTATAGACACACACGCGCATACATTGCTATGAATGACGTGGTGAAATTGCATGTTTTGCATCAAAACGTTTCAAGTACAATTTAGAATTATATATAAAATATTTGTCCTAAATGAATTAAGCCCTATCAAGTACACACATTCGTCTAAATCAAACCCAATCTCTTTAAAATATATATTTAAAATCGTAGTAGAAATGCAGTATATATTTTTTACTTGAATTTAGTCAAATATTTATTCCTGTACATTTTTCATAAGATATCTTTTACCCTAACATTTCTAATGAAAGCAATTTTAATACTAGTGATGTATTTACATACAGTGAAGATTCGATCTAAGAAAACGAGAGCTGTACGATCTTCGCAAAGCGTCTATTCTCTCTACACGAAACACTCTTCTTAAAATCATGTCTAGTGTACGATCTATGCAATGTAAACAGAAGACTGAGCGTGAGCGTTCAAGGCATGCTGGAATGATAAGGCCTGCTTAGGAATGTATTGATAGGTCAATACTAATGCTTTTATTTTCATTTTCTGTTACGAAACATAATGTGTCGGTAAAATTTTTATTAAAAATAATTAAAAATAAAAGAGTTTCATCATTGCATTAGCATTGTCTCACCAGTACGCTACTTTTTGTTGCGCCTTCGACCGCACGAGCACACAAAAGAATAGTAGAACTGTACGATCTATGCAATAGCACGGTCCAGAGGGTTTTGCTTCGACCGAATATTTACTGTATATGTATATACCCATATATATGTACAGGGTGTATCAAAAATTATGCTACAGACGGGAAAGATGCAAGTTTATATAAAAAGGATCAATCAGACATGTTCGATTTACCTTTTCATGTAAAAACACACCTTTTTCCTCTTTCGTCACGATTTTCGCTGCACTCTCTCTATATATATTCATTTATCTTTCCTATAGTATGATCACTAATAGCAGGAATTAAGAACAATGTTAGAATTTTGCCCTCTCTACTTGTTTAGAACACTTTGTAGAATCATACAACGTTTCTGTATGATTGATCAGTGAGTGCCACACATGGTGAATAATGATGAAAGATTTCTGCATGACTAACTAGAATGAATGTAGCTACTGCTCCAATTAATGAGCCAACTTGTGTTGCTACACCAGTGTAGTAAAGACCCCTGCCTGGGTCAGGCCTGAACAATGTAGTGATACCTAATTTGATGAATCCTATTAAACCGCTAATTAAAATCCAAGATAAAACGACTAAAAATTCACCGAGCCATGTACCTTGCAAAGGTGGAGTAGGTGATGTGGCAGCTAAAAAGCAGATAAAGCCAGACAGTATCATAAGGACTGCTGTTGAGGCAGAGAGAAGACTTACTTTTGGCGTTTTAATAAAGAAACCTAAACACATCGCCAAAGGTCCAGACATCGAAGATAGTGTAACAGTTAAATGATATGCAACATTTCCATATGGTAAACAGGAATACGATTGAATACTCGGTAATGTACCGTTACCTAAGAAACAAACAAGAGCCATCATAATTAGTAAGTAGGAATATACTGGTTTGGACATTGTCCATCCAGCATTCGTTTTATAACTTGGCGGTGCTCTTGTGTCTGTCGGCAGAGTTTCCATACTGCCTGGGGGCTTAACGCGCTCGCCGATCGCAATTGACATATTATTTAACCCTAAGAAAGACAGGTAACACAAAAACAATAAAGTACCAGTGAAAATAAAGTATGCCTGACTAGAAAACCTGGGCTTTGGATAATAAGGCATAAATTCTTCGTGAAGAGACTCTAGTGTAGTAGTGTTCAAGCACGTTGGATTTCCACCAACACCTTGGATCAATGCCACCACACTCGGTATAAATGAACTGAGCCCTTCTCCTATAAGATATGTTACCAAATAAATTTCTCTGTAGTTCCTCATGTAAGGCATAAACAGAACTGAACTCGTACATCCAACAATGGCCGTTACAAACATCAGCGACAAAAGAGCAGTGGAATGCTCATTGCCAAATACGATTGATGTGTTCTCATACACAAAGGCCAACACAAAAGTTGCTAACGATGCTGCAGCCAGGAGCAGGTAGATAATGTATTTATCGCATACCCATGTACTATACCTAAAATACAAGACAATAGTTACTTAATGAACTTGTAAATTACGTACATTAGGTTCTCGCTTGTTGCATTTTTAGGGTATAATAAGTTACGACTGTTTCTTTATGTTGTTTTATATGTACCCACCGATCGTTGCTTCAATTCAACAGCAGAGAAAGTTATAGGTGGGATATCTTATGCTATTAATTGGATAGTTCTGAAAATTCTGGTCCTGTTCTCATGCAACAAGCGAGTACCTACTAATAATGTGATCCGATACCTACTTTATATACAATGTGTAAAGTATTGGTCCCAAGTTGGCTAGTTGAACTAACACTACCATATGTGCTGGAAGACGCCATCCTTCCGGAGAGCTATTGACTAAAAGAGGTAGTTGCACGTAGATGCCATTGATACCGGCCCACGCACCAAGGCCGAACATCAACGCGAGTAGGTCGACCAGTAACCTTCTGTTACTTAACTTCTGACTGATCATCTTTGGTTCTCTATCGTGCATTAACAACGGATCCACATGGGTTGCGTGACCTCGATGGCACGATTTCTCCAGTTCTCTCGCCGTGTTTCACGTTCTTGTTGACATAAAAATCGACAAACGGTTGCTCGTCAAGCGATTCCTCGTGTTCTATTTCCCTGTCTCGCGTAAGGACAGTCTAATTAAAAATACGTATGGAAAGAAAGAAGAATTTTTTCTCCGATATGCGAGCTATCTAGGATGGTTATTCAATACTGCTTCAGTGTTGCAATCACAGTGATCATTCCCCCTTCGATTACACAGGCACTTTCCGGAACCGTTCTCCAGGTTCGCACACGTTCAAGCTCGTCTTAGGACATTTTTCCGCCGTTTCCCGTGCCAAACATAACCTGTCGAACGTAACGGGTCACAAGACCTATGACAGGCTCAACTTTTAGAATGCGCATGCACGTTTGAAATTCGCGGCTGTGTGTGCCAAATTAACGGTGAACCGTTGGAAATGACACTATAAAACTATATAGATACAACGCGACGTGACGTCTCGTATGCAAATCGGATGACGGCCGCGGCACGACTGTCGTTTCTGTTGATTAATGGCAACCCAAAACTGCTCGCGTAAGTTACTATAGTCGACGTTTTTTCTTTTTCGCGTCGAGGTTATCAATTATATTGGCCGATACGCCTTGTCACGCGTAATTATACGGCAAACCTGATTAAACCCTACCAGTCGGCTTGATAAAAAGACACTGTTTTATTTTACAGTCGTATGACTGTTTCATTTCTGTGTTTCATTTCAACACTATACAATATATACCTAATCGACGTAATCCGATGATCTGAACCGACGGCATCGGCTGTATCGTATCTTCATTTTTAGTGGAGCTAGATATCAATTTTCATTTCGCGGAGCTGCTATAAAACTAATGTTCGCGATCTCTGTTCGAGTTGATGAGAGAGAGAGAGAGAGAGACCGCAATCGCTTGCACAAGTGTCCTTAACTATTTGCTAATGGTTTCGGATCACCTTAACCGCAAGTGTGGAACCGATTCGAAACAATTGCCGGAGAAACGTACACCTGTATATACAGTATACAGTGACTCCCACTAATATTCGGACACTCTTAAAAAGACGATAACTTTTTAAATATTGGACTATACGATTTGAACATTTTGGGAAGCTAGAACAATTAGTTTACTACAGGATGTGAAATGGAATTTTTTCAAAAATTGCAGTAGATCGGAGTTGACGAAAAAAATACTAAAAATTGCATTTTACAACATTTTATGTGGGCCTATATTGAAAATTTAAAAAATACGTTTTGTAGATCTGTGTGAATTAAACATATTCATCTATCAATGTCTGTCGTTTTTTCCAGCATCAATCGATTTCGATGAAACTGCAAATTTAAAAAAAATTTCTTTTCACATCCTGTAGTAATCTAATTGCTTTTGCTTTTCAAACAAGTTCAAATCGCATGGTCCAATATTAAAAAAGTTATCGTCTTTTTAAGAGTGTCCGAATATTAGTGGGAGTCACTGTATGTACATGCAGTTTTGTCTTTCGAAAACATTTATCAACTTACTTCTTCCATTATGCGTGTTCCGTCGTTCGTTACAGAACATCGCACAGTGGAATTCGACCCTGAAATGCCGGACACAAATTGACATAGAGATTGAAAAAGTAGAATCGTCACCCTTTAAAATGACGTTCGTTTTATCAATTTTTCGTGATTTTCAGCAAAGTCATATGGAGACTTGAAGATTAAGTGAATTTTACGATATTTCTATCCGGCTTTTCAAATACCTCACTTTAGTGTGAATCGAAGGAAACGCGACACAGTATGCTACCGCACAATTGACATAGTCGCAATGCAGCTTTCGACGTGAAGGTTGTTTCGTCGAGTGGACGGGATAGGAGAGAGAGAGAGAGAAGTAAGAAACCACCATCAGTTTTGAATATAGCAAGAACTTTATAAAAGACGAGGCAGACTCACAGATGGTTTAAGTACATTAGTATGTATAATATATAATATATCCTCAAAACTCTTTGGGAAACATGTGACGGTTGCGATCGCATTGTTTTATTTATTTATTTATTTATTTTTGTAGTTTTCTGAATAGATCACACGGATGAAAAAAGGGCGTTCTGTTTGTCTTGCGTTTTTTTTAAGTAGGTGCGATTACATCGTGCGTAAAAACGTTTACGAAACATATACATCAATCGAAAAAGAGTCGTCACGAGGGTTAGAAGCTTGAGAAAAGGAAACGGCGTCGACTTCCTCCTTTGCCGTTGTATCATTAATTAATCATCGTTGCGACAGGGAATGCGTTGTCCTAATTACCGTAAGTCATCCGCTTATCGTGAAACGCGAATACAAATGACCCGAAGAATGTATTCTGTTTGCTCGTTACGTCGGAAACCGTTCGAAGCTCGAGTGACGCATTTTTCATGTCTCTTTTTCCCTCTTTCTGAGTGACGATTAAGTAATGGCGATGGAGGACACCGGACCGGAAGTGGCGGCGCTTCGTCCACGAAAGAGGAAGTCGCGTCGATAAGAAAGAACGTGACGCCGAATTCGGCGAAAAGGACACGGGGAAAAAATACTTACGGTAAAATTACTGAGAGAAAATGACTTCGGAGTCGTGGATCTAGGGCTACCAGATGATTTGATATAAACAAAAGGGTACAATTCATACTTCTTATAATCATAGAAAACGTTGAAATATTTATAGTATATACAATCAGTATATGAAAATTGAAATTACTTAGTGGCTCAATTTTCACTTTTCAATTTTTCGTTATTCCAAAACAATTGGGCAAGATACTCGGCCCTAAGTTCCGCAAAAATGAATTCAAATGAAGCAAAACTTCGTAAATTAGCACTTCGAATCGTCATCATGAAAAATGGTTTGCGTACTTTCGAAAAACTCAGACATTGCGGTAAAAGTAGCTTTTGCAAAGTACTGCATCCACTTTTCAACAGACGTTCGTAAAGAAGAATAAAAGAAGCGACATACTTCAAAAAGAGTATGTGTACTTCAAAGAGAGAACATCTGGTGAACCCTAGGCGAATCGTGTCTGAGACGATCGTTTTTCGGTGAACTAACGTGGCCGGACGTTGCCGCGAAAATGACTATAGGAGGTGGTTATTGTTTCATGTTTGTCGCCCGTCTGCCAGCGCGCATGGCGAACCATGTGTGTCATTCTGTGTGAACTTTTGCGTTATTTTTCGGATTTCTTTTTTTCTGTCAATTTGATAGAAACGTTCGATGGGGATGATTAGCTTTGATGATTCGATCGGAATGCCATCGATCGGTTATCATCGTTCGCCAAGCCTCGGATTATGCCACTTTTTCACTGATAATTATAATTCGAGCTGACAAGAGAGCAAAATCATTTCTACATAGAGACCAATGATCGACGCGTTCGCAGCTCGCAATTTTCACCAGGGCTTCGAAAATGACTGTTTATTATAATTTTTTAACACTCAGTTCAAATCGTTGGCTATTTGTGTTAGGATCAATGAAAAGAGCGACGTTGGTTTCAGAGAAGTAGGACCAAAAATGTGTAAAACAAAGTTTGTGTGCATCTAGCCAGAACTGTTCTGAAATGGTAAAAAGCATCCTCCTTGTATCGGTTAAATCTGTTATATAAAAATTCTGATTAAAACCGAAAAAATTACCGTTATGGAACCTATATGGGAACCAAAATAGTACTACAAAAGTAAAACCCACTTTTAACGCAAATGATAATATTGAGAAATTTATATGATAGCAGTCTCATCAGGCCCTGATCTTCGGAATTCACTAACGCGGTATCGCTTCGTCAGCTGCGAACGCGTCCTGTGCCGAGGTCGAGGAACGCAGAATGCAAAAGTGCACGTAAATTAGCGAAGGGATCCGCGATGCTAGAATTTGCTTCGCAACCGAATATTCTCTCCACTTTACGATATGAATTCCGCTCGCGGGCTGTCAACTTCTGGCCAATGCTTGCCAATAGTAATGCCCTCCATATTTCAAGTCTCGATTTTAAGGAAAACCGATAACGCGAACCCGGAGCAGCGATATTAACGTCCGCCCCTCCTGAAAAGAGTTACAGACGCGGAATATCGATGGACAGAAATTAATTATGCGACGCTCGGAGAGGGGATTGCAATATCGGCCCTGGCCCGATGGAGAATGGGGTCTGGGTTAGAGGCCGTTGTCCGATATTTACATAGCCGAACAGAGGCTTTATCCGAACGGGTTGGAGCTTCAACTACATCCGACAACATGCAAAAACATCTGCGACTGCGGAACTGACCGACTCTTCGTCAGGGTCTCAACCTGATTGTATTGATCAGGGGTCAAAATGAACAATTGTCCATCATTTAAAAAAAAATTTCATTCGAATCTTGGTCTCGTTTAAGGCGGTATTGTTTGACGATTTTCGAACAGAATCATGCAGCTTTACATGGGAGGCAAAGCATATTGAGAATATCAATTTAATTGTAATAGTTCTTTAGTATTTGTTACGATTACACTGTGGGATTAATGCATTTAAAAAAAAACGAATATGTGAAATGCAAATCTGTAAAGAATTTTCACATTGTCTTCGACTTACTAAAATGATTCAATTTTCGTTTATCTTCTGTTTCAGTAAACTGTTTATATAAAATTCTATTTAAGCTAGAACCTTCAAGAACGTTTCTGTATAATTTCTCACTGGAACGTACTTGGCGAGGACATGTTTAAGAGCGAGTTCCGCGAACCTATTAAAAAGTTCTATAACTCTTTCGATCTGGACATTAATCAAAGTCCCCGAAAGGTCAATTGCACCGATAGGCTGACGCAAGTCGCCTACTCTGAGAGACGTCCCTCTCCGTTTGAATCTTGAATGGCGAAGCAGCGGGAGAGAATATTCGGTTGATAAGGCGCGAAAGGCGACAGGGAACCGTGACGATAAGGGACCGGACGATAGATGGGATCAGGACACAGGACTCCTTGACCCGACTGGCATGGCGATCCGTCTGATAAATCCCGAACGTGTCCATTCCGCTTCGTGTTCCGCTCTCTTAGGCGACGCGTTGCCCACGCTCGGCTCCTCGTGAGAGTGAATTTAATTGACTGAAGTGCCGAGCCGAATCGCGGGCATGGGGATCGCGAACCTCGTTAAACTAGCCTTGGCAACACATGCGAGCCGAGACGCGGACTGGTTTAGCCTAGAGGCCTAAATAGAGGTCCCTCTTTCAATTATGGTTCACGCAATCCGTGTAATTCTTAACCATCCGATTACCACGCGATCCTCTTTAGTGCCTAATCGTGCCAGACCATCAATGTAACGCCACATTCTGATTTTGTTAATGCTTGCCGTTATTGTTACTGTTAGCCGTTACTGTAAGTCGCCCTGAACTAAAGTTTGCACTGTCGCAATCTAGCAACTCTCTGATAGAAGAGAGCTGGTGTTTGAAGAACGGATGGATTTATTTGATTATACGTGTACACGTATACTTTCTGGAAGGATTAAAGTAGACTTTGTACACTCGTGAAGATGGTGACACAGCTCGGAAAACATTTAGAATGTAACTGGGCTATTCCCTGATCAATTATGAACATCGTATTCATTTGTTTTTGCAATATGACCGGTGGAGAAGAGTATACTGTTCTTTCGTGTCGCCGCTATCATTGTGGACAAGGCACGCGCGTCAACTTGCTTTACGACCATTATTTCTCTTGTTCATAACTTATATTGATAATGCCTGTCCTCTTCTGAAAAACATGTTTTCTTGAATTGTGTCACTTCTGTCGCAAGTGTGCAGAGGTTAAAAGAATATTTATCTGATCGTTGCTGAACGGTTACGTTCCTTGCCTGTGTGGATAATGTAAATCTACCTTTTCACGCGTCCCGCGTCAATGTTAATTCATGTTCAAAATCGTGACCCCTAAGTTCATTCTTCCAATCCGCCTCTCGCGCCTTGTCCTAATTCATCATTTGTCCGGGGACCAATTTTACTCGAAAACTTGTACAATTTCAGATTCTGAAGGATTCGGTCTTCGAGATATCCCAGCTTTCGCCATAGTCCACTCTCCGGCATCGCGACTATACTTTCGGAACCGTGGATCGTCGCGCTGACAGACTTCTTCAAGGTTTCCTCCTCGGTCTCGGATTGGGTGCGATTGTCAGAGCTGTTGTCGCGCCTGCCGCAAGCGTATTCGATAGAAAATCTCTGGATTTGAAACCGTGAGACACAGCGGTTCGTCGGACTGACCTTGAGGGAAAACGGGAGTTTGGGCGTGTGTCAGCAGGGTCCACAAGATACTCTTCAGGGTTGCGGTTCCGTCTGCTCGAAGAAGGAACAGCGGTTTGAAAAAAAATAGAAGGAAAAGAACCGAGCTTAACGCCGCTCGCGAGTCGCTTCGTTCGCGAGAACGATCGATAAAATCTGACAAATTGCACAACGATACAATTACAGTAGATAGAAACGGGTCTTATTGCCGGTGCAGTTCCTTGAACTCGGCTCTCGGGAATCAGAAGTACACTATAGTTTGGAGAACTATAGTCAGCTGGAGCCGAATTCGAGGATCGCCGCGGCTTGAAATCGGAGACAAGCTTCGAAGACACATCGATATCGACGATGCTCTCTTCTGCGGACGAGAAAAGATGGCTGGGCGATGGAAAACTGATTGTTTTTTCGGCTTGAAATTCTGTGGGATTAACTCGTGTAATTAGCTGAAAAGTTGTTCGTTATTTTTAACAGTAGTATATATTTTAATTGCTTGTAAATGATCGACAAATTTATAAAGAAAAAGCCACGAATTAATTTGTACATTTCAAGAAAAGAAATATGTGTCTATGCATATAAACATAGAAACATTGGAATCCAAGCATTAACATTTTTAATAAGTATATTGCTATTCTGGAAATTGTAGGACGCTTCAGGTATAAAAATCAGTCGAGCAAGCAAATTTTTCTCTGACTAGTAGAAATAGCGCGGCGCAAGCAAAAATAAACAGCTCTCAGCACGCTCGAGCAAATTGGAGACCATTTACAGAAATTTTATAAGAAAGAACAGACAGTCCGCTGCATGAGACTGAAATAGCAGACCAGCACAATTGCAACTTTTCTAAAAATCACCACCATTTTCAAAAAAGACTTGCAATGTGATTAAAGAATTTAATCAATCGTCTTAAGACTATCCAATCTTTTATCATTCTTTTTACATAAGTACGACAAGAATCTTGTTGCTAATAACCACAATTCTTAAAAAAGAAAGAAGTTTCCAATTTCTTAAAACGACACACGATTTTCCTAAGAATCATTCACAGGAAATTGACTCATTTTCAACACGTTACACGAGTTCCTGTCTAGCATTCACGGATCAGACCAAGTCAGCATGCGATCAGACAGATCTATTCCTCGTCCGCACATTATAATAAGAAGAGAAAGTTTGAATCGAGAACAATGTAGGAAGCGGTGCGCCGTTCCCTCTACGTATCTTTCCTCCAACACAATTACGGGAACACACAGTGAAACGTCTGTGGGTCCTCGGCCATCGTAGGCGTAGGATCAAGCTTTGAGAATCGCAGGATCGATCTCCTTTTTGCAATTCGCTGCTTTCGACCGGGTACGGATCCGGAAGATTCAATTTTTCTGCTCTGTTCTCGACTCCGTTGGCCGCTTTGTCACCGCCAAGGACGACCGAGGAAACGTAATCTTGACGGCGACGTGAATTTCGTCGGCCGCCATCATAAAATGGAAATAAGGCGCCGATTTTCTCCGGCGGAATTGCATAAATTCCCGCTGACTCGAAAACCGAGTTTCCTCGGCGACGGGAAGATCATTCTCGCCGGATAATTGCCAGCTATTTGTTAGTCTTATCTCGTCGGTTTAGTTTCCTCGGGCAACCTGAAGGGTTCCGGTGCACGACCCACAAACCATGATTAGGATATCGTTAGCGAGACCCGGCGAATTATTATTCTTTCACGATTAGAGTATCATCAGGTTCACCGTGTTTCGCTCGAGGAACGAGGAGCAGCTTAAGGTTGAAATTACGGTGGAAGTTATGGCGTAAATTGTAAGACCTGCTAAGATATTACTCCTTGAAATAATAGTGCGAATTTTAGGGGATATCTCAGCTGTGAGGGAATGCGCCAGAGCTTCAAAATGCAAAGAGGTCCTGCGCGATGTTACCACATTCATGACGGATTATTTGTTTTTATAAGTTTCGCAAGAGGTAAATCATGATGGAGAGCGGGAATGTAGTCGATAACAGTTATAAGATTGTACCACTGTTACACTTAATTCTATTAACTGAGAAAGTAGCGAGCTGCATGCTGATTATAAAATGAGAATTCTCGAATTTAACAGAAACGCTTATTTTTATAAGACTAAGAATTCTCGCTTTCTAACAGAAACGTATAGTTTTATAAAAAGGAGAATTCCCGTTTTCCGTCAAGAATGTGTTAAAGGTCGACAAAGTCAGAGAATAAAAATAGCGACTCACAGTGGGCCATTTCCTGAAAATAGGTGGCCTTAATTAAAAAATGTACGTGTCATGAAATAAGTTAAAAATAGGTCTATTTGTAAGCTTATACATAAAATATGTTGCACAGAGCACAGACCTTAATTTAATTATAGATTAAATTGTTTTAAATCATATTTTAGAATTAAACAACCCCTCTAAGGGTAGTTTCTTATCCTAGAAAACAAGTATTCTAGTCTAGTTATAACGTATAGTGGTCAGTTTATGCATAACAATTGGACCACCCCCACAGTAATCTTAAACAACTCGAACGTCTTAATCGTGCCAGAATAATTCGATAGATTTCAATAAGAGCTGTACACTTTGAGAAACCTGTTTTGCGTGTACTCGAAGATGTACAGTTGACATAGACACGAATGTAGTCGTTCTGTTCACGATTCTGGCCCACTGTGCATCGATCGTAATTCGCAATGCTATGCATTCGTAAGAAAGGTAGCTCTCGATCCTGCGATCTCCGGTGAAATCCTTCTCCGCTTCGTACGCATATAGGCACAACTCTCGTAATCTTCTTTCGTAAATCTTCAACAGTTTAGTACAGTTATATACAAAGTATACAGACTCCGCTACGCGCCAAAGGAGGGATAAAACTTTTCTGCGACGTATCCGTGTCCGCGGTGCTCCGGCGGATTAAAGTCAACCGACACGGGGTAGCATGATTCATCGATCGGTGACATCTCCCGCTTCTAACTCGGCGCTACACTCTTCCTCTCTTCAAGAGAATCGAAACGATATCAGGTTCTCGAGCCTCTCTTTCAAATCCAGGAGCACCGATGATGATTTCGAGCAGCCGAACTTTGATAAGCATAAAATTGAAAAGAGAGGTCTCTCTCGAACCGCCGATTGCTCTGTGTCCATACGTGCAAAGTGATACCGATCTCTGATCTTCATGATTCGAACATTGAACTTTATGGCGCCGATATCGCACTACGGGATTGCGGGTAAACCTCAGTTTACGCGGACTAATTTATGTTTGCGGTAGCTTACGCCGGAGCTGATAACGAGATTAGCGTATCTGGGCCGAATATGCTCGAAAATATGACTACACAAAAATGAATCAGAAGCGAGATGAGCTGGAGACGGTCGTCGGACTTGGGAGGCCGACCTAGTTTGACGATTTGTAATTCTTCTTGCATTTTATTCGAGTTTAACGCCTTGACAATGTTTTCTTGAAATGTGTCTGTTCAATCACAGTAGCTATCTTAGAGTATCATTTTTATGTTTATTAACAGACTGCGAATTTTTGTGCAAAATAAAAACTAGATCATTTGCAAGATCCGCGAGTTACATAGACGTTTACGATGACGAAACTAATACAATGGTATTTTTAAATTCTTCAAATGCTTTCATTATTTTCCATTTGATCTACTCACTTTTGTCATAAGTTCGCACAATTTATCGTA
The DNA here is from genome assembly GCA_028455805.1 of Lasioglossum figueresi. Taxonomy (NCBI): domain Eukaryota; kingdom Metazoa; phylum Arthropoda; class Insecta; order Hymenoptera; family Halictidae; genus Lasioglossum; species Lasioglossum figueresi. Next base: position 8,367,782 of record CM052189.1, on the reverse strand, counting down.
TCTTTTGCGTCAGATGATTAGTATAATCAAAGTCTTGTATGTGCGTCAGGGATCAAATTTTTCCTCGAACGCTCTTACTATTATCGTTGCAATTACGAAGAAACTGATTATAATTGCTTGACGAATTTGTAAACTTTCGTCAAATGTTGGTTTCGTCAACAGTATATCTAATGTAAATTTATAACTCTGGATAGTTTCCTTTTAATAAATTGTCAAGGTTGATCACGTGTAATTACAGTGTCAAACTAGGCAGACTTTAAAAAACGATAAATAAGTGAGAACTGTAATAAATCTTTGCTTGTGAATTAATCAAGAACGCCAAATCCATGACCACCCAGTGAACAGGCGAAAAAGATTGCGTAGTTCGAATAAATTTGTAGAAAATTATGTGGACGAAGTAGGGGATGTTTCACGGTCTAATTAATTGCGGAACATTATCCAGAATTGCGCCGATGGGCGCTGGCTTCCGGCACCGGTGCTTTCAGCAAGCTACCGCGGGACTTGACGAGTTTTATATGGTACAGGTGTGCCCGAATTACCTGCAGGCACACGTGTACGTGATGACAACAACGACGACGACTCATGGTGATCTATTAAACGCGATTGTGAACCGACGGTGCCTTATCGATCGTTAGCTATCGATATGGCGGACCTGCACACCGACGTGCACGTATCGCAAGTGCACACGTGTAGCAGTGTGCAGAGCGTTGCTTGCAAGTACGATTAGAGAGAAATGGGAGAAAGGTTACGCTAGGACTGCACTTCCCGAGAACGGGAACGGAGCCTTTAATGGGACGCCATGTCGAAATCTCTGAAACGCGTGGGAGGATCCTCTGCGAGGATACTCCTGAGCACTTGCACCCTTTCGGTTGAGTTTGCGGTCTGCCATCCGCAACGTCACTCGAATCCTACTCGACTTCAAAAATGCATCGCCTATGCTTCTCGAGAAATAAGTACCATTGTCACGATTTTTACCAAAGCCGTGTAGAAACTTGTCAGAAAATTGGTTAATAGGATTTCATGCGTTTATGTTCTATGATCTCTTGTGCTACGATTTATTTTACGATTGCAGCGAGATAAAATACACGTTCAAATTAAAGTGTATGGTCCAATCAATGAACTGAAGAATAATAGGTGATGAGAATGGGAAATCAACAGAACCATCCGCAATTCTAACGCGTCGAATTGGTTTCAGTGGCGTTCCAGTGAATCGTGGCCCAGGTGTACACGCTCATTCGAAAGGGACAATTGAAACCGTTTGATTTCTGTAATAGATTGCATCGCGATGATCAATGGGTAGGATGGTCGTCGCAATAGAAACTCCATCTTCATTCGAACATCAAGTTCGAACTCATCGTTTCTCGAACGACGAGATCGATCTTGTTATTTTCAGGTAAACGCGCGCGCGCAGCTACACATACAAGACAAAGAGACCAGCGGTTCCTGAACTTCCACGTCCCCTACCTCTTCAGAGAGCAAGAAAACGCGGGGAAAAGCCTCGGGGCAACACTAAATAAAACATTCAGGTGAAGGCGAGAGCTACTTGAAGATCAGGCAAGATAGCACCTCACTCGCGATGGCTTCCAGGAGATCAAAGGTGAGGGAGAGGGGATGTCCTTTAAAGAACAATAGAACGAGATCCAGAGGAATTCGGAAGTGGCGAGGAGATTGAAAAGTCGGGGAAAGGACGCGAGGAAATTTTCGACAGGTCTGAAAGGACCTTTGAGGATCGAGGAGTTCAAGAGACCCTGGTTCACATCGCCGCACTGTGGTTTGGGTAGTTGAATTAAGAGGGAAAAAATCAAGCGCTCGCCAATTGCTCAGAAAACAAATTAAAAAGCACAGAAAGTTATGCTTAAAATATAGAGAGGGTGTAGAAACCAAGCAGTGTAAGTTGCTGAGCATAGAGACCGAGATAATTGTGTATATGCGTGTATGTCTAAAATGTATCTGTAAAAAGTTTTTACTAAATAGAAAGATTTACGAGATTATATTTATTAATATACAATATACAAGCAAAGTTAAATATGAAAAATACAAAACTAAACAGCTGTGGTTAAAATAAATTTAGATTGGTTAAGATTAATATTGGCTTCCGAGTCTTTTATGTATGTATATGCAAAATATACATACATGAAACAGCTGAGCTTTTTGTTAAGATGGAATACATGGTACGATGTACCAGTACCTGTTCATAAAGTGCTGTTGTTATTTTCTTTTAATCAGTAGGCAGCTGTCTGAGGTACAAGACGCTCGTAATAAAAATGTACGTCACGTAATCACGTGAATATACAATACAAGAAAAAATTGTTGAATGGCAACGAATGAAGATTTGCTAAATAGAAAATGTGTTTAACTGAAAAATTGTATTCTTCGTGAACATGCTGAGTAGGATGTGGTTAAAAGAAGATTTAACTAAAATACTGAATTATTATCAGAAGAACACTAAAGTAGTCAATATAAGTAAGACAAATTTTGTCGTATCTCAATCATTATTAATCGCACCGACTTTATTTTGGAGTCATTCGATTCAGAATTAAGAAGTGCATCGAAACTAGTGTTATGTTCGATAGAAAAATGGTTTGCGAATTTTCCCCTCGTAACACGACGATACAGACCACGGTGCGTCGTCCCGATTTCGCTTCGACGAAATGAAGTGTTAATTGGTGCGCTTCCGTCGAGCGAACGAATCAGGGGGAAAAAAGAGAAGAATCTCGACGGGGCGGTCCGCTCGGTAGTCGGACAGCGAGACTAAAGTTTAACATCGAAAAAACGTCGATCCCGGAGTGCTCGACGGGATGGGACGAGCAGGAAATTAGGTGACAAGCATGCGATCCAAAGGTCCAAGTATCGTTCGATGCCCAGCCGGAGAACACGGCCGGGGTCACTGTGAAAACAAGTGTGCACCTTCGACGAGCTATAAATTTGCTGCTCCTTCGATCTAGGTCTTACATGTGACGCGGACGACGTTCGTGCTTCTACACCCACTGTACGGGGATATTTATTAACTTGGCCCGGACTGCGTTCCTTTTGTGCCTTTGAAACTTCCACGCCGTGCAAAGAATAATATTGGAAACATTTTCTTAAGCTACAGCACCCGCTGAAAAGTTTACTTTGTAATTAGATTCTGGATTTTTAAATAGACTTCTTATTTCACCACTTTAGAAAGTGCTCCGGAGAAACGTGATTTTATTCAAAGAATTTTTCCAATATTATTCTACAATGAACGTAGTTCTAGGAATTTTGCTTGCCGATTGGATTGTAGATCTTTACACAGACTTTAACTTATTTTCTGTTCTTAGACAGTATTTTGTAAAGGAACGTGATTTTGTTCAATGAATCTTTTCAATTTTAAAATAACTGCAGTTTTAGAAATTTTGCTCTGTAACTAGACCGTGGATTTTTAAATGGATCTTATTCTCTGTCTTTAGATACGTTGAAGTTTCATCAAGTTCCAACCATTTTGAGCGTCCTAAGGACGCTGGATCCAGGAACCAAGGAAACATTGATCGTCGACGCGCCCTACGCAGACGACGGATCGATCGACAGCTTTTGTACCCTGATCTCTTGGCCTAGGTTGTTCGAAAACGAATGTTCGCAATGTTGAACACCGACGCCTGCCTGTACACCACGTGGATCGCTCCGCGACGAGATCGAACAACGCGCCCCTCCGGTTCGCCTACTTTCGTTTATGTAACATCGACTGTACTCTATGTATGTTTATTTAATTCATATCATGTTATTTATTTATTTTTTTTCTTCATTTAACACGTTTTTTTTTTCTTTAGTGATGTGTATCTACTACGGATAAATTTACGCTGTTTTACGGAGCCTGCGGCGACTACGCCGCAACGGATCCATTATTATCAAAGAAGTTTTCGCAGACGATAGGTGAAAAAAGTCTTTAGAGGAAAATAGGTATTTTGTTTGCGTTCTGTTTTTTCCGTATTTTTTCTTCTCTTTTTACGTTTGGTATTTTGTTTTTTTTTTTAGTAAATTGACAAGTAGATAGAATCGTATCCGTGTTCGGTTTTTTTTGTTTGTTAAACGTGTAGAATCGAAAACGAGGGTATTTTGGACGAGACTGGTCTGATCTCTGATAATCCTAATCGCTTGGTTCTCTCCCCTTTCGTATGTATATCCGTCGAGGCCCTCTCTGGTTCCTAACCGGGGTATGTAGTATAATAATAGTAGTAATAATAATAATCATAATAAGAGTGATAATAATAATAATACGTGTTTTAATAATGCGTGTTTCTGTTTGAAGTTTCGACCGGTCATCCGTAAATCGATTATCACCGAGGTCGGAGCCGTCTTGTTCCCTCTTCCGTGGTTCCCGGAGGTTGAACAAAAGTATGATAATCTCTGCTCTCTCCCCAAAAGGTGTGTTCTCTGGTTGGTTCCGTGCCAGTTGGATCGAGACGGAGGAGCTGTCCTTCGCTTACTAGCATGATCGTTCGCCACCCTCGGACTCCGGTCGACGAAACAAATTGGACGAAAGTGATCAATCGGCTGTCCCCGGACAATACACGACGCATCATCCATCATCATCATCATTATCATCAGCATCATCAGCATCATCTTCGACACCGTCATCGTCCCGCTGGGTCTCCGTTGTCCCTTCTGTTCGTCGTATTGTCGAGAATTATCGGGGTAGAATCGTGTTCCACGGGCTTGTATATAGCACCCGCGCAATAGAAAGGAACCGCCTGCTCGTGTGTGTGTCTCTCCGCGCATAAACGCTGTTAGGGGGAGAGCTTCTCTCTCTCTTCTATTCCCGGTAGCCTCTATACGCAAACATGCAACATCGTCTCGCCCGCGCTTCTCTCGCCCAGGGCCACCGTTATACATATATATATATACACACACATACATACATATCTATATATATATGCATATATACTCCGTAAAACTCGCGACACTCGTACCCGGATTGTAGCGGGTCGCTTGATTTCGGGGATCGTCAATAGAACTCGATCGGTGTGTGGTAAGTATAATAAGAGTGTAAGAGACAGAGAGAGAGATGCTTGGTGTGACGCGGATAGAGTACGGCACACCGGGGAGGCCCGGTGCAAAAACATCGAATCCTTGATCGGCGACGACGATTCATCCCCTTCTTCCTTCCAGTCTTCCTCCTTCCTTCCTCACTCTTCACTCCGTCACACAACCCGATCACATCATTGGTCATCACTTGCGTGTTCGGTGATCATCCGGATTCGGTTTTGCGGGTATCTCTCGGTCTCTCGCGCCAGTCCACTGGTCCGCGGGTATGCGATTCTTCAGAGTGGCTCTCCCCGTCTGGTGGCCATCTTGGCAGCCCTGGAAGCCAAAGCGCCCAATGAGCACACGAGACCCGTCAGGGTCTCCCAGAAAGTGGTCCTACGTCTTTTGTGCGCTGCCTGACCGACGTACCCCAAATAATAGCCGGCGTAACGATCTGCCCCACGGTCCGAGGCGCTGTCCGACCTGCCCACGCTGGACCTGGCCGACTTCGGCTGCTGCACGATGCTCCGTCGATGTTGCTCCTCATGATGATGCTCGAGGACGCTCGACCTCGGTGAACCGTCCCCGTACCTTTGCTGACCCCCCTCGTCCGTCTCGTAGAGCCGTTGCTGGAGCTGCACGTTGCTCAACCGTCGGTCCATCATTCGCACCAGGTTCTGGTGGACGCGACGGTCGTTCTCCTGCACGATCGGCAACTGACGCCGACAACCGGCAACGGCTACCGGCGTCTGTTGCTGCGGCTGTTGCTGTTGCTGTTGCTGTTGCTGTTGTTGTTGCTGTTGCTGTTGCTGCTGCTCGTTCCTCTGTGGTTCCACTTGTCAGGCATATTCGGTGTCCGTCGACGCGGATCTCTCCAAGTGCGCCTGGTGGCCGGGGGTACTGTGGTGTTGCTGATTCTGGTTCTGCTGTTGCTCCTGCTGTTGCGCTTGGGCGTACGCAAGGCTTTTCTGATAGCTGAACAGCTGCCTCTCCAGACTGTAGTTGTCTGCCTGCAGCGAGGCGATCTCCCGTCGCATCTGTAGGTTGTGGATGCGACACACGTCGTCGTACTTATGGTAGGTCGCCTGGAATAGCAAGTGGCTTTCGTTCCATTCGAGACGGATCCTCAGATGACCATCTTCCGTCAGGAACAACGACTGGTTGTCTTTCACCGCGTTTGTGTCCAGGTTTGTTTCCATAATTATACCCTCGTCCACGAGTTCCTGAGCGTAGTAACGACTGAATGGCCCACCGGGTAGGCTGATAGGCTCCTCGTCTTGTAACAGGTATGCTGACCAGCTGACGTACCTGAGGATCAGAAGAGACACCTACGATTAGCGACTAGCTATCAGAGATTTAAGATATAAGAGTAAAAAATCAACGAACCTCAGATGATTTCGCGGGACGTTATGAATGTCCTTGTAAACCAGATGTAGCCTGACAGTGTCCGAGTGTAGATCTGCTCTAAGGGTCCAGGCCTGTTCATCTCTATCATAACATGACGTTGGCGGCAAAGGTGCGGATCCGCAAGCTAGTACAGCTACCTCGCAGATGGTCCTAGCCTCGACCATCTCCAGAGATACTCTGACCACGCCTTTGTGTGCGATGTCGGACCATCTGACCTTCGGATGCCATCCAAAGCTGCAGCCTTCCGCGTCAGACAGATCCTCGATCGGTCCGGAGTCGATCCTGCGGTCGCCTTCTCCCAAAGCGACGCTATACCGGACTCGGCAGTGATGATGGATGCCGGAGTATCTCATCAGGTAGACGCTGATGTGGCTCTGGTACCCTTCCCCTCTGGTACCCGCATCCTTGTTCCCGTGCGGGTAGACCACCAGGTTCCAGTCGAACCCGCCGAACGCGAAATAATCGGTCTCGAGCTTGAACGACTTGGTCTTGTCGGCGATGTTAAGTTCGGTCATGTAGACGGTCCTCACGTTCGATATCGCCAGCTCCAGCTGGAACTCGCCGTTCGTGTCCACGAAGTTCCGGTTGTAGAGGTCCGTCACCGAGATGTAGTTCCGCTTGCCCTGGGCCGACGCCTCGGACGTGAACTTGACCCGCTTGCCTGAGAAGCCCTCGTTCATCGAGAAGTGCTGCCGATTCAGGAGGGTGAACGTGAAGTCCACGTACACCCGCAGGTTCCTCGAGGCACTTCGCCACACCAAGTACGCGCCCAACATCTTCGCAATGCAGAAAATAAGCATGCCTTTAGCTCACAGTCGGTTAACTTGCTTCTGAGGGGCTTGGTGGTCGTTGTTCAACAATACTGTAATGTCTCAATATTTAAATGTGCGTCTTGTAGATCGGTTCAAATAATCGAGGCATCTCGTTCTCGTAAATTAAACAGACAATTATACTGCGAATTGTGTCATGTTTAGGCTCTTTTTAATCAGAAAAATGTCATAAATGTTCCGGTAAAAATTCTACAAAACAAAATCTTGAAGAAAATAATTTTGTTGTACTTTTTATAATAGTCTATTCATAAATATTTGACAAATATTGTGCACGCCTATCTCTCTAATATATATTGAGACATTAATGTAGCGTTATTGTAATAAATTTTGTAAGATTGAGATTATGGATTTGGAACGTAAATTTTATTGGTAAGGCCGAGTCCAAGGTCAGCGATTTTATTTCGGACGGCAACCGGCCGCGCACAGTTGCTATTCTCTATGGCAGATTATCATTGGCGGGTTCATTAATTCCCGGATATGACCGTTGTTCAATTACCGAGTTAATCGCTGCATATTTCACTGTGCGGACCGGGCCGTGCTGTGCCGTGTTCCTGCATCTGTATTTACAAAAGCAGTCGGTCGTCGTTAATTGAATTTCAACCGTGTCACGGACGACTGACTCTCCGATGCTTTCCATATTTATTACAGTCTAATGAACACCTCCTTCCAATGGAATTATCGTTTCTCAGGTACGAGGCAAATGTAAAGAGCCATCCAACTTTATTGTACAGGGTGTCCCACAAATGTTGTACTTCCTTGAAAGAGCTGATTTCTGAAGTCATTTTCTGTATCTTTCAGAATCACCTCTTTCAAGGAAGTACAACAGTTTTTGGACATCCTGTATAAAGGAAACAATTTTTATCTCTGTCTTTTATTGTACAAATAATGAACCCAGAAGAAATTATTAAGCTACTCGAGACTAATGTAACGCCTTCAAATATCCTGAATTGTTAAAACAAATATGAATATGCAAAACTAAGTTATCAATAATGTTTGAAGAAGACTGGTAATGAACTGATAATAAATTTACTTTTTGTTTCACGCTTATCAGGTTCTTTTAAGCTGTACGAGGAAACAAGTTCTTTCAATTTTTGTCATTACTGCGAGTTGAGAAGAGTTTCAACGATAGGGACGGGGTGAGTCGGGTTCGAGGAAGTCTCGGATCACCTTGTTGCCCTGCGAAAACTTGACGGACCATCGTTGGAAGCCGCAGACGAGCTCCTTGCTGGTGACGTCTCTTGTGGGGTCACGTATCACGGTCCTGGTGACGATGAACGAGAAGACCCGCGTGCCACTGTTGTCAGGCAGCTGCGCGAATCTGTTTAGCAGAGCCATCACCGCATCTCGAGGGCACAGCTAGATCAATGGTCCACGATCGCTCGACTATGCTCTATATTAAATCCCCCTACGGCCGCTGCACCGGCCAGAATCTCTGAAACAGAAACGAAATTCCGCCATGTATTCGTATTATCTGGCCCCAGCCATTGTCTGATGTCCCTCGCGAGCTATTAACCCATTCTCTCCGCTTTATAATATATCGTTTTAGCCTGTAGCCGTGTTACAGCGCGGTTTTATTCAACCGCAGAGTCGCTCGCAGTCGCAGAAAACAAGGGAACGAATGTAAAACAGGGGAAACGGCGGAAATAGAGTTGTACGAAGTTGCTGGGCTAGTGGCGTGTCTGTTTCTGAATTTTCAACGTTTCCATGCGAGGCCGGTTCTAATTGCTTATTCGCTGTTGCACTGCTGTCGTTAAAGCATCATTCATTTCCTCCTGGAGAACGGTTTTTTTCCTATCGCTTTCAGAAATTCATCAGGCAAAACGAAAACGCAACTGTTCAAAGATTCTGTAAAACCTTCATGTCGTTCTCTCTGCAAAATGTTATGAAACTGCATCTCCTTAACACTAAACCTACCGAGCTGTAAAAGTAGCCGATACACGATGCCATATAAAAATAACAAGATTACGTTTATTTGAGTTTTGCGCGGTTCATATTATAATATCTCCGCTATTAAATGTATTTAAAAAATCATTTACCACGAAATCATCTTTATAATTTGGAGCCGGTCATGTGACCGGTGGTGGTAGGTTTAGTGTTAAAATGTACACTGATACATGAAACACGACTCATTAATTTAAACTGTGAAGCAGAAACGAAACACGAAGTACCGAGGAGCGTTCAAGAGTTAAAGGGCCCGCGCTTTGCTAATGGATTCAGAAAGTCGAAAGATCCCTGGATCCCAGGAATAGTAATTTCGCGGTACCGTTAACAAAAAGTTTCGAGAGCTGTCTCGACAGCCAGGGGAAGAACTTTGGCAGCCGCAAAATCGCCCGGTTGTCCCAATATAATCCTTCCCCCGGTGCGTGACAATTAATGCCACAAGGAGCTTTACGTGCGCGACAGTATTTCAGAGCCGAAAGCGGATTACGCTCGGCCTGTTGGATCTCGAGGCGAGGCGAGGCTCAAAGAACACCGAGCGGAAGCACGCCCTTCTTCCCCTAAATACTTTGCCAATATTGTACTCTGGATCTTGCGAAACAGTAATTAACTATGGCACAAACGAACCCACGTCGCGCGCCGTGACGCGAGTTACCATTTGAGAGAAGCGTTCTCAGCTGTATCTCGACATTCCTGCGAATTTGTCCAGTTAGGGGGTTCGCCTTGTCGACCTAATGAACTATCAGACGTTTATGCGGTTCTGCAAACATCACTTCGAGCCAACTTATGGTTCTGTTTGGTCCATGTTGCTTGTATCTAGATTTGAACCCATTGCGGGGCATATTCGCTGTTTGCTTCTGTAGAACTGTGTTGATGTTGTTAGTCTTATAGAAGTGTACCATTAGCAGCACAAGTTAATTCTTGTATCTCATAGTCATTGGAACTTTGTTTTAAATATAGATTTCATTATTTGTTTAAATAAAACGATATAGTTAGTTGGTTTAGTTTATTTTCAGCCTCAATGGCCTAGAAATGAACTCGGTTTTTAATTCTAATTATCATCAATAATTCTTTTAATTTAATTAAAGTTAATCATTTCTCTGCAACAGTCCACAAAACCGTCATCGAATGAAATGTCGTCGTCTGCATTGGTACCAGCAACTTCAGGTCAGTGAATGCACCGGAAGTGCATCGTTGTCAGCCAAGAAGTCAGCCGAGGATTGCAGAAGAGCAAAGTTCGTTTCGGTGTCGATCAAAGCGAAAAGGGGGCGTCAGTTTCGGTAAAGATGTGAATATAAAGGGATCCCGTTTCCGGACATCACCGTGCAAAATTCATGAGTGTAAGGGAGCCACTGAACTCCTTCGGGGTGTCTATCGACCTCCTGAATTATAGATCGAGCCGCGTACCAAGTTAACCGTCCCTGGGTATCGGACACCGTTGCGAATTCTTGCAAACTCTACAAGGAAGTTCGCTCATCCTTCAGACACCGATCGAGCCAGAAACAATGGCGACCTCAAAGGACCTGGTGCCCATATTCTTCAGGGACGGCATCGTCTATCGGGAATGGGGGTATTATTTGTCTAGACTGAATAAGTATAACCTATCCGAGTATTACTTCGAGAAGGCGATTCAGCAGGGACAGGACAAGGACCTCAGGACATACCTAGGCCTTTGTAGGACCCAGGTCAATTATGCTAGGTACATCAGAGCTACGGCGACTACGAAGCAATGCATCAAAATTGGTAGGCTCTATACTTTTCACTTTGGAATGCGTTTATAGTATACATATGTCTTCTCAAGAATTTACTTTTCAGATCCGACCTATTCCCACGTGAAGCAAATGCAGTTGGCGACTCTGTTTCAAGTCGGCGAGTTCGAGTTCAGCATGGTGCATGCTTATCAGGGCTATAGGAAGCGTCAAACAAATGCGTTGAAGAGGGGCATCCTTCAAGGGTGCCAGACCGTGGAGGAATGCGTGGGCAAGAACACCCATTCTAAGGCACTGTTGCTTCTTTCGTCGTGGATCTGGGACCTTCAAAAACACCGGGAGTTGATGATCGAGAAGCTGAAGGAGGAAGTGGACGAACTGGCTGGTAAAAAGCTGGGAAAACTGCAGCTGATTGTCAAAATTAGATCTTTGTCAGGGGGTTGGGAGATGAATTAGGATGACTACAGATAGCTGGATGCAAGTAATTTGTTAGTTAGGTTTCTCAGAGATTGCGAATGAATTCACTTTTTGTCGATTATCAATATAGCAACTATAATAGCAAACTAACTAGTTGTATCAGATATTCTGATAATGAAAGGGTTAAGGGGTGAAATAGGATAACAGAGAGGCTGGCAGTATTGGGGGCAGCTAATTGAAAGTGGCAGTGGACCAAGGAAGCACATTAGCTATTGATTTCCTAACTCCGTCCTCTAGATTAATTGTTCTTGTGAAAGATGTAATCTTTCGTCGATTTTTATTATTAATTATAATAGCAAACTAACAGTCTCTACACTCTAACGTAGATCTTGTTTTAAATTTTGTAAACGAGGCCAAAAACAAAGAGTGTCCAATTAATTGTGATAGCAACCAATAAGCTCTGTCACATATTTTAACAATGAAAAATAGTCATTCTTCTAGCGATCTCGCTAAAAACAAAAATTCTAGGCGTTTCGCCCTCCGAGACAGGTTTTGTCGTTTTTTTTTTTAAACGAGAGTCATCAAAAATGCATTAAACGAGCCCGTTAGATCCCATCGGTTGTTGGTACATTTTTTATGGCGACCCGCAAGCCGCGGTGAACTAATTTCTAAGTCCATACTTAATTTTCTAATTTACCGATTTTCATTTTCCGGCGAATCTGGCCCCCGAGGCTAACAAAGTTAGTTCCGTCACCGTTTGGAAGTTCCTGTTCAGGCGGACTAATTGGACTGTAACTCGACGTCCCGGTTACGAGAACGACTTTCCCACGAAAAAGCTCGTTACAACTTAATGTTGTTCGTTACATGCTTTAATCTTCCGCAATCTGGCTGCAATCTGGTTCGCGGATGTTATTAACAATTATTGTTCGCCGGATTTGCATAGCCGGTGGCTAATGAGGCTTCCGAGAAACTCAAAAGGGGAATTAACTTGTTCTTTGGCGTTGAAGTTTTAATACTTCGATGCTGCGAACTTCGCTGCTTCATCAATTCTCGGTACTTGTATTCTATTATTTCACAATGCTTGTCTGAACTGAAGTTTCAAGTCTTTTGTAGTAACAATTCATCAGGTGTTTACAGACTTCGTTGCGTATGCTACCTTCATCTTTTTAGAATTAATTCGTCGAAAAATGAGATCGGATAGGTTCCTTATGCATGCTGCTCTAATTTTCATTTTTTCAACTTCACTGAATTTGACAAACTGCAAGTACTAACTATTTCGGTATTTACAGACATAGACGAGGAACAATCCAGGTTCAAGGTCAACGACTCCGAGCTACAAGCAGAAGCGCAGATCAGAAAGCTGCAAAGCTACATCACGAAACTGTACCTAGGCCGAATGGCCTGCGACAAGGACTTCTTGCAATATTTGTTGGAGCATCCAGAATTAATAGACCATCCGAACAAGAAATCGATCGACCTGCTACATTATCACACAATGAAGAATTATAAGAGGGCCGTGAATAGGTTGCATATCCTACGAATGCGTAGGCCGCTATACACGTTCCTCTTCAGAAGAAGAGCTATTCCGAAGGGACACAAACTGATGCTTGAATCGGAGAAGACATTGAGGAAGAACCTTATTATTATTGAAGCAGACTACTTGCTGCATCGTCTTCACGAGAGGAGGATAAGGAAAGATTATGTCTCCTTCTTCCAGTGAGTTGATGGAGAAGTAGCTTAAGTTTGTACTTCTTGAGTTGTTACGTTTGAAAGTGGATCAGTGTTTGAGGGAGATGTTAATTGTAGGTGATGACTAGATGAGCACATGAGCAGTGTATCAGGTTTTTATGTTTTTTATTCTTAAGTGAAGATAGCGCATTCAAAAAGTTTTTGAGTTCTGGAAAAATAAAATTAAGTGAAAGTAATATTGTTCTGGATCGATTCCAAATCATCAACTTAGTACACTCCATCGTCATCTTTTGCTAGGGGGTTTAGAAGAAGTCGTTCGAAACATTTATCTAGCAGCTTCACGTTGCTTCGGATAAAATACTGATCACTCCCCTAACGCGTCCTAAAAAAATACAGTTTCGTCAGTGCACTGTGTGATTTTCAATGATCCATACGACATTTCTGTCCTCCAGTATGGTCGATCGGGTGAAAGACAAGTTTGACGGTTATTCCCTGAAGATGTTCCCTTTGAAGGAGAAGTGTTTGGACGCTGTCTACAACATGGTCGCATGGGCGTACATCGACACCAGGGACCTGAGGCCGTTAAAAAGCAGGGAGCTGATAAAAACCTACGTGAAGCATCACTTGGGAATACGAGTAGCGGAATTGCCTCGCGACAGCGACATCGCCTGGGTCCACGCGCACAGTGGCAAAGAGGCGCTTAGAGTCTTTCGCAAGTGAGAGACTGGACAACCTATCTTTTTGGAAACTATTCGCGAGTCGATCGATCCGACGCGGCGCTCGAAAAGTTTGAGCACACGGCTACAGCGCTCCACCGGCGCTTTTTCTGTCGGATCAACTTTCTCGACGCAAAGCCTGAAGATATTTATGGTTTGCGAGAATATGGGCGAAAACTGGGTCGGGATTTTTGACAGTCATAATTCCACAGTTACGCTTTATCCCCTTTGTTTGCTTCAGATGAATTTTGTTAAAGCGAGGCTCCACTTCCGGTAGGAGAATTCTTCGTTGATCAATCTTTAACCCTATCCTTTTTGCTTTCTCAGGAGATTAGCAATGGCGTGGAGACCTTTGGAGCTCGCCTGGCTGTTCCATGAGCTCTGCAAGTTCTTCATCGAAATCCGTCGCTACGACTTAGCCAGATTTTACGCGAAGAAGGCCAAAGACATGGGAGAGGAAGCAGAAAGCGAGCAATGGATCCTAAACGTTCACCACTTAATCCTCCGCATTGAGATCTCCCAAAATTACCGAAACGAAGCAAAAGAAGCTGCAGTGCTGGCACTAGGCAGTGCCAAGAAACTAGGCTTGGAATTCTTAAGCGAATTTTATATGTGGATACTGGACATGATCGATGAGACTGACATGGACAAATTGATGATGGATCAGGATCCAATCGTCACGAGGCAGCAGTTGATCCTTGATTTAATGCCGGATGATATGAAATCTGATGTTGATTATTTATGGAGGAGTATGGACACTGTTCCTGCTCAACGGAGACTGTCAGTCATGCCTGGTTGCAAGCCAGTTGATAAGAAGTACAGGTTCCCTTGTAAACGGATTAGTATTATGCCGAGACCTTCGATGGACCCTGTAAGGAAAGCTCGGGCAGCGTTCCTGGCTAAGTATGAGCTGGCGAAGGAGAGACCGGGTTATATTAACTTCAATGAGTTTGATTGAGAGTCGTTATTGGCTTGTTAGAATTTTTCTGTTGTTGAATTCGTCGATGATTAATGAAGGGACCAGGCTGCTCAGATATACACGACCTACGCAGAGATTAGGATACATTGTTTTCCAAGTATGTTATAAAGTAGCTAAGAAAAATCTTCAGGTATAGCATGCGCTACCAAGAGACCAGGATACATTGACTTCAATGGATTAGGTCAATGAACAGTAGCTCTGATGCAACACAGTGTCCGTACTGCTGAAAACTCTGTCGATGGTAATTCAATAAAGCTGCCCGTAATCTCCTAAGAACCCTAGAAGAAAGCTAGAAATGGGTCTTTAGAAGTATCACGATCTACAAAGAGTCGATGCACTAACTCAGCTGGTGCAACGTCGACTACAAAGAGCCCCAGTCGCATTAGCTCTAAAGAATCGAACTGCAATTCTAGGTTTAAGTTACGGAACAGAGCTTAAAGATGGAGAGTCCAATATCCTCTCAAGTACCCTGAAAATGATGCCAGGAGAATCTTGCTGAAGGTGAAGCTGGTCGAACGGGAGACCACGTTCCATCAACTCGAACGCCCGAAGACGAAGAACCTGCATCTTTATCTTGTCCCGATGCAGCCGTAGAGGGTGCCTGCAGCAGTAGTAGCTATTGATGGGGTCCTGATGGAGGAACGCGAGAACGGTGTACTCGTAGCTCGAGCCATCTTAGTTAAAGGAAACTGCTGAAGTTACAGCGAGAACGAAGTTTTACACGTAGTGCAATTAAACTTTTAGGGCCATCCAGTCACCCGGGCTGGTTGGAAGCTTGTTGACCCGCTAACTCCTCCTAGCATAAACGAAGTCGCGTTTCTTCAAGGGAAACAGCTCTTCCGAGTAGAAGGTAACTGTCTTTGAAGGATAGTATAATAGATCCCGGAGGATGTCCAAATAGATGAGTTACTAAGAGGATAATCTGTATTCGACGAGTTAGACCAAAGGACATTGAGAAAGGAGCTAACAGGAATGTCCGCGTTTATCGTGAACTATAAAGAGACCAGGTGCGTCGCCTCCAATATTTTGTGAGGGTTGAATTTTAAAGTCGCGTGTGTTGAAGGGAATCAGCTATTCCGAGTAGCCAAGAAGCTAGCAGTGTCTCCAACAGTGGAAGCGAACACCTTCCACAGCACTGCCAACGTGGATTTCTCCCGGAACAGGACAAGATGTTCTATCTTATTCACTTTTCGACACCGTGGAACGGACACATTATCGCACGAAAATCTCTCTTAATGGGATAACTTGTCCGTCGCCTACCCGCGAACCGTTAAATCGAAAGCTCGAAGTATCACTCCCCCCTCCCCCTCACCAGCTTCAAAAGCTCAATCATCAAATCTGCCTAAGAAGTTCAGTGCAGAAAATTAGATTCGCTCTATTGGAAAAGTTTAGAGTCTTCCGTCGGGTCGGATGCTTTATAATTAACCGAGAGAACGAAGACCGGGGCTGTTCGTAATCGATATGTCGCGGTAAAAGTTGCCGAAGTTCTCGTCCTGGTAAATGTTTGCACTTGAACGCAGGTGCACGTGGCTCCCGGTATTAGTTCTCAGTCGTTGAAACGATTCTTTTTCTTCGATCGGTCCATTTCCTTCGAAATTTATTTCTTGCTTCTAGGAAATTCGTTTCTATGCTTTCCTGTCTGTAGAGTATATAGTCCATTAACTGTTGTTGAAGATTTGCTAGGTGAAATAAAGATTAATGAATGTATTTGGTGGATTTATAATTCTAAAATGATAAATGTACCGACGTAGGAACTATGGTTGAACCTGATGAAAGTATGGATTTGATAGAATATAATCTTAAAATGGTGGATGGAATGGAATGGGGGCCCTAAATGGGTCAAATACCACAGCTTGATGGACGAAGCATGTATGTATAGTAGTTGTTATATGTTCTAATGCCTGCATTGTAAAATTTCATTTGAAAAAGTCCATTAGAAAGTTCAAAGCCAGCCACGTTCTCTATAAACCTGTTACAGTGGTGATTTTAGTGCATTGGTGGTTGAAGAATAAAGATGGCGGCTGTATGTATGCGGCTATCAATGACAAAATATTTGTAGAAAGCGTAGTTTTGCACATAGGGTTATAAGAGAGTAATCATTCCATTGTGGAACTATAAATTTATATTCGTACATTTTTATATGCTATAAACACACAATATTCTATAGTGTATTGACTGGAACTCTCGAAATGTGGTTAACACCTTTAGCTTACGATCAAACGGCTTGCACCGACAGCTCGCATGACAGGTTTCTTATCGACTCGAAGACGACCCAGTTCGATATTCGACGTCGAATCAATGCGTAACGAGAAGCTTCAGGTTCGTGTCTGATTGTCCACGGCGAAGTTCAGGCAGGCGCGACGTCGGTGCGTGTTCGAGCCTTGAAAATCGATGGCTCTCCTCGCGAGCGGTTGCCACAAGGACGAGCTGCGCGGCCTGGACGAGGTGAGGAAAGCGGTGGAACATGCGGAGAATCGAGCCCGGTCCGAACAGAAGAAGAATAACTCGAAAACCGGAAGAGAACTCGCGAAGGCTCTGCATCGCGAGGCCGATCAGCTCTATCACAGGTGAGAGAGGCTATCATCCGTTTCTCCACGGAGGAGATCCTCGAACGGATGTTTCGCGACCTTGGCGAATTTGCACACACGGGACCAAGGTTCTGTCTAGAGACCCGTAGTCCCTCGACAATTTTCTGTCCCATCAGCGTGAGGCTTGGTAACTGGTGCTGTTTCGCGTTGAATCGATACCTGTGCACACATGCAGCCTTTAGTTTCCAATGACTCGGACAATATTAAAAGAAATTGTACATCATTTTATGGGAAGATAAACAAGGTGGAAGTTCGCTTGATGCATTGACGGAAAATGGTGATATAGGATATCAGCATACAAATCTTTTTATAATACAGGGAGTCTCGAAAACGTACCAATTTTTTGCTTGATCCCACAATTTTTCCATTTAAATATTTTTGCACGTTTCATAAATCTTTTTAGAGTGCGGAGTTTCCGGACGTTTACAGAAAAGACGGTCTCCTGCATTCACGAACGCATTCGCGTTGCAGATGCTGATGACGGTACCATCGTCCTTCGAATTAACTTCTCGGTTCTTTCCTCTCAGCGATTCTCTTTTCTATCTCGAGGACAGGCTTCCTTTCAGGCTAATCCGATGCCATGCGAATGCACGAACGTCGCAATGTTTGATTTTTATTCTTTATAATTTTGCTTGCCTTAGGTCGCAGTCGTTGCGTTTCGTATTCTTTCTGCGCGGAATTTCCTCCGGAGGAACCATCTAAGACGAATCTTGAATAACTTTTCCAGATATAGTAATCTTAGTTGCATGCACTTTATACAATTTTCAACACTTTTACGTTGCTTAAAAGTCGTTATCCACATACAGATTAAATTTTTCTCACAATAACACGGCACTAGAGTATTAATTAATTAAAGTGGTTCGTGGGAATCATTAAAAGAAAATATTCATATTTATGCAATTTTTACGTCTCGACATTGACGTAAAACATTTTTCTTTTGCGTAAAGATCTACTGATAATTACAATCAAACGAGAAAAACTCGAATGACTCAGGCGTTATCCTAACTTCTTCCGTGCAATTATTTCTCAGGAACGTTAAGCGGTTAAGAACGAAGTTAATGGTGTTTCTTCGCGTTGCAAAAGCGCAAGCCTGTTGCAATGGTAATTGCACGGTACTGGCTGTAAAATAATATTATCGCTGGCAGTTGAACCTTGTCCCAGCATACGGCCGGTCCCGGTTGGTATTGTTCCAGCGCGGTTTTAATGATTTAATCAGCGGAATTAATTTATTCCTTTGGAGCTGCGGGTTCAATTATTCGACCAACCGTACAGTATCGTTTAATCACTTTTGCATAGTTAATTGCGAGGCGTCCACCGCGTCGGCGATCGCATCGGCCGAACGATACGTGAATCTGAATAACTTCCTGTAACGTTATTTCAATGTCGCTGCAACAATTTCGTTTCGAATCCGATTAATACCCTGCAACCATTTTGACGATTGCCCAGCGAACTTCGCACGGTTTTAACGTTACTTATAAAATATTTCATTGTGCGCATTAATTTATATCCACTGGGGTATGTTGGTGGAAAAAACTTCAATTTCGATGGGATTATCAATTAAACAAATTTAAGGACTGACTTGAGGATAGATGAGTTGACAATTCTAAGAAGAACTAATGGCTGAACTTCATCTGAGGAAGCCAAAAATTTTTAACTTTTTAAAATGTAATCCTGTAGATTTTGACGAGAATATACCGAGATTTAGCATGGAAAAGAACCTATATCCACGCATAACTTTCGAACCAGTAGATTCCTAATATTAAAACGTTGGATTCTCGGCATTTTCTCGCCAGAATTTACAGGAGTCTATGGATAAAAGTTAAAAAATTTCTGGTTTCCTCAGGTGAATCTTACTTGTAGATAAAAATTGTAAATAACAACTACAACATATTCGTCATTAACTTACGATGAATATATTAATTATATACGTAATTTAATACATTATTCGCGAACTACACATCGAATTTATTCACAAAAACTGTCTGCCAACAAGTTTCTCTTTCATGGAAAAAGGATTTTCTGGCTCGAGAGAATTTTGATTTGCGGTGATTGACAGACGACGCAGCTATATGGAATACGAAAAAATTGGTTCGAAGGCTGCGCGTCGGTCAGAATTTTTGAACGTTCGATTAATTATAGAATCGTGCACGGGAAACGGTGTTTCCTGCGAGCAAACCCATTTCATGAATGGTTAATCGGCCGTTCGAATTGGGGTACGCCGGCTGCCGAACTTCCCCCACGTCAACTATATTTCATCGTCGAAATTATACAGACGGAATTATTGCTCGCTATTACCGGTCTCCTCGCGCCGACATCATTAACGTCGCCGTTTCATTCACCTGTCTGCCAATTGGACGACGCGTCGTGTTTAAAACGGCGCGATGCGAGTTTCGCGGAACAAGGCCTCTGTGTTCGATCCGTCGAGCACCGATATACAGCGAAACCGCGGAATTATGGTCGCGGACTGTTGTTTAGATCCTTCCGCGATCGCTGTCGATCGAGAACCGCCCTCTGGCGAATCGGGAATTACCAACGTTTTACGGAAATTAGTATGAACGCGGCAATATAACGCCAGACTGTGGATTTGACAAAAGTCTTTCGAAACTAGGCGTGGAAAAATGTTTCATCAGTTTTCATCATTTTTAAGATGTGTCGAAACTCTGAGAATGTGATGAAATTCTTTTTTTATTTTTTTTCGTACAAACCGCTTTACGAAGATTCGTACTTCAATAAAGATCCGCGATGTAGATATCAGACTTTCATCCACGAAAATTGGAAGCGTTTTACGGAAATTAGTATGAACGCGGCAATATAACGCCAGACTGTGGATTTGACAAAAGTCTTTCGAAACTAGGCGTGGAAAAAATGTTTCATCAGTTTTCATCATTTTTAAGATGTGTCGAAACTCTGAGAATGTGATGAAATTCTTTTTTTATTTTTTTTCGTACAAACCGCTTTACGAAGATTCGTACTTCAATAAAGATCCGCGATGTAGATATCAGACTTTCATCCACGAAAATTGGAAGCGTTTTACGGAAATTAGTATGAACGCGGCAATATAACGCCAGACTGTGGATTTGACAAAAGTCTTTCGAAACTAGGCGTGGAAAAATGTTTCATCAGTTTTCATCATTTTTAAGATGTGTCGAAACTCTGAGAATGTGATGAAATTCTTTTTTTATTTTTTTTCGTATAAACCGCTTTAGGAAGATTTCCACTTCAATAAAGATCCGCGATGTAGATATCGGACTTTCATCCACGAAAATTGGAAGCGTTTTACGGAAATTAGTATGAACGCGGCAATATAACGCCAGACTGTGGATTTGACAAAAGTCTTTCGAAACTAGACGTGGAAAAATGTTTCATCAGTTCTCATCTTTTTTGAGATGTGGCGAAACTCTGAGAATGTGATGAAATTCTTTTTTTATTTTTTTTCGTATAAACCGCTTTAGGAAGATTTGCACTTCAATAAAGATCCGCGATGTAGATATCGGACTTTCATCCACGAAAATTGGAAGCAGAATTTTTGGAAGCAGAAGTAGGTTTTTGGAGCAGGTGATTTGAATAGAAAAGTGCCCAGGGCTTATGGAAACAAGGTTAATATAAAATGCTACAGGGACTGGTACAAATATAATATTCAAAAAGAAAAATATCTCGTCGTTCGTGAAAATCGTGGACAGAATTTTTTCGAAAGTGGAAATAGATTTTCGTGGCAGGGGATTTGAATAGACGACTGGAAATTCGAGGAATATTAACGAAAAACCGAGATTAAAGAAAATGGGAAAATTGTGAAGTTGTATCGAATCTGAAAGAAAGCTTTTTTATACTTGAATCTTGGAGATTGTTTTCATTTATGATTTTTATTATTATTTATTAAAGATAAGATTATGAGTCACACGCGAAAGTGTTATTATTAGTAGCCTTTGCTTATCGATATTAGTCTAACAATAACATCTATGTTTGACAACGTTGTGAAACGTAAACAGTTGGGTGCTATTTTACCACTGTCCTAATATAGACGTTTAGTTTGTGGTAAATATGTATGCTTGTCAAACGGCCACTTCGCGTTATCAGAAAATAATTAATATCAGGGTACATGTCATTCCCAAGTGTGCGAAAATGTTACGCAGCACTGTATACTCTACAAATATTATTACATCAATCACAAGAACTAAGAGCCAAATAAAAAGTTCGTTCGTCCTTTACATAATATCTTTTAATAATTTCAATCGGTTGAAAAAGTACATGTTCATTTTTAAATTCTCTAAATAATCTTAGTGTTTTCTGTTTCTCCTGTTAATTTTCGTTATAGATGCGCAGTATCCGCAGTAATAACATAAATCAACACGATAATAAACCACTCGTAAAATGTTACACGGAGAACACACTCCGAGGATTATCAACAAAATTCCGTGCATCGTCGGTTATTTATTATCGCGAGATTCGTTGCAAGCAAGGCGCGGCGACGTTTCGCATTCCAGCAATCGCATCTCCTCCGTTCAACGAGAATTTCGCGACAACCCGTTCGTTAATTGCTTCCCGTGTCGCTGCAGTTTCTCGAAAGGGGAGTCGGTCGGCCATAATTAATCGCAGGTTGATTTCGCGCGATGTTGGCTGGGTGGCCGCCACTTAGCCGGACGAATTCCGAGCGTCGAATTCGCAAATTGCAGCGGTGATTACGAGTCGGCGTTGGTGGTGTACCATCGGGCCGCGAATCTGTTTCCCCGTGACAACAGTCATAGAGTAGCGGCCATGCGAACCACAACGACAATAAACTCGTGCAACAATCCTCCAAGAACGGCGGGGAGGATATCGTCGGCGAACATCAAGACGGAGGAACGGCTAATGGCGAGTCTTTGCCCCGAAACCGCTGCCATCTTGGCGAACGAGAAGCTCAAGAGCAAGCCTACCGTGCCTTCCGTCACGGAAGTCTTGAGGTATGGTATTTGCAAATTTATTTCGCGTTAAGAAATGTGAGAAATTGTTTATTTCAATAATCAAAATATACATATTGTCATATGATGTTTGAATAGTATCTACTGCAAAATTGAACTAAATATCGAGGGCGAGGGTGAGATATTATTAAAACGTTTTGTGTGAGATTGAGGGTCAACAGAAACATTTGTGTGAAACGCGAAAATTAATGTCCTCCTGACAAAATCCTGTAGCAAAACAGAAAATCTTTTTATGAACCGGGAAGTCAATTACGATAATGCACCATATTCAAGGTCCATCCAGAGTCGCCAGATTAAGATTTGTCCTCCCACCTTCCCCTTCTTCGACGCTATTCCCCACGCTTTATCGCGGCCCGGTCACGCGAAGCGTTTCGTCACCGTCGTGCATGTTTCAGAGAGAGGGTAACTTTTTCCCCTGAATTCGTGCTCCCTCCCATCTGGCGCCTCTGGGTCCACCTGAACAGTATGCCTCGCGCTATAATCGAGTAGCATGATCCCCTGTCTAGCCTGAGAGACACCGATACGTCCGAAGGCAGTATCAACGCATCTTGGGGTAGGATTAAACGACCTGGAGTGACGGGGTAAAGTTCTATACAGCCGTGGCTTACAGTCTCAACTAGTATCAGCAAGAATGTAACGTAAGCTCCCGGAATCGAATATATTAATCTCAATGGAACAGTCCATTCAATTAGATCGCGTTGCATGAAAACAGCACCGGGCAGAGAGGAAATCTCTAAACCTGATCCAGTCCTGTTTTAACATTGTTCGATCCTCCTGTCAATCCCAAAGACTAATCCTACGACTGTCTTCAGATTAAATCCCGAACAATATCCTCCATCCTCCGCATGCGATTGGTGTCTCAAATTCCATTGAAAATCACCATATTCAGAAACGTAATTAGAAACGACGGTGGTTGTAATATAAATAAATACAAAACTTATTTGTTTATTAAGTCTTAATTTCAGGAGGTAAAGTGTCTCCAATAGCAAAGGGTTAATCTCTTCTACCCGACATTTCAAGGTCTAAAATCCTCGTTTCCAGCTACTTCAACGACCACAAGAACCTGTGGAAGACTTTGCCCAGTTCTCGACCTTCGAAAAACCAGTTGGGAAGGTCCAGGGCGATGCTGCGACAGTTGAACAACCTTGCCGATGAGTATCTCGCTGACCTAGAGGCCTCTTTCAAATCCGGCAAGATGGCCGACTCCATGAGGACGGCGCAAGAGTTGCTGATGGTATCGGAGAACCTGGAGGACTCGAGTCGTTATCAGATTGTCTCCTACCATTATTTGTCTTTGATCCACGTGGCCCTGAAGAGACACGACTGGGCTGTGTGCAGCGTGTCCCGCTTGATACGTCTGTCAAAGAGCACCGGGGATGTTGTGCAGTTTTGTAGAGCGTTGGTTACACTTGGCAAGGTTCATTTGAGCTTTGGCCATTTAAATGCAGCGGCTAGAGCTTGGGAACACCTGGCTGCTGACCTTAAGGAGCCGATACCACTTGCTTGGATCAGGCATGAGATTGGGAGGTGTTACCTCGAGACTGGGAAATACCTGAAGTCTCTGGAGATGGCCTCCAAGTGCATCGACGTTGCCGAGGAGGTCAATGCTACCAAGTGGTTGTTGCATGGGAAGCTTCTTCTAGGTGAGCAAGAGGCGACAGGCCTCTCAAGGAGGTTACAAATCAATTTCATTTTAAAGTTGTTCATAAAAGTTAATGTGGGCATTTTTCTAGTTTCTGTTTCCTGCAATTGGTGTGAACAATTTTTATTTTGCACAAGGAACTGCAGTCTACTAATCAGCATCGTCTTCCTCAAGGTCAAAGCCTGGCAAAGATAGGAAGATTCGCAGAAGCCACCCGAGAGCTCCATCAGGCAGCCAGGATCACGGAGGAAGAAGGCGACACCCCGATGCACTCCTACATCCAAGATCTGATCGACAAAATATCACTGGCAGTCCGTAAACTAGTGCTGGAAAAAGCGCAGAGTAAACAGTACAAGGTCGCCTCTCCAAGAAATGACAAAGACGAAGGACAGTTTAAACAATCGAATCGATTCTGCAGTCGAACGCAAACGATTATAACCACGATGTTCTCTCAGAAGAGGGTGATAACTGAGTTGAGGGACGAAGAGCCTAGCAGCGAATCAGAGGACGAGGAGATAACGGAGAACTCGGACGGCAGCTTGTTGCAGTCTTATCTCTGCAGCTCTGCTAGATCGGATCTAGACGACGACGCCAACGTAGCTTCTCGCGGAGACACCACTTTCAGAGTCGACGGGATAGAAAGAACAGCCAAGAAGAAGTTATATTCATCCCCTAGCGAGTCCTCTTCGTCGAAGGACGAAGAGGAAATCGAGAAACCCAGAATCTCTGAAAAGAATAACGACGAAGACCTAACAGACGCTAATATTGACGAAAAAGTAGCTATGCTGATGGATACGGCCAGCGAGACATCGATGAAGACCATCAACACGACTGCAACTTATGTGATAGAGTCCCAGGACGATGACAGTCTGTCCGGAGCAATGAAACTAGATGAGTGTGGGAAGATGTTGGCGCAGGACAGGAAGCTAACCGGAACTCAGATGATCGAAGAGCTGGCCAGGCAGGATCTAGGCTTGCTGGAGATGGCCAGGGACTTGCTGCTGATGTCTAAAGATGATCGATTGCCGGATTCCGGAGACGCGGAGGACTTCGGGCTTTTGAGGCCTGTAGATAGGCGCTAGGTCGGCTGAAATTATGCTCCTCGGAAGCGTCCCGATGATGATGATTGCTAGGGACGTGCGACTACTTCCAACGCTTGCATCGATTCACTGAAGCGTGCTGATTTTTTAGGTATCTCCGGCGATCCTCGGATCTTTTGGAGGATCTTTGTTCCAGTTTTACCCGAGTTCCGAACATCGATTTGTCAGTATTACAAACTTGCTTGACGAGGTCCCTTGGAAACGTCTGAGAAGATGTTTTGCGAACGATGTTCGTTGCATTGAGGTCCTAATTGTAGGCTACGTTTTTATTATAAGCCGCAAACAATTTATTCGATGTATTGGCTCATTTCGGTCGTGTTAATGCTTGTATCTATTAAAACGTCTCAAAAAAGTTCGTTCCAACAAAATTGCAGAAACGGAAAACATGTTGGACAAATCACACAGAGGAGTGGCTACAGTTATGGTAACAGTGATGAACAAAGTCCACGGCGAACCAAACAATACCTCACACTCTTGATACAATTTGCTGGCACGCTGAGGGCGCACGGTGTCGAAAAACGCATCGCAGTCGTGCAACGTGCACTGTCCGCGTTAATTGCGTCTCAGCTGTGGAATTCGCGGCGCGTCCGTCGGTCGGTGTTTCTACAAATTGTAGACCGGGTCTCGTTGGCTAGGGGGAAGCCATTGGAAATCGGGGCAGTTAGGCATCCATATTTCATCGTCCGAGTAGAACGAGTGGGTGGGTGGGGCAATCGAGTAAACCGCGATCCTCCCGGAATCCTCTTTCAGCGCCGCGGAACCCGGCTATTTCGAGCGCGAGGGATTATCAGTTATCAGACGGGCTCCGACGGTCGATTGAATATTCATTCGCGCTGCCGATGCCTGGCCGAATAACGGATTGCGACGGGCGTGTCCGTGCATCCGTGAAACGTCAAGGAGGCCAGCTGCCAGCGCGAGAAAAAGATAGGAAGAGAGATGGAAAGGGGGTGGTTTTTTCTACCCCTCGTCCCAGATCGAGCGTGTCACGCTCGGATTCCTCAACCGGGACCGAATCAATCCTACACACGGCCAACTGCTTATTTTGTTTTACTCCGATCGACCGGCGGCGAGATTCGAGAAGTTTGGAAATCGGTGTACCCCTCCAGTGCTTCCTTTTTGTTGGAGATCATACGAATCGTATTTGAAGAAATTAGACGGGTACAATAGCGTTGAGATTCGGAAATCGATTTAACCCTCTTAGTGGCTCCCATCTGTTGAGAAAATCTGAATAATGTTTTAAAACACATAAAAAGAACTTCACCTTCGGGAAATCAAAATTTTTCAACTTTTTTTAATCTTAGGCAGTCACTGGTTCAAAAGTTATGCGTGTGCAAAGTGAGTGATTTTAAGCGTTTTTGACAGGCAAGGGACCCGACGATTGCCATTACTTTACTTTGAGTTCATAAAAATGTTTCGGGAAGATATCAGTATCAAGGAACGATTCTATCTCGAGAATATACTTCTTGCACACAATGCTTTCGAAAAGTGTATGAGAATGATTTTCTCTGAACTTCGAAGTCCACCGGCATCATTTCAGTTACGCAAGCCCTTGTATATTCTTCGCGGAAAGTTTCCAGCGTGGGAATTACAGGGGGTGGTGGTTGCGTTGGGAAATGTCAATTCCAGGGGCGGAATGTGCGTGCGTAGGCACGAGGGAGGCTCGTCGAGCATAAAAGGAGCGGAGAGGTGGAGGAACGGAGGATCGAGAAAGGCACTTTCCGAGCTACCTGTTGAGCTACCTATATGTCTCGGCAGGCCTCTTTTGTATGGTCATCAAGGCGGTGGAAATAGGTCTCTCTCTTCGTGGCCGGATTTTCAAATCGTGGCCGGAGTACTGCGTCCGCAAGATACACGTCTGGACCGAGGACCGCTTCAATTACTATTGTCTCGCGTACATGCTTGCAACACACCTGACACTCGTCTCCTATTTCCTAGCTGGAATCTTTATCAAACTCCGATTACCTCTGCAAACGAGCATTGAGAAATAATTGGTATTCTTAATCAAAGAACAATGTTTCGAACAATTTTACTTTTTAACCTTTGTTAGTGTCGTTCTTCAGGAGACAATATTTTTTAACACGTTGAGTGCCGCGTCAGTCACCGGTTACTGACAATGTATAATATGATATAAAACTAAAAAATTGACATTGTTTTAAGTGATTACTGAAAATTTATTTAAAATTTACTTAATTTTTATTTATTACAGGATTATATCATTAAGGCATTGTAATGGATTTTATTGGAACACGGTAAACATAAAAACGGTTGTCCTGACGGATTTCCTTAAGAATTCGCGTGGCGCTCAACGTGTTGATATTTGTTAGTGTTGCTCTTCCAGAGAAAATATATTTTAACATTTCTTAATATCGTTCTTGAAATAAATACAATTTTAATATTTGTTAGTATCCTTCTCTAAACATCGATGTTTTTTAATATTCGTTAGCATCGTTCTTTAAAAAAAAATAACTTTAATATCTCGTTTATATCGTTCTAGAAGAAACGATCCATTGAAGTCCCTTCTTGAACATAATGAGAACGAGCCAGCGAATAGAAATCAGCAGGTTCTAAAAAAAAATGGATTCTTTCTAAATTTAGCTAGAACAAGTTCATTTTCGTTCGTTCGCCTTCCATGTGCGTTCGCGTTGAGGCTCGAAGTAGCGCGCGCTATGACAAAACATTTCCATGCGACGAGAACTTCCAGAAACTCTGTTTCGCGTTTAAATAGGGCCAACTTCCCGAGAAACAATAGGTCCAAGTTACAGAGGCTCGATCCTTGCGGTGAAATCATCCGTTGGTTTCGTTTCGAGGGTTTTCTTGTGCTCCGCAAATTGCCTGTTTACAGTGACACTTGCCAGAGTCTGGTATCGATTCGACGCAGAGCCGAGTGCCTGTCGAGCGTCAGGTTTAATAAACAGAACTTCGAGAAGAACTTCAGAATCTTCGAATAAGAATTTTATTAAACGTTGCCTCGTACGCATAGAAACATATTTCAGGCAAACAAGCCTCCAAATTGTTTATCTGCAAGTAATCCAGTTTCTCAATCAATTTGTATTTTTCTCACAATCCCTACTTTGGCATGCGGTTCAATAATTTTGTAAAAGATTGTTTCGTTTATGACCAAAAATTTTTATTTTTCATTCCTTTGTGAAAATAAATTTTTAAGTGATACTTTAAGTTTGTAAGATAATCCGTGCTTTCGGAGAGACTAGTAATTATTGTAACACGATAATACGTCGGTAGTAATGGATAGGTATTTGTGTAATCGAACTAATTCTCTTATAATTAATTGACACCGGCGTGTAACGAGTAAAATACACCATGAAGCTCGTCGGCTATTTTGGTGTCAAAGCACAGGAACTGCTTTTTCGGACGTGTCACGGGTTCATTAAAATTCGTAGGGTATCGTCGCGCGACGGACTGGTTTTCGTCATGTCCGCCGTTATCGGTTAATTATTTCCGCGCTTTGATACGATGAAAGTTGACACGCCAGTGACGAGCGTTAATCGAACATGAAACACAGTGTCTGTGTAAAACAGTTCTCGTTAAACCTGCCGACGCTTCGATTAAAACACCATTTCACCATGGTCAAAGATAATTAACATTTTTGAAAACAAGTTGATCATCAAAACGCCCTATGAAGGGCGGATATTAGAAATGCCCTTGTGGATTTTAACGAGTAGGTAGGTTCAATGTCGTCCAACGATTTATTAAACATTTTCACCTCGCTGGGGCTCCAAATGAGAACCAAGGTAAGCATGCATCTGTCACTTGATACGTGACTATCGCGCGCCTCTATGACGTACGCAACGTACACTTTTGTTAGACGTGTTGCCACATTCTAGGAGGATTTTTAATTCTTAATAACTAAATAACGAAGCCGAAATAACAATTTTTTATTCTTCATTTTCGTCTTATATCATCGTCGAGAACCATCCCTTAAATTTTCTCCCACCTGTTGTCGAACACCTTGTATATAAAATAGAAAAGCATGTGTATGTATGTATGTATTCATCTGTCGGGGTTGAAGTTGTCGGAGCTCGGTGGTTGTAAATAATTTTTGTCTGCTATAACAACCTTTTCAGGTATACCGCCAGTGGTCGGGAGCAACCCGCTCGAAATGCCTAGTATTCAATAAAATACATATGGTGTAGGCCAAATTTGTTTTCATTTTTGTTGTACCATTCAATAATAATTATTGTCGCATTCAAAATTTTTCAATTTTGTTGTTTGGAGATCGAAGACTGTTTAATTCTTTGAAGATGAAGTGATACTGCCATCTTGGCGCCGCTTTATTTAATTTTCTATTAAGGGTGTCCGCGATGTTTGACTAGTGGCGAGGATATTTCACTTGGAACCCTGCGGCTCGAGGGCCCTTTGTCTTCGCATCGAGATTCTCCGCGATATAATGGCAACCGGGATCCTGGAAGAAGCGACGTAGCTTCCCGTCGACGCGACGCGACGGGAAAAAGCGTCTCGTTATGCTCCCCGTCGCGTCGAGGAGCGTCTTTCACGGAACAAGAAGCACGATCCCCGTTACTCACTGTTATTACTGCCTCCTTGTTTACGGTTCGATTCATCCCGAACAGAGTTTCGGCCCCTACCAGTTTTTAAGCTATTTCACTTTTCCCCTTAAACAATCGACGAGAGAAAAATAATTTAAACAAACCCAGGGAACCTCCCATGCGACGAGCGCACTTGTCCTCATTTTTATTTCGTCGCAGTTCTATTCTCTTTCCAAGCTCTCAAAAATTTCGAACTGAATTTACTACTTCAATTGAATTCAATGTACCCGTGTTCTAGAATTTACGAAGGGTACGTCAATTGATTATTGTAGACTGAGGATCTGAAAATGTTTATGGTAAATTTGTAAAGTAATAGAAACTGTTTTGACTGTGGTCTTACTGATTGAAGGGTTAATTTCGGAATTTTCTCGTAAAAATCTACAGGATTACATAAAAAAAGTTAAAACTCTGTTAGTTTCTCCAGGTGAAGTTCAGTCGACAAAAGAATTATTTCTTAATTTAAACAGTTGCTGGAGGTACAAGATAATATAATTAAATTGCCAATTATTGAATAAGAATCAAAAGAATTGGTGCAGACTAATATAATGAAGATGTTAATTGTTTCCTTATATCGATTTTGATAAAACCAGTGGAACTAGAAATTGATATAGAGGTCGGCAGTGGCTGGATTATTAGGTGCAAAAGTGCTCACGCACGTAATCGCGAAAGGGACAACGGGGATGTGGAAAATGTCAGCGGGATAATTGAAATCTGCGAGAAGCTGGGTAAACAGGAGGACTCCTTCGAGGATTTATTTCCTCGTTCCGGGGCCGACCCGTTGTTTTTTCAGTGGATCGAACGCACTTAGCTTCACCGTTTCTATCTGCGTTCAGGGAATTTTCATCGATTGTTTTCAATTCCCGTAGCGAATCTCCTCGATCGCCCTGTAAAGCCCAGGAAAAGATTCCGGATTATTCGGAAATGGCGGAATAAAATGGGTGTACGCCGTCAGGATTCTCATGGAATCGGATCGAACGAGGTGATTCTTCGGAAGGGAGTTCATTGTTACGTGCCTAGGGTCGGTCGAAGCCGGCGAAAAATTTCGAAATCGCTTTTCCCTCTCTGTTCCCCATCAACTGGTCGTTCTCGTTCTTACAGAGAGCACTGTTTTCCATTTTAAAATATCGCGCAGCTCGCTTCCAACGACTTTTGCAATTCTCTTTTCCTCCGGAATCGAAGATTTCGTCCATAAGCTCTTTGCTGTAGATTCACATTCGTCGATTTTTTAAAAAGGTCTATCCATATTGTGGTCAGAAAAATTTGCATATAAATAAATAAATTTTTAAAAAATCACTGGCACGTAAAATATTAATTATTTCAACTCAGACACATTTATTTTAAATATTCATTAAACAAAATCTGCAATCTAAGGAGGTCAAACAAGATCACCTCATCGAAAATCGAGTTAAAATTATTTCACCACCATTTCCTCGTCGATTACATCCGAGACCATGCTGCAGAGGTTTCGTGCTCGCAGGTGGCACGTCCCGGATACTTTCGCGACACTTCTTTCGCCTTTATTTAGCCGGCTAACTGGTCCACGTGAAATTACCCGCGAACTTCCCGGTATCTAGTTAGCGGAATCACGGTGTTTCGTAAATATCCCAGCGATATTCCGTCTCGACCCAAATCTCCTAATTGCGTTAGGCGTCCGAGTCTCATGGCGACATATAATTTTCAAAAACTCTGTCCCCTCTGCGACAATAGTACACGAGTACTGCAACCACGCTGCACCGTCAGAGCTCGTGAAACCGCTGCGCTGGGTGACTAGAAACTGCAAGTAGAAACAGCCAACAATGGTCAGGCATCGCCTACAATATTACTTTTTGCGAGATACCCTCAAAAACTTGTTTAAAAGTTTTCGGAATTTACGGAAATTCGTCGAGAAGGATAACGGTGCAGTAGAAGCGGCCTGCAAAGGCCAGACATATTGTGAGATGACATAGATACACGTAGATTGCTTGAAATTTTAATGCGCCGTAATTGTGACGAGGAATTTTCATCCATTATCGTTTTTAACGCTGTTACAGGGTTTAATGAGCGCCAAGGAGAAACCGTCGATATTGGTCAGACAGGAGATGAGAAGTAAGCTTGGCTTGCTTAGAATATTCCAAGGAGATTATTTATACCTTCAGCACGATGTAATTACAACTCATCATTTTCATTCCTGCTGTCTTCTTTGTGTTCTTGAATACTTCTTTATGTAATATTCCTTCATCGTTGCACACTGTCTCTTCACAATTTATTTTTGAATGGGTAACTAGATGCATGCTTCAGCTTACTTTGACGATTATAGTATGCAAAACGGACCATCTTTCACATAGCGTAGACAAATTTTCTTTAAGATATGAGCCTGCTATTAGCATATTGTAAATTAGCCGAAACATTCAAATCTTCTACAAAATCTACACTATTTTATTCACGAGAGTTCACAGAATCAATTCCTATAAAAAATCACTCTCCTATCTCAACTAATTTACAAAAAATTTTCAAACGCGAGACACTGCTGGACAATCGTCCCCTTTCCAACAGTGAATTTCCGAAAATTAGAGGCGACGGAAACATATCGGTTTCGCCCATTACATTCCCGTTGAACTGTGTTGTATTTCATTGTGCATAATGAACGGCCATTGCAGTCCCGCTGAGAACCGTGCAAATATTATTGCAAGCGCTCTCGTCGAGCTTGCGTGTATTTTGTGAAACGATCGAGAGAATCGTTTTATTGCGTCGGATAAAAAGGCGAACAAAAAATATGAAAACAAGATGACAATAACGATCGCATGGAATCGGTGCACGAGTGGATTTGAATTTCGCGGAGAGAAAGAAAAAATATTACGCGTAACTGGAGGCCGATTGTAATTGTTTGCGAGAGCGCTTGGCAATTTTTCCGGGCCTTTTGTCTCGCGGCGGCCTCCGGACTCGTGTAAAATTTATCGTCGACGTTGCCGCCGCGAAATCCATTTCGCCCTCCCCGGAGTTAATAGCAGTTTCATTTCGCAGACGTAATCGTTCGCTTAACGACGCTGGTTCGGAGGTAAACCATCCGCCATGGGAATCAATCTGCCCGACGTCCTGGCCGGGAACGACCCACCGTCACACCAATTTCACCGTTGCTTTTCACTTCTTTTTCGTTTAACGACCGCCGGACAAACTATCAACATCAAAACGTTGCACTGTAATTTTCCGATGCAGTGGTTTGTTCAAACAGCCAGTTCGTTAAGGGCCGCTGTCCGCCCGAAATTCCGCCGACCGACGCGGAAATATTCGACGCGAATGTATCCCGTGCTTTTTGGTCAACGCGATGCTTTGGATTAATGCTTTTTGCTTGAGAAAATATTGCATTTCCATACGAATTTTATTCGTGTATTTTATCAACAAAATATTTCATTCCAATGTATTTTTTTAAACAATATATTGAATCCTAGAATGAATTTGTTGTAGCCTGATATCGTTGAAAGTAAGCTCTGCATTAATTATAAAATTTTGGTGTCCAAGGTCATTCCAAGGTCATGCTTTCAAACATGGTTGAACGTACAATAATGTTTGCTATAACACACTGCAACAAGAATTGTGTGTATATATGTAAAAAAAAAACACGAACGACATTGAAAATTGATAAAAAACAGTAGAAACATTAAAACTTGGATTTTCGGCACTTTCTCGTAAAAATCTGTAGGATCATATAAAAAAAGTTAAATATTTCTGGTTTCCTCGGGTGAAGTATAACCTTAAAAAAGATTGTTCCATCTGATTCATCTTTTGATACCATCGTCAGGAACATTTTTTGTATTTTCAGAGATATAGAAATGAACAACGTGTATACGAATGAACAACGACATTGAGCAAATGAAACACTATCAAAACTATTTGAAAATGCTTTAGCTTCTTAACGGTATTAAACATTACCATAATTGCTCGATCGCTGTTTAAAAAAAAGAACTGGACAAAGGCAGAAGGTACAAGAGGAATTATATCTACATTATAATTGTAAGGAGCTCTACGAAGAGTGAATTGAAATGAACAACGAACGATAGTAATTACGACAATGGCCACGAATTTCCCAGACCGGATAATGGAAAATCTGAATTTTCTGACAGTCCGTCGACGTTCCTCATCTTTCCTTCCAATTCCATCTCTTTTGAAAGGAAAGCGTCTTATTTGCCGAGTCCCGGGACATTAGAAGCTTTAGCGGAATTGGGATTCAAATAAGGAATAGGCAAATACTTCCTTTGTTCGGATCCTCGAAGGGTGCCGCTCCCTTTTCCTGTTCGATATTCGATAGAGGAAATCGAGGAGACTAATGGACGCTTCGAAATTTTCTTCCGAAAATGTTAAACCTTCCCCCGACGAAAAATTGTTATTAAAACACGTTTATACTCCATCATATAAATATTATTATATAATTTTCGACTTTTAATTTATACGAAAACAAACCGTCGCTTTGATCAATATATATTTCGTTTCAGAAGTATGCAAATTAATTTAATTGATGTTGGCATAACCTTTTTGGATAACCTTTACGCTCTTAATTAAATGTCAGCTTCGATCGAATTTTGCTCATCAAATGGTAATTTAACTATTTCCGAACGACACCCTAGCCTTATTTTATTTATGTTCATAACAAGTCATATCTATTAAAGTTCCTTACGTCAAATATATACACATAATAGAACATACTATGCAATATTATATGTTTATGTCATCATGCATTTTATTCTTTTTATAATGACGGTCCAAAAGTGCAAGCATAAAAAAACTATATTAAAGAAATGAAAGTTAAACATTTAATATTATGTATTAAAATATGAATGAATACAATGAAATGGATAATAATATTAAATCAGTGTCACCAATGTTTTATGCATAAAATTCTTTCGAACTTGACATTTTATCAAGAACATACTTCATAATACATGTAGAATATTTTCTATTTATATCGCTATCTATTTTACTCTTTTTATATTGACCATCTAAAAATGGAAGTATAAAAGTGGTCTTGTTAAAAGACATAAAAGTAATCAGTGAAATGGAAAGTTACATATACAATGCACAATAAAATGTGAGGCACGTTGCATTAAATACTGAGGTCTGAAAAATTTATGTAATAAAATTTAATATTTCATCAAGAACATCTTGATAAAATTGTTCTCCATTTATATTATCATGTATTTTATACGTTTCATGATGATGGTCTAAATACAAGGGTAGCTTCGAAGTGAAAGAAAAGATAATTAATCATTCTAAGAGCAAAGATCCTCGTCGACAGGTGTACGTCACAATACAAGTGCATCTTCATGAGCGAGTTGCGTATCTGCATCTCGACTGCAAAGTCCTGGTATCGATTTCTCTTAGCGTTATCCTCGACGCGTGCGAAACAGGACCACCGACAGAAAATTGCAGTAACTAAGGCCGTTCTGTGTCGGGCACGGATAAATTCCGCGATGTATGGATTCCGCACGCGGAGAAACGATGAATCGCAGTAGAACGAAGCCCGTGCGGGTTATCCTTATTCTCCTGGAGATCTACGATGCACTTTTAACCGCTGCTAGCAGAAATGTATTTTCAACTATCTTCTTCGGCTCCTACTCAATATTCTATTATACTGTTATAATATTATTCTTTATTCTTTCGTAGAATCTCCAGAGATCAAAGTGGAATCACCCGGCAGTGGCCAGACTTCTACTTTCGTACAAACATAATTTCACTTGCTGCAACATTTTTCTTCTGCCAGAGAAACACGATTCGATACACCATTATTATTTTGTGTTACTTGCTTTGAAATACAATTCTTTGAAAAGATGTACATTTTTATCTTTTCTTGTAGAGGTTATTATTTTCAGATAGTTGCAGACGAGGAAAATAATACCATGGTGTTATATATATAATATTATATATAAATATAATATAAATATAAATATAATATTATATATATAATTTTTTGTCATTATTGTGGATGAGCAGGAGTTTAAGTAGATCAGTTTGCTATTAGTCAGACGTCAAGTGAAAGTTGATTTTTATTGCAAAATTTGTGAGAGCGTTGCGAAAGCATCTTTATGAGTCTATCAGATTATTCATGATTATTCTTCCTTATAATTCGTGCAAGAAATGTGTATTTTGTATAAAGTGCCATATTTATATATAACTATCGTTTTCAAATTGCATAAGTGGCACAAAAATGGCAGAATGAAGACACTAAACATCACCTTTATTTCTCTTATCCGAAAGTCGTAGAAGTGGGTTTAGAATCAACTCTTCTGGCTCCGGAAAAACGCGCACGCCATCTGATTACAGCAAGGGAGTTCCACTTAAGAATATATAGAATTACCTATCGAATAAATGCCCGGAAAGTGGGATGAAAGCAGTAATATTTTGTTTCAGGAGGATCGTCGGAGACCATTGTACACTCCGTGTACTCCGAGAGCACGAAGCATAAGAAGTCTTAGAAAAGTCGAAGAGGATTGTATTACGCTGTAGTTACTGTCTGGCCATTCCCAATCTTTTCTACTTACTGCTGTGTATTTCCCAACAGGTACAAATCCTCGGTAATCGGAACCAGATCTTTTTGCCATCGATAAGAAATATCAACAACTCTTGTACAACCGTAAGTTACGAAAATGCTTACAACAATTCCTGGAGAGAAAGGAATTTCAAAGTCATTTGCTATTATCTGAGCATATACAGTATTTTCTACTTAAAGCTTCGCGTCTTTAGCGAAGGATAAATCTTTTCACCGAATTCCTTCCAATTCTAAGCTTCCTAATGTACTTCCAGAGCGTGACTAATTGTGAAGAGGATCTATTAGACGTAACACACACCGGGTGTCCCGAACGAATCGTCCACACACCTCGAACTTTCTTTCGCGGAGTGTTGTTCGTCGCTCGTAAATCATGCAAGTGGAACAGAACTCGCTTCCAGCAAATATGGGGACCGTGAAACGAGAAACATAAGCTATTATTCAAACCGGGAACAGTAGCTCTCAACATCAGGAATCTTGGAATAGATGGCTTGTACAGAATTTTTATTGGCACGGATAAACTATTAGCTTCTCGGGACATTAACTGTACCGTTAAGCAAGGTTTATAGTCTAATTTCGTCGTCGGGTTATAAATTTTATACTGGTGATAAGCAACTTTCATTCTGACCTGTGGATCTCAAACGATCTGCATCGCGGGGTTTCATTCTTCTTATTAAAAAGTTATAGCCTCCTCGTAAGCAGTGTCCATAGATGTATAACATTATATTGTTATTCTAAGTATAGTCCAGACCAGTGGTTCGCAACTTATTTAAATAACCGAGTCCTTTGTACCACATCCAGAGATTTTAATGTGTTTCAGTCTTATTTCAGTCCTAGTATTTTTTCTGCTTCGTCAGAAAAATTTCACCATTTTGAAAAGTTCAGAACTCACCCAGACGGAGATACAATTGTTCCTGTCTCGTCCTCTAATTGTGCAGTGTTGTCACGATCTTATGTCCCGCCGCGGGATCTCTAGACAAGGAATTAAGAAAAGACGAATGAAACGTGGAGGTTATTTCCGGCAACCGTCGCGCTCCGCATTGTATCGAGCCGCGACCGCACGGTTCAAGAGGCGGAAAAAGGGAATATAAACATTCGACACGGATCGTCGGAGTTGTGGGAGCTCGATAAACCCGTCACGTTTCCGGTCGCGGCTGTCAAACGTTGCGCCGCTGTTCCAAGAGTCGTTCGAGGGGAAAAATTGGCCGCGTCGATCGTCATAAGCTGCCACTTCCGCTTGCATTCCCGTTGATTTACAACAACAACGGCCGTCGCAGCTGCTCTTTCACTCTCCACGGGTTTTATCCCTGTGTGCCGAGGCTTGCCCATCGATTTTCGATCTCTTGTTCCATGGGTCCCGGGTACATAATAATGCGTCGAATCGACGGACCTGTATATCTGGCCGAACTGAAGTAGATACACAGCGATGCAGGTCAAATTTCAAGGGAAACACGATGCAGCCAGCCGTAACTTCGTTCTACATAGTCGAAAATAGCGGAAGAAATCGATATCGAATTTTTTAAAACGTTCTCTTTTTTTCGGAGACCTTCGAATGAGAAATAATTTATTTTTACTTTTTATATAAGACGGTGTGGATGATGTCATGTTTATAGGAAGAGTAAGACGGCTCTTTTATGCGGGGGATGTATTATTCAACGGTTTCGCTTTCTTGAATAAAAGATTGAAGGAAATGGGCTTTTATTCGCTGTTCAATGCTGTTATTTCGATGAAAAATTTCCTTCACTTTGATTTCTGAAAGTGTGATTTATAGACATAATATTTGTTTGTTTATTTGTGTTCTTGTGCGTTTTATTTGTTCCCTTTCGTTACTCGAGGATTATATGAATTGTGTCGGATTATTGATTGGCGTTTCTACTTAGAGGGCAAATATCGAATGCCTGATTTCTGATTGACATTTCTAGTTAGCGTTCAATTAGCTAAATGCCTGATTACTGATTGACATTTCTACTTAGGGGTCAAACAGCTTAGGTCTGATCATTGACTGACATGTTTACTGAAAGGCTAAACAGCTTATGTCTGTCCATCAATTATTACTTCTCCATGCAGGTTACATAATTGGTGTCTGCTAATTCGTTGACATTTCTACTTAAAGATGAAATAATTTATGTCGGGTCATTACACTACGGATCTTTGTGCAAAATAAAAAATGTTTGCATTGATTGCAAAACACAGGAGCGAAATAAAAATGTCTTCTTTTAATTATCTGATTAAGCTGAAACCAATACGTTGATGTCTTTATATCTTTCTAATATGTTCACTGCTTTAAATTGTGCTTACCCTTTTTTGTCATAAATGCATAAAATCCGTAGTCTACTGATCATTGATTGCTGCTTCTGCTTAGAGATGAAACAATTCGTGAGTGATTATTCGTTGACTATTTCTACTTGAAATTTATATGACAAATGCCCGAACGTTGATTGGCATAAATATTTAAGTGATACCGATAATAAAATGCTAGTGAGGAAAAGAATTGCATAGTATTAAAGGGATATAATTAAATAATAATGAGGAAAAATGAAATAAAGATTGAAGCGAAGTAACAAAATAATTGTGAAGAAAGATGACAAAAGAATAAAAAGTGATGTGATGAGATAACAGTGAGGAAAAAAATGACATAAAAATTGAAGTGACACGAAAAGGTGCAGGGAAGTCAATTGTTCGTTTTCGGACACCCAGTGCACACGGGTCTCGACGGGCCGGAGAGCCGCCCACGCGAGAAGCGCCGAAACTCGAAACGAAAAGTTACAGGACGAAGTTTATCTCGGTAAAAGGAAGCCCCGGTTTCCAGGGAGTGGATACGGTGAAAACGGAAGGAAGCTCGCTATTGGTCCCGCGAAAGGAGTCGTTATCGGTCGGGCTGAGTGCTCGACAGCAACTATAGAAATGCATTACGGTGAGCGCGAGCTTCCCGCTCGTCCAAGCAGCGCTCTCGGCCTGGCTCGATAAGCATCATTAGGGTCGTTACTCGACGGCCTGATAACTAATTAACAGTGCCGATACCGATGCTCCCTTTGTTCGGGACCTAACACCGGTCTGGCATTCTCTCGACGGCGTTGTTAATTATTAAATTAATACCGGCACGTACGGTTGAAAATTTTTAACATTATAATATGAATTTTTTCGTTGCGAAAAGTATTTGTATCGTACATTAAACATTCCGGATTGGAATAAAAAAAGAATCAAATAACTCAGCCTCAGAAAGTGCAGCCTTGCGTGTGTGTGTCGTGGGGCCTGTCAAAAATGGCAGAATCTGCAAAATGATAACTTAAACCTTGTTAATTTGGTGCAAGTTATTATTATGCCCGATTTGAAATAATATTTTTATCATCTTTTTGTTAAAAGTATAACAATGATTTTTGTGAGTGGCGGGCCTGTTTCTGGTTGGCTGCCTAGCGACGAATCATCGGTCGCGCACGAACCATTAGAAGATCTAATCCGGCGTTCGATTCACTTCCTTGATCAGACGCGATATGTATAGAGTTAAAAACTGTGATCTCACACTTAATAAAAGGGCGTAATAAAGTAATAAAGCGATACGTTGTAAATGTTATATATTCAAATGTTAAAAGTGTTTTCTAAGTATAGTATACTTAGTTCAATGTATTAACTATACATTATAAGAAATATAATTCTGGAAAGTTAACCACGTGGCGTTCTACCTCTCACCTCCACGCAATTAACAGAATTTTAACACTTTTAGCAAACATTTAGTGTTAAATGACCTAAGAAGACATTCTTGGGTCGGTCTGAAATATTATCTTTTATAATTCTGTAATTGGAAATGATTGAATGCACTTCGCGCAAACTCTAAATAAATTTAATCGTTTGATTTTTACAAGGCTGGTGGTACGTTTAGTTCTCGGTGGGTTCAGTCTTAATTAAGAATTGATCGTTTGCGTTAAACTTTTCTGCTCGTTTCGAGATATTTTCGCAGCAGACCGACTCCGAATGGTTGCAGAGTGTACCAACAAATAAAAATCCGGCTGATTCTCGATTACAGTAACGGTAGCAATGTTTCTCAGTCTGATCGCGGGTACATATATCGGTACACTCGTGTTCGTTGGTGTCCGAGGGTTTTTAGCTTGCGGGAAGTTAAGCACCGAACAATGGTGGGCCAGACCCGACCGAAAGCAAACCAGGATCCACTCTGTTTAATTGCCCAGCAGAGTGCATGAAAGGCTTTGTAGAATAAACAGTGATCAGAAGTGAATAGCAGCTCCGATATCAGCAATTTCGACGATCGTTTAGCCGTAGAAATGAATGGAAGGGTCCACCGTCGAAAGGAAACAGGAAAAAAACCGCACACAAACGGACGTCCACACATACAGGGACGAACATGCGCGTACACACAGGAGAAAAGGAGAGAAACTAGAAACGATTCGGGACGGGGATGATGGATCGAACGCGCGTGACTTTTGATAGAATTCGCGGAGCAACGGGTCCCCGTTGATCTCTCGTTGGCCCGATGCTCGTTTCGATGCTCTCCATTGTTCCTCGCGCAAATATTTAGTTTCCAGTGTTTTCGTTTCTCTCCGATTTCCGGCGACGTGATCCAAACCGGTCCCGGCTAGACAGCCAACACCGGACGCGCTAGCTTTGACAGTGAAAATCGAACCCGGGACGATAGAATTCAGTTCGCAGAGAAGTCTGTAGTTTTTGACATGTTAAACGGTTTTCCCTTGTGTGTAACTTCGCGATGTCACCCGAGACTCTTCCGTATTTGGTAGTCCGTGGAAAATTGAAACCGAACTCGATAATTGCTTCTCTCACAAAGTTCTTCGTTTCTGCAACCTTGGATCTCATCAAGGTCATTTCAATGACGTATGCTGAACTTGTTCTTATTTCTGTATTTTCATATCGCAACAAAAATATGACATTCCATGTAACAAGTCCGAAGTGACCTTGATGAAACCTTGAAAAGATAAAGTTAATTTTTTTGTCACAGTGACATTCTCCATAGAAAATGATGGTGAAGTCCACCTACATCTTTGCCCACGAGTTATATCAAACGGCGCTTACCGTGGGACACCCTGTCAACCCCTTAAGTAGAATGAACTGAAAATGGCCGGACAGTATTATAACTAGGCTACGGTTACAATCCCCTTTATTGATCTTCATGCAAAATAGATTGTCTTGCGGCTCAATTTTAAGAAATAGTAGTTAAATGAAACTGTGTTTCATCCTTTAGACACATGATTAACATATTAAACGATTTTCGCTTTTGTCTAGCTTTGCAAAGTCACAGGAGACTTTTTCTGTGTTGCCGCTCCGGGGAAAACTCGATAATTGCTTCTTTCGAGAAGTTTGCGTTTTATGGGCAAAATATCGATTTTCCTTTTACATGGTTTTAATGATTCTGGTTCAGAGAACATCCCTGTAAAGTGGATTTGAAAAGTTTTCGGTATTAACAAAGTTATTGCCTGAATGAGTGCACTCTGCGCTATAACAAGAAATAATAAAAGGGTCCGGAACTTCGGTAACGACTGTAGTTGCTTTTGTGGGTGTAGTGTCCATTATAATACGGTCGTTCAAATAGTACATTCTTAAAACATACGCACGGACTTATTAGCGAGTGTTGGTCCGGCGATTTTTCTTCGAAAATGTTCCAAGTCCTATGTACTTTACATTTTATAGGTTTTATATGTGCATTTTACTCATATTACTTTAATTTTCTTTAAATAATTTTCTTAGAAGCTTTCCTCTTCGTGACCGCAGTTTTTGAGACTAGCACGATTAGAATGAAATCTACGCCGCTGATTTTGATAGAAATTCACAAGCACATTCTGTAGACGTTCCCTCATCGTTGAAACAACAATTACATCGCCAGGTTAATTTTTTATATTTTTTTAAGAGGCTTTTTTTAAGAGGATTTTTAAAGAGATTTTAAGATAAAATCGTTCTCATTCTTTTATTGTTAACGGAGACCAAACTTTATTCAAAGTTTGTCGTTAACGTCAAAAATGAGTTCCTCGCCCTGGTGCATTTATTGGACGTCACTCGATTCCCGCAGAAATTTGGTTACCTGTTATAGCACTAGTTGCAGAGGGGTGTTCGCACGATAGACGTTTATTATTTAAAAGTCTCGGCGCTGTTCGATTCACGACACGCTCGGATGTTTGCATCGATATTCAGTTCCATGGAATTTCAAGCCATTGATCGGGACGATGGTAAACTTAGGAGTTCCTGTGCACGCCTGTTGTGCACGATGCTCCATAACCGCCGATGGAAACAGAATTATAGCCGCTGGGAAACTGAATCTGCACTGGGGAAACTGAATAAAAAATATGAAACGAATACCTCCTTTTATTTGACCCCATTTTTTCTTGAATTATTCATGCTTCGAAGAGGCACGTGCACTCGCAGTAATATTCGGACACTCTTAAAAAAGACGATAATTTCTTAAATACCGGACCATACAACTGGGATTTATTTGAGAAGTTAAAACCATTGTTTTTGAAGAAGAAATTTTGTTGGGATTGCAGAGAGAATACAAAAATTGCTTTTTACAAGCGTTCTTATGGGAATAAATAGAAAATTTAAGGTTAAACCTTATCTGAGGAAACCAGAAATTATTAACTTCTTAAAATGTAATCGTGTAGATTTTGACGAGGAAACGTCCAGAATCCAAGTTTTCATCTTGGGAAGCCACTGGTTCAAAAGATACGCATGTTTAAAGTTCAGCGATTTTCAATAGGTAAGAGTGCCGCCATGTTGGTATGCCGTGATCGTCGTGCGTCGAGTATCGAGCAGAGCCGCTAGTTGGCGCCAGAAGTACGCGCCGATGACGATTCATTGAAACAACGTTATTAAATAGAATATTTGCGGAAACATTTCAAAAAAATAATTTATCAAAAAGATGGACGGCACAGTTTTTGCGAGTTCTCCTCGCGAGAAGTATTTTCACGCGATTTTCCAGGATTTCGCAGAGGCACTTTCGAGGAGTACATTGAAATCCGAACGGAGCCATCTGTAGAATTTATCGAAAATTACTTAGATTCGAATTAAGTCGGAATCGTCACACGCGTGGAATAATTGATGGCGGGCTCGGAAGCGTTTCAAGAGGGATCGGTATTAATCGTCTCTTCTCAATCTCGCTCGTTAATGTGCCGGGGTCGCTCGTACAAAAAAGTCAGAAGCCACTGAAAAAGAGAAACCGGAAACGCAGAGGGTGAAATCGCGAGAGAAAAAAAGAGAAAGGGAGTTCGGTCTGGGGCTGGAGCGAAATAGGGGTGCGAATTCTTTATTAAAGGGACAGTTTTTTTTAACAAGATGCAGTTTTTACGGCCGGTTACAACGACAGTTTAATCCGTTGTAATCGATGGCTTCCGTAACGCTGTCAATTTTGAACGAATTAAACGGCATTCGTTCGTTATCGGATTTCAGTGGATATGTTCTGATTTTATATTCATGGAATTCGCGTGTGATTTTGAAAAATAAATATATTCGTTCAGGAGAGAGCTTTCGTGCCCGTGAAGCGGAAAAAGAGAGGAGAGAGGAAAGTGGTAGCTAGTAAAAAAATTGCAACATTTTCACTGTTCACTAAAATAAATAAAAGCATGTTTTGCATGAGGAAATTTTTACCCTACTTTTAATTGAATAAAGTGTTCAGTTTTTTTGTCGAGTTGTTCGCTGATTTCGTTGAGTGCTGTTAACAACGTACTGCAACTTTCGATATTAAAACATACAGAAAACTAAAACTAACAAATGGAGGAGTATAAGTCAACACACACTACCATCCAATATTTTAAAGCACGATATTCAAGTAAATAAACTCTCGCGCGTAGGTACATAAATATTTCATTGAAAACATTATTCTGCACAGGTTGGCGCCTGGCGCCGAATAACATTGTACAAGCGGACAGAGGCAATCTCCATGTAAATATAAATAATAAAAAGGAATAACATTTTTTCGTTTGATGCCTCGTTTTCGAGAAAATCGTGTTTGACGTTCCGTCAGGTTTGCGTGCTATAGTACATCCAGTAAGTAGAATAGGTCGATCGTGTTCAGACGTGCCAGACGATTCCTATCGTTTTCTCGAAAACGAAGCTTCGGATTATTTTCTCATGAGGACTCACCTCGTGCCCGCTTGTACGTGTTATTCGGCCGCACCCTGTATAGGGCAATGGAACAGTGCCTAACGCTTAAGCATGCATTGTCTATAAAGGATAACGTACTTGTTGCGTATACAGCCTCGTAAAACCGTCGTCAGTGCAACAGTAAAATTACAAATTCACAGACGAACATCGTTTGTTTTACTGACAGTA
Source organism: Lasioglossum figueresi (assembly GCA_028455805.1). Lineage (NCBI taxonomy): Eukaryota > Metazoa > Arthropoda > Insecta > Hymenoptera > Halictidae > Lasioglossum > Lasioglossum figueresi. The sequence goes on along the minus strand of CM052189.1, from coordinate 8,323,467 downwards.
TACACGTTCACGGTATTTTATTCGATGTACTGTCCTTTATGAAAATGTGAGAACATGCAACAAAGAAAAATTTTTAATAGACCACGGCTGTTATACGTTTACAACATCTGCGGATATGCAGAGGCCAATAAAACGAACAATTCCGTGCCAATTTGGTATAGTTTTTACATTACCATCGTAACAATGCAGCTCGTAACAAAACAAACTTCCTAACTCGGTGCTTCCAAACTTTGTAAGGACTGGGAAATTCAGTGATCAAATACTTTCCGCATTCACTGTGTATATGTACTTTTTTCTGGACCGTGTTATTTCAAAATCGTGTAAAATAGGAGTTGGATGTACCAGGAGAACATTTTTATTGTGCACAAAAATTCGCAAGAGGAAGAATAAAAATCGGGACGACAAACGACGCTGGATAAATGTTCTTCATCCACGTGTGTGTGTGCGTGTGTGTTGGAAGGGTCTACGAACGGCAGTTGCGCACAATTAGAATTCCCGTGGATTTGCATTGAAGGCGGACAACGGGCGACACTTAACTTGCGTGACAAGCTTTTTCGCATTGAACGGGTTGCACGCCGGCCGAATGGGAAACGAACGAACACAGGAAGAAACTTTCCGTCATTTAGCGTCACCAGTGTCTACCGCGTCTCCAACTTCACCGACGAAAAAATATGTCGCGTCGTCCATTTGCATTAAACAGCCAGCCCGCATTTGCATTCGAGCGGAAACGGCGCGCTCGAGACTCGCCTGAAATTTCGCTGCGTTTCGTTCGATCTCCTCCTTTATTTTTCTCCTTCTCTTCGGCCTCGAGTCCTACGTTCGATTTTGCGAGACTCGAATCGGGATTCGTGACTGCAACTCGATTGCCAGATGAATCCACCGGGCTGGGATAATTACGTAGCTTTTCACGATTTAATGAAACGTCTACGATTTAATCTTGGAACGGACAGTGAAAAATCGAGTTCCGAGAATGCTTTTTAAAAGCATGTTTCGATATGTTTCTTCCTTAAGGGGTTCAAGTAGAATGGGCAGAAAGTGGTCAGACAGTAGTCTAACTGTCCATCTTCTTTTAATAGTTGTTGCTTTTGGTAGTTTGGTCCGTGACGATAACAGTACTTGTTATTGTACTTTCCATAAATTATTTTTATCGTTTTTGTTATGCCCAGCATTTTTTTTATTATACCTTCCCCTAGTTATTCGTTTTCTTCGAATATCTTTTTGCATTTAGCCTCTATATTTGTATTAATTGCAGCACGAGAAGTACTCATTGTAACTCTACATTGGCTTCATCTGAGGAAATCAGAAGTTTTTAACTTTTTAAAATGGAATCCTGCAGATTTTGACGAGGAAGTTCCGAATATCCAAGTTTTAATCTGAGGAATTCGCTGATTCAAAAGTTACGAATGTTTAAATTTCAGCGATTTTCAGCGTTTTTTACTGGCAAGGGCGCTGCCATGTTGGTATGCACGAACGAAGCCGGTAGATGACAGCATAACCACGCGGTGATGTCGATGTTTGACCAGCCAGTATAGCGGCGCCCTTACCTATCAAAAATGCTAAACTCGCTCAACTTTACACACGCATAACTCTTGAACCAGTGAAGTGCTAACATTGAAACTTCGATTTCCGGAACGTTCTAGTCAAAATCTACGAGATTACATTTAAAACAGTTAAAAATTTCAGGTTTCCTGAGGTGAAATTCAGCCGACCTGAATATACACATTCCTTCTACTTCCTTGCTTATTTTTATTTTGCATAAAGCTCTAACTCATTAATTTTCAACAAAAATCTGAAGAAACTTTATAAAGTAGGTGGTTAAATCCCAGGAACGTTGAAGTACCAAAAAGCATCATAATAAACAAAAACTGCTTTCATCCGTCAATTGACCCAATCTTTTTCTCCGTCTCCCTCAATCTGCTAAAACGACTCGTAAACGAGTGCCACGCTTCTAAAAAGGAGAAGCCCTAAAAGATTCTTTTCAAGGATCCTGCACGTTGTCCTCGACGGATATCGATCGCGAGCTTCGAGGCTGGTAGGACAATTTTCGATCGTAATGTTATCAGTTTTTGCCCCATTTAGTATAGAAGCAGCTTCCGAGTTCTCATAGAAATTTTTTCGCAATAGCGTCGGTTTCGTTTGCGTCGAGTGGACTCGATCATGCGAAACCTAAGATGGACAAGCGGTTCCAGAGATGAAGGCATCGATATCGTGAAATAAATTGCGGCTGAAAGCCATTCACAGTCTGTCGAATTTATTTAACCACTTCGGAAGATGGACACCTGCTGAGTGCCCTGCACGAGAAAGTACATGGGGCCCTTTAGCCACGTCAGCTCTTTTATACGTTGCAAAATGGAGTTTGAGATTTGCACGATTCGATTTCTACGGTGGAATTCTGTGGAGTGCGGAACCCTGGTCAAAATGTTACGAAATAATTTTGAAATGATGGAAATGTCCTCAAAAAATAAGTTCATTCCGTTCAATGTGCAAAATTAATTTTCTTTGTTAATTTAAAGAATATTTACAATGTATTAAAAATTCAAAGAATGTCAAAAATAGTGTTTAGTGTTTAAAACTATCAGCTTATTGAATAAGTAAGACCATTGAATTTATTTTCTACTAAATTGTGACGCTTTAAACTATTAATCTTCGAATTTATTAGCTAATAGATTGCAACAGAAAATAATGTATAATCTATTAGACGTACAACGAAGAAGAGAATATTATACAATATGGAGGGGAGAGATAAAAGCAACAAAGTAGCAGGATAGGGAAAATAGATGTAACAGGGCCCTATTATAAAAATGGCGTTCTTTCGGTTTCAAACGACGATAATTATATTTTCTGCCTTTGAGGAGCAAAAATTCCTTCTTTCGTATCCCAGTACACAAGAATGTAATTATGACCGTCGGAGTAAGATAAAGAAGAAGGTAGAAGAAAAAATATAAGAACAGAAGTTACGACGTCGGAATTTCGAATTTCGGGGCGGAGACGAAGGAGAGCTCTACCTTTTCCCGAGGGCTTCCGCTTGATTACCAGCGTGTTATTACGAACGATTACGCGCCGCTGTTCAACATTTTTCCATTAACTTGATTATACCGTGGGGTGGTCGATGCGTTTAATCGATCTCCGCGTATTAATTACAGGTCATCGGCCGGCGTCACGCGAACGTGACTTTAAAGTAGAATATTAATCCGAGGGAAAAAGTATTCCATGATATGCTGTCGTTGACTAGCAAAAATCATTCTTCGATAATAAAACTGCCATGTTCGATAAAATACATATTTTTTAGCAGTGCAGAATCTGTCGATTAAATTGATTGAAAAATGTCAAAAGAATCATTTGCCAAATGAAAAACTATATTTTAACAGTGAAAGGGCTGTTTATTTTCTTTATTGAAAACGGTCTTAAAAAGAATCATTTATACAAAATGAAAAAATATTTTCGAACAGTAAAAAAACTGTCGATTAAATTAATTGAAAAATGTTATAAAAAAAGATTATTTTTTAAATGAAGAAATATTTTTTAAACAGAAATCAAATGTCCACTTCGTTCCCGTTCTTTCCAATCGATGAAAATGTTTATCTCGCACAAAGACCCGCAATTCACCGACGAAGATTGACCAAACGTAAAAAAATTCATCTTTCGATCGATCCAGTCGACGATTGTTCCGTCGAAGATAGATTTTTGGACAGAAAGTTCGACGTTCCTATCGACACAGGGTCCTCGGAATTGTTCATGTCAACGTGAAAGCAGTCTGCAGATGACAAGGACACAGTGTGCAGCGCTGTCAGCTCCTTCGGAACGAGCCAGCGGCTGAAGCGTCGCTCATTCCGGGCGAGGATCGGGCGTAGGTACGTTGAGCGACGTTATTCCGTCGCGTTTCACGAAAATATTATATTAACCGTGTCAACACCGCCTCCCCAAAACGGGGATCATAATATTTGCTTTCGCCTCCGTGTTCCCGCTACTGGAATTTACGTTCGCGCGTGGAAATCCGGAGGCACGCAGGATCAACGTAAACGCGAGCGTCCTTCGTTGTCGCAGTATTATTTTTCAGTCGAATTAGGTGTTCCTGCCAACTGAATAATTTGTTTGCAGACTGTGCTTCAAATTTACCCCTCGACATACAGGCAAAATTAAAATTCGATGTTGCCAAGGGTCCCTGTTATTTTCGAAAACTTGCCATTTGTGAAATGAAAAATAATTGTGATTAATAGTTACTCGGATAGAAGTATATGTTCACAAGGAATACAGTAGTAATTGAAACTTATGTTCGCGTGTGGTAATTAAGAAGCACGCAAGATTACCGTAGACGCATTCGTCCTTCGTAACTATGTAACTTCCAATTACATAACCTTTCGGGACTAATTTAACGTTGTCCCTAAGCGATTAGAAGAACATTTTAAATGGTCGGAACATTCTAACCGGAAACAGTTTATCAAACTTGCAATCAGAAAAGCGGCGAGATAGAGTTTGCGATGTTAGATAATAATTGCGAGCCCCGCATTTGTATTTATAAATATTTTATCGACTCGTCGGATCGTGCAGCAATCTCAATAAGCTCGCTTCGTGCGCGAATAATATATATTTTTAATGAAACATCGTCGACTGATGCAGCGCGATTGCACTGCGGATTTTTTTGCATTTATGGCGTGGAAGAATTTGTAGCTGCCCCAGGAAAAGTATATACAAACACAATTTTATTGCTACCGGTAATTCATTTACGCTCCAATGCAATTAAACACTGCTATTGGTGCTTTAGTACAATCTTAGTATTAAAAGAATTTTTATTTTATTTTTGCCACGAGGAATTTTCCGGCTGATGGAAGCAATTTAATTTTTGTTTGCTCGTGAAATGAACTATGAAAATGAAGCTTTGCACGAATATCCGTTGTGGGAATATGTTTATGTTATTTGAACGAGCGAACTTTAAATTTATGTTATTTAAACGAGTAAATTATGGGATCGTTTAAATCAATTCTGCCGGGTAATGGCGCGTTTAATTGTGGGGAAATCATTAAAAGAACGATTACGCTTAAGAGCAATTCAGAAAAATATTTTTTAACCTCGCAGTTCAACTTGAACATATACAATTGTTGGTAATGATAATAATAATTCGTCTTCGTCGCGCGTTAACGACTAGAATAAACAGAAGTTCAAAAATAAAAGAACAATAAAACCCCAAAGCAATGAAGATAATGACTTGTATTTTCGGAGACGTCGCTTCTAAATCTAATCCAGACTTAGAAGAATATCTAATTTTGAGATAAAACAAATACAAAAATATGACGAGGTGAACACTGGAGTGTATTATATTTGGCTATCGCGTTGAATTAAACATTCCCCGACACGAAAAATATTAAACAAATATCGGAAAGGACGTTGCTGCCACGTTCCATCGAGATGTTGGGGATATATTTGACCGTAGATCGACTCGCGATTCGAATAAACGTCATCAGGTATTCCGTCCTCGAGGAAACGAAAACATTCCGACGAATCGTTTGTTGCCGGTTTTTGCACACGCCCTTTGTCCTTTGCTGGGGAAATATTTATTTGCGATGGACCGACGGAGAGACCGAAAAATCGACGACGTAAAAAGAAAACAAGCGAACAGAATGATCGGCGCGCAAACTAAATATAAAATATCGTGGTAAACGTGTTCCCCTCTGGAAACCGACGAGGAAAAAAAGGAGCGAAAAATATGGCAGCGAGAGCTCGAGCTGAAATTCGACCATCGTTAATCGAAGTTTGGACGTGACCGGTTGAAAATCGATGGCCAAACTATTCTGCACATGATGCTCTATGTAAATGCAAGTAATTGCAAGTCCCGTTTATTTGTCGCGAAAAACAGAACTCCTGTAATTTCGAATATATAGTGCTTTCTCGTTACCGGCATTTTGTTTTCTGCCTTAATCACATCTTATGCATTTTTATCGCAATTTCTGGACCGCGAGTTCGTTTGCAGATTCTGCGTAAATTGAACTCGTTCGCGTACGCATTAATTCAAATTCGATTCGACCAAAAATGCCATTTATTTTTCAATTTGTCGTTGTTGTAAGCTTGGCAACGAAATTTCATGAGTATTTAAAATAGAAATATTATTGCGTGAAATTGATTAAAATGACAATAACAAATTAATACATTTTTTACATTTTTTCTATTATTTCCCATGGAAATTTGTACCTTGGAAATTTGAATAATCGTAAAATAATATATAAAAGAGATCATTTGATCATCTAATGATAAATTTAGTGTTAAAGAAAAATTGGGCTGCTTTATTTATTTATTACGAATTTATTTGTTTAGAAAGTTGGGTTTTCTTATTAACTCGCATACAGAAACAATAACTTCTGATCAGTATTTACTGAAACAGGTTTCCACAGAATGTTGGCATAATTAAGTAATATTGAATCAAGCTATGTATCTATGTACTTTCGTTAACTTCCCCGTACACAGACCACTTTCCCAAACACAACCGCGTGTAATAAGTTTCGGAAACTCGTTAAACTCGGGGCTTCACGGGCCAGGGCTCGGGCAATATGCAATAAATTTTTATTTCAGCCCGGCACACCGGAAAGATATTTTTTTTTATCGCGATCTCCGTAAGAGTAACCAGCGATGGTTTTTCAAATATTGATTGGAGGACATCTTTTTCTTGGCCGGCATTATTTGCGACAAGGCACGGTAACAATGATACGGCCGGAAGTGAAGTGGTTTCTCCGTCGATGGACAATGCATTAAAGGATGTCAGAGAGAAACCCAATGTACGGGACGTTTCGTTACACATTTTACTATCAAGGAACAAGCTCTTCGTGGACGTTGTATGCTTTTTAATTCTGACAAGGAAATTGGCTGTCGCAAATAACGGTGTTTGTGGTCCACCATTTCGAAACGATCTCTTATTATTTTTCTCGGTAACAGGAGACGCATTTTGCATGGGGTTTGCGGCAGTCACGTGACGATACTGTGATATCGGGAATATTCGGGCACCCGGTATATAGTTTTAAGATACAAACGTTAGGTATACTCTACAGATATTTTAGGATAGTTTAGGATATTTACACAGCAAAGGCCGGAAAAGGGCCATAAAAAAGGAAAGCGATGTTGACCAGCGTTAGGTTGCGAGTTAGGTTAGGATCGACAATGTTTATGACACTCTTGGGCATGGTGGAGACTACGGAGGGGGTAAGAATGGGGAAAACCCAGTTCCTGCTAGGAGAGGGATGAGTTGGAGGAATGAGTCGTTGTGAGTCGTTGTCTGAAAGTCGTGGAGTAAGTTGTAAGAAGTTGAGGGTTGAATTCGTCTAGTTGTCGTTGTGTAATATAGTAATCACTAGTTTAGGTTAACAGTTAGTTTTTAATCGCGTAACTATTATACACTTAGAGTCTATTCCGTTCCCGCTTAAAATAAATAATAAATTATACTTTATACCACAATACATTTTAATAAATGATGTCGATGACAGTTACGAAGATGTTACGAAGAAGGAATTCAAAATTTCCTTCTACCGTGAAGTGGATTAAAGAGAACAAAAAGACATGGTTTGCCTGAAGATGTTATTATAAATTCATCGAATGCGGAGATTGTGTTACAAATTAATTATTTGGTTCCCGGACCAAATCTGGACTGATCAGGACTGAATTCAAACTAGAAAGAACGAAAAATTAAATACAAATAATTGATCTGTTGCTTTCATTATTTAGGGGATGAAATCGTTGTGAGATGTTCAAACAGGATAAACGATGTCGAAGAATTATTCCAGAGTTCCAATATATTCAGGAATAAATAACAAACTCTACTAGAAATTCGATCCAACAGATTATCGATTAACACGCCTAATAAATTGTCAAAATGAATACTAATAAAACAACCATAATCACAACAGCAGAGTGGCGCAGTGGAAGCGTGCTGGGCCCATAACCCAGAGGTCCGTGGATCGAAACCACGCTCTGCTAAGAAATGAGGAATCATTATTTTTGTTGAACAATGATACCTTGCAAATTATTAAATCTTTTTTCTCGATAAAAGAGTTTAATTTATTTTTTTATTAACGAACAATTCCCGAAAATTAATACAATTTTTCCTCGCACCCTCTGATGAAAACTTTTACGCTTTATACACTTCATATACGGACTTTAATAAATATATAAAAATTGCTGAATATTTTTTCCCTCAATTGTGACATCGATAATTGTCTTCTGCCAATGTCAAAAAGTTTAATTTGCCTGTAAAGGAGTCACAGTGAGCTCCTAAAATGGTACACGCGGTAAGTGGAGTGTTAAAAAATATCTAAAAATTGCTTAATATTTTTACCCTTAATTAACTTAATCGTTAGTCACTGACAATAATTCGACCTGTGAATGAGCTATGTGTCACTAAAGTGAAACACGTGACAAGTAGTGTGTGAACTGCTTCATCCCCAACGGGAGAGAGAATATGGTTGACTTCTCAAACCCTTTCAATGACAGAAAATTACGCAACACGGTTGTTTATGGTGCTGTGAGCAAGCAGTAAACCTCTTTGATAGCTCGTTACCGTTTCGCGGAGCCATAAAATTACGGGAAAACTAACCGGTAACAGGTCAGGCGGCTTCAGCCTTGACCTGATCCCTCTCATGTAAATAGAGGGCGAAACTAACCTCGTGGAACGCGCGTGCGGCGAGGAATTTCGCACGAACTTTAGTCCCATATTATCTTAGAACTTCCTCGCTAAATTAGGGGACAAATTACTCGCCACCCTTCAAAAGTACCGCCACAATTTTATACAATCTTCCTAATCGCGTAAACTACCCCTTAAAATCGAAACTAAAATTTTCTGCGCCAATTACGAAGTATTGGAAACAAGTTAAAATTTGTTTCCTCCGACAACTCTAATAAGTCGATGATAATTAGATTTCTATGCATTACGAAAAAAATGTATAGAACAGCTGCAGAACGATAAAAAATATTTAAAGAATTTGGAAATACTCCGCTGTATTATTTCCAACCTATTAAAATGATTAAAATAGTATGAATTATCGGAACCGTTGGAAGCTGAGTGATTATTTAGTAAAACGGTTCCGAAGTAGGAAGTTGAGGGTTACAAAGGGAGGAAAAGGTCCGGAGTCGGGTCACAAGTTTGAATTCAACCTTTCTGTACGAAACTTCTGTATAGGGGGTTTTTAACTTCTTCGACCCGGTGCATTCGCACGGGAATTTTCTTTGAGCGAGCTACTGCTGCTGGAAGCCCCGGAAGTACGAAGTTTTTGACCTCGACTGGTCGTGAAGTCTCGCCATACATGGTGAGTCGCCATATTCACGTGTAGAAAGTGGTATTTGATTCCAATTCCGTGTATAATACATTTATCCTTTACATTTCTCATAGGGTATTTTTACTTCTATTATATTCTACTAGTTTACTAGGTACTGGGTAAATTTTCTGTTTTAAATTGGATCTTAGAAAGGACATATTTTAAATTTTCATTTCCGGCACGCATAAAAATTTATTTTAACATAAAAAACCAATTTTTAAAAAGTTTTTACGAGTATCCACGCTTGATATTTTACACCCGATCGTATGCTCGCGTTATTTAACAATATTAAACGTAAACATCGCGAAAGAAACTTTCAGGACTGCTTTCGCATTTCAACGAGGACCTGTGTCGATAGTGAGCGTGTTAAACAGTTGTTACACTGGGCGAAACTCTGAAGGATCGCACCTTTTTCTGGTCGCTTCTCCGCGACTCTAAAGAATTTGTAAAGGGGTTCTTTGTGAGGCAATGCGAATAAGTTTTCCGTTGCCCTTGCAGGCGAATCCGACACGGCGTTTTTAACGATTGCGAGAGAAGTTACGTAAAACGTCTGGCTTTGTCGAGGCGGAAAAATTTACGTAATTATTTGCGTAAGCCGGAGACCGTCGAAAAAACTGGAACGAATGAAAGAGAAACGGCCGGGGCCGGTGGAAAAATGTCGTTCTCTCTTCGGTGATTAATATTAAACAACGCGAAAGAAACCGTAATATTCAAAAAAGAAAGAAACAGGCCTGAGGGTCTCCGGGAAAAATTACGTGCGGGACGCTTAAAAGGTCCTGTGTTTCAATATGGTGTGCGAAAGGTTAAGCACAGTTACGTGCGAAGTAATTGCACAAAGAGGAATCCGACTGCTATAGAAATATTACAAAAATGGCCACAGAAAAATACTGGCTAATGGTCCAACTAAGTGTCTCAGACTTTTAGTGCTCGGACTGAATTAATTTGAGATTAACATACGGTTAGAGGAACGTGTTTTAATGCTTTTTATTTACAGTGAGCCACGAAAGTATTCGAACGCCCTTTAAAACAGAATAACTTTTTTATAGTTGTACCAAACGACCTGATTTGTTATATTCAATTAGAAGCATTGCTTTATGAAATGATATGCAAAAAAGGATTTTCCAAAAATCATAATTTACAAGGTTGCATGCTAAAATAAAAAAGGCATTTTTTAAAACTTTTTTATTTGGACCCTTGTTTTTCAGCATGTGTATAACTAACATACATCTACAAAACGCACATTTTAAATTTCATTATGGGCTCTAATAAAGAAGTTATAAATGGTGTCTCTTTTACTTTCTCATATAATTCTTAGGAATTGCATTTTTTTCAAAATCTTTTTTGCACGTCATTTGGTAAATCGATTCTTCTAATTGCTGAAAAAAGTCAGGTCGTTTGATCCGATCATAAAAAACTTATACTGTTTTAAAGTGCGTTCAAATACTTTCGTGGTTCACTGTACGTATAAAGTAATTGCAGGGGTAACTAACTGCGATAGAAATATTATCCAACATCACCACCTTGCGGACGGTTTGCCGAAGAAACCCGAACAGATCGACCGCACTGGATCGTAGTCGCCCGACTATCCTATCTCTCATATGTACAGAATGGCACAGGGGGAATTAATCGCTGCAAAAATATTGCCAAAAATGTAAGGACTAAGATTAGACTAGATTGACTTGAAATTAAAATACAATGAACCTGTTTCCATGGTTTTTGTATATGTACAACATATTTTCAGAGGGAACTAACTGCAGCAGATATATTACAAAAATGATGAGATAAATGTACTTTAAGCGTCAGCCAGTTCGGTTAATAGTCGAGCGTCCGTCGAACCCTGACGAGTACACAGACCAAGCCCAGAATAGTCGTCTCCATTACAGGACGTTGGGCAGGGCAAACGATACCGACAAACAATTTCGCCAGCCCCTGTGTGTTCCCGTTCGATCGTTCCTAAACACGGACGTTGACGATATTTTCGTCGCGCAAACAATAGGTGCTGAGGGCTGGAGACAGTAACAAAAAGTATAAGTTAACAAAAAAAAAGCGACGGATGGCTGTAATTAGAAACAATGAAAATATTAAAAGATTTTAAGTCTGTCAATGTAACACTTTCAACCATCTAAGATTATTAAACGACAAAGGAAATTCCTAAGCATAAAAATTCGTAGTCTAGTCGTGAGTAGAACTACGCAAAATAGAAGTTGTAACAGAAGCTGTATAGTGGTGTCTGTTTCTGTTTATTAATTTTAACGAACCGAAAATAATATTTTAATACTCTTTTAATCCCCCTACTGTTTTAAATTTCATTTACACGTTTTATCATTAATGCATAAAATCCGCAGTAACGGACTTTCAAATAATTTTATTTAGCTTGTTCGATTAAAATATCGTTAATGAAAACACGATCACAAAGATTTCGTAATAATTCCGCAGGATTATTAAAAAACCCACGGACAACCACTTTCTACAACAGATTCCGCGAGAGGACGGAAACAATTTAGAATATTAAAATTGCATATAAAAATTGATCACACATTAAGGAATACTAGTTTTACCGAAGCAGTTTCACCGGCAGATTCTGAAAGAGCATATTTCCGCCTCATCGCCAGCCAAAAATGTTAACACAGTTGCATTCCAGCATCGCGAAATAATTTCGAAAGTACTTTCCAGTTCACGGAGTTCGCCCGAAAGTCAGACTTCGACGAAAAATTCTTGAACAATGGCTGCGACGAGCGTGGCTTGGCAAGTGCGCTGTTGAAGATTGACAAAGCCTTTGAGTCGTTCCGAAGAAATGAAATTCACTCGTCAGCCTCGGCTCATGAATTTCATCGATCGACGAATCGCACCGTTGCTCGAGGAATTATACGGTGGAGCTCGTTCGATCGCAATTACGCGGACAGAAACAGGGCGACGGCCGTTGCAAAAAGGGAACAGAGAGAGAGAGAGAGACAGAGAGAAAGAGAGAAAGAAAGACAGAAAGAGAGGGAGAGACAGAGAGAGAAACAGAGAATCAGAGAGATAAAAAGGAACAGGACGTTTCGTTCCTGGGAACGTAAGTAGACCGGATCACAGTCTCGGGAAAACCAACAAACGGCGGACGTGACGCAATCGTAAATCGGTTCCCGCGTGCCCGGAAAGCTCCATCGTACCGCGAGAAGATTGTCGCGATTCCGGATTGGAATTGCCCGGCTCTCGCAATTACCCGTGGGGATTTGCACGGTGCGTTTTTCACCTGAGACGCGATCACGTTTTCCGTTCGGGACACTTTCCGCAGGCCCACGCATTGAATTCTTAAATCTGCGAATAAATAAATAAAATCATTTCATTATTCTACTAACTGATAAAAATCGCTTTTAAATGCTTCTCGTGTGAGGTGTGTTCTCGCTTTGTAATGACTTTTTTTTTTTAATTTAGAAAATTTCATATGAGATTTATTTCAACATAATTACAAAACTGAAATACACTGCATACGGAACAGAATATAAAAATTACAAGACAGAATAGGGTTACTAGAAATACACAAATATTGTAATACAGACATATGATTATTTGGAACGGTATAGACAAAAAAAAATTACTTATAATATAAATTAACTTATACTTTAAGACCACAGCTCTTAAAAAATGATAACATGTAGCGACATGGAAGTTCATTTTACTGAGTTTATTCATTAATTTGAGCCTTTCCTCGTTGTACAAGTTGCATTGCCAGAAAACGTGGTTCAGGGATTCGCGTCTCTCCCTGCAGCTACAATCAGGATCATCGATAAAGCCAATGCGAGCCAGAGAAAAAGCTAGATGACAGTGGTCAGGTCTACACCTGTTTATACTGACAATAGTTGAACGGGATAAGTTTAACTGTGAAAACCAAGGAAGTCGATTTTCATTAAAGAAATACTGAAAATAGGTTTTGCCCTTAAGAAGACTATCAGCCTTTATAGAGGCAATAGTGTTGTCTAACATAATTTTGAAGAAAGACTCAAAGCAATCGTTGAAAGGAATGTAGGAAATACAAGGAGCGCTAAAGGATGAAGCCTCCTTAGCTAAGAGATCAGATCTTTCATTACCAGCAATCCCAATATGGGACGGAATCCAGTAGAACTTTATGGAACCAAGCAAATTATCATGGATGAAAGAATTATATTTCTCTTTGATATTGAAGATATAGGGGTTAGTTTTGATATCCATTTTTTGTAATGACTTCTTGCCATAACTTCGCAATATAAAGACATCCACCATACCGTGGATTAATTTGAAGCAATCGTAAATCGTTGCGATACCAAATTCATTTGAGACGGCTAACCTCCTACGCTCGCCACAAGACAGAGTTGGGAAAAAATTTAATCAACGATTGACGAATAAATTTTTACTGCAATCGTTAATCGCAATTAACAATTAAACTCTTACTTTAGTCGTTAATTGTGGTTAACGATTACATTCTTTTCAATTGTAATCGTCAATCGGATAATTAATGATTAACTGCTGAAATTTCGAAATGAAATAGGGAATCAAAACTGTATGCATGCTCAAAAAAATGTAAACTGAGTTTAGGTATATTGGCATTTGGTCTGTAATACGATCTCTACGTGCCTACTTATTACAATTTATGGATAGACCGTTAGGCGATTAACTTCAACAATAATTGATTAAATCAGTCTGCGATTTTTCGATGATTTATTTTTTTAATCAACGATTGACGATTAACTTCATCAATCGATTGAATCAATCGTCCATTTTTCAATGATTACCATTTTTAATCGTACACATTAATCAATCAATCTTGGTTAAAATCTTAATCGATTAATGCCCAACTCTGCCACAAGATAAATAGTCAAGATCTTTCCCGCTACTACCTGATCCGTCACCGATCCCTATATATGTAGCATCGTAAATTCGTCACAACCGTCGCCGAGCCTAGGATGCGTTCCGTTTCACGCATTATGCGCATAGACTGCATAAGGAACCGTTCCGTTTCATTCAATGCACGCATCAGAGCGCTCAGAATTCCCCAGATTCCCACCATCTCTCGCGCATCAGCCGTGCATCAGCTACCACAGTTCAGAGGTGAAGCGTTTGATGCGAAGTCGATGCATTAGCGGTAAATTTGAAGAAAGTAGATGCAAATGAATGCAAGCGAAGCACATTCTGCACAGTGTGAAGACAAACGTCTGTAAAGATGGACCGAGTAGAGTTTCCTGTAATTTTACAAGAAAGTAATGAGGTGTTGACACTCTTACTCGATGAAGAAAGTGTTGTGAGAGCAACTGAAGGTATAAATATGTACAATCAATATATTTTTCACATAACATGTAAATTATATAAATTACTGAATGAATTACATAACGAAAGTAACGAACGATAGTTTTACAGATGAACAATTTTTACGACAACTAGTAACCGAGTATCAAAGCAATGCTGAGCAAAGCAAAGCCATTTTTGATTCGCATCAAATGGATGGAAAAGCGTTCCGTTTCCAAGCGCGCATCGCATTGAATGCGATCCATGCTCTTAATGCCTGAAACTGAACGCACCCCTAGACTCATGCTTTAGGATTTACGATCATCCCCAGGAAGCGTAATTTTTAGGAACCGAACGTGAGGTCTGCGTGGGGCCTGCGTGGGCCATAAAGAGGAAGCGTTTGGACCGTCGGGAAAGTCCGAAGGTCCCTGGCAAAGTCCGAAGGACCCTGGGAAAGCTGAAGGGGACGGAAGGGCTCATCGGAAAATACCGATGGCGAGAGAGCAGAGTTGTTTTCCGCGTCGAGCCGAGCGGTACGAGTTGGAGCGAGTTGGAGCTGTGCTCACACATTTATCACGTGTACTTATTGTTTAAATTCAATTAAATTGTTTTATTCCCTATCTCGAATAACAATTAATCCCCACATATATACCGTCCTCAACCAGTTGAGGATTAAAAAACTCTCCTGCATAACATTAATCAGTAACAACAGATGAGTACATAAATGTTTTCCCAGAACTGAAAGCTTTAAAATGCAATTTGGCAGTTTCAGGAAATTATTTCTAACATTTTAAGAAATCATCGTCCTCAAAGGGTTAAAGATGGCACACCGCACAGATTAAAAATCGCATAATCCTCGCAGCAGGAGCAGCATCGCAATCGTCCCGCGAACCGCGTTATAATATTTCCGGTTTAACGAGACCTTTAAAAAAACAATGTCGCAATCAGCATGGCTAGCCGCCGGGGGTCGTAACGGAATAACAATCAATTCGGTCTTTTACAGCTTCATTAACGTGGTGAACGGGGGGTTGAACAGACTGTTGAACACCCCTGGACCAGACACGGTTCATAGTAGTAAACCCGCAGGAAATATTCCCGGTGCAAAAGTCGCGAGCGGTTCAACGTGCAATTAAATTCCGACGCTGGTTTCGGTCGGTCAGTGATACGCGCACCCTCGTAGTTTAATTAAACGATTTAATTAGCATATTTCGCTGGTAGCGCTTGTAACACAGACCTGCAAACGGTTATACGACTAGGAGCAGATACAATGAAAAAACCTTTCCCGTTCATCGGTGGACAACGGGAGGGTGGAAAAGCGGTCGAATCGATCGTCCGGAACTTTATTATCGTGACTGGGGTAATAAAATTTTCTACAACGCACGATACACTGATCCCCGCTCCGTCCTCGCCGCCATTTTAATTTTCCGCGTCCTCGGCTCTTATCGGAACCGATCGCGAAATTATCGCGAAGGCAAAGGTGACTTTCGCAGTCCCGTTGCTTTTGTTTTCTATCCGCTCGGTGAGCGATTAAATTACACTCTTCAACAGAATCTAACTTTTTTTCATGTTCAACAATTACTGTTGGGTGATTCTTATAGAGATTTTTTGCGCTGATACCGATTATGCTCTTAATTTTTCCCCTAGACGCACAGTTTTTGAGAAATGTGATTTTGAAAAGAAAACATATTTGTCAACTTTAAGCAAATATTGTGATGTTATTATAAGAGACATTGAATTGTTCATTGCAGCAAAAGATTCTGCAGACTTTCCCGAAGACAGTGATATCCAATATTAGGATATTATGAATGTTTATACATGTTCATGCAATCGTTAAAGATGGAGAGATACCACTTTTGCACCATTTTTTAGGATATTTTTCAGTTTATCTTGAAAAATAAGTGCCCAGCGTAAAATCGAACTATATCACGCGTGGAGCAGACTTTTACCTTGAGAAACCCCCGTTTGAAGTGTGCAATGTCGACGTTTTTTACGACCAAGAAAACAAAATATCTTCGCCCGACATGAGTTGCCGCCAGTTTACACAATCTTTTTCTGCAAAGAACAATACAATATCTTTTATAATAATGTCACAATATTAGTTTAAAGTTGAAAAATGTGATTTTTCTCAAAATCATGTTTCTTAAAAATTGTGCGTCTAGAGGAAAAATTAAGGGCATATTCGGAATCAGCGCAAAAAACTCTATATGAATCAGCCAACAGTAATTGTTGAACAAATTTGGTGTTGTACAGTGTTATCAGCGGTACAAACTTAGTTTTATGCTTGTGTAAGTGTAGTTTGGTTCGTCAGCGTTATTGTAAATTCCAACGATAGAGAAATTTTTGAATCATTTTGTAAAAATTCAAATGAGAGGGAGGCTGCTGTTACAGGATATTTTGTGCAGCTACTTTTCAAGAATCTATAAGGGTTGATAAAATATAGCAACATTGTATAAAGATGCAGCTAAAATAAAATTAATTAAAATTAATTTTGTCACTGAACGAACACTTTTAGACAACGACGTTTAAAACTTTTCCTTCCAAAGCGAACAATCTACAAATTACTTTGCTCGTCTACTCCGGCAGCCGTCGCAGAAGTTACATCACGGTGACTATAGCATTGTCCGCGGTGTGTCTATTGCATAAGCAAGTTGATCTTAATAAAGTTGCATAAAATTATATAAAGCTATTAAAGAACTCCCGTTAAAACGGTTTAATATAGCTATCAGATTTGCAAAATTTTTGAGTATTCCGAAGACTGCGACGCTGCTCCGGAGTCTACCGCTTTATTAGAATTTTATTTAAATTTTCCAGTGGAGACAAGGAATTCGTCAAGTATATGTGACGGATGAGACTCATCTCATATTTATGAAACATAAATTTGCTTTCTCGTAGAATATTTTAGTGTTATAAATCTGGGTAGAGCTATTTTCGTGGAGGTAGAGACGCATACAGGGTGATCCATTTAAAACAGGCCTCCCGAATAACTCTGACTGAATGTTGATCATTTCTATTTGTAGATGGATGCGCATAGGACATATGAAGTGAAATATTTTCCATCACAGTTCACCTTCAATGGTTAAAGTGCCCTATTATAGTACATAGAAAAGTACATCATTCCATTAAAAAAGAAAAAACGGAATTGTACTTCACACGTTCTCTACGCGTCCACTTACAGAAAAATAAGCGATTTCAGTCTGGGAACAGTGAAGAGTGTACCAAAACATAGATTTTCAATTGCAATATTTCGTGAAACTGCATTTCCTCGCGTTTCGAATGTTTGAATATCAAAAATGCAAATTGGATGATGATGATTTCACTACGAAAATAGTGGACAGTGCACCAACAGAAGTTCCCGATTGCAAGATATTTCATAAAAGTGCATTTCACTTCGTTCAGAACTTTAAAATGCAAATTGTAGGATGCGATTTCTCAATAACAACAGCAAACACCATGCCAACAGTGATTTCCAATCGCGATATTGCATAAAACAGCATTTTATTTCGTTCAGAACTTCGGAACACCAAAAATACAAATTGATCGCTGCGAGTTGATGTTAAATCTGCAATTCAATCAACCTCGTTCCATTTTAACGAAGTTAGGATTATACAGTGTCGGCCAGTCGATATAACATTATTTTATAAATTAATCATTCTGGCAGTGTAAAACGTAGAATATTTCGTGACACGTTCAAATTCGATTGTCACCGTGTAACTGAATCGAATAAGCTGTATAAATGCAGTTATAAATTCGATCAAGGTTGCATAGGATCCGCAGTTATGACGCCATAACTCTGTCGTCTTATTTCTTCCGAGCGTATGAATACACGGCGTCTGTTCCAATCGTATATTCTGCATATTAAATTCCTACAGCTTATTTGCCAATCCTCCCTTCAATTTTCTTTCTCCGAGGAAAGCATTTACTCCAATTTTATTTCTCTTGTTCACAGAAGCCTTCTTGTTTCTTTAGAGTAACGAAGGATAAATAAAAAAGGAGCATCTCTTCCTCAACCAAAAAGAGTATTTACAATTAAGTATAATTTTAAGACTGCATACATGAAACAATAACAACGTAATAATCAGAATTACTAATATCGTATATGATCAAACAAGTGCAACGTTCATTGTAAATGTTGTGAATTATAATTTTGTGTTCATTGTAAACATTCGCGCGAAATATTGCTTGCATGTCAGACACTGTTCCAGATGTTTGTATGAATAAGCTAATAAGGGTGTGTGTATAATAATAAACACACAGTACTAAACTATCATGTAATTAAACAAGCAAAACATTCTTAAATATTATATATTAAGTCTGCTGGCATTGCCAAAACTATATTAAATAAATTTTTTATATCATCATTTAATAACAATCACACTCAACGACCATTCATTAACTAAATTAATTTAATTTAATTTTCTTGTTCACTCCTCGTCATTAGATTTCTGCCAACAATTTTGGACCGCTCCCAATTTGTTTCAGTCGACGCTTGCAAAGGGTTTGTTTACAAGAGCAACAATAACGGCACTAATCCGCGTGTCAGCCCGAAATTTACATAGCTGGGTCAAGCTAATTATTCGTAGCATGAGTCGCGATTATCCGAACGCTGCCATTCCTCAGTCCCGTAGCCGTTTAATGGCACAATGGCCACGAGACTGAGCTATTTCATTGATTACCTTCCCTGTTCCGCCATTGTCTAATCGATCCTAGCTCCTTCCGGTCGGAAGCTTCCGTGTTTCATCGAAAGTAACATACCTCGATTTGTTCGATTTTTCGTCTGTTTCATTCGATTTTTACTTTGTCCCCCTTCGTTTCGACTCGTTCGTGCTTCATCGAGCATCATCCTCCTCTAGGAACAAGATTCTGCAGTTTCGCGATCTGGGTTTGGGAACTTGTTCCATCGAGTCCTTTCTTCGCGAATATTCGGCGGAAGGATAACTGGCAGTGTTGCTGCGAGCTGCTTGGAGCTCGCAGAACTTCGACAAAGGAGTGAGCATTGCGAGGTAGAAAGACCTTCGACTTCAAAGGACTTCGTTAGGGCAGGAGAAAGGGTGCTGGATTGAGAAGCGAAATAGATGAACCATTCCGTTAATTGAATATTAAGAGCACGCGAGGGTCTCTAGTTCCCTCAGCTTTCGTTTGAGTTGTCTGTTGCGATTGATTAGTTTTGATTCGGTCTCCTTCGGTCTCTACGCGATCTCCCAACACGCATAACTTTGTGTAAAAAAATACTAATATATTCTATCTGTGCCCATTTTGAAGCGTAAATTTTCTATTTTCACGCCCCTAAACTCATTTTTTTCACTAACTTTATTTAAAACTTTTGCAAATTCGAAACATCTTTTTCCACCGTTTTATTGCAGTTTCAGTAAAAATAGAGTACTTGAAATAATATACAATTTTAAAAAGAAGACAACCACAGTTTGAAGATATTTAAATGTTGTGATTGAGATTAGTTTTGATTCGGTCTCCTTCGGTCTCTACGCGATCTCCCAACACGCATAACTATGTGTAAAAAAATGCTAATATATTCTATCTGTGCTCATTTTGAAGGGTAAATTTTCTACTTTCACGCCCCTAAACTCATTTTTTTCACTAACTTTATTTAAAACTTTTGCAAATTCAAAACATTCTTTTTCCACCGTCTTATTGCAGTTTCAGTAAAAATAGAGTACTTCAAATAACGTTCAATTTTAAAAAGAAGACAACCACAGTTTGAAGATATTAATATGTTGTGATTGAGATTAGTTTTGATTTTGTCTCCTTCGATTTCTACGCGATCTCCCAACACGCATAACTTTGTGTAAAAAAATGCTAATATATTCTATCTGTGCTCATTCCGAAGGGTAAATTTTCTACTTTCACGCCCCTAAACTCATTTCGTTCACTAACTTTATTTAAAACTTTTGCAAATTCGAAACATTTTTCTGTCCACCGTTTTATTGCAGTTTCAGTAAAAATAGAGTACTTCACATAATGTACAATTTGAAAAAGAAGACAACCACAGTTTGGAGGTATTAAAATGTCACTTCTGATAAACGATTAAAAATTAATCCACTCTCACGGTCCTCTTACAGTTCCTATAGCTTTATCAACTCCGTCGAAATCGATACTTAGCCCGCATAATGTGTCAAACATACTTTATACATTAAATTCTGTCGTTTATTTGCAGCTACCAGATATTTCATTCTGTGTATCCGATGCGAAGCATCTTGGTCTCAGAAAACTTTCAGTGACAATAAAGAGAGATAACGCGAGTAATTAATAACCGAAGTGAATCTTCATTATACAGTGTTTTAAGTTTAATATACCTAATCTGTTCTCCGAAATTAATCGTCGAAGTTCTGAAGTCGAGCTTCTGGATCTTGCGTCGTATCTGCGAGCATAAACCCATGTTGAACCACTCTAATCATCTTTTAACAATCTTGAACAGGGTGGCACTTTGTTTATCTTGCCGAAATGGATAGTTAATTTCATGCATTAGGCGACTTATTCAGTTATGTACATGGACGAAGTTTCATCGAGTTCGGTTAACGCGCAAAAAAATCATTGAAAGATGCAAAGATCTTAGAATTTTGCTATTTTTCATTATTTATGGCTCATAGCAACCTTAATCGATTTCAATGGAACTTTGCACATGTACAGAAAGCGGACAATAGTTTAAGACGACTATCTTTTCTGTAAATTATCGCATTTTATTAGAGATGCTAAACGTTTAATAGTTCTCAATTGTTCTTAACATTTACACATATATAACTTGGTTAGAATTACAAAAAGTATGTTTTGTGGCGTTCGCTTTTTTCTTCACAATTTTGTAGGGCTTTTTATAAAAGTGATTTATTGTAAGTTGCTCGGATTACAGATGTTGATCGGTTTCCATTCGGAGAGGTACTGCCGTCTTCTGTCTAATAACATGCGTTGTCCTAAATACCTTGGCAACAGCAATAAACCACAAACTACTACAGTTTCAACCAATTACATAATTATTTTTATACCTAGCAAAGAAAAATTGAATAAGACCGAATTTGTGTAACTATAACCCAATACGACCAACAAGCCAAAATCGACAAACGTTGGCACCACAATTCCAGACTGCTTTCGAATCACCAGCAGTCCGTTCCTAATATCTGGAAGCAACCATCGGTCGCCTAATATATCGCCACGCACCGAGGCCGGTGTCAAACAACTCGGAAACCCCTTTCAACAAACTCAAACCAATGGAACTAACCCATCAGTTCAAACGCTTTGCAGCCTGAATGCTCGCGAATCCCCGAATCCAACGACTCGCTTTCTACCCGCTAACTTCCGTGCGAATCTACAAACGAGCGAACCGCAGACAAACCGTGTTCCCCATCCGTCGAGAGCTAGTGCCGAGGCGACGACGACGGGCCGAATTCGTCAAACGGAGTTGAAACGTTCTCCCAAATCAACGCTCGATTCAGTTGGCACCGATTTCCACAGTGAATCGCGTCCATTTCGCGCGTCGGACGTGCCTTCGCTCTCGCAGTTGCCAAAATTTCATCTGATAACAAGCTAATCGCGCCCGGATGGAAATGTAACGGTTAATCCGATTATCAGTTACTTTCGACGATCGTTGGCCCAGAACCAACCTGTAATTATCTCGATCGTTATTGTAGTTCACAATCGGCGATTGTCTCCGAAACGCTTTGTTTCGTTCTGGAATTGAAACTCTGTTATGGTGCACATAAATATTGATAAATAATTATACATTGGAGGGGTGGTGGATTTTCACGAGGTCAGGCCTTATCCCCAACAAAGTGACGAATTTTAAAATTGAATTCTATGGAATTCATAGTTCATACTTACAAAAATAATGATCTGTTAAGGGGTTGATGGACTTCCACCAGGTAAGGTATTAAGTCCCAACGAAGTGGCGAATTTAAAAATTGACACGAATCTCTGGACTTCATAGTTTGTACTTTTAAAAAATAATTATCTGTTTAGGGGTTGATGGACTTCCAAATGAAAAAATTGACACGAATCTCTGAAATTCGTAGTTTAAATTTCCAAAAATAATTATCTGTTAAGCGGTCGATGGACTTCCATTTGAAAAATTTCTTGAATATGTTTGCCACAACCATTTCCATCGTTAAAATGATTTATTAACTCCTTTGCGTATCATTTTCTTTACAGTTACAGAATTTATAATTTTCGTATGGCCACATTTATTTTAATACTTAAATATTGATTAAAAACGAATGAAATTTCATTTCATTTAAAAAGAATGGCGTAACATTCGTATTTGTTAGACTATGTTTAAAATCTTCATCGCGAGTATGACTCGTTAAAATACGGCAAGGGGTTAAGCACGATGCGTAGGAAAATTTTAAAGGTAGGGGTAGTTTTCAGAAATCGGTACGATCGCGATGCCTGATGGTTTGTAGGCCGTTTTCCAGACGCACACCTGCGCAGTGCGTGTGCACCTGCCAGTCGGCCAGTAGCCGCGTGTATATACGTCGGTCAGGTGAGTATTGATCGTCGGGAGCGTGCAGGGACGAGCAGGGAAGAATGGACGAGAGTGCAAGCTTCCGCGCGGCAATGCCCGGGCGGAAACGCCGAGGGGGTTGAAAACGGGTTGAAAAGAGGGGCGCGGGTTCGCGGACGGAAATCGAGGACGCTTCGCCTGTCGTCTTCGCGGGGGGTGGAGCAACAGGCTTGGTGAAAGAGGGAGGTACAAACGCAGTCTCCTGGCTGTCGATCCTTGGCGGTCCTTGTATGTTTGCTGCACCACGCTGTAGATTTTTTATGCATTTAATGCGTCGCTCGTTCCGCGAGGCAACTATAAAAATTGGGTAGAATCTGATAGTCTTGGTCCAGTTAATAAATGACATATGTTCAATTAAATACGTGGAGTTGCAATAAATATTAACACCTCGCCGTATTTTGACGAGCCGGACTCGTGATCAAGGTTTTCAACAAAGTCTAACAAATATGAATGTTACGAGTTTCATTTTACATGAAATAAAATTTAATTCGTTTGTAATGTGGCCATACAAAAAATATCAATTTTCTCTTCCCTTCTGCGACATTTTTCGGGATTAAGACGTTCTATCCACTGTAACTGCAAAAGAAAAGGTACGGCAAGGAGTTAACAAATACAATAACAGATGCAGTATTACAGGACACAATCGTTACGATCATTACAAAATATTTTTATTATCTTGTTCATTTTTGCTCTCCAGCGTACTGTATTTACGTCTGTTCTTTAACCCATTTTGACTGTTTGACTATGATGATTTATTTGACTTGGCACTACTCGTTTCGGTGTAGTTGCCGCATTTGCTTTGGCTCTTCAAGCTGTTCTATTTACTCGATCTAATGTATTCGTTTTAGTTGTTCTATTTGTTCTTGACCTCCTTGATCTGATTCAGATAATTGACTGTCTTTTGTACGCTGAATTCGTTTATTTTTGTCAATTCTTTTGGTGTATCTTTTTACGAAATTTGTGGGGTTCAGTGTACAATGTTTCCTATTTCTTGCTAGAAAAATGATCCACGTATAAGAGTAAAGTTATGTGTAAGAGAGAGTGGTAATGTGTTGGCATGACAAACGTCTTTTTGCGTCAGGTCTATCGATAAGCTGGAACTCGCCGACCTCAATGGCGAGATGAGACGAGACAGATTTCCATAGAGGCAAGATCCGCGGCGAAGGCCATTTTTCGAGCGGCCATCGCATTCACGGGGATGTTTTATTCAAGCCGGCGTGAAGTTTTTAAATTGGCCGTTGGTCGGGGGCTGACCCTGACGATGTCGGAGGTATCGATTCCGAAGTTACGCCGCCGGGAGACACTGAATAAAAGGATCAAGGCTGTCCTACTAACGCGACGCAGGAGCGATTCGGGTCAGCGACGCTGCTAAGTATAGTCGCGACGGTCGCGCCCCTCGAACATCTTCGCTTTCTATCGTACCGATTTATTTTTAATCCTGATTGTTTACTATACCACGATCGGGCCTCTCTAATCCACGCCTCTAACATAACAGACAATTTTGTAGATCCTTTCAGTCCTTCCGAAAGGATTCATTCGTTAGCATCGTTTAGTAACATGGCTTTATTGCTCATAACAAAAAAGTATAAAAAGTAATGAAATTTTGTACCGTATAGTTGCAGGCTTATTAGATAAAAATTTTCTAAATAAAAATTGTTTTTCTTTCTTAACATGTTTAATAGGTTGAACATAATGTGACAATACTTTTAGATTTTTCTATAATGTTTTCACTGTTTTAAATTAAACATTTTTGTAACGAATGATAATTTACAACTCTAATCTAGCAAGCAGATCATCAAGAATTTATCGAGCAAGTATTTGCAACAATTCAACGTCTAACAGCGTCAACAAATTAATTTCAGGCGCCATCATTTTTAGTGAACCATTTCAGAACGTAGACTGAGGGGTTTACGATATGCTCGAACGAGTCCCCGGAACAATAAAGAGGATCCGGTGTCAGGTGAGGCTCAGCTGTCCCCGAATGTCGGTTTAGGATGTCCAGGGATCGAATTAATGGCCGGCGGGTCGTCGGGTTTCTCGATTACCTGGTCCTGGGTCGCAACAGAGAACTAGAACGGCGTAGCAGCACGAGAGTGTCCTCTCCTTCAGGACTGTAGGAGCCACGCTACGAAGGAGCCAAAATCAATTAACTGATAAGAGGGAGAGAGAGTAGCGTCTCGCGTAATCGAGAGTTTAACCCCCTCCCCCAGAAATTGAAGATCCACCATCGCTGTGCAGGTGGTGGCTTCCACCCTGTAGGAGAGCTTAAAAGAAGATTAAAATCAATTTAATATCCTCTCTGAATAAACAGCAGAGCCTGCCAGCGATTGACAAACCAGGTGAGAAAGAATAAGACCAGCTGCGATAAGCAGAAACTCAATTAACGCGGCCGTAGAATCCCTTGGGAGTTTAAAAAGAATTGACTTTCCACCACGCTCTTATAGAACGATGTCTTTTATCACGGCTGACTTGCTCCTGCCTTGAACGAATATCAAATTTTAATTAATTCAAGTTATCCTGTTGCTTGTATTCCTCGAGAAACTTACGAACGTCCGTTGCAAAAACGAAATCGTGAATTTTATACATGCGAATTTTGATATACAGAAAAGAATTTCATGAAATCGATAGATATAAAAATCCAAGTAATTTTATTATAGAAGAATTGATTTTGCCCTGTTTCGAAAAAATTAACAACTCGTGTTTCATAATTTCGATCTTCCGAATAAGAAATTATTAAAATATTTTCAACTGTAGTTAATATTCATCTAAAAAGGAAATTCTTCTGTGACGTCAATGTTATATTCTGTCTCTATTTCGTCGTTTATAATTAGATTGCGGATTTATTTCATACATATAAACAGCCGCAACAAAAACGTTTTATATTCACCATCAAAAATCGTTTAGTAAATGAAATGAAATTCTTTCTCATTCTGACATCCATTTTTCAAGAAACAATAAATTTTGTTTGATTAGTGTAGTGGTCATAAACGAGTCTATATGTCAAGACTTTAGACAGTCTAAAGTCGAAATCATGTTGTAGTAGAGTACAAAGTTGAGTTTAGGGCGTCGCGACCACGTAAGATTAAGAATTATATTATACTAATTGAGTAACTATACCCAAAATTCTAAACATTATGTGCATACAGTCAATCCCATAACTATTCGTACGCCCTTTAAAACAGAATAACTTTTTTATAATTGTACCAAACGACCTGATGTTTTGTAAGCAATTCGAAGTATTGGTTTATGAAATGAAGTGCGAAAAAGATTTTCCAAAAATTACAATTTACAAGGTTGCATGCAAAAATGAGGAATGCAATTTTTGAAACTCATTTGGGCCCTTAATGAAAACTTAAAACATAGGTTTTGTAGATCTATAGTTGTTACACATATGCTGAAAATCCAAATCGATTGACATACACACGAGCTACCAGCGATTAAAAATGGTCAAAATCGTAGTTTTTCACGACTTTTGATCAGTTTCTGCTTAAAATCCACAGAATCGTCCATCTTTCGATGCGTGTCGTTTTTTCCTGCGTCATTCGATTTCGATGAAATTTTCAGCATATGTGTAACTACTATAGGTCTACAAAGCCTATGTTTTAAATTTTCATTAAGGGCCCAAATAAAAAAGTTTTAAAAAATGTCTTTTTTATTTATCCATGAAACCTTGTAAATTATAATTTTTGAAAAATCTTTTTTGCACGTCATTTAGTAAACCAATGCTTCTAATTTCTTACAAAACATCAGGTCATTTGGTGCAATTATAAAAAAGTTATTCTGTTTTAAAGGGAATACGAATAGTTATGGGACTGTACAACCATAAAATACAGGAACGTCATCTCTACTTCCTATTCCCCATGAAAAAATCTTTCGGCGAACAAATTTTTGCCTCGTTCTATAATTTGTCAGAATAATCTGCAAAAATGGGAATGCACACGCTAACAATCTATTGATGAGTTTCTGAACGCACTCTCGATGGAAATTGCAACGAAGTCCATCAGCAAATTGAAAATGGAAGGCGCGAGAGGGGGGAAGGGTTGCCGCCATCAAGGTCCGCATAAAAAGAGCCAGCTCCGTCGTTGAAGCGTTCATAAAGCAATTAAGAGTCGAACGATGGTTCTTGCTGTCCTCAACTGTTGCACCAGGTCACTGTAAACAGCAGCAACAGGCGTCGTCGAGTGTCGGCCGCGACCCCGCTGTCGCGAGAATTGCATCGAGGCTTGCATATTACATGGCGGACAAGCTGCAGAGGTGTCAATCATTCGAATCGATCGCGCCCCTAACCCTCCAATCAGCTGCAAATGATTCTTAATGCATACACCATAGATCAAAAGTATGTGGATACTTGGTCAATTCTCCTGGAACGAAAAGAATCTTCAAGGGATTCAATCAAATTTCATTCAATCAGGCTTATACGGTACTGGAGAATTTATTTGAACAATAATTTATTAGTAGACTGCGGATTTGATGCATTTGTAACAAAAGTTATTATTTACTGCATAATTGCATATGTTTACTGCATTTCTTTTCACATTTCTCTGAGGATTGAACCTAAAATATATATTTGATTTTTTATTTATATTTCCCTGGAAAATATATATTTTTTTTAACACTGAAACGAGAACACTCGTACTTCAAGAATGTCTGTTTGAAAAAAATTCTTAGAAATCAATATTTTACTGAAGTTACAACAAATTTTCAGCGTACGCATACTTTAACTATTTACTATTTCAAATTCTATTTTACCCCTAGCTCTGTAAAGAATAAATATCGTCTAATATTAATCAAATAGTACACAAATTTCAACGATAAGTGTCTACATACTTTTGAGCGGACGTGTACGTCTGATCCCTTCGCGTTCGCCACTCTGATTCTTTATTTAGACAGCTGTACGTCAAAACTCCGCCGTGAACGCATTCTTTATGCAACGTAACTGCATGTACATTTCAAGAAGTAAAGTCAATTTCTGAAAGAGAATTCAGAGAACTTTTGTTAAATTTTCTGCATCGATTACGACAAACAGGAATTAAATAAACATGAATATCATTTTTTCATCATTTTAAATGTTAAATAAAGGTCTATTATTATTAGATTAGTCGTAAATGGTGTATTATTGCTTCTCAACAATTTCTTCACTATTTATACATGTAACATTTATACTATAAATATAATATATACAACTATAAATTTATAAATGTACAAATCTATTTTTTAAATTCTGATAAAATCGAATTGGATGTTTTGACCGTATAACAATACATTTTATAAGAAGAATATTTTTCTTTTTATCTAATCTAAAGACTTCTTAAAAATATTCGAAAATTTTGTAAATTTGTAAAATCGTTCAGAGGTTAGAATACTTTTACGGATATTGTCCTTGATATTGTTTGATACATTTTTATGGTTGTTACGATGGAGAGATACATGTGTCAGCAGGATATTTTCGATATTAATTACAAGCGGCACAAAGAGCACAGCTTTGCTCGAGGGAGACCGTTGGCCGTGTAAATAACGAGAAACGCCAAAACGAGCGCAACAATAACTCCACGGGCAAGTTTCGTTGGAAGTTGCGAATTGGTTCCCGAGACCGTGCTCTCTTCTCTTCTCGTCTCTTTGTTCAGCGGAGATTTAGGGGATTCGTTAAAGAGCACCGGTGGCTCTGTTTATAAGGCCGTGGAAAAAACGAGGGAACTTTCGAAGAGTTGTTGCTTCGGGGTGCGCCCTTAAATTGTTGCGATTAACTGGGTTTTCAAGAGTGTACGACTGTTTGATCAACACAAATCTTGATCCTTTGCTTGCTTCAAGCTGGATCGTACGGTAGGTGATCCAATGTCATAGTCACATTACGTCACAAACGAAAAATTATTTTATACACCAAGAATTATATGAACATAACAAAAAATTACTCAGAGGTGGTCTATTTTTATTCATTTTTCGCATTTAATTTTTCCGAAAAATAATTCTTTCTTACAATAATTTTTAAAAACAAGCAATCCAACTGATCGATTCTCAAATGACCTGTCAAATAGTAATAGAATTTTTTTAGACTTCTTCGAACATACTTGCAACTACCATTACATATTTAAAAAAATATATTGAAATAACAGTACCACGGATTTGAGGGTGAGCTATCTCGAGCACAAGAGATCTGCGGTAGATTTATAAAATACAGGCACAAGAGTGTGCACAAGCAGTGTTCTAATCGAAATCAATTTCTCCGTAGATGATCTGCAAGAATGGGAATTTGCATGAAGATCAAGCTACCGTAGACGACGCGACGCAGCTCGGAGTTATCTCACAGCTGAGAGGTTCCCGCGTGCTCAAGAATGTATTCAACGATTCAACGAATAAAATTGGCTCGGCGTGCTGGCTCGCTGTGAAATATGGAATAATCGATTCCACGCTGGACGTAATTCATTTCCTCCGTGACGCGAACGTCGATATGATTAGATACTAAATCACAATGTGGCGCGTGTCGAACGTTCGCGGGAGAAGAATGATGGAAATAAAAACGATGACGCTCCCGTTGAGGTAAACAAGAATATCGTCTGGAAACTGTCTCATCCTAAACGATTGAGATACAAATTTTTCCAACCTGATTTTCAAACGTGAAGCATTACAATGCATCTCTACTTCGCTTTTTGGTTTCGCATCTTCGTTAAATTTATTCCTCTGATTTTCTGGCTAGGCCAATAAGAATTGTTTTTTAATCCTCGGATAGATGGTCTTCCTACTATTAAATCGATATCAAATAAGATTGAACGAAGACTACTTTATCCACGGGAAACGTGAGTCTGGCGTCGTGGATTTGAAAAGATTAATGGGATGCTAGAGACACTCCACATAATTGGCCTAGGGCCAATAATTTACGTTCTTTGTACTATTAGATAGGCAGGATAAGATTGAATGAGGAAAATTTTATTCAAAGTAAACGTAAGTCTATCATCAGTCGTTTAAGAAGATTAATGGTTGCTAGAGAGACTCTACTAGATTAGCGGAGTATTAATAATTTAGGTTCCTTGGATTATTAGACAGCCACAAAGTGCAATTTCATCTCGCCTCACAGTCTCGAGGGTTCATCTTCAAGAATCGTAGTTTGCATAAATATTTGGCGTCTGGTAGTGAAATATTTTTGAGTAGAACGTCCTCGGTGGTTTAGAAGGTAGTTCCAGGGCCGTTTTAAGGGTTCGCGTTTAATGACATCGTTTGTGCCTGTGCTCGTTCCATAGTCCTTGACTATCGGCCCCTAATGAACGGTTGGGCGCTGCTGCACCCGCCCCTGCATTGGCCCTCTGCTCGGCTTTAATCGATCCTTATCACGTCCGATAGCTTTGCGGCCCTCGAACTTCCAAAGTGCGCGCTTCGCGGTCCGTCTTCGGAAGTTCGATGAGGAACCTTACGGCTGACCCTTAATAGCGACTGATTGGCTTCTGGCTACTGTGTTTCTCTGCAGTCAATTAATTGCTGGCTGGCCGCTAAATCAACCCCACCAAACAATTTATTCATTTCACTTCTTTGTTCTCGAATTGGACTGGCTAAATCAGGCCTGGCCAACCCAAATGCTTTCACGGGCCACTTTGACGACGCGTAACGTTACAGCGGGCCGCACTTCAAGTAAACATTCAACTACGTCTACTACATCTACAACTACTTTTAATTCAATTACTAATTATCTGAATCAGATGTATAATTGAAATACTATACAATTAAAATACAGCTCTAAAAATTATAGCCCGGAACTTTGAAGAAGTGCGATATATTTTTATGTTTTTCTTTCATATACTTGTTTGCTGTCTATGCGGCGTATTTTATATTCCTCGTCCTCGTAATTCGTTGTCTATGTAATTTATTTACAAAGTATTTTATAATTGTACTCCAATTGAAATTACGAATCACATCGTAATTTGATTGAATGAAGATCTGAATTATAAATTACAATACGACTGAATTACAATGTAATTCAATTTCTTCGTAATTATAATCCTGGAGTAATTCAATTGTAATTCTGCACAACTCTGCAAACAAGTATATGAAAGAAAAACATAAAAATATATCGCGCTTCTTCAAAGTTCTGGGCTATAATTTGGAGAGCTATATTTCAACTATATTGTATTTCAATTACACATTTGATTAAAATAATTAGTAATTCAATTATGTAATTCAGTTACGACGTAGTTGAATTACTATATGATTGAAATACAATGTAATTCAATCAAGCAATTCACTTACAATGTAATTGAATTAGCACAACTCTGCCCATCTTCCGATTCCAGTACGGTTTCATATACTTGTTTGTTGTCTATGCGCCACATTTTCTATTCCACGACCTCGTAATTCGTTATCAATGTAATTTAATTACAAAGTATTTTATAATTGTACTCCAATTGCAATTACGAATTACATCGTAATTTAATTGAATGAAGATCTGAACTATACGTTACAATATGACTGATTTACAATGCACTTCAATTACTTTAGAAATTATAATTCCTGGAGTAATTCAATTATAATTCTGCACAAATCTGCAAACAAGTATATGAAAGAAAAACGTAAAAATATGCCGCACTTCTTCAAAGTTCTGGGTTATAATTTGGAGAGCTGTATCTCAATTATATTGTGTTTCAATTACACATTTGATTAAAATAATTAGTAATTGAAGTATGTAATTCAGTTACGACGTAGGTGAATTACTATATAATTGAATTATGTAATTCAGTTACGACGTAGTCGAATTACTATATGATTGTATTATGTAATTCAGTTACGACGTAGTTGATTTACTATATAATTGAATTATGTAATTCAGTTACGACGTAGTTGAATTACTATATGATTGAAATACAATGTAATTCAATCACGCATTTCACTTACAATGTAATTGAATTAGCACAACTCTGCACATCTTCGGATTCCTGTACGGGAAGTGCAGCGCCGTTTAGTGGCTCGCAATTATGCGACGGAAAACTCTCAGCGTTTCCAACGCGATACGTACGGCCGCCCATTTGCGTTGCCCGCACGTGTACACATACGTTATACTTTACAGCTTCATGACCATTATGCGCGTCCGCTAAAGCTCGCGCAGCAGCGAGCACCACACACATACAGAAGGTCGGTTCTTCAAGGGTTGCGCGACCTTGACACGACGCCGGCACACTCGCGCGCGCGCCCTTTCAATTCGCATGCTGGCAAACACACACATACAGAGTCACAGAGCCCCTCAGTCGCCTTCTTTGCGGACGGTTGTACAAACTCGCTGAATTATACATGGGGAAACACGGCTAAGGCACTACGTGTACGCGTCGAACAACAGGGAAATTATATCGTTGCGGCAGAATTACAGATGATAAGCGCGTTCTCCGGCGGACGGTTATTATTCTCGACCTCCTCGCGTTTTCTGCCCCACGGTGAGTTATGTAGTCCCTACGGTGGACCGGTTTGATAGTTCTCTGGGGAAGCGTTCTGCGAGGGAACTTACCGAGTACTTAGTTACCTCCGCCAGGAACTCGGATTACTTAGTCGTCTTTGGACGATTTCTGTTCGGAGATCTTCATCGTCGAGGAATTCATCGATTTCGTACTTCATTGACTCGGTGTTCACTGAACTTCGGGGGGTTCATGAACGAGGGCCGTGAATGATTCAGCTAGTTCGACTTTCTCAGATCGTTATATTCCTTTCGAGGTGGTGGACCTTGATCGATGAGTGGTTTAGGTCGTGGAACTTGTCTTTGCGCGACTCTGAATGGAATCTTATTTTTCAGTGGAACGTGATTGATTGAGCAGGTTAGCTCACAGAACTTCGTTTTCGAGGTCTGGTTGTTGGCAGAGGTCATCATAGGAGTTCATTCTAACGTGGTCATCAGATCGTAGGATTGTATGATAATGCGATCTCAACAGCATAGAGAACTTAATTATTCAAGCAAGCAAGAACTTAATTATTCGAGCAATCTGATTGGTCAATTTAATCTTATGTGATTGTATTAGATGTGGAAATAAGTTCCTTCCCCCATTTTTTCTACGATCATAACTTCCGACTAAATTCGAATTACTTCCCGATTTTTGTGCCATCTGAAAGAGCGTTCTTTTAGGTTTGAGAAGAGTCGTGATGGGAGCTCTAAGATTTCCCAGTCGTATGCAACAATTTCAAGCAATATAGCGTGCGAGAAACATTATTTGCGTCACTGCGTACTCTTTGCATATCAGCTTAGGAAATCAGCTGTTGAAGCTACTGAAATGGGTTGTGCGGCACTGAGAGAGAACGTTGTATCTTATAGAGCACGCAGAAAGTGGTATGAAATATTTAAAGCCGGAAATTTTTATTTGGCAGACGACGATCGCAGGTCAGTTAGAGGAATTGCTCAACGAAAATCCGACCCAGACGCAAGAAGAATTGGCAGAAAGATTGCGAGTCATCAGACAAAATTTTATTACGTACATGAAATGGAATAAAGTCTTGAATTTAGAACAAAAGGAGGGAGAACTTATTTGCACACCTAATAGATACCGCAGGAGTCGATTTGGATCAAGACAAATACCAGCCACCCAGGATCAAGGATAGAGAACTCCTTCTCCGAGATCTTCGCCGAGTACTCGAGGACAGGATGCTTAACCTGAATGATCGACTTCACATCGAGACTCTGATGTATTGGGTTGACAAGAAAGTAATTTCG
Organism: Lasioglossum figueresi; assembly: GCA_028455805.1. NCBI lineage: Eukaryota > Metazoa > Arthropoda > Insecta > Hymenoptera > Halictidae > Lasioglossum > Lasioglossum figueresi. Next base: position 8,289,764 of record CM052189.1, on the reverse strand, counting down.
GTATTCTAAGGTGAAATAGAAAGCTCAATTTTTTTTATCCAAGCAATGCACTTCAATGAATATGATATTTTCCCTTTTGTTCGATGATCTTTTGCCAAAAAGTATAAATAAGAAAATATTTTATCGACTAAAGTTCATCGCTTGAATAAAAAAATTCAGTTCTACTTCACGTTAAAATACCGAGATTGCTTTCTTGCCATCCCAATATTTCCGATTTTTGTCATGTGACGAAGCTATTATTTCGAGAAACGGCATTCGAGACTAATGCTCCATTGTAATTTCTGGAATGGAACATGATTCCACAATGTTCTACCTAGTTCAATTATTTTTCAACTCTATTCATTACCATCGACGACGTTCAGCTGGTACACCGCGAACTACCACTAACAATGCACAGTTAACGGAGCGTCTTTACGTGTGCGGTGCGGTCTGCGCGTTGTCGCTCGCGAATAAATTATTTGCAACGCACGTTCGCGTCGCCACGAAGGAAACAGCTGTAGTGTGAACTCGAAACTACGTCAGCGGAACAATTCTGCCTTGAAACTTGTTAACCAATCTTACCACTCTGCCCCGCTAACGCAATATCAGTCTCGCGGAGCGTTTCATTCGGCGATATCACACATTCATGGGAAGAACAATACTGTCGTTTGGCCATCCATAATTCATATCGAACCAACCGAGTCGCACGGTCGATGGAAAACATGGTTGCATAAATGATAATAATAGTCGCAAAGAAAATATCATCGTCGCGATCGACAGGAATAAAGAGACCTCCCTTCGAGATCTTGTTAACTTTCCCCGGAACTTCTCCGGGAAGAATATTAATAACATTTTTAAACAGTTTCCAAACTTTCCGGCGGTTTAATCGAATTCTAAACTGTCGAGAGGATCGAAAAGTTTCCTTTGCCTTACAGCGCACAGCCTATTTTTGTTGCCACGATTCTCACGGGCGTGTCTGTCCGGCGATTTAATAACCTGCCGTCTATTCCACTTGTCTGACCATGGACGGGTCTTCTCCACTTACTTCTCTTGAAACCACTCGATGCCTTATGTAATCCGCAGCCTATTTATAAAGACACTTAAAAACTTTCCGCGGCGAAAGCCAAGCCGCACTATAGCCTCTGCATACTAATTCGTCCACCAACTGCGACAAACAGCCGCGGTAATATCGGTCTGCAATTCGTCCCTATTTATGCAATGTAACAAACTTTTACGTACAGTAAAACTTTTGTTACTACTCTGTCGCAGTTGTAAAAATCTATGTCACGTAGAGCTCTGAGACACACGCTTGTGTATCCTATTATTTAAATTCACTAGCTTGACGACATCAAATGACACTTTTATGATCACCTGCCTCGAACAACTTTTTCTTGATGCATAGTTTTCGAAGCTGGTTAAACTATGATTAAAGAAAAACTGCATGACCCAACTTTTCCAAACTTGCTGAACGTATTCGATAACCCCTCGTTTATATCGAAAACAAGAATTATTTAGCTAGTTTCATTCGTAAGACTGGAAACATTATTATGGACAAAGTCAAGAAAATTGTATATGAAGTTTGGATGTATACAACTTCGACTGCGACGATCACACTTCCATGAAAAAATTACAACATATTCTCCAAAGATTGCTAAATACATCTGTAAATTTTGAAACCTGCATGTTCCTTGGTTTCGTTTCAAAAAATTCCCAAATCCGCCCGGTTCCTCATTAGCGAAGCCTTCTGGTTGATTCACTATAGCTTCGAACACAATCATCACACCCCCATGAAAAAATTACAGCATATTCTCCAAAGATTGCTAAATATATTTGTAAATTTTTAAACCTGCATGTTCCTTGGTTCCGTTTCAAAAAATTCCCAAATCCGTCCGGTTCCTCATTAGCGAAGTCTTCTGGTTGATTCACTATAGCTTGAAACACAATCATCACACCCACATGAAAAAATTACAGCATATTCTCCAAAGACTGCTAAATATATCTGGCAATTTTGAAACCTGCATGTTCCTTGGGTCCGTTCCAAAAAATTCCCAAATCCGCCCGGTTCCTCATTAGCGAAGTTTTATGGTCGATCCACTATAACTTCGAACACAATCATCACACCCCCATGTAAAAATTACAGCATATTCTCCAAAGATTGCTAAATACATCTGTAAATTTTGAAACCTGCATGTTCCTTGGTTCCGTTTCAAAAAATTCCCGAATTCGCCCTGTTTCTCATTAACGAAGTTTTCTGGTTGATTCACTATAGCTTCGAACGCAATCATTACACCCCCTTGAAAAAATTACAGCATATTCTCCAAAGATTGCTAAATACATCTGTAAATTTTTAAACCTGCATGCTCCTTGGTTTCGTTTCAGAAAATTCCCAAGTCCGCCCGGTTCCTTATTAGCGAAGTTTTCTGTTCGATTCACTACAGCTTCGAACACAATCATCACATTCCCATGAAAAAATTATATCATGTTCTCCAAAGATTGTCAAACGCACCCAAAAGTTTGCAACCGCTGGGTTCGTCAGTTCCGTTCCAAAAAGTTTCCAAATCGCATGCGGAGCGTGGCAATCGCACCGAACCGGTTAACAAGGTTTGTTTAACCAGCTTTCAATCAAAGCGCGAACAAATTCGATTTGCCCGCTTACCGGTGATCAACGGGAATGTACAGGTCCGTTGTTTTGCGCGGGGGATACGTTCCCTGGCGTGTAGTCTGTTGGCAACAAAGAACGGCGCCCGGTGATTTTTTCCGTTTCAAGGAGCCACTTCCGCTCGAGCGGAGAGACGACTACCCCTAAGACCGGAAATAGCGGCGAACAAAGGCGTTGCGAAAGTTGCTCGCGGACCTGGAACACTTCGTTAAGAATTGGCAATCCCCTTGGAATCCTTTTAACTCGGAATCCCGCGTTTGGCCGTGGATCCTTCCGGGTTCGTGATTGCGATTCGACGAACAATCACGCCGAGGAGATTGTCACGGTGTTTGTTTAGGCGGGGGAACACTTGCCCCGCCGTTCGGCTCCGGCGTGTGTAGGTACAATTATTATACACTACCGGGGCTCGTAAACATCACCAGCACCCTGCGGATGCTTATGCAAATCTGAGTTTCCACGGACGAATCCCAGAACTGCGATGTTTCACCGGTATACTCGAGGTTTTAGGTCAACTTCGCGATTTTTTTAATGGCGGGCGGTAAAAGTTCTCGGTGTCTGACTTTTTTTGTACAGGTTCAGTAATGTTCCAGCTGTGCTCCTGAATTTTTCCAGGAGGGTGAGGCCGGATTTGAGGTTTTTATACGGGGTTGACCCTTGAGTTTTTATGGTATCGTGGATATTTTTGTGCTCGATCATTTTTAAATTCTTCGACAGCCGCAATAAGGCTATGCGTTGTGAGCATGCTGCTGTTGAGATAGAACATTTTTATTTTGTACTAAAGTATCTTATTAATCTTATTAGCTTGTAGGATATAATAGAAGGGTCGAAGAAGCAACCACTACGATCAACTTTTTCAATGTAATCGATTTGATGTTTCTGTAGTTTTAGGAATTGTAACATTACGTCAATTTGTGGAATTTCTGGGGACGATGGTTCGACGGTCAACGTGTTAAAAATCAACCCGAAAGAAAAGTCAAGCAAAAATGTCTAAGAACGTGTGTTAATCGATTTTTACAGAAACTTCTGCTGCTTGCAACTGCGACCAGAAGACGGGGTTATCGATGATGTGTGACTGTTGTCAGAAAGCGGGTAACAATTTCCCAGAAGCGTTTTCCTGTGATCGACCTGTCTGTCAGCCGTCAAGGACCGTTGTGACGAAGGTTTCCTCCCGTCATTCGAAAGAGGAATAGCCTGTTGCTGTTCGGGAGGTCGATCTCTCTGATTGTTTCGAGACAGAACAATGACGAACGCGATCGCGGAAATCGAAACGCGAAGCTTCTCCCACGCCGAAGGTCTCAGCTCTTTTTCTCGGAGCTTTTGAAACGGCGACGAAAACGCGCGGCCGCACTACCGGATTTATTTCGCCGACATGAAACGATTTCACGGAAGGGAATTCGGCTGCTCACGTATTTTGCAACGTCCCGGAACGAGGGTCGTGCGGAAGATGAAGGTGAAAAGGAGATCAGGAAAGAAGAAACGTCCCGACACCCGCGCACCGCTTCCGGAAACCAGAAAAGATGGCTGACCTTTCGTCCCGGGGATGGCAAAGGTCGGCTCGCTGTAAAACATTTACTGCTTCGATTTGCACTTCTGGGAAACACGTGGCAGAGTTTACTTTTCTTCTGCTGATTCCGGTGGCTTCAGGGAATGTGTGGTCGCAAATTGTGCTGCGGGTTCTGACGCGTTTACGGCTTACACGGTTTCGCTGGAAGAAGGTGCTGCGTTTTAACGACGGAGGTAACACGGCGGTCAGTTACTTTTTGTCCGCAGGAGCTACTGCTGCGAGAAATCACGTTTTTCTGTACCAGGTATTATCTAATTTGGGTTAGTACAGTGACCCATGAAAGTATTTGAACGCACTTTCAAAGAGTATAACTTTTTTATGATCGGACCAAACGACCTGACTTTGTTTGAGCAATTACAAGAATTGATTTATCAAATGACATGCAAAAAAGATTTTGAAGAAATTACGATTGCTAAGAATTACACGAGAGAGTAAAATATACACCATTTATAACTTGTTTATTAGAGACCGTAATGAAAATTTAAAATGTCCGTTTTTTAGATGAATGTTAGTTATACACAGGCTGAAAATTTCATCGAAATCGGTTGACGTAGAAAAAAACCGTGGATTTTAAGCAGAAATTGACCAAAAGTCGCGAAAAATATGATTTTCACCACATTTAACCACTTGTAGCTCTTGGGAATGAAAATTTGAAATATATGTTTTGTAGATCTATAGTAGTTACACATATGCTGAAAATCCAAATCGATTGACATACACACGAGCTACAAGCAGATAAAAATGGTCAAAATCGTAGTTTCTCACGACTTTTGATCAGTTTCTGCTTAAAATCCACAGAATCGTTCGTCTTTCGATGCGTGTCGTTTTTTCCTGCATCATTCGATTTTGATGAAATTTTCGTCATGTGTATAACTCACAGAGATCTACAAAACATACATTTTACATTTTCAGTAAGGGCACAAATAAAGTTTTAAATAATGCTTCTTTTTATTTTTCCATGCAACCTTGTAAATTGTAATTTTTGAAAAATCTTCTTTGCAGATCATTTAGTAAACAAATGCTTCTAATTGTTTACAAAACATCAGGTCGTTTGGTACAATTGTAAAAGAGTTATACAGTTTTAAAGTGCGTTCAAATACTTTCGTGGTTCACTGTACGACGTGTGATAAAAAAGTAAGGTGACGTTTTGAATTTCGCGGGGTACTTACAGTCGATTTTCGTTTTCTTTTTCTTCTTATGCTGGTACACTCGTCCCGAACATATGTTCACAGTTTCAGCTATATAGCCTTTTTTGTTTGTTCGTGAGAAGCAGAAAGGTTAGAAGTGTTTTGCGTGTTCGGCGATTTTCTGCTGTCGAAAAAAAATGGATCAAAGAATTTGCATCAAATTTTGTGTGAGAAATGGAATTAAGTGATCCAAAACACTTGAAATGTTGACAGTGGTATACGGTGAGTATACTCTGAGTAAAAAAAAGTGTTTATAAGTGGTACAAGAACTTCCAAGACGGAACCCCAGCACGCCCCAGCACGTCAACAACTGATGAAAACGTTGAAGAAGCGAAGAAAATAGTGTTGGGGAATCGTCGAATTACCATTAGAGAAGTTGCCGATGATGTCAGCATCTCGTTTGGTTCGTGCCAAGCAATTTTAAAGGAATTTTGGAAACACAATTCATGGATTTTGCATCACGATAATGCACCTGCTCACGCGTCGTTGCTTGCGAGTAATTTTTTGGCCAGAAACAACATCACGATCATGCCTCAGCCACCATATTCACCGGATTTGGCCCTCTGCGACATTTTCCTGTTCCCAAATCTGAAGAGATCCATGAAAGGACGGAGATTTGCAACGATCGAGGAGATAAAGACTGCATCGCTGGAAGAGCTCAAAGCTATACCAAAAAGTGCTTATCAGAAGTGCTTCGAGGATTGGAAAAAGCGCTGGCACAAGTGTTTTATATCTGAGGGGGATTACTTTGAAGGGGACAACATAAATATTGATGAATAAATAAATATTTTTTGATAAAAATAAAAAGTCACCTTACTTTTTTATCATACCTCGTATATCTTATTAAAATTATTGTTTTATTCATTACTAATTTGTCATTTTACTATTCCTTCAAAGCTAAAGAATTTATTCAAATCACAAATTCCGATCACCAAACGCGATTCGCTCGAAGGCTTTTTTCCACCCGACGCAAACCTTCCCAGGGTCCCGGTCGAAACTTTTCTCGCATCAAACGATTCCCGTGGATTGCAAGAAATGTCTGTGTCGAACGACTGATTCAACCGATGCTAAGAAACGCCATGGGAACTCGTCGAAGCCGAAATTACACCGAGACACGAGTTCGACTCGAGAACGAAGCCAGCGAAGTCGGTCGGCGAGTGTCCCCTCTGGAAATTGCATCTGCGAGCGTAATCGGCGGCTTAGCACTGTCAGAGATCGGGATTAACTTCAACAGCAGCCCTCGAGCGACTTCGAGTGGAATTAAGGTCTTCCACTGACTAACGAACTAAAAACTTCTCACGGCGTACATTTCGCGGCTCTGTAGTCGATTCGACGCGACACGACGCCTCCACGCAGCATTAATTTATACCATAATATTTCATCGTTCATCTCACGGACAGCCTGTCAATCCTGCTGTACGAAAATCCGCCATTAAAGTCTGAACAGAGGCGCTACAAATCATCCGCTCATAAAGAAAAATTAATCTCTTCGTCGAAATAGTTTTTGCCGTGATCAATCATTTTTACGAGAATCGCGTCGAACGATCCGCGTCGAATGCCAGGGAAAATATGCGAACTGGACCTCGACTCTCGAGACTTGTAACAAGTAAAACCAAAATTTTAGTTTAATCAAAATGAGCGCATAACTGGCTGTCATATCTTCAATTTTGTTAATCATCTAATGAATCTTAGAGAGTATGTAAATGAAAGTACATACTTTAAAACGTATAAAATGATGTTTCGATCAAAAATAATTTTTCAAAGTACCATTGAAGAGCAACCATTAAATAAAATAATACTTTTATATTGTCTTATGCACAGAGTCAAGTCAAGGAACTCACTCGAACTAGTCTGCTTTCATCCAAGTAGTACAAGCTTGTATGTAGTCAGACCACGCAAGGTAAAACCCTGTACACCAGCAGTGAACTTTCTTCTCAAACGCTTTTCTTACAACCACTGTAACTTTGAAGAAACTTACTATTCTTGCTTGAAAAAGTACATACTGCAGATGTTCTTGAACAACTATACGAAATTTCGAATCATGCTACTCGACACCATTCTTTCAAAAAACGTCTGAAAATTCACAGAATAATGCTCGTTTTATTTATAATAATTTGGTTCGGGAAAAGCTTGCTGTACGATAATCGGCAGGAAGGAATTTATTTTGCAGATAACGCAAATAATGGAAATTATTGCAGATAATGGGATTTTTGTTTTGTTGGCGAATGGGATCGGGAGCTCGAGAAAAGCGAGGCACGCAGGCTCTCGCGGTGCAACGACGTGGCTGGCCGGAAACGAAAATAAATGCGAGGTCCCCGGGGTGCATACGAATGGAATGGTTCGAGAGCAATTTCCAGCCAGCTTGATGGGATAAAGGCCCGTTGTGACGTTCTCGATGTCCGCCGCCTGTCCTCCATAATAATCGCGGGGACAACTTCCCCCTCTCCCGCAAACTTTTTCGCAGCTTTCCGAACTTCCGGAACCCGGTCTTTCGGCTTTGAGATCGAGTTACCTTAACTTGTTCGCCGTTTACGGTCGCGATAAAAACGAATGGCACGTGACGTCCAACGGAGATCCGGTCAGCCCGTCGAATTCTGACGTCGTTAACGAGAACGACAACTGTCTGCCATGATTGCTGGCCACTTGATGCTGGAAGTTGTGAACCAATGGAAAAATCGAGGAACGGACGCATGAAATTGACACGTCGTTTGTTCATCGGTGGCTTCAATGCGGTGAGCCGAGGACTTTGTTGATGTTTGTTGCACATGTTTGTTTTTAGTTGGATGGATTGGATGTGTAACCTTTGTTGTCAGAAGACTGTTGACCTCCATTCAATTTTCCATTTCTGTTGGTTATTCTGTGAAAACTGAGCCCCGAGAATTTGTTTCGTTGATTGGAAAATCGTTTGTAACAAAATTGTCTGTGGACGAAGAATATTACTAACGTTTTGTAATTTTATAAACTTGGTACGTCGTGAAACCATAAAGAGTTGTGGATTAATCGCAAGATATTGATTTGTAGATTGCATACAATTCCATTCTGCGTGTCTGATTGCATTTGCGTTTGTACTACTTCTCAGATTAGATACGAATCTATATCAGTTGGTTGGTTATGTACGATACTATACACAACTTGTCGGATTATGTGTGAATCCATGATATTTGCCTGGTCACACACGACAACACACACAACAATGATGATGACACACAACAAGGCGAAGCTATTTATTTGAATAAATATGAAGCTGTACTACTTGTTTGACTATAGACTAAGCTGCACTACTTTTCTGATTATATATAAGACTGTTCTACTTTTCTGGCTGCAGAATAGGCTGGATAACTTATCTGATTATTCAACATCGTTGTAGTACCATCTGTCCGACTACGTAGAGACTGTACTACTTCTCTGAGTACATACGAGACTTCATTCTAAATGAATTTGTGGGAAGTCTGTCGTTGCAAATGAATCATTCATCACTCGAAGGGCAACTCTACATTCTTAAACAGGTAATGTCTGCTTTGTTTCACTAGTTTGACCTCTGACTTCTTCTACTCCCATCTTCTTACTTGTCTTAATTAAAACAGTCTCCATTCTTCTTATCTTCCCAGAGCCAAATAATGTTCTTCTTCTCGACAGTTTTTAAAGCAGCATAAAACTGATAAAACTTTAAAGGGCAGCTTTGTCTCGTAAACTTTTACCACTGCTCTTACAAAAGTGTGTATTCCTTATCTTAACCTACCATAATAGACTACATCACTTTATCCAAACTTTAATCACTGAATTTACAAACATGTTTATTTCTTGTCTTAAGCATAATGGATACGACATGATTTATATAATATTTTTTCTTGAATGCTAGAGAGGAAGGCCAGAGTTGGGCAAAAAGATCAGCGATTGACGAATAAATTTTTACTTCAATCGTTAAATGCAATTAAGAATTAAACTTCTACTGTAGTCGTTAATTGCGGTTAACGTTCACATTCTTTTCAATTGTAATCGTCAATCGGATAATTGTTTAATGATTAACTGCTGAATTTTCGAAATAAAAGACGGAATCAAAACTATATGCATACTGAAGAAAAATGTAAACTGAGTTTAGGTATATTGTCATTTTGTCTATAATACGATTTCAATGTGCCTACTTATTACAATTTATAGATAGACCGTGTGGCAATTAACTTCAACAATAATTGATTAAATCAGTCTCCGATTTTTCGATGATTTCTTTTATTAATCTACGATAGACGATTAACTACGTCAGTCGATTGAATCAATCGTCCATTTTTCAATGATTACCTTTTTCAATCGTACACATTAATAAATCAATCTCGGTTATAATTTAATCGATTAATGGCCAACTCTGAGACAGGCTATAAATTAGATTATAGCAGGCAGCCTGGCAATGGAGACTGATCTATCCGCTAAATTCCGGAATAGAATGAGTCACTGGATGATAGACATTCGCTCGGTTAATGAATTCGTCGGAAATGAGTAGCCAGATGAGAAATATGAATCAGCTGTCGCCCGTGTTTCGAATATAGCCGGACGACGACTATGGCGACGTCCCGTGAGGATACGGGCGTCGATCGTGGAGCATGATTTATTATCGAGATACTGTAACGTCAATAGCGGAGGAGCGTTTGTGTAACGGCCTGTCCGTCGGACTGACGGCGACGCGAACAGTACATAATTCGGTCATCGAAGACTGCGTAACGCTCGCTTCCATTGTTTGCGAATATCATTCCATGGTTGCTCGCCTGCTAACTCGACTGTTCCTTTCTTTGACAGCGTTGTTTATTTACCGCACGCTGTTCACAATTATGTGCAATTTAAATTGCGGACGTTTCATTATCTTGGACCAGCTGGAATATTCACTACCAGAAGTTTTTGACATGTTCTTTGTTGGAAAAATATTTCTCATTTGAAAATCATGATACACGTTTTGAACTATGTACATTCGGCTAGGAATTTCATAAATTTCATTGGAAAATTCATGAAATTCTGCATGTGGCAGCCAGTCAAATAAAACAGGTCTTTTGAAATCATTTCATATTTTTCTTAGAGAATAAATTTTCGTACGAAGTGCTACGGAATGGCTGGCAATTTTCAACTTCATTCAGCCTAGTTTTATCGAGCAATTTTAAGGGTAATTTATCAGTGATCAGATCGAAGCACTTCGTCTCTCCTGAATATTCTTCGACTATTCATCTTTCGCTGCTTCATTGAACGTTATGATTAGTCCGAGGACTTTTATGCTCCTCTAGATCTTTATTGGCCGTGAACGGTATAAATGTGACAATTCCCACTTCCACCAAAGAATAAAAATTCCGGGATGGTACAAAGGTTCAGAAAACGTTGCAGTACCAATTTACGAAACAATCTGAGAGTGTCGCCGAGGAACGAGATCGCAGAAAATTTCACTTCATCGAATTATTAAAATCTCGGATCGGAATACCACTTTCTTCCCCTCGCTGATCGACTCTCTGTATTTTCCGGCCACGAAACAGCCGCGTGGGAAGTATCTGCAATTCTTTGGGGCAACGGGCCACGAGTAGCAGCTCGCACGCGTTATGGTGGGAAGCAATGAATGCGGAATGAAGCCCTTGTTTAGTTTTCCCGATGAAGAATATTGATGGGATTTCGCCGCTCGAGAATTTCATCGGGCCGGAAAAACAACGGGGTGATAATAAAACTGAAATTCCCTGGCGCGCGCGCGGCCGCTCGAGGAATTCGGAGTAATTGTTCATAACGGGGGAAGGCTGAGGTTCCAACACGGCGAGATTAAATATCCGAAAAATATGCACCTTCCCTTACACCACGTTGTTATTTGGTTACAGTTACGCCGATGATTCGGGAAAATATCGCGCGGGGCCGCGCCAGTAGTACGAGTCCGCGGGAGGTCAGACGCGGTCAATATTTATCGCTCGCATCTCTCTGCAAACTGCGTGCTCTCCGTGATGTAATCTGTCCAAAGCTGTGCTAACGAGATATCTAAATAGTCCATCGTCGATACAGACGCTCGTATAATATAATTCTTTAATATTCCAATATTTTTTTAAATATTCTTCAAGACCTTTCAATCTTTCTAATGTTAGGTGTACAAATAAGTTCTGGGCCTTTTCTCGTCAAATCCGATATTCTCTTGCTTAAAATACAAGTATGTTTTAATCGGGAAAGCAGTCTCCATTTGTTTCTACACACTTCTGTAGTATCGTAAATTCATAGCGACCGTCGCCGAGCCTGGACCTATGCTTTGGGATTTATGACCACTTCCAGGGCACGTATTTTTTAGGGACCGAACGTGAGGCCTGCGTGGGCCATAAAGAGTTTGGACCGTCGGGGAAGTCCGAAGGTCCCAGGGAAAATCCGAAGGTCCCTGGGAAAGCTGAAGGGGACGGAAGGGCTCATCGGAAAGTGCCGATGGGCGAGAAGACTAGAGTTGTTTTCCGCGTCGAGCCGAGCGGTACTAGTTGTAACGAGTTGGAGCTGTGCTCACACATTTACCACGTGTATTTATTAATCTTATTAAACTGTTTTATTTCCCTATCTCGAACTTCAATTAATCCCCACACTTCTTCCACTTCTTTGGAAGCCGACGAATCCCTTGGTGAAGAAAATATGGCGGTTTTGACTCGATGAAGTCTGTGAGGCATTTTTCGACTTCTTCAACTGTTTGGAAGTGTGTATCCACCAAATGATGTTGCAGCGATCTGAACAAGTGATAATCTGAAGGAGGCAGGTCTGGTGGATACGCCAGGTGTGGCAAAACTTCCCAGCCGAACCAATCCAGAGCGTCACTGGTCGTTTCTGCTGAGTGTGGTCTCAATTTGTTGCTTTCCGACAGCACGTGTGGAACCCAGCGACCCTGCTTTGGAATTTTTCCTAGCTTTTTCAGCCGAACGGAAACGTTTTGTTGCGTTACGCCTAACCGAGTAGCAAGCTCTACTTGCGTTCGGCAAGGATTTTCTTCGAGTAATTGTTCCAAATCCTTATCAGGAAATTTCTTCGGCGCTCCTGCACTCTCGTCATCTTCGAGATCGAAATTTCCACTCCGGAATCTTTGGAACCACTTCTTGATGATGCTGATAGCTACAGCATCTTCTCTCAATGCCTCATATATCATCTCCTTAGCCTCCGAACTGTTTTTTGTTCAGTTGATACGCGAAATTCATACAATGCCTAATATGCGTCTTTTGTCAACTCATTTTATTATTATTATTATGTACGGACCGAAATCCATTTATACAAATGTTTACAATGCAAAAGAAGAACAAAAATGTAAGTCTTAACCTAAAATTACTTATAAAGGGACATGCCGTAAGCCGTAGGAATACAGGTATTAAATTAACATATAATTGTACGCAATTTTCTCTTGAATGATTGCAACGACCCATTGAAAAAGTCAATATTATGATATAGCGAGGTACAGTCCGCGATAATACGATTTAAAGGATCCATTAATCCATTTGTGGATTTTGATTTAATTGTTTGAAAACCTGCCCTAGATCTCGAAACACGTTCAGGTACGTAGAAATTGATTTGCCCCAGGAGAGAGGGACAATCGGTATGACAATTCATTAAATGAAAAATAAAGCTCTGGTCGGATACTCTTCTGCGAGTAGACAATGTTTCCAGGTTAACTGTGTTTAATATTGTGGAGTAATCGTGATCAAAGATTGACATTGGCTTATTGATCTTGTATGAACGCAACCTGAGAAATTTATCTTGCACTCTCTCGAGCATGATTTCGTACTTCAAGCTTTTCGGAGACCATATAATTGAAGCATACTTCAACAGAGGACGAACCAGGGTAATATATAGCATTCTTAGTGTAAATATTGAATGAAAATCAGTGGAAAAACGACTTATGAAACCGAGCATTCTTGAAGCGGAGTTAACAATGTAATAAACATGGTTGGAAAAGTCCAGGGTGGACGAGAAATGAATTCCCAAGTCCTTAACTTCTCTTATTGAGGAAATAAAATAGTCATTGCCCACATTTTGTTTAATGTGGTTACAATAATATTTCGAGGTTATGTTAAACTATTAAATCCCCCAACCGGACAAAAAATGTTTCAGCTCGAATACTTAATGCAGCCGTTTTCATTCCCAGGCCGAGAACTTATTTGTACACCTAATAAATTAAGGTAGAACAAATTTGTCTCGTTCCTCCAGGATCATCTTCAGTTCACCGGATCAGAATAATTCCCAATTTTTGTTCCACAAACAAACACCAAACTCATTGACGTAAATAAAAATCGTCGAACGAGGAGAAAAGGAAATTAGCGAGACGGATCATTTTAATTAACTACGACACAAGAGAAAAAGTAGCAGCGGCGCCAGGCTGTGTAAGAGCAATTCAGGTGTCCGTTATTGTTGCTAATTGCGCGCTAAGGTGAATGTAACGCGCGTTAAACGTGTCCATAAATTTGCCCCCTTAACTTCTCAGCCGGCTGCGTTTCGAGGGTACGGCCGCGGCCGTAATTCACGGGATGAATAATTTCATTTAATGATCGAGTGCAGCAATAGCAGAGGGAAACTGATTCACGGGCTCGTCGATAGATCCTACCTTTCGAGATTGATTTCTATAGGGGAATTAAATCGGATGGAAACGGTATTTCTCTCGTGTCCCGTTAATGGAAACGACAACGTTCAGGAAGACTGGTGAAAGGGGAAGATTACGTCCTCGATGTTATCAGTCAAAATAGGAGCAAAAAGAACGTGAACGGTAGAGGAGAGCTATTCTGCCTGCTTCATCGAAGAAACGCATGTGGTATTTTCTATGAACACGAATTTTCTGATCGAGTAGTTTAGATAGTAAATTAATTGTTTGAATATTTTAGCTCTCACGCTCCTTGTCTGACAAAACGCTGTCATGTTCTACTGATTTCTTTTAACCCGATCAATGTTTCGAGACATTATTTTTCTCTACCGAATGTCCGACCATGTACAGAGTGTAACAAAATTTAGTGTCATGGTTTTGGCAAATGGTTGCACACCTTCCGAACGGTGGAGATTTGTTGAAAGAAATTGCCGCAAAATTGACTTTGACCTGGAAACTCAAGGTCAATTTTTTATGCCTATTTATATTATATTTATATGCCTTTTATATAAATGCCTATGTATCGCATTTTACTCACCAAAAAAATATATAAAAATTTGACCTTCAAGGTCAATGTTGCGGCAATTTCTTTTAACAAATCTCCACCGATCGGAAGGTGTACAACCATTTGCTAAAACCATGCCACTAAATTTTGTTACACCCTGTACAGCCTTATTCTACTTTTGTCGAAATTTGACTGACAATAGTTTCTAGCCTTGTTTCTTTGGAAATTAGAATCACCTGGACGCAAATAACCAATCCTGTTTTACCTTTCCAACATCTGCTCAGATTTGTGGATCTCAACGGATTTCAAAGTCGGCCCCATTCAAGCTACTTGGTTAATTAATCGCGCCGATCAGAGAGACGGCGATCGGATCTGGTAGATTACTCTGGACCTTCGAGTCGGTGTTTCGTCGAAGACGAGGAGCTACAAGGGAACCTCGACGGAGCCACGAGTTCCTCGGCGAAAGCCGAAAGTAGGTTCACGACCGCACGAAACCCATTACGGCCGTATTTCATCTCGCCGCGCGATAAGGCTAATCACCGAGAAGGATTCGCATGACGACCGGCCCTTTTCTAATCGGTTATCTAAGTAATTAGCCGGGAAATTAGTCGCTCGACTTCGAGCATAATTTAACTCCGGTTGTACGCAGCGGGATGCAGTTGACCGCCACGTGTGGTCGATGCTCGCGTGGTTCCGAAAGTGCAAGCTCCGTGGTGTTTCCTGTCCAGTTATAAAATTTTTAGTTCTTGCTCCGTGGTTGAAGATATCATTTTCATTTTTCCGTTACGATATGAAAATATATAAATAAAATGTACACATCAAAATATTTTGGTTGGACCATTCACTTATTATTAGACCGTTTCTTAAGAGAGTAGGAAGGAATTTGGCCTTGACGAATTGATGAGTTGTGTGGTACACCATACACCGCTAGAATCATGTACGTACACGAGAATTGCAAGGGTCCTGTATTAACAAAATTGCGTCTCGCTTATGCATATTGGAGACGTCTTCATAGTCGCAATCGCTAGATAAAAGATAAATCTAGCGCCCTTACTATCCCAGAAAGCCTAATTTTGCGTTTTTTTAGGCGATATTCGCATTATTCGAC
>CM052189.1:8229374-8274061 GCA_028455805.1 Lasioglossum figueresi | reverse complement strand
ATTTGTAATGCACTGTTTTAGAATACTATTTTGAATTTCATTTTGAAAGTACTATTTTAAGGTGCACTATATTGAATTTCATTTGTAATGTATCTCTTCAAGGAGCTATTATCAATTTCACTTTTAATGTACAATTTTAAGGTACTACTTCGGGTTTCATTTTTAATCGATTAAAAATTATTTTAAGTCTCGTCTTCGATGTCTTCGATGTTCCATTTCAAGGTACTATTTTGAATTCCGTTTACGAGGAACCATTTCGAACTCCTCAAATATTAAATGAATGAAATACTAAACTCACTTTCGGCCCACCGAAATAGTACAATTCCTCTTAACTCAACTACCGAGCAACAAATTGTCGGGACTTTAATCTTCCAACGGATGGGGATTCGAGGACGGTTTATCGTGGATCAGGCCGCTGTTAAATTAATGAAGTTCCGAGGCGGATCATCCGGGATGCGGTTAGTCGAAAAGTCGAAATTCTATATCGGCTTCATAACGCGTGTTTAATGAACCTATGCGCGCCGGTACGGTTCGCGCGTCTCCAATCAGGTTTTTATGAGCGGATTAATAGGACGAAGGGATCAGCCGGGGCTCTTCGGTGGAAAATCGAGCGGAGGAATTAGGGAAAGTTTGTCGAGTGGCTCCTCGAGTTACGGGCCCGAAATTCGCCCGGTGCTTCCGGATTTCTGTTCACGGGGAATATTAATAAGCCCCGGACCTGTCGAAAGTCTCGGATATCCTCGAAAGTTGGATCTCATGGCGGGCCGTGCATCAATTGTCCGACTGGAAACACTGTGACACCGTAATCCTTACGAGGTGAGGACAGCCGCGTCAAGCTCGCGAAATTGAAGTTCCCCTAATCTTTAAGCCCCGTGGACAGCGCATCGAGTATGGCGATTTGCGTTACGATTTTGCGGTAATCTTGCCATTAGATTTACATGCACTACAAATTGGGCAGGAAAGACAGTTCGTAGCGTTTTCAAATTAAGAATCGAAGATAACATTAAGGTATTCATTCATATGTTAATTCGACAACACGAGAAGTTACCTCGAAAATGGCAGAAAGCAATATAACAGAATGGAAAATATGTTATTGAATAAATCTATAAATAAATATCTGGATTTTAGCTTCCAATTTTAATCAACAAACGCTACGAACTTTCTTTCCAACCCAATAATATTTACATTGTATTTATTAATACAATTATGCTGATACAAAATGCTTAAAATATGTTCCTGTCATTGATAATCACCAAAATATTATATTCACTTTCTGGGGGTTGATTCTTGACACATGATTGTTATTAGTAGACAGTGGATGTTTATGCAAAATTAAATTTTCTACCTCAATTTCAACAAACTGGAGCGAAATAGATTCGATGATCGAGGTTGAAAATAATAAAACACTATTTTTAAATTCTTCTATTGTCTTTACAGTTCTAAATTATACTAATTTTGTCATTGTTACAGATCTGACCAGTCAAATGGTACAAATGGATGTCTAGTCAGATGATTCAAGTGAGAAGTTATGTGCGGACCAAGTAGAATGAATGGACACTAAGCCGGACAAGTTGTATGGTATGTTTCACACTTGGCAAGTAGTATAGAAGAACGTATGTCCAGAGAAGTAGTATGAATGGATAATAATTTTAGTTTTCTATCGATCGTATTTATTGTGAATAAAATTGTTAATGCTTTCTGCGCAAGGGCTCGATCATTTGTTACCAATTTACAAAGCCATTTTGCAAATTACTAAAGTAATCCCGACAATATAATAATGTTCGACGTAAAATAATATTAAGAAAAAGAAATTGCTTTCACGAAATAATACACGAGAACCAAGTACCAAAACGAACGTTCCAGTGCATTATGGGGTTGTTAAAAATTATGAGCCCCTATCAGATGAATATTTCCAGACCTGATTTCAGCATTGAACAGCGGGAAAGTTTCTGCGTATTGCACGCGTTGATCGAGCTCGGTCTACCGGGAAATCGGGCAAATTTTGTGAGTACGTTCAACTTCCATTCGACATCTAGGTCTCGAAATCTCAACAGCGGTGCTAAACCGGAACAGCGTGACATCAGTTCCGGGGAAGTCGTGAAATCGACGACGAAACCGCGTTACAACGGCGGGAGATACCGAGTGATTACGTTAAACACGGTGATTCGGCGTTAAGGGACGCGTCACAAAGCGTGGGACGCGACTGGAATCCGGATTAAAGGAGCAACCGAACCCGATTAATTATAAGGACACGGCGTGCCCGATGCTTTTGGGATAGTTGTATTAGCATACATTAGCCCCTTGCTTTTAACCTGATTCCCAAACACACGGGTTCTGATTAAATAACATGTTTTGTTTCCTTTCCGGCACGGAGTTTCTAACTCGCGAAATTAAAGCTGAGGTCGGACATTGTGGAAGTTAGGGGAACGATGCCAAACGCGCACTGGTCACCTAAATTGTGCCCGTAAATGAATTCGTTACCATTTATTATACGCAACATTGTACAATCCTGCTCCGACGGTGGCTGGTTGTTTTGTGCTTAGCAAATTGAATTAAAAATGTTCGGGCATGATTGACGTGACTCTTATCAATTTTATAGTAAGCAATGTTATTTAGTTATTTTCAGAAATGTCTTTATCAAGTATTTTTAAATAATTTTTCTGAGTTGTCTTATATTTATTCCGATGTTGAATTGAAACATTTATTAGACTTCGAAATGGTACTATTATGCTTTATAAATTCTCCTAGTGCAATTTAAAAGTCTGAACAAAGTTTCAGGAATTAAGTGAAAATTGTACATTCAACAAAATGACTAAAATATGTAAAAAAACTGTTGTAGCCTATTCCGGACCTATACAGGGTGAGTCGGGAGCAACGGAACAAACTCCAGGAGTGGATTGAACACAGGAAAATAATGTAAAAAAACTCATATGTTCTTATCCGATTTTCATTTGTTTTCATTTTATAGCGCGATTACAATTAAACAAAATTTCATACATTAACATTTCGGTTATCATAGTCTTATTTTAATAAATGTTCGAAAATGCCGCCATTGACCTCTAAACATTTTCGGCTTCGTCTACGAGTAGCGGCTGTTGATCTCCTGATTGATAAAATAAAAATTAAAAAAAAAATTAAAATAAAAATCCGATAAGAACATATGAGTTTTTTTACATTATTTTCCTGTGTACAATCCAATCCTGGAGTTTGATCCGTTCCTCCCGACTCAACCTGTGTATTACATATTTTTGTACCATCCTACGGAATTTTCTCAAGCTGCACAGTATCTGCAATTCTCTTTTATGTGTTTCCATCCGGCCACATTTCGTTCTACTCGTACATTCAGTGTTTATTACCCGACTTTCGGGAGCTAACTACTTTAGTTTGGGGACATTTGTTATTTTACGCGACCCATTTAAAGTCTCCCGATTATTTTATTAACTCGAGGGGTGGGAGGGGAAGCTGGGTTGAAGATACGACGTTCCGCAGGATTCCATTTCCCGGCGAAACAGAAGTTCCACGGTATCGAAATTCCCGCAAAGAATATCTCAAGAAACGAACCCGCGAAGCCGTCGTAAATACGTCGAACAAAGTTCCAGGGGAAATTCGATTTCTACGTTCTCCCGTATCATCCTGGCCGCGAAGCCACGTCCCGGACGCGGGACGTGTATCGAATGCAAAACGAAAAACCGCACGTGTAACCGGGAACGAGAATTTCGCCATTCGTCGACGGAGAAAGACGGGTAGGGAAAGTATTTAGCCGTGCGGAGCGAACTCGATAATGGAAGTTACTTCAATTGCAGATTTCTGCATAAAAGTGCTACGAACCATTGGGAATTCCGAGAATCCTGCGACGCCATTAGCAACTGTGAGTAAAAGGGAAATTCTCCACAAACAAGAGTTTTAATCCGAGAAAGAAACATTATTCAGTTTGATTTATTTTATTCGATTCATTTATTCCAGTGTATAATATTGCGACGAGTTAAAGAAAAAACAAAGAAATTTAATTGTCTGGGCAATCTGTGTCAGTATTTGCTCAGTCAAGTAGCAGAGATCAGTTATTGGTCAGGCAAGTGGGACAAAATATTATCTCGTGAGAGAAAAACCAAGAGCTGAAAAATCCACAGTCTCTTGATTAAACTTCATTCTTGTACAGAAACACTTTCGCAAACCTCTTATTTGCCTGTTTTTATTCAGTCTAGTAGTATAGACCAGTTCCTGGCCAGACACTCAGTCCAAGAGGCTATCTAACAATTCACAAGTGGAGGAAAATTCGTAGTCTCTTTATTAAACTTCATTTTTGCATAAAAACACTTTCGCGAACCTCTAATTTGCCTGTTCTTATTCAATCATGTAGTATAGACCAGTTTCTGGTCAGACACTCAGTCCAAGAGGCTATCTGACAATTCACAAGTGGAGAAAAATTCGTAGTCTCTTTATTCAACTTCATTCTTGCATAAAAAGACTTTCGCGAACCTCTAATTTGCCTGTTCTTATTCAGTCGAGTAGTATAGACCAGTTTCTGGTCAGACACTCAGTCCAAGAGGCAATCTGACAATTCAGAAATGGAGAAAAATTCGTAGTCTCTTGATAAAACTACATTCTTGTATAGAAACACTTTCGCGAACCTCTAATTTGCCTGTTCTTATTCAGTCAAGTAGTATAGACCAGTTTCTGGTCAGACACTCAGTCCAAGAGGCAATCTGACAATTCAGAAATGGAGAAAAATTCGTAGTCTATTGATTAAACTTCATTCTCGTAGAGAAATACTTTTACGAGCCTCTCATTTGCCTGTCCTTGCTCAGCCAAGTAGTATAGACCAGTCTATGGCCAGACAGAAAGTCCAAGACAGTATCTGACAATTCACAAGTGGAGAAAAATTCGTAGTCTCTTGATAAAACTACATTCTTCTATAGAAACACTTTCGCGAACCTCTAATTTGCCTGTTCTTATTCAGTCAAGTAGTATAGACCAGTTTCTGGTCAGACACTCAGTCCAAGAGGCAATCTGACAATTCAGAAATGGAGAAAAATTCGTAGTCTATTGATTAAACTTCATCCACGTATAGAAATACTTTTACGAGCTTCTCATTTGCCTGTCCTTGCTCAGCCAAGTAGTATAAACCAATCTATGGTCAGACAGAAAGTCCAAGACAGTATCTGGCGACTCAAGAAGCACATTGTCGCTATCGTCCCGATTGTTACGCCTCGTTTCGTGTCTAAAACAAGGCTCGGTCGTGCATCGGCTGGAAACTGGAAGCCGCACGTGTAACCGGCAGCGAGGAGGAGGATTTGATAGAGTCGGTGCCCATTCATCGACCGAGCAGATCGTTCCGGGTAGCTGGATCGTCGGAGCTCGTTAATTCAATTTGAGCGGCGGGCTCTTCAGCTGCTGGCACAACGTATGAAAATCGAGGCAGCTTGTTCGCCTCGCCTCGGCGGTGGATATTCAGCCCGAGGAACAATCACATCTTCCCCGGCGATTGTTGACGCCGTTACACCAGTCCAGGCGGGCATACATTCGACCGAATAAAAGGAACACAACGAGCGAAGACGCCTCGGACTGAATGCTTTGCCTAGGGAACTGCGAAGCTAGAGATACCCCGAACACACTCTCCGCGAAAAACTGTTAGTTTCACAACGGACGCAATTTTCGAACGAATTGACACTCGATCAATTGTTGCTAGCGATGCTCCAAGAAAACAGAAATTTTTGCGACTTCGGAAGCGATTCTGTAGCTTTGGATATGTAAAAGTCTGTTAAAAGAAGTGGACCACAAAATTGACCTTGACCTATTTTTCAAGGTCAAACATTCTTTTTATTGCAATATACAGGGTGTGGCACCTAAAACAGGTCACCCGAATAAATCGCTTGCTTTTGAAGATAGAAAAAAAAGGATCAGACCAAACTTACTCGATATCGAGCTGCTCGTAATCTGATGTCATTAATTTTTTTATAGGTGGAGACGTCAAGGAGATACGAAGGTCAACTCTGTTTTTTTAAATGAAACGGTACGGTTTTTTATTTACATTCTGATAGTGTATTTCAAGACGAATACAATGACCTATTATGAAGGTCATTCGAGGTCACGCAAGGTCAACTGCAATAGAAAATAAAATGTCTCAAAGCACTCTTCGAACGCTACGACGATTTACATGTAACATGTTATGTACGTATTCGCTGCCACTTCAAGTGTTCAAAATGTCGACCTTGAACACCGAGACATAATCTAAAACGTTGCAATACCGATGATACTGCCTGACAAATTTCAGTTGTATCTATTACAGAGCAAGCTCTTTTTATACGTTCTTGCATATCAACTGTGGTTGTTGGTTTTTCGCGGTACACTTGTTCCTTCAATTTTCCCCACAAATAAAAATCTAGGGGTGTCAGGTCTGGGGAACGTGCTGGCCATTTATTACTTCCCGATCGACCAATCCAACGACCTTCAAATGTCCTGTTCAGTAATTCTGTAACATTTCGAGCTGATTGAACCACATGGACTGTCGCATGTCCAGTGAAATGTCCTCTAACAATTCTGGCAAAACGTCTTTTAAGATTCTCTCGTATTTATGACTATTTAGCCTGCCATCGATGAAATGTGGACTAATTATTTTATTACGAAGAAGGCCGCACCAGACGTTGACAGACCAAGGTCTCTGCTTGTCCACTTCTTGTAGCCATTGTGGATTATCTACCGACCAGTAATGCATGTTGCGACAGTTAACTTGTTCGTGGTTTGTAAATGTGGCCTCATCCGTAAACAAAATTTTATTCAAGATCATTTGATCGTCTTGCAGTTTCCGTAGGCCCCGTTCGCAAAACTGTAAACGTTTTTGAAAATCATTTTCATTTAATTGCTGATGCAGTAAAATGTGGAATGGGTGAAATTTGTTAACTTTAAGTATTCGCAAAATACTTCGTTGACCGATGTCACTCTCGCGTTCAAGTTGCCTCGTATCAACATGTGGATTTTGTATTACACTTGCTACAATGTTTATCGTGTTTTCATCATCGGTTGCTTTTTTGGCTCGAATGCGTTTTTTCTTATCCACATTTCCAGTTTCTCGAAACTTTTTTATAATGTTTGCAAAGACAGAAATTGAAGGACTATTACGATCGGTAAATCTTTCACCATACACGCGTACCGCTTTCCTCATAATTCTATGACATTCACCATGAATGATAACCATTTCCACTTTTTCTAGTATTGTGTAACGCATTCTTGAAAATTGAACACTCGGATTGAATATTTCGAAGCCGTACTCTAGTCGGTAGTCAAACTACTAGTAACATTTCTGGATACAGGTAAGCATACAATGCGATGGTATGTTTATTTATGTTCTGCGACCCTTACCAATACTTGGAAGAGCAGTATGCCAACAACCAGAGAAGACACAAAAGTATTTGAAGAGTGCTTTGAGACATTTTATTTTCTATTGCAGTTGACATGGCGTGACCTTGAATGACCTTCATAATAGGTCATTGTATTCCTTTTGAAATACACTATCAGAATGTAAATAAAAAACCATACCGTTCCATTTAAAAAAACAGAGTTGACCTTCGTATCTCCTTGACGTCTCCACCTATAAAAAAATTAATGACATCAGATTACGAGCCCCTCGATATCAAGTAAGTTTCGTCTGATCCTTTTTGTTCTATCTTCAAAAGCAAGCGATTTATTCAGGTGACCTGTTTTAGGTGCCGTACCCTGTATAGTACTCATCGCGAAAAACAAAAGTCCGAATGGAATTGTAGGTCTCAGATCAACCGTTCTCTTGCAAGAATTAAATTTCTACCTACAGTACTTCATTGTACTCTAAATTAAATAAATAAATTGTCAAATACTCTCAGATTCGACTTTCCTGGTATTCTACCCGCGCAAGTCGAACCAGGTAGAACGTAAAGGATCAAAATAGAGAAACGAGAGTAACTCACGACTGTCTTCAAAGTAGAAGTACAAAGTACAGGGTCGAAGTGAAACGACTGACTGTTGCGAGTCAAAGTGAAGAACGTTACTTCGGGACACTGTTCCCAACGAGAGGGCGTGTCGTAGAACCTTCGGGCCAGGTGCTTCGAATGCCGGCTGCGATCCACACCGACAAGGATCTCAGGAATTTCGGTCACGGTGCCATTCCACTCGAATCTAATTCCGTCGGAGCGCGTTCGGAGGAAGTATACTTAATTCCGGCCCCGCCGGTGAAGTCTGCCTAATGCCCGCCAACTGTGATCTCCATATTCAAGTGTTCGCGAGGATGTAGCCGGGAATTAAGGGTTATTCTAGTGTAACAGGTCTGAAAAATTATCAATCTTTCACGCATCAAAAGTATGACATTTCAAACGTACGCTCACAAGACATCGTCGTCGTGTGTCAGGAAATAACGAAACTACAGCTCGTTTAGTATGACACACTATAGTAAACGAACTCAAATTTTGCATACGTCTTCAGTGTATTAAATTTCAGTGTATTGCAATTTTTACAACCTCTTAAAGACAATGATGAATCGAAGAAAAATTGAAATTCATATTCAAAATGCCATCACTTTTTTTAAATTTTCACGATCTTTAAATGCTTGTAGCTCATTGTAACTTTGACGGATTTTGACGAAATTGTCAGAATGTATATAATCGGCACAGATCTACAAAACGGATTTTTTAAATTTTCAATGTAGGTTTATACATAAAAAAGTTTCATATAGACAACGTTCAGTATTTTCTCTGGAATTCCAACCGGTTTCAATGTTTTCAAAATTTCATTTTCGCGTCATGTAGCGAACTAACTGTTCTAACTTCTAACAAAACTTCTGTCGTATGAAAATGTACCCTAAATCGAGGATAACAACCGGAGGTGCGAAAAATGGGGAAAGTCGCCGGAAAAATCGCGTCGCGTCCGACTCTAACGAGCAGCTTCTCTCCCGAGTTTCAAATTCTCCATTCCCAGCTCGATTAGCCCGATCCCGGAGGAGTTGGTGACAAATCCCCGTCCGGAGGTTAGGTTTATTTTGGCGAGGGGATCGCGGAATTTCGACCACGGCGTACTCGGTGTCGCCTGATCAAATAAACGTGCAGAACTTGGCCAATTCTCGGCCGACATCGACTTCCGTTGTCTCCGACCGCGGCCGGGAACGATATCCGCGTGCTGATGAAAACTTTCGCCGCGTGAGACGACTCTGAATTTTTTAATTAGGTTAAAGGAGCGCGAGAGGTGCTAACGGTGGCTGTAAACGCTATTATTTGGAGACGTGACGCGGATGGTTCCGTATCTCCTGCTTTATTTCTTGAATTTTTCAGTATGTTCGCGCTGTTACTATTCATGAAATTTTTCCTGCTCTCTTTGGTCCCCTTTTCTCTACTCGTAAACTGTTGCCGCTCTATATTGCCAGTTAGTTTGCTCTCTCTATTTTGCTACCAGTCTCTAGGTAGACTAGGTATGACATCTATTTGTTATGCACAATTTTTGGACGTCAACATTTCATTGTTTATTTTCTCTCACTCTCTGTTTATGATTACTTTCAATTCTATATATACGCTTTCTATCTATTTGTGTATACTCTTAAACTTTATTTGTTTGTTTTTTTCTGCTAATAAGTATTTAAGATTACTTTTTCTATTAATTTTAATATTTTTCGGTGTCCCCTTTCTCTATCCACCTATAAACACTTATTTCTTACTTATTCTCTTTATGCGTGTCTCTATCTACCGACACGAATTTCTTTTTTACTCTATACCCATTTTGAAGATTGTCTTTCCCCCATCTTTATATCTGCCTATAAACGCTTCTGCATTATTTCACCTGCTTCTATATCGTTCCTCCTCTAGTCATACACATTTCTGCAACAGTGTCTGTTTTCGACAGTCTCACTCCACTTAATAACCCTTCTGCCCAACTCTATTCTCTTCTACCTGCCTCTCTCTACTCGTAAACATTTCTCCCGCATTCTATCCCTTTCAGATTGTCTCTCCCCAGTCATAAACACTTGTCTCTAACTGTCTCTGACTGTCTCCTCCTAGTCATAAACACTTGCCCCTTCCGCTACCTCTTTCTGTTTGTCTCTCCCTATTCATAAATATGTATATCACATAGCTGGCATTACACAATACGTATACATCGTATTTATGGAACAGACATTCATTTTCTTCAACGGTCCTTTATTCAAATTTAATTGTTCGATTCTAGATAATCCAAGAAACTGATTTAATTTCGTAGTCGTTGTTCTTCACACTATTCATCTTTCTTTGTTTTCGAAAGACATTTCGCCGTACAGCAGTGCATTATCAAGTTCCTGTAACTACATTACGCAACCCGTTTCCCCAGGCAGTTCCTGCGAACACAGAGAACCATAAATCTCAAAATAAAACTCGTTCCGTCTACTTTGTGTGACAACTCTCCACGCTTCGTTCACACGTTAATATAATCTGTGACAGCAAAGCTCATCTAAATACATTGGGCGAGATTAAAACGAAAGTTGAGATGGAGTTTATTTCAAGTTACGTTAAAAGTTGAGAAAATTACTGTTGGTCCATTGTAGATCAGTGAGCTTTTGTTACAAAACGTACATTTTCGGAACACCATTCTTTTTTTATTTCGCAAACGATGTGAATAAACATCTCAATCATTAGGACTGCAGATTTTTTGTCGACTGTACATGTTGTAGCAATGTAGAAACGATCAACAATAAAATCGAACTCCAGATCAATATTTGTAATTAAATTAGCACACGAATATTCAGTTCGTTTATGTTTATTCGATTTCAAAGACGATAAAATTTTATCCAATGAATCATTTTTTAAATTCATTCTCCTCGGTTTGATTATCTTTCGTAGAACACGCGAATGTTCTACAACAAGTATCAACAGGAAGAACCACCGGAAACCATCAGAGTCCAGTAACGATCCACAATCAAATCAAGCAGCAGATCGCATTCGCGGATCAGCGGTTAAGCAGCGAAGACCCTAAAGAAACCAACAAACCGGAAACACTCCCGACGACGTAATTTCGGAGCAAGAGGAGATATCGAGTGAGAGGAAGCTTCTCGAGCATCAAGCTACCGATACAAAAGAGATCGCGTGGGCGATGAAAAAAACTTCCCTCGGTTTTCCCTGCTCTCGAATCTAATTACAAGTGCACTCCGCCGGAGTATCGGCTTGTTCGACTTTCCTATTTTGTTCCGCGTCAATGGACGATACGATTTAACAGGTACAACGCTCTACCTTCACGAAACAACAACAACACCTATGAGCGAGTCCCTCATAGTCCAACAATTATTACTAGACTGCGGATGTTTATGCAATTTTCTATTTTTGTAGGCGAATTTTAAGAAAGTCGAATGAAATAGAATTTTATTTTCCGTGGTTGTAGCCCTTTTAAATCTGAAATAGATTAAAATCGTACTAAATTCTGTTATATTTGATATCCTAGCATTTTTTGAAAATATTCAAACGCCATAATCGCATGAAGATCCGCAGTCTAATTATTACTATTATAAGGAAAAGCCGTAACGAAAAAGCGGGTTTATTAACGTATTTGAGCACACGGATATCCAAATGTTCTGATCTTCTGATCTTCTTTTTTGTGATTCGTTTGCGATCGTAATTTTACAAATTCTTCTGATATTTATGATTCTCTGTTTTTATGAATTTAGTTACATATACGGTCGTCCGTTAACGCACGCACACACACACATACATCACACCCGCACTTCAACCCTATACCATTGAGTTAGAAAGAGAATTCCTAGCATTTTTAAATTAAAATTCAAAGTTAAAACTACGATTCATAGGTTTATTTAATAACATGATCATTGTGGGACATCCTGTAGACATGTGGAATAGTTCATGAAACTTTAAAGTTGTTGTTTAAGAGAATGGTTGACCCGAGATCTATAGTTTCTTTGATACTTTTGTTCTTCGAGATGAGTACTACAAGATGCAATGAAAAAAATGTTTGATCTTGAGAAAAGGGTGAAGTTCAAGCTATCCAAAGGTGCACAATCGCGCCACAGTGGTCGAGACATATAATTTTGAAACACATTGTACATTAATCATTTTACTTACTCTATAATAATTTGTCTGACTTGGCCAAGTGTTCGACTACTTACGGAAACGAATTTGATTCAGTTTCCAGTTTGTCAGTGTTCCTGGCTTTCTCTCTTCGTGTTCTCTTTTCATATTTTTTCCTCCACTTTGAAGCTCGCCGGAGACGCTTTGAGTCGCGATATTTTTCCGCTCGCAGCGAGAAAAAGTAAAAGAGAGCACGATGAAAATTCTCGTGTCTGTGCGGTTCGGTCGGCTCGCGGAAAATCGAGTGTCCGATTGAACCGCCCAGGTGGATCGGAATTGGTCCAAGATCCTTTTTTTCTAGCCCGTCGCTTTCAACGATCCTTTCAACGTGCTTCGGCTCAGGATGCGGTAAATATTGGAACGTAGTTCAGAATCTCTGCCCCCCGTTTCTTGCGCGATTAAACGGACAAATATTCCGTGCGACGACTGCTGCAAAAATTTCATGATCGATAGTCTTACCCCCGTTGCAATTTCGCCCTTTTGTTTAATCCTGATTGCTGTGTTTAAAGGGCTGCTGCAAATATTTTGTTCGATTTTAGAGGGACACCATTTCTGTTCCGATTTCACGAGGTTTATGATTTAGTCGTGGAAGAAAAATTTTAACGTTCCTTTTCGTTGTTTATAAAGGGACAATCAAGTAAGAGAATGACTGAAATCGAATTAATTTATTGTTCATTCTGTCTATCAATAATTAAAAAACAATAAATTTATTCGTTTTTATTTTTAGAATGTACTTCTTGATACATATTGTAGTTTTTAATCGGTGGACAAGAAGAGCAATTATATTAACGTTGATTAGTTTCATGAAAGCTTGTCAAGATAAATATTCAATTGTCCTACAAGCTTGTTAAAATGTTTTTCAAAATCAAGTAAAAAAATGACTAAAATCGAATGAATTTATTGTTCATTCTGTCTATCAATAATTAAAAACAATAAATTTATTCGTCTTTATTTTTAGAATGTACTTCTTGATACATATTGAAGTTTTGAATTGGTGGACAAGAAGAACAATTATATTAACGTTGATTAGTTTCATGAAAGCTTGTCAAGATAAATATGCAATTGTCCTACCAGCTTGATAAAATGTTTTTCAAAATCAAATAAGAGAATGACTGAAATCGAATGAAGTTATTGTTCATTGTGTCTATCAATAATTAAAAACAATAAATTTATTCGTTTTTATTTTTAGAATGTACTTCTTGATACATATTGAAGTTTTTAATAGGTGAACAAGGAGAACAATTATATTAACGTTGATTAGTTTCATGAAAGCTTGTGAAGATAAATATTTAATTGTCCTACAAGCTTGATAAAATGTTTTTCAAAATCAAGTTAAAAAATGACTAAAATCGAATGAATTTATTGTTCATTCTGTCTATCAATAATTAAAAACAATAAATTTATTCGTTTTTATTTTTAGAATGTACTTCTTGATACATATTGAAGTTTTTAATAGGTGAACAAGGAGCACAATTATATTAACGTTGATTAGTTTCATGAAAGCTTGTGAAGATAAATATTCAATTGTCCTAGAAGCTTGTTATAATGTTTTTCAAATCGTGATAAAAAACTATATACCTCATGTAATTTTTATTATTTTTGTTTGAAAAAAATCACACACTCGCTTGAAATGCCTATAAATATGTGTGGATTATTCCCGAGACAAAAGGTTCAATAGTTGTGCAAAAAATTTGTGCAGAGATGGCCTCGAAAATCAGAATGTCCCCATAAGCACTCGTCGATTGTATGAAGCAGCCAGTGAAGTGGCAGAGCAGAATCGCGAGGATCAGCAATGTTTCTTTCGTGCCAATCTCGTTCGCGTAGTCAGGAGTGAAATTATATCTCGTAAATCGCTTTCGTGTTTGCCACGTTTTTCCTTGTTTTCGTTGTATCTCCTCGCTCTCGACGCACTAGTTAAGTTAATAGTCGCGCCGGAGGCTCGTCGTGTATACGAGATATAATGGGGCAACGTCAGCCACCGGTGAGATATTAAGATTTATGGTAATTTATTCTGTAATCACGAACAAGAGCAAGGAGGCGCGCTCACGTTTCTGTATTTGTTATCACGAGTTCGAGCCCGCCATTACCGAGCTGTACTTTGGCTAATCTGATGCTTTTCAATCGTTATGAGGGACCGGCGACGAACTGTGTTAGTCCTCGAGTTTCGTATCCAACGTTCATATCTGATTGCCAGTCGAAGATTTGCTGTGTTAACACTTCATCTCTTTGGCAAAGTTCGGGAAAATTGTTTCTTTAATTGTTCACTAAGAAACATGAATCAAATTTGACATTAATGAAAGGGAAAAAGTTATTTATAGCCTGAAGTGATGTTCTATAACGTTTCGTAATGTCTGTAGATTTTTAAAGCTTGTATCAACAAAAGCTATTTTTCGTTTCATTATTATTATTAATTGTTTCTTTAATTGTTGTCCAAGAAAAATGAATCAAATTTGACATTAATGAAAGGGAAAAAGTTATTTATAGCCTAAAGTGATGTTCTGTAACGTTTCGTAATGTCTGTAGATTTTTAAAGCTTGTATCAACAAAAGCTATTTTTCGTTTGATTATTATTATTCATTGTTTCTTTAATTGTTGTCCAAGAAAAATGAATCAAATTTGACATTAATGAAAGGGGAAAAGTTATTTATAGCATGAAGTGATGTTCTGTAACGTTTTGTAATGTCTGTAGATTTTTAAAGATTCTATTAACAAAAGCTATTTTTCGTTTGATTATTATTATTCATTGTTTCTTTAATTGTTGTCCAAGAAAAATGAATCAAATTTGACATTAATGAAAGGGAAAAAGTTATTTATAGCCTGAAGTGATGTTCTGTAACGTTTCGTAATGTCTGTAGATTTTTAAAGCTTGTATCAACAAAAGCTATTTTTCGTTTCATTATTATTATTAATTGTTTCTTTAATTGTTGTCCAAGAAAAATGAATCAAATTTGACATTAATGAAAGGGAAAAAGTTATTTATAGCCTAAAGTGATGTTCTGTAACGTTTTGTAATGTCTATAGATTTTTAAAGCTTCTATTAACAAAAGCTATTTTTCGTTTCATTATTATTATTCATTGTTTCTTTAATTCTTGTCCAAGAAAAATGAATCAAATTTGACATTAATGAAAGGGAAAAAGTTATTTATAGCCTGAAGTGATGTTCTGTAACGTTTCGTAATGTCTGTAGATTTTTAAAGCTTGTATCAACAAAAGCTATTTTTCGTTTCATTATTATTATTAATTGTTTCTTTAATTGTTGTCCAAGAAAAATGAATCAAATTTGACATTAATGAAAGGGAAAAAGTTATTTATAGCCTGAAGTGATGTTCTGTAACGTTTCGTAATGTCTGTAGATTTTTAAAGCTTGTATCAACAAAAGCTATTTTTCGTTTCATTATTATTATTAATTGTTTCTTTAATTGTTGTCCAAGAAAAATGAATCAAATTTGACATTAATGAAAGGGAAAAAGTTATTTATAGCCTAAAGTGATGTTCTGTAACGTTTTGTAATGTCTGTAGATTTTTAAAGCTTGTATCAACAAAAGCTATTTTTCGTTTCATTATTATTATTAATTGTTTCTTTAATTGTTGTCCAAGAAAAATGAATCAAATTTGACATTAATGAAAGGGTAAAAGTTATTTATAGCATGAAGTGATGTTCTGTAACGTTTTGTAATGTCTATAAAGTTTTAAAGCTTGTATCAACAAATGCTCCTTTCGTATCATTATTAATGTAAAGAACTTTTTAATCAAGGAAACTTTCCTTTCCTCAGAACTTATATAACAATGTCTGAAAATGAATGTTTGATGTCGAGCTTTACAATCTAAGTAATAACATTGAAGACAGAAAATTGTTAATCAAATTGGCCTAAATTAGAAGATATAGGCAATGAGGGAATTATAAAGTGATTATTTTTTATGAAATTATTTTGTGAAACACACGACGCTTCCAGAATGTTTTATATTTTCTAATCAGAGTGCTTCTTGTCAGCGTTAATTGAAATAAGACAGTGTAATTTAAAAGAAAATGCAAAGTAGAGGCAAGTTTAATAAAGGCGGATTTGTGTCAAAGGATTAAGAGTTCTTGTCTTTTTAAGCCATACTCTTTAAGGATTTGCGTTCTCTATTCCGTCAGTCTGAATAATCAGTAGCAATTCTGCTTGGAAGTGAATATTAATAGGAAAGAAGAATTGTATATTAGAGAAAGCATTGAAGCGAAGCGATAAAGTGTATGAACATCGTCGTGAAGAATTTATTACACAGTAATATTGTTGAAAAATTAAAGTTCAACGAATTTTATTGCAGAACTAATATATTTTTACACGACTGTCTAAGAATAACATTGTTCCGATTCGATGCACTTTTTGCTACAAAATAATAACATAAATATTAATAATTCCTGATAACGTATATAAAAGTTCACGATGGTCCTTCATAACCAATGCTACAAGACAAATATAAAAATTATTCATAATTCTGCGGCACCTAATAAAAATATTAAACTCTCGTACTCTCTTTAGAAATAGTTACGCAAATGACAATGATGCATCTATTTTTGTTTGACACTTGAAAGCAATAAATTGTGGTCATAATTTAACAATTTCCGGAGATCCATTTTACAAACGGAAAGAAATCAAATATTTCACTGTACCTGGAAACAGTAAATTCTCAATTTGTGGAACGCGCGAGAGTTGAAAACGAATAAAAATTTGTTCCTAACGCGATTAATTTATCAAGATAAACAAAATGAAGCCAGTAACCATCCACCGAAACAAACATCACTCGGATCTCAAAAATTCCCAAATTTCCGGCTTCGAAGATGAACAATAAAATATAGAAAATTCGAGCAATTTAGAATAAAAAGAAAAAATATCTCGATTCGATCTTCTCTGCGAGACTGGACAATTTCATATGCCCCAATCGAATATCCGCAACAAAAATAACACTAAAATACAAGAGCAGCGTTATTCGGGACAAGGGAGCTTAAACGACTGAATCTGCGTCCGGACGGGTCACAGATACCCGGCGCCGTGTACTCGATCGGGTCGCAAAAACGTAGAATTCATGTTCCCCCGCGATTCCCTCGAATCGGAATCGATAATCGGATGGACGGATAACATGATTCTGCGAATAGGGTAGACGGGTACAGAACGGGTCCATGACGGGTACGCATCTGCGGCATCGCTGGGTAAAATAAAATGTTCAAAGAAAAAGTAGAAATATTTGCAAAATAACTATTTACTTTCCCGTTTCTCGAAATACTATTTATATTTATATTTGTAATTTTTATGTAATCCTCTATTGCATTCCGTTCCCAATTGGAGACTTAAAATACAAACGTTCTATAGTAATAAATTAAAGTAGACGAAAGTAGTAAATAAAACCGCATATCTATAAAGTTCCCATACAGGAACAGTCATAAAATGCAATAAATAAAATTTTCTAATAAAATTTTATTATTTATTTCACGACCACACTCATTTTTAAGTAAACTGACAGCCATATATATTCGTTTCAACTCGTCATAAAAATTCATGCAATAGAGGGTTAATTTGACAGTACACAGAAAAATTTTATTTTGGAATGTTGACACATTAACCCTTAGTCGACGAATCTTTATTGCAATTATAAAATTGATGGCGGCGAGGACTGTAACTTCAGAATCTGTTTGAACAAAAAATTGTGATGCATAAGAATAACAAGAATTTACTTATCCAGATTTCGATAATAAATCAAATCCGCATGAACACGTCATTACAATTTCAATAATCAAAAAATGTGGAACCTATCATTTGAATAGTACTTCCGTGGCTCTGATATTAAAAATAAATTATTTTACCATGAAATTGTGGTCCATAAAAATAAAAGCAGATTTATCCAGATTCTTAGTGCCTCTTGCTACAGTAGACAAAAAAAATGTTGCATCTGTCATTTTAATGGTGTAATCCCACAATATTTTAACATTCGAAATACATTAATCATGTTGGATCCAATAATTCCATCTTAAAACCACCCAGTTGCGTTGAAAGGGTTAAATTAGAGTAACCCAATGACTATCTTCAATACATCTTACTCGAAATGCAGCAAGTTCTGATTTGCGGGCCGGTGAATTTGCAGCTTCGCATCCGGACCCGGCGAATTGGTATTCATGGACGTTCTGCACTCGCAAAAATGTTCGATAATAAAACGAACGGTCTCTCCGTTCGTGCTACGCATGCGTCCCCCATCGGCTGCCGTTTTTTTCGGCAACAATGTTGCCGGAGGGCTTGGAATTGTTGCGGTATCAAGCACGTTGGTTAATATCGCGGCGATATTTCACGGCAACAGTTTGCTCGGATGCGAGTTTCGCTTACCTACTGGGCCTGGATGGACTGCGAAACGCGATCTGCAATCATAGGAGAGATTTATTAGTCCCCAGGATCTGTCCTCCTCGTTAATTATTTGCTTTTGTTCGCGGAGCGCTAGGGTTTCGATGAAGTGCGCAGTCCGCTGAGCTTAATGGGCTTCTTGATTAAAAGTTAGTCGCATTGACGGGCTCGATCAAAGAATAAGAGGATTTAGTGTTTCATTGGATAATCCGTTCTTTAATTAGTGGCACCCCTGTCGGCGAAGTCTGGTTTTTGAATTGGAGGTTCAGGAAGGAACCTGTTCAATTATTTTAGTATTTCTACTGTCGTGCATTTGATTCGATCATTCTCGTCATAAATGCATAAAACATGCAGTCTCGTACAGTGATTGTTATATTTGCCTATATACTGTCCAAACAAAAATTTACTGAATGAAAATAAAAGATATCAGTACCCCATAAAACTGTTGTTCTGCACAAGAATGAAGTTTCGTCAATACACTAGACTTTTCTACATTCGTGACCAGAGATTGAACTATACCACTGAAAGAGCAAATATTGGCAAACAAGTGGTCCAGAAAATTGTTCGTATACAAGAATAAGGTTTAAACAATAGATTGTGAATTTCTCTGTGTTCGTCAATCACCAGATACTGTCTTGCTTCACTCGTCCGACGAGCGACCGACCTATACTACTTGTCCGTGTAAAGGCTGACGAATAGAAATAATTTCATAAAAATCCCAAAATAATAAAATCAACAATTATAAAATAAGAAATTTGAAACCATTAATTTCACCAACTACCACCAATATCAACAACCTCGCTTTGACGACCATAAAATCTCATCCAGCTCTCTCGAAGCGACTATACTCAGCAGCGCCATTATCTGTCCTCCATTCTGAGCATTCAGCAGGGTCGTGCACTCAATTTCAATACGGAGTACGAGCGAACGAGTCGAGAAAGCGCAACGAGTCTCGCCTTTATTCGCGAAAGGCAACGGAAGCCCTTTTGCCCTGGGAAATTCGATTCGATGTTCCGCGAGGCGTCAAGACGCGGGTTCCACTCGCGGCTAGTCGGGTCGCGACCCGTTCTTCCCGCCGAAGCGAAAACCGTTGTACCTTGACTCGGCATTCGAGGCCGATGGATCGAAATGGATGCTCGCGCCGATACACGCAGCGCTTGATCCCCGGCGACGACGACGACGCGACGTCGCGTCCAAATGGATCCGCGTTGAACGTCAGCCCCGTTGCCCACTCGAATTGATCCCCGACACCGTAAACGTCCTATCTGGGTCGCAGTTCGAAAAAAAATCCCTTTTTCTGCAGCTCTCATCGGCGAACGGCGCGCGTAAAAGTTTAAGGACTGCCGCGTGAGAACGACGCTCGTCTACCGGCCGAGCTGAATTTTCTGGATTTACTCTAACGTTCAGCTGATTGATTAGTGTCCATGATTGAAGCTTATGTATTCGCAATTTTAATCTAATTAATGAATGAATTTTAGAATCTAATTAATGAAAATTTCCCGCGATTAGTAGTAAATTTTGGTGTAGGAAAAGAATATAGCCTGATTCCACACCTCTGGATAGATCGAGAACTGTGAAAAACTGGACCAAAAACTTGATCTTGATCCTTTTCTCAAGGTCAAACATTTTTTCGTTGCAACCTGTAGTTCTCATCGCGTTGAACAAAGGCCTCGACGGAACTGTGGGTCTCAAGTCAACCGTTCTCTTAAAATACAACTTATTGCAAATATCTACAGGGTGTCCAGAAATGGTAGAAACGTGGAGGGGACCGAACACCGTCAATTCCAGTACAAATAAAAATTTCCTTTATACGAATAAAACCTCCTGATCGCATTCGAAAAAAATTCTCATCTTCGCAACGTCTAGTTCTCCCGAAATAAATTCCCAAAGGGGGGGCTCTCCATCCATTATACAATTCCGCAGAAAACCGCCTTTAATAAAAGATCCATTGCTTCCGTATCGAGCGAAGTTCCATCACGATTCTCGTGCGGCGGCCTTTTAAAAAAACTGCCGTCCATCACGGGGCGCACATGAAGTTCCGGGCGACACTCCATTACCATCGAGGACAGACAGGAGAGCAACGAGAAAGAGAGAGTGGCCATCCACCGTCCAACGATCTCTTGGTCTCTCGGTTACGTGAAATTTGCTCGAGCGGGTCGGCAGCCGACGACGCAGAAACCCGGCCGTTGTTCGCGTTAATAATTATCGATCGTGGGTGTCAGAAGTTAAACGAGTAGCCAGAGCGACGTCCCTTTGTTGGGCTCCGGTGTGCTCGGCGAATCGGATCAGCCCGATTGCACACTCTCTCCTATGAACACAATAGTGCTTGCTTAAATTTGCTCCATCAATTACAGTTTTTTCACCACCCCACTCTTCCCCCATCAGTGTCTCAATCTCAGCTGAGTCAAACGACTACAGGAATGGAGACATACTTCAAAAACGGTGCCACGAGCGTAAAAAATAGTTATTAATCAATTTAAAAATCAGTGTTCATTGTTCTACCTACTCAAAAGTAGTAGAAGTGAGTTGCTCAGATTTTTATGATTAAAACGAGCCCGAACACGACCCAAATCGGACCACTTTTATAGACTCGATGAAATAACATAATTAAAAACATACGTGTATTTATATGTACATGAATCTATAAAATTATCACATATATGTCGTGTTCGGGCTCGTTTTACTTGGAAGAATCTCAGCAACCCGTTGGTACCACTTTTGAGACGGTAATACAATAATTAGTGAATTAGAATTGTTTTAGTTTTGATGTGTCTCTTACTTTGTCTAGCTCGAGTCGATTCGGAACGCTGCAGCGCGCTGTTGCGTTTACTTGGCGAGCAACGTACGCGAACGGATACTCGTTCCGCCCAGATTTTATCGGGCCGAGCTCGATTCCGGACGATTAATCACACAACGACGACCCGAATCGGCGGGTACATTCGTCCCAGCGATGTTTTTATCTACGCGACGTGATCCTCTCTAACGAGTCAGCCCGGTATTAATTCTTCCCGCGGATGAAAGGTGTGCTTTATGAACATCGAAACACCGTGCTCTCTCAGGATCCCCTCAGCCTTCGCGGAAAACGGATTATAAATCACCGCAACCAGAGCTAACCCGGTTAGTGTACTCGTTGGAGAACTATTTTTTGTTGGGACGATGCTTACAAACTCGATTGTGCCAGCTTGAGTGAAAAAGTAGCTGAATAGCAAATTTTTTCATTTTAAGATCCTGTCTGTGTTCAAATTGTTATTATTTCATAAAAGAGCCTTGGTTGGAAGTTCGATCATGCGATAGCCTCATTGTGCATTTTATACTGCTGCAGAGTTGGAGGTACACCCCTTTCATATTCAACGTTTAATAAAACGACTAAAATAAACCGCACAGCAACTTTTAAAGTGACGTTGTAGAGGGGAAGTTTCGATCTCCAATTTTGTGTTAGTCTCAATCCTGAAAAAAATTTTCCAATAATTTTACAGACCTTTTAATTTACAAACAATATGACTTTTTGTTGCTAATTGCCATTTTTGCCTCCAAGTTTTGTCTCGTCTACGATTTTCGTGTAATCGAGCGATAGTTTCAATACTACAGTAAAGTCGCGTTATTTCTCAGTGACCGCCTGCCCAGAATTTGTCAAGTGCCTACCCCCTCCGCTGAGGGGCAACGCCGGAGGAGCCACGAAGCTCGGCTACCTTGGTCTCCGAGCAGTGTAAACATGCCGCGTAATCTGATCTCGGCTCCGACATATAAGTGTGAACCACTACTAATCCAATTACAAAACTTCTTTACTTTTCATTATTTTGTTATGGGACTTTCGCCAACTTATCTGTGACATTTTTCTGATTAAAATGACACTAAACACGATATAATTTCAACTGTATTTACTGGTTTAATTGACGATTAAAGTTTCGGGCGCTAGGAAGGACAGCGCGATCCGTGTTTACATGCTGTCCTTTTCTACGTTCGGCTTCCTTCTCTTCCTTCGACTCAGTCGTAAAAAAAATAGTGTACCTACACAATATTTTTTCGTGCAGAACACAGCCGTTTGCAAAATAACGCGACTTTACTGTATAATTCTGAACCTAAACTCGCGAGTTAAACATTCGACCCGAAGTATCTCCGGGAACAAAAATCCGTGTGCTCATCTCAAATATTGACGTCGGCTAAAATCATAGAGAGAGAGGGTGAGACAGAAGAGAAGTGAGTTCCCAAAGGACCTCGGTTGACAGCGAATTCATTTCGAAAATAGCTGGCAGCGGCAAGTGTTTCGTGGCGGACTCGGTCTCCGACTTTACCGAGGGGATATTCCGCGGACTAATATCGCAGGACGCGCGGAATATTTCAGGTTAACGAGGTAGGAGGGATCGGGATCCATTTTGCCGACCACAAAGCCCGCATATACGACCGGCAGAAACTTGCCCGGAGTTTACCTTCCCTTCTGCCCGGTGCTTCTTGATCGTAATAGACTTGCAAACCATCAAAGCGTCGAGTATCGTTCGCGAGGAAGAATCATCTCTCTCTCCGACTGAGACGCCTGGCTACAAGATAGAGGCGATTCGTGAAGATATTACGTCTCTGCGACCGCTTTTGCCGGCCTGACCTCTGGCGACTATTAACAACCTCTTCCTACAGGAACGGGTCCTTTTTATTCTTGTTAATTCTATGGTCGAGGGAATCCCCGCGTCCTTTGAACGATTGAGGTTGCCCGCGATTTCCTAATTGCACTGGCCAACACATCTTTACCCTTTTTAATTAGCGATTCCCGTTGCAGGTACTCGTATTTTAATATGACGTCCTTCAGTTTTAATTGAGGTTTTCAATGTTTGAAAATTTGTATGGGAATGCGTACTGAGATTAACTGGACGATGCTTATTAAACTTGACTCTATTTTGTCTGAACTGATGGTCAGGTTGTATAGATTTTTCAAAACAATTTTGAGCCTTTAACCCCTGCCGTACTTTGACGAGCCAGACTCGTGACTAAGGTT
The DNA here is from genome assembly GCA_028455805.1 of Lasioglossum figueresi. NCBI lineage: Eukaryota > Metazoa > Arthropoda > Insecta > Hymenoptera > Halictidae > Lasioglossum > Lasioglossum figueresi. The sequence goes on along the minus strand of CM052189.1, from coordinate 8,250,650 downwards.
TTTAACAAAGTTTAACATATACGAATGTTACGCGTTACGTTTTAGATGAAATAAAACTTGATTCGTGTGTAATCAATAATTAAGCATTAAAATAAATGTAGCCATACAAAAAATGTACATATTCTTTTCCCTTTTAATTAATATTTAAGCATTAAAATAAATGTAGCCATACAAAAAATATACATTTTCTTTTCCCTTTTACGACATTTTTGTGCATTAAGAAGTTCTGATCACTGTAACTCTAAAAGAAAAGGTACGGCAAAGGGGTTAAACTCTTAGGTATTCATTAGGACACTCACGGGTGATGCGCGGATGTATTCCACTCAAGTTTGTAAGGCTTGAGCCCGGTTTGATCGCGGACGCGTCGACCCGCGAATGTTCTCGCACGGGTGTTACTACTCGCCAAATTAATATTGGGTAGCCGGTTCAATGGTTTAAGCGATTACACAAGACAAAATCGGTTCGAATATAATGGAAGACGTTAAAGAAGCGTTTCGTCCCGGACCTGCTAGTGGACTCGTCGGTAAGGCTGATCTAGCAGGTCCTGCCTTATACGCTAGCGCACGCGAGGGTTTGTCGATCGTTTATGACGCGGAATTTTCAAACAATGAATTACCGCAATGTAACGTCTCGAAAACTTGTCCGGTATGAATGACAAGACAACGGCCGGTGCGTTGTACTTGTCTAACCGAGGATTAAAAGATGTTGCTTGTCCGAAAGCCAAAATGTAACTGTCGGAACTAGATTTCCTATTCGAACGCGACGAGGAAAAGGATATACCGATTGGTTCCTGCTGAACGTTGCATTTACCAATCAGCATGCTTCAACTGTTTATCCTTCTCGCTGTTCTGAAGGAGCGTTGGGAAGGAGGCGCGACGGTTCCCGGTAATTCGACTCCGTACTTATCGGTCGCGGTGGTCCCTCGGACGGACTAAATTTATGACACCTTGTATTTTCAAGGGTGTAGAAAACTAAACATTAGGCCAGATGCTTGGTCGTCGAATGACTCCAGTTTGTTTAATCCTCTATGACGGTCTTTAGGCACGAGCGGACCATATATATTAACCGAAAGAAATCCAAGTGTATGGTTCCTACGCGACGGAACAAACATCATAATTTTTATACATCCTGCACATAAATTTTTTGTAAGGAAGTTTTTCAATGGAAAAATGCCGGTCCGCCTGAAGTTAGAAATACCGTCGGTCACTGTCACAGAAGTGCATACACGCAGTCCCGGTAAATAATTTTTCGCGTTGCAAGGGAGTCTACCGTCTCATCATCGTAACAGCCTATTTACGATCAAATTTACGGCCGTCTACGAAACGAAACTCCGAGGCCACGGCGACGTCAGCAAAAGCACAGCCCCGCCAGTTTCGTATATTTCGAGATAAGTTCGTTAGCGACAACGTTAGCGTGGCGACGGTTATCGATGCCGCGGTATCGTCGACGTCGCTGTCATTTTTCCCCGTCGTTCGTCGATATTCCGACGAGCGTTTCCAGGGACGAACTGCAATCTCTCGTTGTTATCGAACGCGATGCGAAACGATGCAGCCCCGAAACGGGCCGTCGTCTTTTCCGAGGGAAATCAATTCATCGAGAGGAGCACGGTCCCGAGATAGCATCCCTTCGAACTTCGAACAAGGAGCTGTTCAGAGACGATGGGAACGCGTGATGGTGCGTTCAGAAAGTTTAAGGGTGTCCCCTTAATTTCACAATCTTCAACATTAACCCCTTGCCCTGCGATTTATTTCACGGTTTCAGTGATTACAACTTTTTTGTAGATCGTAATTTCCTAAAAAATTATAATCTCTAATAGCTGTATATTAACATAAACAAAAATATAATTTTATTTCGGTTTAAATGAAATTATTAACATACGTATATGAGACAATTATTATTCCAGACGGTAAAGTAAACGAAAATATGTTTCTCTGTAAACAAAGTAAATTTTGTCTTTATTCATTATTTAACAACAATTATTTACACTATTTACAACCTTACCTGTAAACAAAGAAACGACAATTAATGTTTACTATTATCCCTTCTCTGCCTATTCTACTAATCTTGTTTATAACTTTTTATCCTTGTACTTTTGCACTCTCTTCAATTCTTCTCCTAATCGTCGCGAGCATGAGAAGCGCGGCAAATTCAGAACTAAAGAAGGTATACTTTCTTTACACATATTTATTAGAATCTGTTCAGAATCTTCATCGCGAGACAGACACGATATTGTAAGGGAAGAGGTTAAACCCCAAAACGGAAGAAGTTTACACAAAACCGCACAGGAAAAAATTAAATTGATAGTTATAAACTATAGATAGAATTTTAAAAAATTTTCTAGACCACAGAACATCTTTCCATGATACTCGACGTAAACAACAAACGGGTTAAACATTCGCTCACGCTCGTTAGTTTGGTCTAAACGCACCATGAGATGGTTAATAAAATAACGGAAAACAGAGTCGGAGGGAGGAAAGGGATGAATAAGTGATCGTACAAATGGTCGAAAAAGATCTATGAGGGTGGTGAACACCTGGGTACTGTTAAAAAGGTTGGACTGTTAAAAAGGTGTATTACTAGTTGTATATGTATCTTCTGATATTTTGTTTTCAAGTATAATAATCGTCTGAGTTCCTTGAAACGATTTTTGGGGTCCCTAGTAATTAATAAATTGTAGATCTCGCAAAATAAACATTTTCTGAATGATTGTGGAAAACAATTGGCAAAAGTGCTTCTTTTTATTAAGAATTTTAAACAATTGAAAATAATGCACCATCCATATTGTTCCTCTTTTAAATTTCACCTGGTCTATTAATTTGTCGTGAAGTGACATTAGCTTTAATAATACTTTAGTAATTTATTGTGTAGATTGAATCCTTCAGTAATTTACTGTGTAATATTAGCTTTGAAATAATAATATGAATCCTTTAATAATTGATCGTGTAATGTTATGTAGCTCCGAACTAATTATTTTAATACTTCAGCAACTTTATTCTGCAATATTAATATGGAAGTAATTATTGGTACCCTTTAATTTGTTTCGTAGTGTTGATCCTCGACATAATTATCTGAATACCTCAATAATTTATGATACAATATTAATATTCTCTAAAAGCGACGATATGCATTCAGTTATATTTTGAAAAGCCTGGAACAATATTAACTGTGAAAAATATTCATGTATTAATATTAAATGAATTGCAGAAAATTCTCTGGATAAATGAACGTCGTATCATGCAAAATTGCGTTGCATTTTCTGCATTTAGATACTGTTTGTTAATAAAGATGCCAAATAAAATGATGGATTCTCTTGAATTTCGGGGCAACATTACCGGGAAAATTCGAATGAATATGTATATTAATTAATATGGAAATTTGTATTCCTCGTGAACAATGGAATAATTAATCACTTTTGTTATTTGTAGCACCCATATTTTATGATCCTGAATATTACTAAACGCTGATAACGTCCTACTAAAAAAAAATTTCACCGCTAATGTTCATCCCTAGTTTTTAGAGTAAAGAGGGATAAAATAACATGCGAATTAACAAAGACAAAAATATTGTACACGTCTCAAAAAAATTAATATGCTCCCCAAATCTAAAATTTATTAAAAATCGCCATCCGTCAATAAAATATTTAATATTAATGTTCGCTTCCAAATTAGTCTACCGACGAACGAAGTAACTTTCAAATTTCAAAATTGAAATATAGTACATCTGAATAAAGCTTTCTAAAATAAAATTGTTACATCTAGCACTAGTGCCCATCATAAAATTGCTGCAATAAAAATAGAGAAATAAACCTGCAAATTTAAAATGAACAGTACATCCCCCAGAAAAATCAGTATATTCTCCAGAATGAGAAATCATCAAAGACATCGCCCTCTCTAAAATCTCCAATACTGACATTCACTCGCAAATTGCAGCAAAAAATATGAGGAAACTGAATTTGGAATTTAAAAGGCCAGAGATACGGCGCTTCTCGAGTGGCAATAGGTTCTTCAAAGCCAAGAATCATTGAAATCAGCGTGCATATTAATTTTTCCGCCACCGGCAGCGACAGCAGAGGGAAAAACAGTGGCTCCCGAGGCAACTGCACTCGAATTGGAAATTAAATCGTGTATGCGAACAGCGAGCGTACTGCACGTGCCCCGTGGATGGAAAGTGGAGGCGAAAAGAGGAGTAGTTGCGTTTCCACGGTTTCTAGGTGGACTGGCAGAGTAACCGGAGGAAAGCCCATTACCATACGTTATTCTCTTCGTCGCTTCCCTTGTTTTCATTGCGTCCTTCTCTTTCTCTACGCTTACACCATTGTCCGAAAGTACTCGGACACTTGCAACCTAATCAGGCGCTCTTTATTATTATTCCCATTACCCACTCTTATTTCAATGAAGAGTAAGTGGAATGCAATAAAACTATATTTCATAGACACGGCAGAGATGCGCGATATGTTAAATAATGATAAAAGAAGTGAAAAACGAGGCCTCTTTAACCTTCAATTATTCAGTATACAAAAACATTCAACAAAAATGAGTGAAATCTCGGAATTTTTTATGCAACCATGTCACATTTTATCTTAAAATATGTTTATGGTAAAATGGAAGGATTTGTTGCAATTAGAAAATCAGTTTCGAAAACATTTCCACGTGACCTCTGTAATAAATTGACGTTACAATTGCGATAGAGTAAATCGTGGCGCGCAGTGAATCTGGCAAACAGGAAAATCTGTATCGTCGACGTTGTTCAAATATTCGCTGGAATTTATGTCTTTTATCCACCTAACTCTGTCCATCCATCTGCCTGTTTATCCGCGTACTTGTGCTCGCGCGTGTTTTGCGTAGATCGATAAGCGGATTTCGTCGGAACTTGACGCATCGTATTACATTTTCGAGCGTGTGGCCTCGATTGTACGTTTTCGCATAGTTTCTGTTCGAAATTCGCCGAAATCAATTTTGATGCTGGTGGGTTTTGCATGTTCGCTAAAATGTTGGGGGATGAAACTCGTAACGGAATATTTGTACTTTGAAAATTTATTAATTTGTTTCAACCGGCAGGAAATTAATAAATTTGCACATTTCACGCTACATTATTGGACATACGCAATGACAACTTTTTTCGTACATTTATCATATTTTTAATAGCAATTTTGACTACACCATGGCAGTTTAAGCTGGACCATGACAACGAAATTAGTTTAATATCAATTTCATCGGTTTTGATAATTTTAATTTTCATATAAATTGGTTTTAATTCGAATTTTGCAGAACGTATTTTAAAAATGTATCGAGGATAGTCCTCTGAAGCCCCGTCATCCAAAGTTTCACAAAGCACATAAGCAATACATTCGATTTTATTTGAACTCAGTTGACAAGTGAAATATAAATTGGTTAAATTGAAACTTCGTGGTACAAATAACGATAAATATTTATACAAAACCGCGTCATTTAATGGTTTATAAAGTTTACGATCGGTGCAGTTTGATTTTATTTTAAGTCGTTTGACGGCGAGTGAAACACAAATTGGGTAAATGCGAATATCGTGCTCTCGCATAAAAATGTAAATTCGCGTGAACTTTCTCTACTGGTATAATGATAACCGTTTCTAGGTGGGAGAAAAAAATCTCCATCACGCTGTCCGCGACGATTTGCACGGTCGATCGAATAATCGCAGCATCCCATCGAAGCTTCATTGGTTCCGTGATATATCGACTGCGCGATATCCATCGGGTTTTTCGCGTGGGAGCGCGAGCCACATTTTCTTCGTCCAAAAAATATTAAATATTTTCATTTACACCATGAATCGGCGTTTTGCTGAAATTTACCGGCACTCCCGGTAGGTTCACGCAAATATTTGCGATCGTCTCGACGGTTCGCGAGATAAAACGATTTTCCCTCGCGCCATTTCTCCGCGAGCCCCATTGTTTTCTGCTCGATGTGTATCGAATTAGGGAAGTTACGTTTACGAACATTTTTATGTGAGTTTTAGGGTGATGGAGTATCTTGAGAGACCTGTAGACGTTTTCTTTTCGAGGACTCTGAATGTTTCATCGCGTTCATTTATTATCCATGATCTTCGTGACTACGAGTCTCGGATGTACACGAAATTCGTGATGTTCGAGAGATGGTTTGCTAAATTCATTTTTTTTTTAGTATTTCCTCAAGTTGTTCCGTGATGAAAGTTGAGCGACAGGAAATTAATTAACTGGCGCCCAGAACAATTTTATAAATTAAACTGTGGATTTTGGTTGAGAATTAAATATTTTCGACGTCAATTCCTTCTTTAACAATTTTAAATATTTGATAATAACTAAGTGGATTTGAAAAATATTTTCTCAAAGCTGAAATAAATTGTCGATTAATTGAATACGATAAAACAAAAAAATGGAACTCAATTTTAAAAATTCCGGAAATAGTATGTCCATCCAAAAAATATTTTCTCGAAGCTGAAATGAATTGTCAATTATTTAAATACGATAAAAAATCGATGAGACTCTATTTTAAAATGCCGAAAATATCCACAATTCACCTTTGAACTGGCTTTTAATTAAATCCTTTCAATGTAAATATAAAAAATTTCTTTTGTCGAACTAAAACGTCATGTAAAACATTTTCCAGTTGACGCTAATGGCATTATCCTCAGGATGCTATACAAGGAACAACGTCTTGACAATTTTTTGAGGGATATTTAAAGAAGAATCGGCTGAGATTCGTCGGCGCGAGGAAATCCTTTTTGTTCGCCGTGAAGATCTGCGGGAGTATCTCCTCGGTTCTCGAAGATCGGGCTTGTGTAAAGGGTCGACGGTCCACAAACACGAGCCCCGATAGAATCGGGTGCTCTCGGTCCCGAAAGACTCATGATTCATGTTCAAGGAGGCGAGCACAGCCGCGAGAGACGAAGAAAGATCGCCCGGCCGTATCTTTCACGCTTTCCCGGCGCGAGAACGCCGACCTACTTTACCTGGAGACTGGAAGGATCCATTTCTCGCGAACCCAGAGGAAGCGAGAGATCACGGGACCGTGGATCGTTTCGCTAATAACGCTTTTGTGGCTCTCCCACGGTGCTTAGAACAGGCCACGATCGCTACGTGCACGACAAACCGACCCCGGAAAATGTTCAGAACAAAACGCACTGTGTAATCGCTGGAAAATGGCGCCCCGTTCTTCTACGATCATGGAATGTATCGAACACTGTGAGAGCAATTGAAATCATTGATTGGTCATAGAATCGCCTGAGATGTAAACAATGATTTTTTAAAGGGAGGAATTTCTTTCTCTTTGTAATAAAATTTCGACCTTCAGCTATTTTTATAAACAGACTGGCGGAAGGAATTAATTTGAAATTTTGTATATCTTTGTAGGATATCTTTGGATTGCTACTTGAATTTTTTCAGCCCTATTTACTTAAAAATACAGTTTTTATAGTCCGTTGAAACGCTGTCCAACATCGCAGCAGTGTTAATTTTTACTTGAAAATGATTGGGCTTTTTAGGAATTAAACAAACAATACGCAACCTATCGTCTTGCTTGTATGTCCAACGATAAATGGACCGTTTCTTAATATACAGTTAAAATTTCAAGTTTTTCCGAGAGTTTCGTGTAATTCTCGAAAATGATCGACATTTAAATTGTGATAATGTTTATTTATTCTGTCCATATTTGAGATTGAACAGTACATTAAATTAAACATGATAGAGAATCCTATCAACTATTTTATTATTGTCTTCTACTAATTTGTATTTTTGAGAAAAATGTCTCTTCGTTTCTTCTCTGAACATATTTGTAATATTTCGTTCTTTTCAGGTAACGAAACGTATTTGAAATACCTTTCCCATGGCATGCCATGTCTGAATCTATTGATACCCCTCGAAACACATTTCATCCGACCCGTAATATATTTTTTTACGATTATGCCGCGTCAGAGTGACACTGTCAGATATGGAAAAAATGTCGTCGCCGTCACAAAATTTTTCATACATTCACCTTTTCCACGTAAATTCCTCGCACGGAAAAATTCCGTTCCTCGCGGCCAGTAATTTAACACTTTGCCTGTCGGCTTGTTCACGAATGAATGACGTCTTTGCGCCCGATATTGAATATTAAATACCTATATAACGAAACACATTCGACGGAATCCGATTTAATAAAATTTTTCATATATTCTCAAATTCCTCGCGACAGGTCAAACGCGCGGTCCGTGATAAAATATCGCTGATGTATAATTATTAAATTCACGGTGTTACGCTCAGCGTAGTGAAATCTCTACAATTTTTTATAGATATCATGAACCGAATTATTGATGCGAGAAATCGCTGCTGCTAACTTTGCATGACGGCTTTGTAGAGATAAAAATGAGAAGCCCATCCATTTCATTGTACAGTGTTACTTTTCCCGACAACTGAAGATTAGAGTGTGAACTTTGCACAATTTATGGCACTTGCTGTCACGCGGAACACAGTAAAATGGACAGTTTTATTAAAATTTTATCGTATCTCCACTCTCAGTACAGAATAAAAATCATACCTCTGTTGAACCTTAAATTTAAAAATTATTTGGAAAAAGTTATAAAAATCCGGATTGGCAGAAACAGTCCAGTTCTATCAAGGCCTGACTATAACCAAAATTTTTCTTACATTTTCTTAAATATCTTTATTATAAAATAAATTCCATTTAAGTACACTAATAAAATTGTTATTGCTTTCGGCGCAGGGGTTCGATCATTTGTTACTTAATTTACAAAGCAATTTTGCAAATTACTTGCAAATCTTCGAGGGAATTAATTTAGTAATTTGCAAAATTGCTTTGTAAAAGTAACAAATGATTGAAAGCATTAACAGTTTTATTAACAACAAATACGATCGATAGAAAGCTATAATCGAGTACACTAATTTAAAAAATTTTTAAACCTGGATGGGCACACAAATTTCCACTCTATCAAATCCTAGCTACAACCAAAATTTAGCTTATACACCTACTTCATACAAAATTGTGTGCTCAGAATTTTTCAGACTCCATTTTATGGATTGTCTCACCCCCTATGGATATTTTATGAGGTTGCTGAATGAATCAGTGTCGATTAACACATTCCCGACCATGATTATTGCATAATTTTGACAAATCTATGGTACATGGCTAAACACTTTTTAATGAAACCCTCAATAGCAACTGCAATTTTCCTTGTGAACTGTCAAGTCACCCTCAATAACGTCATCTAATAGTTTCAGTTAAGATTGCAATTTAAAAGAAAATTTCTATGCTCTCTTTTGATACAGCACAATTATTGAAAATCCTATTAATAGGCTTCCGGTAGGTAAAGTGTTAATATTGATCTGAATGTGGAGTTCACAATAACAAGCAAAAATCGAGCAACAAATGAAAATTGTTGAATACGTGGAGACTCACGATTCACAGCGGCTCACGTATGGGATCGAGTGGATTCGTAAAACGCTGATCGAAATAATTGCACCTATTTAAGATTAATTCGAGTCGGATCGAGGGTCTGATCCGGATTTGAAGCCGAAACCAGAACAAGGATTCGATCGATGGCTCTAGAAGCGATATGTGTACACGTGTCTCTCGTTCGAGCACGCCGAAATGCGCCAGGGGAATGCGAGCCAGACCTTCCAGTTCACAAATATCTTCGTTACTGGAGTTACTGGCCACCAGTTTCGCCGCAATACCGAACATAACTGATCCCCGCCGATCCTCGCGTTCCCAGCGAAGCCGAAATGTTTCTGGAGTCCTCCGAATACATATCGTTCATTGAGCTTTCTCGGCTCCACGCATCACATTATTATCCTCCTCATCGCACAACTAAGCACTGGTTCGAATGCTAGTTTCCAAAGAAAATAGACAAATATTTTCCACTTAGGAAGCAAAAATTATGTACGTAAAAATCCTTCACGAATTAATTCTCAATTTATTGCTAACCCGCACATTCTTTTTTATCCAACTCCACTTATTTCACTCTAATAAATAAATAAAACGATGCACCCTAGATCTAGTTCATTAAATAAGCCGACGGGTATTCAAACTCAATTTTCTAGCAAACGAATCCGTTCACAGAAAAATTACGGGTCCCATGGAAATCAATGACACAGTTTCCACCGACAACATTTCACCGACGATAATTTTCACCGACAACGACTTCAGTCCACGACTGTATTATTCGATATTAACATCGTTTGACAACAACGTTAGCCGACTACATCTAATTCTTCTTATAGCGTAATAATTATATTTTTATACAAAAGTAAAAGCGTCAGTGTAGAATAGTTAAAGGAAAAAAATGTCAGCATCGTCTTTAGAAACGATGTTACTATCGGATAATACTGTCGTCAACTAAAATTGTTGTCGGTTAAATTCGTCGACGGTCAAAGTCGTTGTCGGTCAAATCTGGAGTCGGTGAAAACTTTGTCGATGAAACCTGTGTCGGTGATTTCCATGGGACCCAAAAATTACACCCTACATGTTCTGCTCCCCAAATCCTAAGGAACCACTTTCTTCGGCTACTTTATAGAACACAGGCTTCCCCACATAATTTTCGCGGTCCCGAAAGCTAATTTCCAGCCTATGGAGGAAAGAAGCCACAGGATCGGGGTTTCATGTAATTCATTTATCGCCGCAATCCCCTTTCCGAGGATCATGGTCCTAGATCGACACAATCCCGATGGAACAAGCCGGGATTTCAAATGAGACCGCAGGCCGAGGTTTGCTAGCGCAAGCTGTCAGAATATTGACGTACAGCCGGTGGCGCAGGAAGCACGCTGGATATGCAAACTGGATCAGGACACTTCGGATTGGACAACCCGACCCTGTCGGACAACCCGGAATACCAGCAAGGATTTTCCCTCCGGCATGATCTCCTCTCCTTAGACCCACCCACAAACCCTCTTCTCGACCTCCATCTCTGTTTGCCTTTCCCTAACCGTATGGTCCTTTTGTCTCTTCGACCGTGTGTTATCGTTATGAGTCCATCCCTTACGGTTCCCTTCATATTACAGCTGCTCTTCTTCCAGGTTCTGAACCCTTTTTGTTTCGGAGCTGCATGTTGATTTTCCTAACCGAAAAACCCTTTCATTGTTTCAGCCTTTAACGGGGTCAAGAGATCGCTCGAGAAGAAATCGAGTGGACTGTGTGTTTGGTTATTTGATTTTTAGGCTAATCCTTTTTCAATATGGCTACGAGAAGAATTTTATATTTCTTCTTTTGGATTTTGGAAATTCTCTGGATGTGTCCCCTTTTTCGACATGAGGCGGCTAGGAATTATTCCGATCCTCAGAATCACCGGAATTATTATGGTTTAGATTAAATTTTGGAAAATTTGGAAACTTTGAACATTTGGGAAGGTCGTCAGGCGGCCTCCGGATGGTAGACGAACACTTGATCGTCGTATAAATTTAAAAAAAATATGGCAGATTGTCGGAAACAGATGTCCGAGTCAGACTAAACAATTTCAAAGCGGTAAATTCAAAATCGCTTTGACGCGATCGTCGAGCCAACGGCCTGGTAACAAGATTTGAAGCTTCCTGTTCCAGGTGAAGACCCTCGGGTTCCACATATGCGTTTCCCGTGGCAAAGACGATTTCTAAAACAATGTTTGCGCGTGCAGTCCTTTCCCCCGTGGCGAATTCCCTTCGGAAATCTGCGAATATTCGGTATTCACGACGCGATCTAGAAAAACCGAGCGGTCAACGTGTCATCAGCGATTTTCCTCTCAATTATTCGCGCGGCTTGTGGCGAACACGAAATTACTTTACCAACGATGTGCGTTTCCCTCTTGAAAACGTAATTCGCAGAGAACTCTCCTCGGAAATGCGCGGAACGAGTCTCCTTTGACTGCGAAACGCAAACGGTTCTCGTGTTTTCGGAACGCTTCCTATTCTGTCAGTCTACGGACAGTGGATTAAACAATTCAGCAGCCATTCTTTAGCGGAAGTTTGAATCGCAAAATTCACGAGAAGATTCGCGGAACTTCCGAACCGCGGAAATTCGGGCGTTTCGAAAAAACTGAAAGCAATTAGAAAACGCGGGAAACTTAAATTGAGCCCGGCGCAGCGGTGCTCGGAATCAACTCGCGAAAGGGAATTAAATGTTATTCGAGTTTGAAATTCGAAGCTACCAGAGACTGTGGTGTAAGCTTTGACTGAAAAATCACTCCAAGAGCAATTTATTTTTTAGACGTCTTCATTGCAGTATTTCAGAGTCCTAACAAAGTTGGAGGGTCTATGAAAAAATTTGAAAGTCTTACGAAAGATTATAGAGCTCATGAAAAAAACTGCATAGCCTATATAATATTGCATAACCTAAAAAAACCTCAAAGTAATTAGGGGAAACGCGAGAAACTTAAATTAAGCCCGGTAGTGATCGGAGTCAACCGGCGCGGCTCGCGAAAGGGAATTAAATGTTATTCGAGTTTGGAATTTCGTTGGAAGGGGGTCTATGAAAATGTCAATTAGCATAATCTGGCCCGTGTTAGTGCGAATAAATCTCTGCTCGTTGGATTCGAGGCGAGCGAGATTTTTCTTCGGTTCGTCCTTCGAGGGGATTAAGCTGCACTTTCTCGGCTAATAACGCCGGATTATATTTTTCTGCGTGCGTCGGGAAGGTGAAGGTCGGATGTAAATGCAATGCAAATAGCGTAGGAAACAGCTGCGTCGTCTTCCTTCTACTTTCTGAAGCACGGCGGCCATCACTCGAGGCCTTTATCTTCGCCGAAGAGTCGAGAGAATAATTCTTTGCTCGCGTTCTCTTGTTTGCAGACTTCCCAGCCCCCTCCTCTCTCTCTCTCTCTTTTCGTCCGTTTCCACCATCTCGCAGGAAAGCACGGGTACACTTTCTCGGTTTTTACGTTCTCCGACTACTTACTTCGTGGTTGCGTGCTTCAACGAACGACTGCAGAGCCTCCATTTTATTTTTTAATCTTCCAAATGTTTCGTCCTTGACGTGGGTAGCCGAGTGCGGGAAAAGCCGAGGTAATGCATCTTTAATGCCATGAAACGCGATGTGGGAGAACCGCGCGACGACCATGATATTTTTATAAGCCACCGGTCGAAACTATCCGGTTAAACTTCCCGGAGTAGCTGATTTGGACCCCTCTTCAAACCTAATTCTTGGACCGTGGTTGGGAAATTGATTGCCTACCTTGTGAAAGGTAGATTTCATGGAGGACATTCATTTTTTAGAGTCCTTCGTTTGTCGGAAAAACGTTTGAGAGAAGGTTCTTCTGGATATTTTTATAGCACATCATTTCTGAGACGATTCCTCTCGAATCTTTTGTTTTACGGGAGCACCTGGAAGCTTTTATTTCTAGGATTTTTATGTGCACACGGTTTTTTGATAATTCTGTGAGAGAATTCGTTTGTACACTTACTTCTTTGTTTTTAGGTGAAATTATATTTTCTTTCACAACCGAGGATTTTTCTTTTTCCTCGTTTATACCGCCTCGGCTTGCTTTTCTTTACTTACGGATAGATATTCCTGTTTTTTCCTTGACGCCTGACAAGCTTTCTCTTCTTGCCCCATTTTATATAATCCCATTTCGTTTTTATATTGCTTCAGGCGAGATCTGATCTATGCTTTGTTTTCCATTTTTACTTCTCGACATATTTTCATAAGTTTCTGACTGACTTCACAAGTATCATTGTTTTTATTTTCAAGTAGAGTCCATCAACTAATTTCTCAGACAGTGCTCGTACAATATTGCCTTGCAATTGTGTTTCGCGAGGTTCGACTCTGGAAGAGTATTCTCTACTCAATTAACAGATTGCATTTTACATTGTGACTTTTCTTTGACCATTGCCAAGCAGTCGACTAATTTCTCAGACAACACTCGTACAATTATTCTTCTTGCCTTATTTTACATAATCTGATTTCGATTTCATATTGTTTCAGGCGAGATCTGATCTATGCTTTGTTTTCCATTTTTACTTCTCGACATATTTTCATAAGTTTCTGACTGACTTCACAAGTATCATTGTTTTTATTTTCATGTAGAGTCCATCAACTAATTTCTCAGACAGTGCTCGTACAATATTGCCTTCCAATTGTGTTTCGCAAGGTTCGACTCTGGAAGAGTATTCTCCACTCAATTAACAGATTGCATTTTACATTGTGACTTTTCTTTGACCATTGTCAAGCAGTCGACTAATTTCTCAGACAACGCTCGTACAATTCCGCTTTCTGATCACGTTAGCGTCTCTTTCCCCGGATTCCTGTCGACGTCGGCGAACATTTCCCAACTTCTTGTCCCGTTAACACACTTGCCGTCCCCTTACCGTGTTTGCCGAGCGACTGACCCTTTTTAATAATGCACACTGGGACCTGTCCTCGTTCGCTCCTCCTCCACCGAGTTTAACAACTGTTTCATAGTAAAGGACACCATCTCCTCCGAACTACTTGAACCCATAGCAATATACCCCTAGCCCTCGTTCAAATAATTTACCCCTTGCATTACTTTATCGTGTCTGACACGCGATGAAGATTCTGAACGCATTCTGATAAAAATGTACGTTAATAATTTCCTTTAAACCAAAATAAAATTCTATTTTGTTTTTGTTAATATACAGCTATTTGAGAAACATATAGGAATACAATTGATTTATTCTCCTTTTTTATGAAATTACGATCTACAAAAAAAGTTCTAGTCACTAAAACTGTAAAATCAATCGTAAGGCAAGGGGTTAATCCCCTCTAAACTCACGAACTTCACTGATCGCCCACGATTTCTCGAAAAATATTTTCGACACAAAAAGCTACCTCGACAAATTTTACAGTATCCAATTCATCACGTTTATGACGTTCTATCAGTATACGCCATCTTCCGTCCTTTTCTCGCTCGAAATATATTAAAGCTTCTGGAAAACGGTCCCGTAAAAATAATCGGAAACCATGTCAGCCCTTTTTCATCGTTACCGAACCCTTTTGGCCCTCCTTCGATCTACTCCTGCAATTTTTGGGTCGAGCTCAAGAAAATCGCGTTTAATCGATCATTTTAGACGATATCGACAAGGATTTTGTTCAGGAGAAAATATTTTATAACTCTGGAGAGAGTTCGAGTCATCAATTTTGAAGGTTTAAAATTTATTTACAAAAAAAGTATTCAGCAAAAAGTATTCTCACGCCCTTTAAAATAGAATAACTTTTTTATAATTGTACCAAACGACCTGGTTTCTCATAATCAATTAGAAGCGTTGGTTTACGAAATGATATGCAAAAAAGATTGTCGAATAATTATAATTTACAAGGTTACATGCAAAAATGAAAAAGGCATTTTTTAAAACTTTTTTATTTGGGCCCCTAATGAAAATTTAAAATATATGTTTTGTAGATCTATGTTAGTTATACGTATACTGAAAATTTCATCGAAATCGGTTGACGCAGGAAAAAACGACACGCATCGAAAGATGAACGATTCTGTGGATTTTAAGCAGAAACTGATCAAAAATCGTGTGAAACTACGATTTCCACCATTTTTAACCGCTTGTAGCTCGTGTGTATGTTAATCGATTTCGATGAAATTTCCAGCATGTCTGTAACTGCTATAGATTTACAAAACACATATTTCAAATTTTCTTTAAGAGTCCAAATAAAAAATTTTAAAAAGTGCCTTTTTTATATATATATATTTGCATGTAACGTTGTAAATTTTAATTATTTGGAAAATGTTTTTCGCATATCATTTCGTAAACCAATGCTTCAAATTGATTATAACAAATCCTTTCTATATTAAATACTTTCGTGGTTCACTGTACCACTTGAATTATCTATCCACGATAATTTTAGTGTCGGGTTAGCTCTGATATCGTGTTGCTATCGGTCTCATATAAAGCAAACCTTCAAACGAATCGAATTTATGCGGCCACAGTTGTCGATCCGGCAACGCGTACGTCTCTATCTGTAAGTACAAGTGATTTTTTGTTTGAAAATGAAAAATACTTGATGAAAAGACTGACTATTTTCTAAATAGTTTTCTAAACCCTATGCTGTATATTTCTTTTCTCCGTTATAGTGGTTAGAACATTGCATGGAAGAAACAAGAGTTACATTTACTTCAATGCTTAAATATTTATAAAGAAACGGATAACATTCGTCGTTAGTATATTTATGTAGGACTTCCCTATTTTATTTTACATATTCATTTTTAGTAAACCAATGCTTCTAATTGCTTACAAAACGTCAGATCGTTTGGTACAATTATAAAAACGTTATTCTATTTTAAATGGCGTACGAATACTTTTTACACTCACTGTATATGTTATGAAGCGCCGATTTTTACGAGGTGAGTTCGAAGTGGGAAGATTTAACCGAGCATAACAATTCATTTTTGAATTGACAAACTAGCTTTGTGATTTCAGAGACGTTCAACAAACTTTTACAGTATGAAAGTTCATAGATGCAGGAAGGAAAGCTGTGGTCTTCCAGCATCCTAATCCCGCAGAGGGGACCACGGAGGGATCGATCGCATGCTAAATGCACCGGAAATCGAGACCGAGCGCTCATAACACGCTGGTCGCACTTCTCCGTACGACGTCTCCTCCAGTTCGATATTCTCTCGCCTTATCGGCGATATTTCGCGCCGAGTCAAGTCACATAAATGCGTGGCTTCGTTCAAGTGCGTTCGACTGTATCCAACGTCACGGAAAATACCCGAGTAATGCATGCGATCTCTATTTCAGATGCCTGCGATCGACGCTTTCACCATCTGAATGAACTCTTACGCTTTTTCTTTCGCTCGAATGAACTCCCGTTTTGATCTCGCAATTTTTAGCGTCGACCTTAGGATAGCTCGCGATTGATAAATAAATGTCACTTGTTGAATCGACCGTGTTTCGACGTCATACGAGGAGTTCGATGGATGCAACAAGTTACGATGTTGTTCGCGTGATGGGCATCGGTTCCCGAGATCTCTTCTTCTCTGATTCTTGCGTGTTCGGTTCGAAGTGGATTAAAAAAGAACGGTTGCAATTCGATTTTAAGAGGTTCGGGGCCGGTCGCAGTTAGTTGTAGAATTTTATGTTGCGGTGAAAAATGGAATCAATGCAATTTTTACATTTTGATATTGATTCTTCGTATAGAAGGTTAGATTAGCCAAAATTTAAATTAGATAAGAATTTCTATTTTAATTGAAAATTATTTCGGAACATTGAATTCTTTCATGAACAATCCAAAGTTTTGTGTATACCTTTAATTACATTCTGTGATTATTCATTTAAATTGATTCTGTTAAGAACAATTTATAGATTGAAGTGTCTAGAAGAAGTACCTTCAAAGAATACGTTTGAGAAACTTGATAAAACATTCGGTATCAAATTCAACGCTTAAACAATGTTTCGCGAACAGGTTACGGAGGACCTGGAAAATGTGAGGAAAATTGGGGTGCTTGGAAAATGTGTCCGGAAAAAGTCTCTAGAAGCTGTAGAATGTCGAGAGCTGGAAAATAAGGGAAACTTTACTAAAATTGTGTTCTTGAGTTGGAGAGAGAATCAGGGAATGCGGAGCATTCGAAGAACTTAGGAAATTGAGACCGTGGAAAACAGAAAAACTTCTCCAAAATAGATACTGGTCCAAAAAGTGAATAAATGTCGAAGCCTCGCAACACATCGTAGAGTCTACGAAAAAATGGTAGAGTTAAAAAAAAGACCATAGATCTCAATAAAAAATGGTGAGACTTAAGGGAAGATTGAAGTGCCTGTAAAAAAATTGTAAAGCGAACATATTATGAAGCCCGAGAAAAACTTGTACAATCCAGAAAAAAGATCATCTGTCCATTACTCCTGCAATGATAAAATTTCCTAGTCGACCAGACGTCATGTTATAATTTTTATGCATTCAGAACGCGTAAAAATCTGTGAAAAAATCGACTGGAACACTTTTAGGTGAGCAGTTTCCAGCCGTTGAAAATCGCGCATTTCCCGTGCAACAATCTAACAGAACGAAATAATAGAACTCATAGTTTCGTCCGCGTCAAGTTGGACCACGTTCTCCACGGTCCTCTGGCAGCGTGGCTCAGCCAGCTGTATTTGAAAAGGCCGGAAGTTTGTCCCCGGGGCCACGGAAAAGTTGCCCCGGGAAATGCTCTCGTCGGCCCGCTTTTCATTCGCATCTTCCGTTGAAACTTGCATCGCGCCGCATGGAAAATGTAAGCACGCGCCTCGCGCACTCGCTCGCGTCAACCGCAACATCCGGTCTCCATTTACGAAATGGCGGCGCTTCACAGTCCACGGAGAAACCGCGGTCGAGATCTAGGCCTGACCTAAGCTTATCTAAGCTTGATAAGCTGCGCGAACCTGACGAATTTTTTGCACGACGATTGGCTCACATGCTTATTAGCTTCCGTTTCTGGATTTTTAGAAACATTGTGGTGTATTGTCTGCTTGAATCCTGTACGACTTTTGTTACCATTGTACTTGAGTAAATACAGAGACTTATTATTTCATGTTTGTTCATTTCAGCACAAGTTTCATTGATTTAGTAAATGGAACAGTTGTGCTACGTTGTTACGCGGAATTATTTCGTTTTCCTTTCACGGCTCAGGATTTTCTTTTATATTTTTATTCCGTTGCTTGTTATTCTTTTATTTTCAAGTGAAATCCCCTGTTTTTTTCTCGACGCCTGATCTTTTTGCTTTCTTCTTTTCTTCCATCCAGCCTTGTTCTTTCGTTTCTACTTGGCAACTTAAGTTTTAAGTTTCCGGCTGTCCTTGTTCTATTTTCCCCGGTTATTTTTTAACTTGCCCCGTGTTTTAATGAACATTTTCCGTATTTACCTCGTTTTATGTTTTTTGGTTCTTCTTTGGTTCTTGGACGTTCCATTTTCTTGGCGGAGCCTTCTTAGCGACTGAGATTAAAATTGGTTTTAAGGATTCTCACAGCAAAGAAAAATTATAATTTGCTCTCTAAAATAAGCAAATCGTTGAAACTTCTACTTACAGTTTCTCAATAGTAAAATCATTAATAGAGTTCGGTTAGCATAATGATCCGAAACAAAGGCATCGAAAACAGCGCAAGAGGATAGCCAAATGAGAAAATACGATGAAACAGTATTTGTTTCCCGATGACAGGGCAAAATTCATTTACTTCCGCCATTACTCTTCGTCTAATGGTTTCTCACCCCGCCTCTAAAAATAGGTTTTCCGTTCGGGAATAAACGTAACAAGAATAAAAGACCGTAAACAAGTTTGCATAGGACGATGCACCATCGATCCGGCGGAATTACGATCGACGATCTGCTGTCCGCCCCCTTTTGATCTAGCTAAGGGGTTGTTTACGCAGTCGGACTTCGTCGACGGCGACGGCGGGGGGATGGATCGAGTCGACGATGAAAGAGACAGAGGAATGAACGGGATCGAGGAAAATTGTCGACGTCCACGGAAATTTCCCTTCGTCTAGTTTTCCACCGTCGACGCAGCCCCCCGTGCTCCAATTGAATTCGCCCGAACGAACTGGAATTTTCTATACGGCGGAACACTTAACGGGGATCGAATTCTGCATTTCCCACGCGTTCGTTTCGCCGACGTTACGTCGTCGTCGCTCGGTTACACGCCAGTCGATATCCGCGCCGCCTCGAATTACCCCGACGCCATTTCCTGGCCTAATTCGGTCCATTTCGACCATAGTCTGCCACCTGGACATTGACGCCCACCGTCAGACTACGGGGACAGCGAAATTTCAGTCGAAAGTACTAGAGTTTAAAACGTGGACACTTTTCTTTTAAAAAGAGTTTCACCCCAAAGGGTTGGTAAGTTAAAATAATTGTGAATTATTTTTATCTTTTTGTTCGACTTCTTCTTGGTTTTTATACCATTTATAAATGAGAGGAGAAAGGAGAAGGAGACAGTCGGAGCCTGATGCTAGAGTAAGATGTGGAAATAGGGAAGATGGAAATAAATATTGGAGAAAGGAGAAAGAGAGAGAATGTGCATGACACGCGAAAGACACCTCGGGAAGCTGAAGCATCTGGTAGAAGACTGCGAGGTGTAGAGAAAATAAATATAAGTATAGAAAAGATAGTGCAAGATAAAATAGTGGGAGAAATACTAGACTGGCACAGGAGTATCGAGAAAAAAAGGTAAGAAATAATCAAAAGGAGAGAGGAAGAAGCAATATTTGTTGTAAGACATTAGGATAGATTAACATTCATTATAGACAATGCGGCATAGAGTATGGCATCGGATATGGACGGATGAGTGAAAGAATGGATGGAGGGATCGGTGACATAGAGAAAAGAACTGTAAACCAAGTCCAATTTCTTGACCGCGAGGCCGAAATAGATAAATACTACTACAATTTATAAATGTGGGAATTTTTGTGAACGCAATTCCTGTGATAAAAGAAAGGAGAGCACCTTGGCTATTTTTAACGTTGTCCTTTCAAGAGTTACACGCGTTAGAGACGGGTCGAGGCTCTTCACATTTACAGCGGGTAAGACGAGTTAACCTCTTGATGGATAGCGGCACATGTCACACCCCAGCGAGAAAATAGAGACGCGTGAAGAATCTTCAATGTTCATTTTGTTGCTCGCTGCATCCTGGAGTACATGGTTTCGCCATCGGAAAAAATGTCAGAAGTTCAACTCTGATGCTCCAAGCAAGATCAATTAATTATCGTGAGACAGAAATGAATTTAATTCTCTCTCCTCGAGAATATCATTCTTCTGTTCTTCGTTGTCCAGTTTTCAGTTTGTAATTCGATGTTAAAACTCAATTCTTTCGTCCATGCGTAAAAACGAATTTATTTGATACGTTCTATATTTCTCTTCCATTTTATTTGCTTTATTTATGTCCCCTTTATTTGAATTCGAGAATGTAGGACTGAAGGGGAACTGGAATCACCTGTGTTTGTAAAAGAAGTCCTGGAAGAGGTCAAATCGTCTTTAGGAGTTAGCGATTGCATGCGAAGGAAGCGTTTCTCATAGATGACCTCTTTGCAGCTTAGGTTACGGGGTGGCTTGCATTAGATTGCTCTTCTTTCGCCATTCGCTTCGCTCACTACATGAAAGTTCGTGTAGTCAAATTTCCATATCGACTTCCTCAGTTGAACTTGCACCTTATAATATTTATTTGTGTCTCCATGCAACCCTGATAAACAATTTCATGTACAGGGTGCTTCAAAATTACATCTCGCGACCATCATAGTGACTCTGCACCTCCAAATAGGTGATCTGTTTAAAAAAATGTACCGCAAGTTTCACCTTGACCATTTCCTCAAGGACAAACATTTTTTTCCATTGCATCCTGTTATGAGTTGTCAGATTCTCTTGGTATTAAAGAGAGGTTCTG
>CM052189.1:8214161-8229274 GCA_028455805.1 Lasioglossum figueresi | reverse complement strand
CCCTTTCGGCCACACCCTGTATATGGCTGTTAGTCTATTTAAAAATGATTGTGTTCATGAAATAAATAATACAATTTTATTAGATAAAGTTATTCTTGCTTTCCATGACTGTTCCTGTATAGGAACTTTATACATATGCGGTAATCACGATTTTCTAGAAAACGAGGCGTCAAATGAAAAAATGTTATTCCTTTTTCTCGACTTATTTTTACATGCAGTATCGCCCTCGGCTCGATTGTACCTCCCGTCCGGCCACACCCTGTATAACTTATGCAGTTTTTTAAATTTTACTTGAAAAAGCACATGTGTACTCCAAGTACCAATGAATTGGTGTACAAAATTTCAATAGAAACGCTGTAATAGTTTTCTTGACAAAAATCCTGAATACCGTACTTAATGCTCCCTTAACGAATTTAAGTGAAATCAACGGATCCACGGATTGTTTACATTGCACGTGGAGGTCGCGATTAATTTTTCCGGCGCACCTTGACCGCGTTGCGGCTCAATTATCACGCATTTCGGAGGACTGGGAGGCGGTGTAACAAGGGAGCGGCCGAAAGGCAATTGCAACGCACGCAATTAAAACGATCATCGAATTGGTTGGGTCGATAGGTTTGTCGCGGCATATCGATATCCGGTCCAATTGTAGGCGGTATGTATTTTCCATGCAATTAGAGGTAATTGCGCCGTTAACTCTATTTCATGCTAATTGCGCGCGCGAATGCTAGCGCACTCGTGTGTGCGCAGGTGTTAGAAAGTATCGTCGCCCACCCCATAATCCTCTCTTTACGTTATCGGGGTGTAGCCGGGGGCTGATGCGCATCCTCCTTAATTAACCATCGCAATATATAGCCATAATAAATGCTGTCGTGTTTCAATTTATCCGATTCATTTACCTCGACGGTGGTGTAAACATTTCATTAAAATTTTGTGTGCCAAAAGTGGGAATCCAATTATTTATGTACAATCAACATTGAATTTCTATGCTAATTTATTCAATGTAGAAGCTGCAGAGAAAGAGGATACAGTAACCTGGTTAGCGTGAAAGGCGAGAACGTTCAAAGGATGTTCAGTATCGCACGTTGTTATATTGTTCAATTTTTATTTCATTCAATATATTATTTTGTAGGATTTTTTAATTTGATGAGAAAAATCGCAGAGCAACCTTCAAAGAGTGATTGTAAAGGGGAAGCTTCAATCTCCAAATCTATGATAAATTTGTTCATGAAAAATATTTTTTCCAATGCTTTTAGAGTCGTTTCCATTTGTAACAATTTCGACGATGATTAATAAAGATGTACTAATGATTTAGTCATGCTATTTAATATTTTATTCTCGTTGTTCATAAATTATGGCGCTGAGGGTGCACAAAATTGTGGCTGTATTAAATAAATTCCTATGGTGCCATGGAATTTTGGAGATTCAAGAAAAAAATCACAGGTCAAGTTTTAGGGGGTGTTCGTAAAGGGGAAGGTTCAATCCTCAAATCTATGGTAGATCTCCTCATAAAAATATTTTTTCAACTGAAAAAATGTCTTCAACTTTGACTGTGTCCTCCAACAGTAATGTATCGAAATAAACATTATATTTAAAATAGAATCCAAAATTGAGACCCATTGAATGAATATTTTTTTCTCACGTACTAAACCAAAAATTAATTTTTTTATTTGCAGACAAAATTGAATCACGTGATCAACTCGATCGTCAACGGTTTCAGGTTGTATTATTTGTGGACCAGCCTGTAGAACGACAAGAACGCGTACCAGACGTGAAAGAAGAGCCCGAAGTACAATTGATCGATCCTCGGCGGTGAAGTTCGCGACCTAGGATGGTTTGTTCCCGGGTACGAAGGCGAATCACCTAAATAGCAGATCGTAAGTTAGCGGTACGCGAAGACTTAACAATCTGGAACGGGGCTAAGCGTCTCGTTCCACAGCGACGCGGTGTAATTCCCTTCGAATCACAGCACTCTGCTTCATTACGAGAACCCCTAACCAGAACTTCGTAATTTCGTCCGTCTCGTGTCTCGTACCACCAATAATATAACTTTTACATTACTTACGGCACGAACAGCTAACTCAAGTTTCGTGATTCAATTTACCCGAGAAACTGATCACGCCTCTCTTACCCTTCTCTTTCCAAGGCCTCCAAAAAGTAAAAAGATAAAACACCCTTATGGTATCCGTGTCTTTATATTCTACACTTGTGTGTGCTGTAAGTAGTGATGGGATCTGCATCACTTCGAAATCGCTTCGATTCAATGTGTACGACAACAAATTCGAATCACTTGCCAAGATAACTCGAACTCTTGAAACTCTTGGACGTCTTGAGAGTCTTCATTGTTTTGAAAATCTTGAAAGCCTTAAAACTTTCGAAGGTTTGTAAGAATTGCAACTCTTGAAATGTTACATCTATCACGAAACAATGATTACGTCATGCCAGCATTGCGACGAATAACAGTATGAACGTACCAATATTATGAAAAGTATGACATTTATTAAGATTATCAAGACTGTTAAAATTGTCAAGACTTCAAGACTTTTAAGAGTTTCAAGAATTTCTGATTTCGTATAAATATCGAATTGATTCAAAACTCTGTGATGATTGATTTGTTCGAAAACTTTGCAAGACAGAGTATTGAATGGCCATCACTAGCTGTAAGCAACCATTCAAATTATTTATATTCTGGAGATTCTACTCTTGCATACCATTATTTATTTTCCTCTGAGATAATTTTAAATGACGTGACAGGTGGGAAACTGAAAGTCCATTCTCCCTACAAAATGCTGCGACTTCGAACGTCTCCTGGAACTTTAAAACATTTTTTTCGTGAATAAAACTGCCATAAACTTGAAGATCGAAAGCTTCCCTTTACAACGATACCTTAAAAATTGATGTATGATTTTTTTCACAGTTTTATAGATAAAAATGAGGACCAAGTTCCATAATATAAGGTCCCCAAGGTGTACCTTACGTCACTGTAAAGTTGCCCGTACACCCTTCATTTAAACTTTAATAAAACGACTAGAAAAAATCGTACATCAAGTTTTATTACGTCGTTCTAATGGGGAGATTAAAATCTTTCAATCCGCGAAAGATTTATTCCCAGAAAAAATGTTTCATTGTTTTTGGAGAAGCTTCAATTGGCGGTATTATCGAAAGAAAATAATTCTTTAGTTTTCCACTTAAAATTCTATAAAAGTAGATCGCGACATTGGCAAATCTTGTAAGTGCAAGAAAATGTTTGCTGAACATTTTTGCTGCAGCAATACTTTATCACGTTCCTGCTGTGTATTTTCTGCGAGGGATCTTCCAGCAAGCGAAAGAAAAAGTTTCCCTTATTCCGGGTTTTATGTAATAATTTATGAAAATGAAAATCCGCACGGAGATCCGCGGTCCGGTTATGAATATTCAACATTTACAGTAAACAAACACAGCGACATTCAATATAAAACTTCTTCTCCTGGTGGGATATTATTAGCAAGAAAGCAAGTCTTGCGAGCACGACTATAAAATAAATCGTATGCCTGAGGTTAAATAAGAAGCGTGTAGAGGGAAGAACGGAGTCTTTGAGGTAGATCCTCTGGAGGAAGGTTGACAAAGCTTGCGATGATAGTTGGAAACTGCTCGTATTATCTCAGCATCAAATGGGACGATCCGAAAGATTTATGAATTTTGTGGAAGTAGAAAATAAAAGCTAAAAGTCTAGAAAGTAGTAGGAAATAGAAAATGGAAGTTGAATATCGTAGAAAATAAAAGTGGAAAATCACAGAAAATATAAACTTACAATAAAGAAAAAATTGGAGAAAATAAGAAATATAAAATAACGTAGAATGCAATATAAAACACAAAATAAACAGTGGCCAAATACATTTTCGCGCAAAATCGTTCCTTTAACTCAATCCCGAGCGTTCAAGGATTAATTATCGAGAACAAACGTGGCACAGCATCTAATTACCTTGACAAACGATTTCATCGCGTAAAGGGGAGCATTAAATCCCCGCTCAAAGCTTGCAATTTTATTTATATTTTTATTTACGATTATACTGTTACAGACGAGAGGCGGCAGCGTTAACTGAAAATAGAAAAGCACGTGCGCGCTCTGCTCGTTCCGACGAAGAAAAATGGAGATATTGCCTGTTAATTAGCTCGATTAACCAGTCTCCTGTATCCGGGGTAACGCGAGATGGAAATTTCTTCACGGGCCGTGCGCTTTTGCCGGCGTCAAATACCAACCCCGGTAAAATCGACTTCGCCGCCGGCTCTTTATAGAAATCGCAAATGTCAAAGCACCCCGAACGAAATGTCAAAGTGTTCCCGGGTTAGAGTCTTGTGCTTTGATCCCTTCGGATCCCGTGGGCTGCGTTTGAGTTCACCCCCTCATGCTCGAGCACATTTAAAATATATTTCAAAATACACTGTGAGCACCGAATAAAACCTGCGAGTCCCACGTTCGAAATTGTTGACTGCACAAGTGTTGCAAAGTGTCTTATTTGTCCGCATTTGAAGTGAATTTTTATGCAATGTCTTCTCTGTATCAAATTTTTATCGTACATCTAAAATTGCAATTTTGAAAGAATTTTTATTTCGTTACCACTCAAAATACCAAGAACAGAGGCTGTATGTATTGCCTGATAAAAATTATAACATTGAAGATATTTAGAAATATGTGCGCGTCAGATTGGCAGTCAAAGTGTTTAGTGATACATGATAGGCTCGATGAGGGATAATGAAATCATTAGAAGAACGCGGTACCTGGCAGCTCTCGCGCGCAACATCCTCATTAACGCAACAACTCGCTTCTCTGACGGTTTCCGGTCTTATTAAAAGCCAGAACCTTGTTTCTTAATTACTCCGGACGGAGCCGTGGAATTGAATTAACCTCTAAACACGCGATCCCTCCGGATATAATGAAATATCATTTTAACCCTCGTACGTTACTAAATCTTTAAAACTTCTATAATTTTCAGAAAATTTTACATTTTAATAATTCATAAATAATTACATACAAACATAAGAATCGTCTCGTTTCATTGCTTGGAATTTAACATTTTAAAACAGAACTACTTTTTGTTTAGCATTTTAGCCAAGTTCTCTCTCGAGTGCACAATTAATCACAATGCGTTGGTCGAATGGTAATTCGCAAATTAGCTCGCCTGATCACGAAGCGACTGGATCTTGTGATCCAGCCTAATTATTACGTACATCGTTAGCCTACTCCCGTCTAGTCACGTATACACGTACAGAGAGAGCGGAGTAGTTGCAGCAAGTTCCGTCGTTGCATGCATCGAGCGAACGGTGGATCGTTCGAAACACCTGCCAGATGGCAAACACGTGCGCTGAAAACTGCAATCAGATTCCCCGCGGTCGCATTTCCGTCTTTTCATTTTCCTGTTTGACACCCGGTGGTACCAGTCCTTTAGATGCACCGCGCGCAACGTCGGGTGCATTTTAAGCAGTTTACCCGATGCTCGCCGCGCAACAAGTAAATACACTTGTCCGGATATCCAAACATCCGTCGAAAATTAATTATTCTCTGATCAGATTTTTACGACAAACCCGACACGACGTTCACACAGCTTCCGAAGTACTCTAATTATCATCATCGCTACCAAGATTTCTTTACATTTAGAATTAAATTGTCCACTACTAGGGTGCCTGAAAGTTATTAAAAATTTTTTAGATCCGGGGTCTACATGCAGGGACTTCCAGGGTCCACGCGCACGGACTCCAGCGAAGCCTTCCATTCGTTTCCAACACTTTTCTCCGAAACCATACTATTACTGCACTATTCCACTTTGAGAAAAATATGTTTAGCATATCCTGAATGGTGGACCAAGCAATTCCAGTATTCCAAGGCCAACAAACTTTGCCAAAATCGTCGAAATTGGCGAAAGCCGAAGCGTTTCCTCGCAGATACAATACGAGGCCAAGTGATTTGAAAGTTTTTGAACGGCACTCGCGAGACTTGTTGCTCCGTTAATCGACCAGCACTTTTCCCCGTGTATTTCCTCCCTCTCTCGATAGTAAATTTCGATTCGAGAGGCGGATAATTTGAAAAGTTTCGAGATCGCGTTTTTCCATCTCCTTGGGAAGAACGTTTCTTCGAAGCGACTCGTCGGCGAATACCTTCTGCCATTTTCCCGGAGACATTTTTTCGAAGGAGTTACGCGCAGTCGACGGATATCGTTCGAGAGATCAATATTCCGTTTCCCTCCGCGAGCAGTCACCGGAGCGGCGATCATCGATAAGCGTCTCCACGATGACGCTCCTTGTTACCAAGATATATGACAACGTTTCTGAAAGCACGATTTTCGATAAGAAAGACGATAGTACCGCAGCTGAGTTGCCAAATCGTAAAGCTTTATCGAGAGAGAGAAAGAGAACGAAAAAGAAAGGAGAGACAGACAGAGATAGAGAGAGAAATAGAGAGAGAGAGTGAGTTGTACACTCCCGACCGTAACATTCGCGAAACTACGTTCCGGAAATTGGCTGATGGAGTTCCGAAATTAACACATCACTGCCGGGCGCACACATCCAAAAATTTCTACGGCAACGTATGTAGTTTATTTAGGAAAAGCCGACCTGAGGCTTGACGTTTATCACTGTGATTACTCTGTCAACGTTTTCGGTTCCTGTTGGTTCTAATAAAGTTCGGGTACGCGAGAGTTCGTAACAGCGAAAATTTATTTTTGTACTTCGAAATTGTGCCGCTCGATTATGACCGAGTCCAATTTCGAAGGTTTCATAAGGTGGCGAGGCTTTTTGGCGAAGCTGTAAAATTTGTAATGCTAAACTTTCCGGCCGATTCAACTACTCATGCATTGACTGGCTCGGTGAGAGTGGATTTTTTTACGACTTTGGTCCATATTTCCATCCAGAATTCTATTCTTGTTTGCGGATTAAGGTCGTAAATAAACTTCGAGTCTTTAAACAAAATGAAATTGGGGATCAGTTTATAGATTTGGGTTGAATGTTTGTTTACGACTTGTTTGGCGTTGTAAAATGTTAATAGACAACTGAGCTTTAGAATTCATTTGTAGTGCTATTTATTTGATTGTGGCGCATTTTCATCAAATTTTCCTCACGCAATTTGCCTCGCAGTTGTTCGGAACGTTTGACGAAGGTCCAGAATTGCCAATATAGCGTTCGCACTTAACTTGATTCGTTGCTTTCACGCTTGGGCAGGTCCCGAAAACAGCAACGCAGCGTGTCGGCCAATAACTCGTTTTACTATCAGCAGCGAGTGCCCGGCAATGGCTCCTCGAAAAACGGAAAGTTTTTAAGGGGCGTGCATCGACGAACGAGGCCCTAGCTAAATGATTGCCTGGGATGTAATTGCAATAAAACGGTTAACGTTTTCCGCGAGAAAACAGCGGCGTTTACGTCCGGTTGGTGGCGTAACGCGATGAACTTCGGGGACGGCAGTAACCTTTTAAAGTTTTAAACGTCGCGAGAGGAGCTCTCAGCGTGTCACCGGTGTTCCCGTTCAACGTAATTACACCGTGGAGTATCGAGGGATGAAAAAACACCCCATTACCGCGAACACGGCCCGGCACAGTGCTCGAGAGAACGGCCTCCGGCGATTCTAATATGCCGGGAGTGGAGCTCTCGACGGGACTTACGCCGATTAACTCACAGGGGGGAGAGTCCTTTTTTTCAACGAACTTAAATTTCACTCTGCCCGAGCAACCCCACTTCGATATTTCCTCACGAAAGTTCTCGCCGATTCTCGCGTTAATTGTCTTCGACTGCGATTGGTTGATCAATCATTCAAGCTGGAAGTTGCGTGGTGGAGGCTACGGGGTTCACGCGCACGGACTCCCGGGGTTCTCACGCAAGGTTTCATGTGCTCCGGGATATGGTTGCTTGCTTGGATTTTGTTTTGTTAAGCACGTTTCACAGCACTTCGCCGATTGGTTTTCGCGAGTTTCATTTGATGGTGGACGGTAAGGGTGTATTCGTGAGCTTTTTTTAAAGAAATATAATGAACGCACGAATTTTACTTTTCGTAAGTGGATAGTTTGGTCGAAACCAGAAAAGGGGGGAATATTGTAAAATTTAATTGTGAACGATCACATTTATAATTTTCGTAATTGTATTATAAAAAAAATCTTAAACTGGTCGTTTGACCAACGAGGATGAATCAAGTATCGAAAACACAATGGACCAGTATTTACCAGATAAATGCCAGAATTTCCTGCGGAAATCGCCGTATTAACCTTTGAGTGAGCGAAACAGTAACTCGCAGAGTAACTAACAGACTCGCTGACTTCTCCAACAGTATTGTTGACTGTGCGATGATCTAATGCAGCTCCCCAAAAGAGAGACTCATCAATTTCTCGGTGTGGGACTTGTCCCACGCTCGACTTAATACGCGTCAAATATCGGTGAGCGGGAAATGATTTACGGATTCGCCCAGAAGCGACGACGGTGAATTCGCGTCCTCGGAGAATTTAATTTCTGCGAAGTAACGGGGACGGAATTACGCCGTGAAAACTAATTATGCGAACGGGAAGGGGGACGCCGCCCGGCATGTAAATATACATTTTCGCCCGGGTACCGGGGCCGTGGATTTTCCACGACCGTTTTCCGAATCTTCGCCGGGGAACGCCTTTCCGCTGCACGGAATTTTCTAAGGCCAGCAGGACTCCTCCTCGGGAAACTCCACTTCAACTTCGAGCCGCTGCAGACCTTCTTCACCGAGCCACCGGGTCCACGAGAATACTTGTTTGCTCTTTAAAACGCGATTTCGAGGCGTGAACCGCTCGAGATACCGGTCCAAGCTTTTGCCGGTACATTTTGCACCGAACAAATATTGTGCTAACGTATTTGTTCTTTAATCCTTTGGGTCTCGTTAAATCGAGGAGAGAGAGAGAGAGAGAGAGAGCTGTAATTGTTATTGAAAATTCCGTGGAAAATTATATCGTCCCTTAGGGCGCAATTAATGTGGAGTACTGAGTGAAATTAGAGCGATGTAATAACAGTGCAATTAATGTGTAGTACCGAGCTAAATTGAAAAATTTGTGTATTTAAAAAAAAGAATTGGCAACATTTAAATTATTGTATTATATTGTAACTGAGCTCATTCTAAAGAGTCTCTACTTTCGCATCCCTCAAGTCAATTTTGTCAAAAACTTTTATCAATTCTAATTATTCTTTCTAAAGTTCCATAATTTATTTACAACATCGATTTTGACCAGTGAAGTCGGATATTACTTGTTTTATCGACTCAGACACACACTGTATGTCCGATTAATTGATTCACGTGTTACTTGTTTGATTAGATGAAATGTCTGTCTGACCAGTGACGTCGTATACTACTTGCTCGATTAGTGAAGGCTTGTATTCCTTATAACGAGACTCTGAATTTTATGCATTTTTGATAAAATTGAGAAGATGAAACACAGCAATAGTTGAAACATTATTACATTAAAATCCGACTCGTTTCCTCTGCAAATGATACGGGGAATTTGTATTTCATCCAAAGATCACTCTACTTGACACGAAAATATTTTGAAACATTTCTGTTCATGCTTTCAATATTATCAACGTATTCAAATTATTAACAGTGGAAATACATTTTTATTCGACTCGTTTCCTCTGCAAAGGATACAGAAAATGTTCACCTTGCACACAGACGTGCAGTCCATTCATACCAAGTATAATGATTTTTATAAATTCTCCTGTCATATAATGAAATTAAAAAAAATTTTTTAACTTAGCTCTCATTAAATTACCATCGAATTTAAAAGCATTATATTTTCACTGCAATTTTTGAATACAGATAAAGCAAATTTCTTTTGAATCTTACTCTGCCATAAACATTCGACCAGCCATCAGAGTTGGACAAAAATCTAATTTAAATAACAATTTCGATTAAAGTGGGTTTTAAACCTAATTTATTCTACTGTCGTATAATATGATTTTAAAAAATTTTTAATTTTCCTTTCATTAAATTACCATCGAGTTTAAAAGCATTATATTTTCACTGCAATTTTTGAATGCAGAAAAGCAAATTTCTTTCGGATCTAACTCTGCCATATACATTCGCCCAGCCATCAGAGTTGGACAAAGATCTAATTTAAATAACATTTTCGATTAAAGTGGGTTTTAAACCTACTTTATTCTACTGTCATATAATATGATTAAAAAAATTTTTAAATTTTCCTTTCATTAAATTACCATCGAATTTAAAAGCATTATATTTTCACTGCAATTTTTGAATACAGATAAAGCAAATTTCTTTCCAATCTAACTCTGCCATAAACATTCGCCCAGCCATCAAAGTTGTACAAAGATGTTATTTAAATGAAAATTTCGAATAAAGTGGGTTTTAAACTCACTTTATTCGAAATTTTTACTCAATTCTGCCAGCCATAGACCCGAACTAGGCGGTAATATTTTTCAAGCAACCCAGCTGTGCAGGTTGGGAGCAACCGGAATACGTAAAAATATTAAAAATCTCCGCGCTTCCAATCCCCAATGCCGGCGGAATGAAACTTTCCTTCGCGTTATTTTAACCGGGCCGCGGTATTTTCTCCGGACGTTTTGTTCCCAGCGTGAACGTTGAAGGATGTCTATTCTCCGGCGAATAAACGTTAACAGGTTCATCGAAATTTCCTCGCGGATCCGGTCCGCAACAAAGCGGATTTTAAAACGTTCCGTATAATCCAGCTTTGCTTGTAGTTCTGGCGGCTCGTTTTATTTCGATTTTAATTCATCAGAACGAGACCCGCTGTGCGGTGGTCTTCGGGTCTGGTCCGGCGGTTTAATTCATCGCCGAGTGGAAAAGCAACGGGTGGCCGCGAAACGGTGAATTACCGTGTCCGTAAACCGGAATCATTTCCCAGCAGCTATGCATATTCGACGTCTCTTTCCATCTCTCCTACGAGAGTCTCGCGAGATTCGAAAACACCGAACGTTCCTCTGCAACGAAGTTGCGCGTTCCGGGTCGTCGGACGACTTCGTTTGCCGGATTCAAGGAAGTCGGAGAATGCATTTTTATCTTAACAAGTTCGGCGAAGTTCCCGGGGGCCCGGGAATCTCGAAACTGCGAGAGGGCTCTTGCTCCTTTGGTCTTGGTAGGAGAAATAATAACTGGAGTTTGCGCGGTGCATGAATCTATTACGATTGTATGGAGTTCGTGATTTTGTAATTAGAATGGAGATCTAGAGGGCTTCGGGATTCATGAGAGACGCAGTATTCTGCGCATTGTGTGTTAGAAAAGTTGAATGAATTTTTAATTTCTAGCTTGGTGAAATTCTCAAGTCCTTGTCGTAACATTTTCTTTACAGCTGCAGTAATTAAAACGTCTTTATCCCCAACAATGTCGTAGAAAAGAATAGAAAATTTATATTTTTTGTATGGCTGTTATTTTATTTTCACCCTGGCTCTTATTATTTTTAAATTACGGTGGTAGATTGTTAGGGACATAAATGATTTTCTATCTAACTTGTATTACTTAATTATAGTTTTTTATCGATCGTATTTGTTGTTCATAAAATTGTTATACAAGCTTAACTTCTTATTTTATCTCACTGAAATTATTCCGGTCAGAAATAAATTTTTATTTATGCAAGATAATTAAAAATACGAAGTTCCCTTTACTTCTTTCGAACGTTTGGATTTTATTAGTCGATTATTTATTTTTGCAGCATTTTTAAAAAAATTTCGATGTGGTCACAGCCAAGATAAAAAAGATGATAAAAATTGCATGTCTTGCTAAAGATGGAAATGGTGACTTTATTCTGTATTCCATCTTCAAGAAATAGTTACAGAATGATTTTGAAAAAACGAGTAGAATCAATCTCTCCGGCAGCGAAATCGCTATCGCGTGAACGTATACAGGTTGTTCGACGGGTCCCGGCTTTTCTGGCTTTCCAGTGTCGTGTCACGGAGGGTCGTTAATCAAATTTCAGTGGAAACGCAACCTGCGCTCATAAATCGTCTCCAGTCGAATATTCTTTGCAGTACTGTTACGAGAAGCATTGCTGTCTGTGATTGGAATTCGTCGACGGTTCCATTAAACATCTTTTTACTTCAGTTCTTCTGTGTAAGTACTTTAGTTCAAATCAGTTCATAATTGTTGAAGAAGAGAGAAATCTATGGTAATTTTGCTGCTCGTCAACAGGGATAGGTCATGTTACTGTTTGTCAACAAGCCTGGCTACTTGTCAACAGGGAATTTAACATATTTGTGAAACCGAATCTGAAATACAGTACGACCTCGATTAACCGGCTTGTTCGGGAGACAAACAACCCGGATAAATTAAGACCCGAGGAAATAATTAAACTGTACATTATATTCGAAAATAAATTTTTTATTTTTGAAAATTTATTTCCCTTCGTAACATAATCGTTAGAAATTTTCTACGCGAATTGCAACAGACTGGAGTGAAATAGAAATTTGTATTCTTTCTTAATATATCTAATAGGTTGAAAATAATATAACAGTATTTTGAAATTCTTCTAATGTTTTTACTGTTTTAAATTGCACCTACTCATGTTTGCCAAAAATGCATAAAATCCGCTGTCTAATAATCACATCTAAACGCATATTTGTTTATAATCGAGGTCCTCCTGTACCTGACAAATTCACATCCAATAATTACACCAATCGCTCGTACCAATTACAAGAAATCTATCAGCGCGTCCCACAAATTACATTTCCCAGCGATACATCTTCCGGAAAAAAGAAATCCTGTCGTCTCGACAGGACCGCTGTCGCCACCCCCAAAGAAAACAAGACACACGAGCTGTCCCAGTTTTCCCTGTCCGCATCTTCTGTAATCAATGTCCCTAATATCCTGACTAAACAGTATCCTTTTCATTGCCTTGCGGCCGCCCACTGATCCTTCCGGACAACATTCCCGGCACGTACCGCGTAGACAAGCTTCTCCACGGTTTTCACCATAGCATCGATCCGATTCCTTCGTGTCTCCTCTCTCTCACTCTCTCTTCTGGCCACACTTTTCATTTTTTTTCGCTTTGCTTGCACCTCGGGTGCAAGATTTATTGCCCCCAGTCGGCCATCGTGACCGGCGAAACGGATTCGACGTAGAAAAAAAAGGAGAGAACATGTAGAATCGATAGCAACACACACCCACATCCCTCCGAACATCAGAGAACCGGATTAATTTCGTCTCGGCTGATTTCCACGCATTCTGCGTGTCAACATGCCCGGAAATGTAGCATTCCCCGGGGGATACCCGACGCGCATTTGTTACTCGAGGCATGAAAAAACTTCCGCGATAACGTTCCCGCGTCGACGACTCTGGAATTCTCGCCGATTGTTCTCCGAGAGATCGACGAGCAATTCGATAATCTTTAGTGAATTGTCTGCATCAATTGTAAGAATGATATAAGTATGCATGTCATATGACTGAATGTGAGTGCGTATATATATGTAAGTGTAATATATGTTTTTATTGATTTACATGTTATATATATTTTTATTGATTTGCATGTTGCGTTAATGTTTTGTTAAATGAATGTTTTACGTTATGATTTTGTTAGAATAAGAAACGACAGTCTTCTCCGAGCGATTGACGGAACATCGCGTCGTCTCAAGTGTCAATCAATTCCGTGTCAAATCCTTATAATTTTCAGATGTAAACTGTAAATCGACAGTCCGCGGGATATATGTAAACTGTACATCGACAGTCCGCAGGATATATGTGTATATATATATTGTTCATGTTGCACCATCCGATATATTTATTGTACATATTTCGATAAATCGGGACGATTTGTTGTCAGGAAGGCCGAATTGTAAAAATGATATAAGTATGCATGTCAGATGACTGAATGTGAGTGCGTATATATGTGTAAGTATAATATATGTTTTTATTAATTTACATGTTATATATATTTTTATTGATTTGCATGTTGCGTTAATGTTTTGTTAAATGAATGTTTTACGTTATGATTTTGTTAGAATAAAAAAGACAGTCTTCTCCGAGCGATTGACGGAACATCGCGTCGTCTCAAGTGTCAATCAATTCCGTGTCAAATCCTTATACAATTGTAAACGTAATTTTGTCTAAATACAGTAAAAACGCGTTATTTAGCAAACGGCTGTGTTCTGCACGGAGAAATATCGTGTAGGGACACTATTTTTCTATGTCTGAGTCTACCGCGCCGACCGCGTCGAAAGTACAAAGCAAGCCGAACGTAGAAAAGGACAGCGTGTAAACACGGATCGCGCTGTCCTTCCTTGCGCCCGAAACTTTCATCGTCAATTAAACCACTAAGTACCGTTGAAATTATATCGTGCTTAGTGTCATTTTAATCTGAGAAATACGACAAACAAGTTGATGAAACTCCTATAAAAAAATTATGAAAAATAAAGAAGTTTTGTAATTGGATTAGCAGTGGTTCACACCGATATACCCGAGCCGAGATCAGATTACTGCGGCGTTGCCGTCAATGAAGGGGGTAGACACTTGACAAATTCTGGGTAGGCAGTCGCTGAGAAGTAACGCGACTTTAATGTAATGCGTCCTGCAGTGTGAAACTCCGAATTCTCGCGTGTGGATTCCGGAATCCGTGATTGTGAACCCCGGTGTCCTAGAGTAATTTAACCCTTGTTCAAAAGTTGTTAAAAAGATTTTCACAACGATCACAAAGATATCACTCTAAAAAAGTGAAAGTTAAGGGTGGTCAATGAATGAAAGCCATTATGAAAGTATCGTAACCCCGCTTGTTAAATTGCTCGTCCAAAATGACCACAGCCCAAAAAACAACTGCCCATCAAGTCCGACAAATTAATTCTACACGTCGTTTCGCAGCTCACGGTCAGGCAACTGTATTGCGTGATGCGGTTAAGCGTCGGGCGATTGAAACCGTAATACCGGTGAATATTTACCACGCCCCGCGATTCATCATGCCTCGAAGATACAGCTCCTCCATTAATTGCTCCGAATCTCTTGATTTATTAGTCGATGGTGAGGGAGGACAGTTAGGAATGAGAGATTTGCGGTGAACAGCCACGTTCGCTCTTTTTCCGTAATTTTTTTACTCGCTCGGTTAATAACTGCGTCCCTCCGACTGGTTGGCCTTTGTAAATTTATTATCATCGTTAGATATCGTCGTTATATACTCTCTCTCTCT
>CM052189.1:8130496-8214061 GCA_028455805.1 Lasioglossum figueresi | reverse complement strand
GACGAGGCTGATGAAGGAAAAGTTGTTACATGAATTTATGTTGTGAAGTATAAAATTTTTGTAAACCTAGCATGATTCAAAAGGGAATAATGATTTTGTTTTACTTGTTAGTGACAGACACTGACGACTTCCGGTTCGAGGATGCAGAATGACGAGGCTGATGAAGGAAAAGTTGTTACATGAATTTATGTTGTGAAATATAAAATTTTGTAACCCTAGCATGATTAAAACGGGAATAATGATTTTCTTTTACTTGTTGGCGATAGACACTGAAGACTTCCGGTTCGAGGATGCAGAATGTCGAGGCTGATGAAGGAAAAGTTGTTATATGAATTTATGTTGTGAAATATAAAATTTTGTAACCCTAGCATGATTCAAAAGGGAATAATGATTTTGTTTTACTTGTTAGCGACAGACACTAAAGACTTCCGGTTTGAGGATGCAGAATGACGAGGCTGATGAAGAAAAAGTAACAAGGTGAATTTTTTTTGTTGTGAATTATTAATATCAAATTTTGTATCCTGGTATTGAGTATAAAAGAGAAGTAAAAATTTGGTCTTGGAAGTCGTGTTAGTCGACCCTGATGACTTCCGGTTCAAGGCTAGCAAGATGACCATTTTCCATTAGCTTATATTATATTTATTTTATATTATTTTTTTATTATATATATCCAAAGAAATAAATTTGTTAAATAATTCCCCATAGATGCATCTTAATCGTTAATTAGAAATATCAAGACGCGTCATTTGAATATTCAACCCTTAGTACTCGAGTGGTGACTCTGAGGCGGCACTAAAAATTGCTGTGCCATTATTTAAAATATTGGTATCAAAGTAATGCATCTATTCAATTACTAAACATTTAGGTATTGTATGAGGTATCATATCAATTTCATATCTACCAAATTTAAAAAGTCATACAAATATTTTAAGATCGGAATAAATGTTTCAATTTTTAGTTAAAATAGCTCCGAGTGCAATGGGTTAAAAAATCCTGTTCAGTAAAAGGGACGGGTAGCATCGCGAAGATGAGTTCCACGTCTTGTCGGAGCCCTAAGCGACAAAGTCGGTGATTAGAAGAGCGCCCCAAAGGACACGTTTTCTCGGACGTCTCGGTTGAAAGTCTGTCAATGGGTGGATCGATCGATCGGATCGCGGTAATGCCGGATGAAGATAGGCGGCTTCTGACGCCAGAGATTGCGAGCGTATCGCCCACGCCATCGCCTCCGAATAGACCCACGACCCCATAGATTGCGAAGGATGATTCATGGTGGGCTTAACGAGCAACGCGTTGACGTCTGTTTGATAATTCCGTCCGGCGACGCGGATGAATTTAACGCGGTTACGAGGCACGAACGAAATATAGCTGGCAATTATTTGGTGCCCGACAACTCGATCCTGCTAATTAGCACGACTAACAATTTAATCAGCCCTATGGCGGGGCTAATCATTTCGTTCGGCTACCTCGCCGGTCCGCGGCAACTTCAACTGGAACGAATATCGAACGACTCTGTGTTTAATCGGGAACGGTTATTTGTCTTTCCCGATCGCTCCTTAGTAAATTCCTAATTAACGTTCACAGGCACGGGCAATTCGAAATTATTCCCCGGCCGGCGTAATTATTTATGACGTTTTTCAGATTTATTTCTGGCTTCCTCTGGTTATTTTAGTCCAGGCTCTTTTCAGTCCACGATTAATTTATGACGTCATAGTACATAATTTTAAAAGTGATTTATTATTACTCTGCTCCACTTTCTCTATCGTCGGAAGACTTCAGAAGTAGTAATCTTTTTTTATTTATATGGTTAGACTTATTTGCTAAAGGTAAGTCCGATGCTATCAAAATGGCGACGTTCGAGGCATAGATTGATCCATTCCAATTCTTCCGAATCATTTTTTTATACATTTTTGAACCCAGCTTTCTCAGGTCAACGTCAATCTTTTTCTTTTGTTTAGAAACTGTAGGTATTTATTTAAATATTTATATGTGTTGGTGCCGATCGATCGTCGGCGACCAGCTGATCGTCTGCTGCTGATCGTCATTACGAGTCGACGATCGATTTGCCATTAACAATCGATATTCGTCTGTATAATAACATTGGACCTGTGGATCTGTGAAATAACAGTAAAGGAATAAACAGCCTTTGAAATAAACCTCCTACAAATCCAATGTAAGTGAAATGTTAGAATTTAGAAAAAAATGGGTTACCTAATTATAATTGAAGAAACAGCTGTAATTGATTTTTAAATGTTCAAAGCCCCATAGTAGAAAACATAAATGTGTATTGTTGTAAAAGTTGGACGAGCACAAACAATTAATTGAATACTTTTGCACAGTATCGAGCACAATTCGAATGCACGAGGGCGCAACTTATGCATTAATGTACGAGTTGGAGGGGGACACGTTCCACCTTTAATCATTTAAAAACCTCCCCGCGGAAAAATATGAATTCCAATTGACTCGCAGCCGGCCACAAAGGACGGGGAAAATTCTGGACCCCGGTTATGAATATTTCACACGTCTCCTCAAAAGAATACTTGAAAATCACAATCTGTTTGGACGCGAAGAGTTAATCGGCCTGGAATATCTTCAAACTTCCCACGGAAGGAATTTACATACATCGGCGTTCCCTTCGCTCGGAAGAGGAGACCCGAACTGCAACAGTAACAACAACTTCGGGCTATACTTCATCCGTCTCTGTACCAGGACGTATAATCCTGGCATTGGATGTTACCTTACCTTCGGAAATCGAAAGCCAAAAGACAAACAAAATGATACAGTGGGACAGTTCGAGTCGGTACTTCTGTTTCGAGAGAATACATTGTTTATATTCGATACAAGAATCGATCGATTGTTTGAAGTGCACTGGGGTGAAGTGTATGTGAAATTAGAGTGGCTTTATGTCATCGTTTTATCCGTTTCGAACTTGTTCATAAAATACAAGCTTCTAAAACTTGCAATGTCCGATCATTGAAAACGGAAAGCAAGTTACAAATAACAGACTTTATGAATGTATATCTCGGAAACTACTTGACGGATTTTGGTGAACTTTTTTTTATTTTATTCGAGAAAGTCCGGTCTATAGCGGGATTTTTTTCAAATGGAAATATAAAGAATCAGGGTATGTAGAAATTGAAGACTGCGAAGACCGTTTTATATTACAATAATATAAATAAGTTTGAAAAATTATAGCTTCAATATCAGAGGACTAAAAATTTGAAAGAAAAATATGAACATGTACTTCGAAGCTCTGCCTACGAGATGAGTCTAGTCTCGACGCTGGATCTTCATAATTAAGGTCGTAATTAATTCGCAACTGAATTCGTCGATTACTGTAATTTATTTTAGCACTGTCGTAAAAAGAAATGCAAGTAAACGCAGTAGCTATTGCAGCAACAATTGTTGACTCGTTTGGTGCATGGTTTACCCGGAAGTCAACCGAACACCGTGCACATACGAGCATTTCGAGTACAAGGGCAGCTCTAGGATCCATCGTTGTTTGATCTCATTACGAATTGCTCGACTCGCTTGAGCGTGCTGTTCGACCTGTTTTCGAATAATTTACGACACGCGCCAGCTGGCGTTTCGCATCGAAACGCTAGCTAATAATTCGCTTTGTTCTACAGGCTCGCATTGTTTCTCTGATACGTTTTCCGCCTCTCGCCCCTGCGATCGCGGCACGCGACGATTTGATTTCACGGATGGAGTCATTGACAACAGGCGATATGCGATACTGATTCGGCTCGGTTCCCGCTCGATATCCAATTTTTTTCTCTCTCTCTCTCTCTAGCTGATCGGTCCGTTGATTCCACGGTAATTGGAATTATCGCTATATTGTTTTAATAGCAGATAAACACCCCCGTCCAGAGATTCGTTCACGCTTTTAAAACCAATTTCTGCTTCGCGCGACTGTTGCTCGAATATTCCGCATCGCATGTACGGACTCGTGTTTACGGGAAATTGATTGAAAAAAGAGACCATGGTTTGGAGCATTAGTGGGACATTTTAATTATTTTTTTGACGATCGATTTCTTCGTTCTACATTAATTTTGTTTTGTTAACCTCTCACTGGTTTAATGGGGTCTCTCATGACCCGAACAAAATAAACTTTGTGAATGTGCTAGCCCCGCTCCGATTTCAATGATCTTGAAATGTATTGTCAAAGTCACTGTGCTCTGAACAACTTTTCTCTTTAAAGTTTTTAACTTCTCTAGAACGTTTGGATTATTAGTCATCAATTATCTTAATATTAACTTCGTAAAGACAGATGTCAATATAAAAATAACTGTGCAATACATGTTTGTTGATTTTCTGTTGTATACATTTCATGACATTTGAAATTCCAATATGGGATGCCCTACAAAAGTTCAGTGGATAAATCCTAAAATTGAACGAATTTTTTTAACAATAGGAACAAAAAGTTCATCGCGTGGGAGCACTAACATTTTAATAAAATGAAAAGCCGTACCATTCTGATTCCCATTCAAATTACAATGAGAGCTGCCATACAAAAATTTGGTGGAAACGTTCATTAATAAAATTCCTCGGTAATAGTAATGAAAAATTCGTCGCCCGGAAGCACCGATACCATTTTAATCAAACAGAATTTTAAAATACTGCGATGTTATATTCGACCCGTGAAACATATTGAGAAAGAAAATAAAATTGAGGTAGAAAATATCGATTTTACATTTATGCATTTATGGTAAAAGCGAGATGATGTAATTTAAACCAGTAAAGAGATTAAATTTGCTTAAAAATGCCAATATGCCAATCTTTGACTAGCTAGCGTACAAAACGTCTTCTCGGAAGGTTTAAACCCATCACTACATAAAACCCGCGAGTCCCACAATCATTAAACTTGACCAGGCTATATAGATCACTATCACTCCCACATCTCAATCAAAGAGAATCGTTAAGAAAAATCCTACAGTCATGAATAATTTTATGCATTTTATTAATTAATGACAGAAAATTAATAGGTCGAATATAAAACTTAAAAAAGATTAATTGTTATTTTGCATAAATGTCCAGTCTTACTCGTTCTGATAAGAACTAAATAATGGAGTAAGTTGCAAACTCCATCCTCAAGCAGCTAATAACAATTGTGAATAACGTTGCTTTACGAATAATGTTTATACGATCGAAAGAAGGGAGGCTCGAAACGTTGAAGAATGAACGATGAACGAGTAAAAAATCAATCGAGGAGAGTCACGATCGGAAAATATGACAGCAGCGACCATCAAATCGTGAACTCGCGTGGGTCAGCGTGGGGGCTGATCATTTTAATCTCGTAAAGTATCACCTGTTACACGAAGAGGAGAGAGAGAGAGAGAGAGAGAGAGAGAGAGAGAGAGAGAGAGGGAAAGAGAGGGTGAGAGATAGATAGAAAACGTGGGCGTCGGCAATAAAAGCTCGCGATTCCGGAAATAATACGCAGCGTAGCGTATCGACGAAATTAACCGTTCGACGGATACTGTAGACGAAAACCCGGTTTGCTATACGATCGATATTAACTCCCCGGTTCACCGATAAGAGTTATCACCGGCTGTTATTGGTGGCATCGACTGGTTCCAGGCCCATCCTCTCTCGTAGCAATAGCAGTAGGTAGTAGTAAACGCGAATAAGAATCGTCCCGGGGCTCACCGTCGCATCGGTCCAGCGAATTTCGGATCAAACGGAGTGCCGCCAACGGAGCCGTCGATTTGTCACCGAAGTCAAATCCTTCCACCGATCTTCCCTCCGCTCCGCTACTTCTATTCTATTCCCAGATTAGACCTGGATCCCCGCGATACCCTTTCAATGGCCGACAGGATATCCTTTGATGGACTTTGCATTTCGAAATGGCTTCAATCGACCAACACCCTCGAAAAGCACTCGACTTGTCGATTCCTGTTCGAGCATTTTTGAACGAGGTGTGGATGAAATGCTCGTGAATTGCATTTTTTTCACTCGCTTGTTGCGGGAACGATGGACATATCTGATTCAGACATGGGAGCGATAGTGTTCTACAGTGGTTGGCCAAGTTTAATGATCGCGGGACTCGCAGGATTTACGCAATGATGGGTATTAAGCCTTCCGAGATGACGTATTGCTCATTGTCAGATTAACTGTGTGGCTGTACCTAGTATAACACCGAAGTTAAATGAAAATGTATTTTCTTTTTCAATCTCAAAATGTCGAAAATAATAAAAGAACGCTCCGAAAAATTTTTAATGCTTTTCAATTTTTCATTCGACCTGTTCGTTTGTATCATAAATGAGTAGGGAATTAGGGATACAATTAAAAGAAGATTCCATGAAAATGGACCGTGAAAATGGGTCACTAAACGTCGAGTTTCGCGAACGAGAGTGCAACGATTAAAATCGGTTGGGAATATTATAAATAAACCGACATCGTTTTAAAGTAAATACAGCAGACCTAACGCGGTAGCAATGTTTATTAATGAGCACGGAGATTTCTATTGCCAGACCATCTCGTTTACCCCAGTGAAGCCATTGTTCTCTTTGTATCATTCACCGAGCACGAGATAATGAAGCGTTTAAAGGCACCACAGTACTCGATAGTAAATTTCGTGTCTTAACTCGCCATTCACCCTTGAGACACTTAAAAAGAGTAAACGTTTCGGCTGAGCAAACTAAAACACTGTGATTCGACAACAGTATAACAGCGGCATACATTTGGAAACTGAACTCGTTGAACAATTGCACTCTGAATCGCAGAAGGAGTCGTGTACACTTTACACTTTCACTTAGTTCAATCGTACTTACAACTACTGAGCCAGGTGAACTTACTAATTTTAGATTTTTTTATTCCACTA
Source organism: Lasioglossum figueresi (assembly GCA_028455805.1). NCBI lineage: Eukaryota > Metazoa > Arthropoda > Insecta > Hymenoptera > Halictidae > Lasioglossum > Lasioglossum figueresi. Next base: position 8,207,241 of record CM052189.1, on the reverse strand, counting down.
CTACTGAATCTGTGGGACACTTTTGCAGAAAATTATTACATCATGTTCCATTGAATCACATCGAATACCATCGAATGTATTTTTCTAAAATTTTTACTCTATAAAAAAATTGGGATTTAATAAATATCATAGTTTCAGTGTCAACGCACTAGGAGACACAAGTAAGACACTAGTTGATACTCAAGACGAATTAGACACTAGTTTAACAGTCGCTAGATTATTAATAAGTTTCTAAGAATCGAGATTGTTATAGTTCACGCACCAATTTAAAAGTGATTCACATTCGCTAAAATCACATTAGTTAAAATTCAACGAGACACCAGACTCCAACTGAGAAACCAAGTCTTGAAACAATAATCATCTAAATCATGAAACAAAGTCATCAACACCCAACGTAGATCACAAAGAGAGCATTGTAAACTCTAATACCATTCACAAACTCATCACTTGGGCCATTAAATCTCGACCAAGCCGCAGAACATCTTGTAACACTGGGAAAAACGAATAGCAGATTTTCCAACCAATTGCTCTGGTAGAGCGACAGTTACCTGGTCAACTCATTGATCACTCGTTAAAATTGTCAATCGCACCAGTATTATGTCACTCGGTTAGACCAATGACATTCGCTCACAAACTCATCTCCCGATCATCCCAATTATATACCATTGTACAAAACCCAAAAACCAATCCATCCATCGAACCTCAATGTCTCGATCAGAGCGACAGCTACCTGTCCAAGTTATCAATCACTCAACAGTTAGATCAGTACCATTCACTCGCCAACCCAACCACCCCTATTTCATTCAAAGTACATAAAAGCTGATAGAGCTAATCAATCACTCGGTAAATTTATTAACAAGGTTAGTATTATGTCATTCAGTTAGGTCAGTGCCATTCACTCGCAAACTCGTCACCCGATCATCCCTATCTCTCCCAAAGTACACAAAAGGGTACAGCACAGATCAGACTCCAAAACCCAATGTCCTCATCAGAACGATAGCTACCCACTGAATTTATCAATCACTCGGTAAATTTAATAACCAGGTTAGTATTATGTCATTCAGTTAGGTCAGTGCCATTCACCCAACCATCCCTATGTCTCCCAAAGCACACAAAAGGGTACAGCACCGATCAAACCCCAAAACCCAATGTCCCCATCAGAACGATAGCTGCCTACCCAAGTTATCTATCACGTGCTAATTATCCCCATCTCTCCCGAAGTACGCAAAAGGGTATAGCACTCATCAAACCCCAAAACCCAATGTCCCCGTCAGAACGATAGCTGCCTACCCAAGTTATCTGTCACTTGTTAATCACCCCTATCTCTCCGAAAGTACACAAAAGTTAATAGCACTGATCAAAACCAATGTCCCCATCAGAGCGATAGCTACCTACCAAAGTCATCAATCACTCGTTAAACTGTCTAGCAGCGTTAGCGTTATGTCATTAGGTTAGGTCACTCAGTGTCCCCTAAAACCGGGGGTACAGAGCCTGTTGCAACGGAGAATCTCGCAGACGCGTACCTGTTACGCCGTCGGGACGACGGATCCTGTTTTCCCGCGTCGTCCCGCAACTCCGGGGACGTCGACGCTCCTCTGCGACGACGCTCGACGACGCTCCTCTGCGACGTAAACACCAGGGGCGGGTAAACAACGGGGCTCGAATGAGACACGGGTCGTTGAGGGAAAAGAAACCAAGGGCAGAGAGTAGACGACAGAGGGTTGTTCACCGGTTTCGTGGAACCGCGGGTTTGCACTGCCGGACGGACGCGACCGTTCTCGCGTCGCGACGCCGCTCTGACGGACGCCGGCGTCTCGTCGCCTCGACCCGGCCGTACCAGGCCTCGCACCCTCTCCGAACACCCCTTCCAAACGATGTACACTCCTCCTCTCCAGAGGACGGGCGCAGGCGTGCCGCAGCCGCAGGTAACGCGCCGCGACGCCTGAACGCGGCCACCTACACACGACGATACTGACGAACAGCCCTAGACTCGAGCCGGGGATGACGCGGGTAAACGCGTGCGGATGCACCGGGAACCGCCGGTTTCTTCAGGCGCGAGGACCCGGAGGGATTGCGGGGTGAGTTTTGGGGGAAAATGAGAGATCTTTCGTCTGTGGTGGTGTCTTCGAGAGAATCGTAGATAATAGTTCGTGACGGTTTGAGGATGAGAGAAATGTAGATGAGTAGGGTGCTTTAAGAACACCATTGTATTGTAGAGGAATTGTATGAACTCTCTGGGGCTTGGGCAAGGGTTGAAAATGGCTTTCGTCGACGCAGGTTGTACGGGCAGCGGAAGGGTTACCATTAACTCACCGACAATTATTGCAATGACAATCGTTTCACCGACACGCCTTCAAAGACATCTAACTTGACAATATTAAGTCACCGATATTTTGAGATCATCGACAGTCATTTCGCGGACAATCATTATTCCGAGAGTCATTTCACCGGCAAACGTTTTCATTGATACCGAGTTTCACCGACGATAGGTTCAACAACAATTTATAATTGTTGACGTAGATTGTTATTTTCATTTAGCTGGTGATAATGTGTTTACATAGGTTGTTGTGTACCGATAATAAATATATGGTTTGGGCAAGGGTTGAAAATGGCTTTCGTCGACACAGGTTGTACGGGCAGTTACCATTAACTGACCGACAATTATGGCAATGACAATCGTTTCACTGACACGACTTCATTGACATCTAACTTGACAATATTAACTCATGGATGACAATGTTAACTCACCGACAGTCATTTCGCCAACAATCGTTTTCCGGCAGTCATTTCATCGACAATCATTTCACCGTCAAACGTTTTCATTGATACCGAGTTTCACCGACGACAGTTTCAACAACAATTTATAATTGTTCATGTAGATTGTTATTTTCATTCAGCTAGTGATAATGCGTTTACATACGTTGTTGTGTACCGATAATAAATGTGCAGATCAAGGAACTGTCCTTCGAAGTAAATTTCAAATGAAACACTTCAAATAGTAGGGAGTTGTTGGCAACAAAATTGATAAATAATTCGGAGTGCAAAGGGTTAATACCGATATATTGGTACGATTTGTTGGTATCGGTGTATTCGTTCAATACATTGATACCTGTGTATTGGTTCAATACATTTATACCTGTGTAATGGTACCATACATTAATACCTGTGGTCTAACTATCCATTCAGGAAAGTTTAAATGTTCCGCCAGATTTACGGGTGACGAAACATAGCTTCGAGCGTCTGAACTTTCTAAGTGAGCTGTTTTAGGTAGACGGGTCTTCGTAGAAGGGTCCTTGAAATCGTCTGCAACCTTGGCTACTCTTAAATTTTATTAGTGCCTTAGATTTATACGGTACTCACAACGAGGCAGGAGCAGGGAATTGCGAGAATTTAAGTGTGGTCAGACTCGTAAATGTGGTTGGAAACGGCTTCATGAGGGGTTGAACGCGCGACATGGGGGCGTAATTGTTTCCCTTTGGTTGCTGGTTAGCCGAGGGTTCGTTTTATGAATCTTTCGTATTATGGCACCATTTTGTCTACTACATCGAGTGTCGGTTCACTCTTGTCAAAAGCGTCCACCCACAAGATTTAAAACTGAAGATTAAACGAAATATCCAAATTCAAAAATTTAAATCTTCCGCATGTGCATGTACATATGAATATGCAAAACTGAATGATCAAACCTTTCGCACGGTACATAATCTGTGTACTATTCAGTGCAAAATTCGATTCTTCGTATCGAAAAATCGATACCTTTCACACGAGAATTTGAATATTATTCAGTGGTAATTTATTTTTTCGTACACCATGTATTAATGCTGCAGTTCTTGTGATTGACGCAGACAATTTTTATTTGGAATATACATACATCGATAAGGATATATTGGTAGGGTATGTTGGTACCGATGTATTGTTACGATATATTGATTCCGGTGTATTGGTTTCATTTTTAATTTTGCATAAAGATGCGCAGTATAGTAATTACGGCATCACGCTTCATCGGGGGTTCATTGTATTTTCAAATATGGCGGACTAGGAAAATCTCGTGACCCGATTAGAACGATCGCGCGACAGGTGATCGATCCGAGGAAAATTAAATTGGATCCATTGTGTTCCGTCCCTCTCATTGATTTTCCGCAAGGTGAGCAACAATGGGGAAATGACATGGCCACGATACGGGCTCTCATTACGCTGCTACAGGTGAACACGTCGCGAAATATTGTTGAAATCGCGTCACGGTAACCGTATTTGCGTCCCGATATACCTGCGTACATACACTACGGGCAGTGGATCATTTGCGCGTCCCTCTAACGAAGCCCATATTTAACAGCCCGCTCCACTGTAAATAGTTATTAAAACGCGCTCGCCAACTCGCTGATTAAAATTTCTTTGCAAGCGTTCCAACGAAACTCACGCACTAGTGCACCGCGACGCTCTACCAGGTTGTGCCGATCTCGCATAATTTCTGTCGCAATTATCTCCGCTTCTGCGTTAAATATTCGGTGAAAGTTAAACAACCGCCGAAGCAGATTTTGGAAATTTGTGGGTATAGACGAACAGTTTCAAACTGGAACACGATTTTTTGCTTGCAAAGCAGAAGCACTTTTGTTTAAATGGAAATTATTATACGCAGGCGAAGGAAATTCTTAGGATAAGGATTGCGTATTTATGAAAATAGTAAATATAGAAAATTTAAGCTAATTAATTTAGACTCGAAGAATTAATTTATACAGAATCATCATTTTCAAAAATTGTGTAATGGAATCAGTGAAGTATGGATTTTATAGATGGTACGTGTAAATATTTTTTTTTTTAAGGGATCGAATGGCATTTTGAGCATCCGAGTGGGATTCGTCGATGAGTTCCGGAAAAACCGGGCGCAATAATCCCGAAAAAAGGAAAGAGTACCAATCTACACCCATTGTAATCGGCAGAGGGAAGCCTAAGAGCCGATACGAGCATCGGAACGGCTTTATTTCCATTTTCTTTCATCCGGAATGGGACTCTGCGTTCCCGCGGTTCCTTCGGTTGCCGATAAACGGCGGGCGAAGCCGGCGTATTCTTTCCGCTTCTACGACGAGCGTCTCGAAGCCGCTTCATTAAATCTTTCCCAGAAGCCCCCGGCTTGTTCACTGGAAAACCGACATTGGTACCGCTTCTTCTCCCTTTTCCGTCCTCCTTTTCCCAATAACCTCCCCGCATCCCCTAATACCGCGAATAATACCCAGCAACGTTTCTTTTCGTTAAGCAACAGCCAAAGGAACGAACGAAACGCTGTTTCGGAAATTCACCTCCGCGAAAGCACCGTCGCCGCAGCTTGCGATTGAGGAAATTGCCGAATTCAATTCTCTCGACAACTTTTAAAATAATCGTGTTCACGAAGCAACAGAAGTTACACTTTTTAAGACTTTTCGTTTATCCGTAAAGTAAAATCTGTGTGCTCCGAAGAAAAACAGGTTCACCGAACAACTCCACCTCGCAGTAATTTATCATTTTAATTAATGAACGTACAGATTCGCTTAAATTTCAAGTACTCATTCAATATTTACTTGAATAAATAGATAGTCCGATCTAGTACACAAGAAAATTGTAGACTTTTTATAAATACAAAATTGCTCGACAAAAAATGTTGATGACTTTAAAAATACAAAACAGCTGAACAAGAATTGTAGATTTCTTATTGCATCGGCTATATAATTGTTAAAAATCGTTCAATAATGTACAACGAGTTTAAATAAACTCTTCACAGAGAAAACCGTAAAATATTAAAAGAGTCACTTTAAATTCCCTGTATATCCATAATGGTTCCACTTACACAATAAATTGAACAGAGCAATTGGATTAATGGCCATTGTTTGTCACGTGAAAGCTGTGTAAGCTACCATTGTCGAACCGGAAGAACTATGTAGTTGAACGAGACGTCGGATACTTTTTCTCAAATATGATCTCAATTATATCGTCGGACATGGAGCATGAAGAACACGATTGTAAACTGTAGTCTCTCCGTTTCCAGGACATTTCCAGGAAGCCCGTCATTATGTCAGCTTTGTGTGTCGGTTTATTGCGACCCTCGGTGATTGAATTGTATGACCAAGTTATCGCCCACCTGAGGATCGGCCTTTAAACTTCTCACGCTACGGGCGATCGTGATTAACGACAGAATGTTCTCTGAGATTGCAGGGGAGTGCTTTGGCCAGATTCCATCCAACTTTTGACACATGTTTTAATAAAGTGTGCTGGGCCAGATTCTCAGATGATATCCATCTGTCTCTGAGCTTGAAGGCGATCAAAGGGGCCGAGGACATTGGAAGACGATGATGTTCTGTTCGTATCAATTTCATTTTGACAGTCGTGGTCCATTCAATAGGCCATTGAAACACCTACAATGAAACTGAAAATTAATCAATTCTATTCTTGGCCTTAAGAAATATTTAATGATAAGGAACAATAGTAAGGGATACAAAGAATGTATTATAGGATCTATACAAAATTTAGGAGCCACAATACGGACCTATTAACAAATTTTAAAATTAAAAGATCATGAAACCAACAATGAAATTTTAGAGATAACGAATAAAAGAGTAAGACATGGTAATAAATTTTAGGGCCTCTCCGTAGAAAGTGTGGAGCCTCCAAAGCTAGTAAAAATTTGGGACCAAATTTTGGGGCCTAATATTTTTAGGATTTTCACCGTGGTGATTTTCTTGACGCTTTCTTTTCCGCCTAAAGTGGATTCTTCAGCTTTACCGCAATGCCTGCTGTGTATCACAACTTTTTGTATACCACGTATATTTTTATGACCGCGACTTTTCAGCGAGACCTCTCGTGTCTACGAGAACCTGTTTCAAGACACCGAAATGGAACCCGTGTTCACAAATGTTAGCCTCCTCCTCCAGAGTTCAAACGAAAAGAAAAAAGACATTAAGGAAATGAATCGACAGAACGGGGCGCAGAAAGGCTCAGAGAAGTGAGCAGAACCGTAAAAAGCGAAAGTACACGAATTCGTCGTGGGCTTGCCGGCAAACGTACACTGAAACTGGCGAAGCTCGGAGGAAACATTAGAAAACAGAACATGTTACGCAGAAAGTTAAAAGAAGTCGCAAAGTAGAAACACGCGAAAAGAAGAAAGTATTAATATGTAACGGTCCGAGTTTCGGTGCGGATTTGATCGTAAAATGTGTACAAAACTTGACCAGGGTAGCCTGTGTAAGACGGTAAAAAATAGAATCAAAACTTCGATGAAAAAGAGGAGAACCTGGCTGTCAGGATGGTATTATTCTTATCAGACTCGCATTACGGTGGTCGCTAGCTCTTGGAACTTTTATATCTCCCTCAACTTCCACCCACACCAATTCACAAGCTTTCAAGAACCACAGAATTGTCTTGCCACGTTGTCTCTTGAAATTTGATCCCACTTCCCATCGATTATACTCAGTTTTCGCGGGGTCGTACAATTTTTGTTGAAGTACACCGACGATGTGCGCGAAACAATACACACGGACAGCACTAGCATACTAAGATCTTTTAGGTCTACCTGTATTTTAAACAAAACCTGTATAAAAGGACCCGCTGGAGACCAAGGGCCCGTTACTCCTAGATCAGCCACAGTACTGCACGTATCACGTCATTCACTCGTTTGTACATTAAGTCTAATAAAGTGTATATATTTAACAAGGATCTATACCTCACTTCCAAATAACCAACAATTTTTCATGAATTCTGTTTGCGGGGCCGACCATATTTTCATTTAAATTTATCTCGTGAAAAGTCGTTTGCAGGTTTTCACAACCTTTCTTTCGAACCCTACTATTTTTCTGCGACCCTCGTCTGTGGTCCCTAAAATTGGATTGCTGGCCTTTGAAGTTTTCTGTGGCCCATACGATTGACTTGTACCCCTTAAAACTTTCCTACGGCTCCTAAAATTTCTTAGCAAGCTTTACAATTTTGATGTGCGTCCGAACATTTTTTTTGCATTCCTTACGATTTTTCTGTGACCCCTAAAATTTCCCTGCATCCCGAGAATGTAGCTCAAAAAAATATTGCTTGCTGGATCCGTTGAAGACGACCCTTGACGCACAACATCGCACACAACATACAAAGCACTACGTGACTCGGGGCCGGTGCGGTGGTTGTATTGCACCATACATCCGAGTCGTCCCCGCATGTCGAAGACAGAGAGCTTGCGGCTTCCCTCGTGCGGTACGTGCTTCCCGTGTCTTAAACAGAAGGCCGAGATCTCGCTGGGAATTCGACTAAACCCTTTCGCGCCTTCCAAAAACAACAGAACAAGAGAAAAAAGAAAGCTGAAGAGAGTGGACGCATTAGAGAATCGAAGCTTGCGCTTAACGCCAACAGCCGGGGACAAGTGGAGAATATTATCCACATCGCCAGTGCAAATCCGGGGACGAAAATAACACAGAACGTGGACGGTATCAACCTTCATCCCCTCGGATCCTTTTACATCCCTTCGCATTCCCTTGTTCCACGGCTGACTGGTATCTGCAAAAGCTTTTTTCGACGACGGCTCAACCGAAACCGCAAGCTCCGATATCTTCGAAACGTGCTCTTCGACACCAAATGAGGCTCTGCCGGCTTCCTAACTAAAATGTAAAGCTGTGTCCACACTGAAACATCGAGCAACTTTTTGGAACCGCTTGTTGTCTTCTCCTTGATAGGAAACAAATTCCACCGATCTCTTAAAAAATTATGATGTAATACGTCTCTTAAAACATATAAATAAAATCAGTTTGATAATGAAAAAATGTTATCATCATTTTTTTAGCGAACCATTGAGTTTCGACCCATGGTTCCTGTTGCAGTTTTTATCCTTGTGATGAGTAGAACACGATGCAGTCAAAAACATTTTGATCTTGTAATTCAAGATCACAGTTAATTCTGCGCCACCTGTCTCGCATCAATTTCTACCACACCGAGGGTGTAGTCGCGACATATAATTTTTATATACCCTGTACATATCCAAATTCAAAGATAAAATGAAGACATTTATTTATAAGTTTATTTAATAAAATAAGTTACCTCAAGAAAATGGCAATTTATTTCCTTCTTGAATTTAAATTTAAAAGCGGCTCGAACTTTCGTTCTGTATGGTAAAAGAGAAGAGTATGATAATTATTGATTTAATTAACTAATTCGTATGCACAGCGTTGTTCTCGATACACGCCGAAGATTACCCTAAAAAATTTATGACATTTGGGAACTAGGGTGTCGAACACGCGAAGGGTGTCAGCGTGCGTTAATTAACTCGTTGGAGGTGCGTCTAATAGGATCCGAGTATCAGAAATAAACAGGTGTCGAGGGAAATTACCTCTCGCGCTGTCTGCGCTCGCCGATTCTTTTCGCCTCGGTATAACGGAGCCCGTTGATGCGAAAAATAATCGGGAACGCGAGGCGCTCGAGGACGCTGACAAGGGGGTCGAGCCGGCGAGAAGGTGAAAAGCGGGAATTTCACGAGCGGAGAGAGAAAATTCGTCGCGAACTCTTTCTCTCTCTTCGCGTGCATCGGTCCCCGCGTCACCTCGCAATATCCAGCCCAGAATTTCACTCTGCCCGGCTGCTTTTCTCCGTTTCCTCTCGCACACGGCCGACCGTTTTTCTCACCGACCAGCTTTTACCTCTCTATCGTCGCGTCCCTCCCTCACCTCGGAAAATTGAAAATCCCGAAAGACCCGCGTCAGATTATTGAAATTCCGAGCGGAACGCAACCGGCCACGAAATACTTGCCCGATTCCGAATATTGTCGCTTATAACGCATCGATAATTGCTACGTCCTTGTTAATCAACCCATCCATTGCTACAGAATTTTCCGAAACGCGATCTACCAGACGGAGGCTGTAAGCAATATTTGTACCGACCATTTTAATGTAATCCCTTTAATGTAATAATGTTAACCCCTTGCCCTACGATTTATTTTACGGTTTCAGTGATTAGAACTTTTTTTGTAGATCGTAATTTCCTCAAAAAGGAGAATATTGATATAAATTGTATTCCTATATGTTTCTCCAGCAGCTCCAGTATATTAACAATAACAAAGTAGAATTTTATTTCGGTAAGACAAGGAGTTAATAGATCATTAGGCAAAAATAAAATTTCTGCCTTGTTTTTGTTGATGCTCTTAAAGCTTTTTTAATTTTTTTATCATTTAAAATTTCTGCTTCTCATCGTTGTCATAAATTCATAAAATTCTCAGTCTAGTAAGAAGCTCCTTTAATGTCGAATGCACAGTGTTATACTACTTGTCTGACCAATTAACTCGTGCACTACTTGTCCGACTAGAGGAGACAGTCTGTCTGTCTGACTAGTGACGTTACATACTACTTGCTCGAGTAATGAAATCTTAAAACATGAGATACCTTTTATATTAAACATATAACTTCTAAATTGACTAATGAAGCACCATCATTGGGTCAACCTGTACTTCTGACCTCGAAGACCGCGCCGAGACACGGTTTACATTTTTTAATCGTTACTCTCAGGTGTTTTAACGCGGTACACATTGTTCTTTACTGCATTCAGAACGCATTCGCGCGGAAATTAAAAAAAGAAGGGATGCTATAGTAAACTGTTTACCATGCAGACGAGGATTCCTTTAAACGTAAAAACAGCTCCTGTGCGGAACAAGTTGGTTTCGCGTGGAACGAAAACAATGTGAACCATTTTATTTCTGATTCGATTGCAAAATAAACTTGTACGGTATTACCGTGTACGTCTCTTTAATTATTCATCATCGTGCACAATCATGTACAATTAATGTGCGACTTAATACCGCATAAACATTGCTATTTAAAGGTCGAGTCTGTTTCATTAATCGATTCCGAACAATGTGATTTTATGATAATTATGTAAGAAACGTTTTTTATGAATCCCACTCAACTGGAACCTCAATAAATTGTTCCTCGGGCCACTATCAATAATAAATGGATTCCGCGGAGGCCATCAGCTCGTTCATTTCCCGAGTAAACAATAGTAATATTAAAAAGGTATCGACAGAGGGAGGCCAAGGAAAAACAGTGGATCTCTCCACGTACTTTCCTCGTCGAAACTTTCTCTCGGACTCTTTAATTCACTTTCGTTCCCGGGCATCTCGAGCTCCTAATCAATTTCGAAGACCCGTAGCGAATCGATCGGGCTCATCCGGTGGATTTTGAAAAGAACAAGATCCTCGATGATCGACGAACCCCGGTGAAGATCCCTAGTCGGCAGAAAATTAATAACTTCTAAACTAATCTTTTTCTGACTCGAGACCTCTAATATATACTTTTTTGAAAATACAATGTTAAAAAAAATCGAAGTGATCTTCATTTTTCTTATTACATAAAAATCTTTTTGCTAATATTTTGATTATTATCCATTACCGTATATTTACTGATCTACTTTTGTTTGAAAAATTTTTCGAGTTTTTGGAAAGTTTTTGAATTTTTTGAAATGTATTGAGAGTTTTGTAAACGTATAATGAATTCATACGTCTAGTCAAAATTGTGGTCAGCATTACAAACTAGATCATATTACTTATATTTCACGACAAACATTTTTTCACATTTCATATCTCGAAAATTGGACTTTTTGCATTGTCTCTGTGCGACGACAGCAATGTCGAATTGAATCCGATCGTACGTTTCCATGTTTCCTTATTTCACTTCTCCCTTTGCCCGAGTCGGCCTAAAGTGGGACAATAACGGGCCGTTCTCTCTTATGGCGGAAGAACAAACCTTCGTATCGCGTCCCTCGATCAATGATCCTCGTCAGAAACCGCCGAGAGCCTCTCCTTGGATCGCGATAACTTCTGCTGGGCGATCTACTTCGTGTGTCCACATCCTTGCTGGAAGGAACCTGATTCCTGCAGGGTGAAGTGAATTTCGCACTTTGTTTTTACGTCTGGATTATTTTCAGCATTTCTTTGCGATTTAAGTGGATTTTTGGTGAATTTATGTGCTTCGTTTTGACACATCAACTTTTATTACTAGATTCGTAGATTTCTGTGGAATGTCAATTTCAATAGACAGAGAACCTCGACAATTTCATTTCGTTTCCAATTTTAAACTTCTACTATAATGTATGATACCGTACACAGTATTGATCAGGAACCGTTAATTTTCAATGTCTTGATGCATATAACGAAAAATAATAGCCATAGTTATAGAAGCTGTTAAAATATACAGTAGATGAGTAGCTACGAATTTGATGCAGTATACCTGGTCTCTAAAAATGTTTTCAAAAATTTTGACAAACATAACTTGATATCAAAGCAGCTATTTTTCTGCTTTGCAATTTTTACAAACCGGCTCCATAAAAATTCGCATAGAAATCAACAGTGTGTTCAGAATTAATTTGATGTAATAAGTGAGTAAACATGGAACCGTAGAAACTCTTTTCCAATTTTTATAAATTGGGACTATCCGTCAAAAATTTAATTAACTAAATGAGTTAAATAAAATTGTAGAAACCTACATAAACTTGAAACGATGCAGTAAAGAGCTATACCAAATATAGCCAACAATAATCGTAAGAAGGAAACGACGATTACGAACATAAATTCAGAAGAAGGTAGTAAAACATCAGATCGAGACGATATTAAACAGAAAATTCCACACACAAACGTTTTCAAGCGTCACTGCACCGGGACTCGCGTATCTAGCAAAACAAGCGTATAAAAGAAAGCATACAGGTTGTCCCAAAAATATTGTATTTCCTTAAGAGGGGTGATTCCTGAGGTTATTTGATGTGACTTTTTCCTTTGTGAAATGTTCAGGCTTTGTTAAGGACTGATGAATGAAAACAAAGAACAGGTCCCGCAGAGCGTAGCTTTGGCATTGGCCGAGCCGAAATCCGCCAGTATAGTAAAGTCGCGTTATTTCTCAGCGACCGCCTACCCAGAATTTGTCAAGTGCCTACTCCCTCCACTGAGAGACAACGCACGAGCTGCTTCGGTTTCCGAGTAGTGTAAACATGTCGCGTAATCTGATCTTAGCTCGGGTATATCGGTGTGAACCACTACTAATCCAATTACAAAACTTCTTTATTTTTCATTAATTTTTTATTGGACTTTCGCCAACTTATTTGTGGCATTTTACTTATTAAAATGACACTAAACACGATATAATTTCAACTGTATTTAGTGGTTTAATTGACGATGAAAGTTTCGGGCGCAAGGAAGGACATCGAAATCCGTGTTTACATGCTGTTCTTTTCTACGTTCGGCTTCCTTTGTATTTTCAGCGCGGTCGGCGCGGTAGACTCAGTCATAATAAAATAGTGTAACTACACGATATTTCTCCGTGCAGAATACAGCCGTTTGCAAAATAACGCGACTTTACTGTAGTGGCCTGTTTGGTTCTGTGTTTTTCGTGAATATCTCCTTAACAAAACCTCGGAGAACATTTTCGCAAAGGAAAATGTTTATTCAATGATCTCAGGAATTACTCCTTCCTAGGAAATACTACATTTTTTGGACATCCTGTATAAAAGTTTGATATGACGATTAAAATTTTTGCCGGCAGCGTTATCTTGTTTATGTTACGTGAAGCTGCAACTGATGCGTCAAAGTCCTCCGGCTTTAATATTCGGAAGAACACTCTGCGGAGGAGTGTCGAGGAACACTATGAGCTTCTGATAAAAATATACGACGGCCATTGAGGAAAACGACGCCTGACCTCGATGTCTGTTTAACGTCGAGGTCTAAAATGAAACTTTTTCTGTTCAGTCACGCTTCGACGAATCGAAAGGGCCATTCGTCCCACGGTTGAAGAAATTAGTAGAAACTTTTACACATCGGCACCGTCAATTAAATCAAATCCTCGAGATAGATTTTCAGGATAGAAGAAAATTTTATTGGATTCTACATTTCCATATTTAATTACGAAGATTTCATTGGTGTTCATATTTAATTTCTACTTCGTACCGCACACTACTGCATGATCATTTGGGGATTTTTAATACAGAGAATTTGGCATGATACTAATTTAAGTCAGCCGAGTCCTTATTTTAAAAAAAATGGAATTACATTTTTAAAAGATTTTAGAACAACTCTAGAAATATAATAATATTAGTTGGTAAGATAAGTGGTGTTGCTGTCTCAACCAGAATTGCACAAAAATTTTATTCAAATAAAAATTTCTAATAAAGTGGGTTTTTTCCAAATGTGTTTAAATCTACTTTATTCGAAATTTGTATTCAAATAAAATTTTTGCCCAACTCTGATCTCAACCCTATCTTAATCTTTCTATTATATAAAATAGTTCTGTCACGCAAAAACTCGCCGCGGGGTTTGGTGAGCGAAGCGAACAGGGGTCGCAGCCCCCTAGTTTATAATATTAATTTATAGGAGGACCACAGAAGGGTTGAAAATATTTTGGATCATCAAGCAGCCAGCTGTTTCTCAATTGCTCTCCCAATGTATTTTAAATATTCTGAAAAATTAATTGACGATGTATACGACACCCTCATGCAATTATTATTTTTCACAATTACTATTTCCGACGAAAAAAAAATTGTATCACTGTTATAGGGTTGGGATACGTAAGCAAATGCAATCTCTGAGCCTCTTAAATCATGTAATCGGGTTAGCGACTGTAATGGAGACGAAAATTACATGCAACGTTCTCCGAGACGTGACTATGCATTTCCTCGGTGCTCTAAGAATTTTCTGATTGCTTTCGTAACACTTAAATGTGGTCACAAAATTAATTGGCGTTGTACATGACATTTTTGTACATTATTATATTTTCCGGTTACTACTCAAGCATTAAAGCATTAAAAATATAAATAATGAAATTTCTTAAATCTCTTCTTCTCTTCTTCTTTCTATCTCTTAAACCCCATTGCGATATCTGCTTTTTTCTCATTTTTTTTTATATTTTACGTTCAGCTTTTTCAACTTAAACACGCGAAATAATTCCGGTGTGTGTATCTGAGTGTTTTCATAATTTTCGCATATGACTAAATAGGGAAGATAGGGCAAAAAGTGATTTTTTTCGTAACTACCCTTGCGGTCGAAATAGAGGGTTAAAATTTTACACATGTTTTTAACAGTATTTAATTTTGATCCACGGGCAATTTTGACCCTATATGTGACCCAGTGGCAGTATTATCATTTTTGTGGGTCACTGTTCAAGCACGAGGGAGCAATGCTAGTGGTGTGAGGCTGAAATACGAATCGGTAAGGAAGTAGTACCTTTTGAAAAATGCTCGGCAACGTTGTCCAAGGCATGGCCATGCATTTCCTCGGTGGCCGAAAAATTTCACGGTGCTCGAGAGAGAAAGAGAAAGAGAAAGAGAGAGAGAAAGAAAGAGAGAGAGAGAGAGAGAGAGAGAGAGAGAGAGAGAGAGAGACACTGGCCGGGGACGGGTGCGTCACGTAGATAACTATGACGGGTGTATGGATGTGTGTGGCGAGGATCGAGCAACGGCAGTTCCATTCAGCGGAGCTTATTGCCGCCGTTACACCGTATGAATATTGCATGCAACGGGCAGACGCGTCGTACACAGCGCCTATCTCCTCGAGCAGCGACGCGTACCTTCGCGTCTATTTATGACGACTGAAAGCCGTGCCGGAACGGATCCTCCTAGGTCCCATAGCCGACCCACCCTCCGTTATGGTTGCCGATAGGTCCGCGCCCTCTATACGTCTGTTAACCCTTTGTTACACTTTGTACGCCATGCCACCGAGTCTGACGTTATTCGTGACCTCCTTTTATTATAAGAAAAGAATCAGTTTTTAAAATTTCTTTCAGAAATGTGTTTTTACACCGGGTGAACCACGAATCGTGATCAGTAGAGATTACTCTGTTATTAGCAGTCCGAACGAAAATGTTTTTATCAGGTATAGCATGGTTTCAAGAGAAGATCACGTGGTCATAGCAAATTTTTCGTCAACTCTTTTTCTTTATCATTTTTCGAGGTCACCTTCAATTTTTTGCAAATACACCTATAACTTTTTCACGCCTATTTGTTGGAGGATTTCAAGGCGAATTCGGAAACGTATCGTAACATTTAGAAAATTGCAAAAAAGATTGCAAAAAGTTGCTTTTTTAAATTTTTTTTCACAAAAAATTTGCTATAATCACGTGAATGTTCTTTTGAAACCATGTATGTTACGCGAACGCGTCCGCGACTAGACTTTTCGAAGTCAAACGGAGGGCGTAACTTTCCGTCTCGAATTTAATTCGCTGTCGCGAATCTCGTTGGTTCCTATCACTGTTTATAGGGATAGGACTGATAGGGTGTTTAACGTAAAAGCAAAGATAAATTAACTAACAGAATATATTTTCAAAAAGGTTAACAGAATGTAAATATACTGATGCAGTCGGTATGGTTAGCTATATGTCCTTTACGCGTCAACCTACAAAAAAGCTACTAACATCAGATTAATGACCCTTCGAAACCAAGCAAGTTCCATCTGATGCATTTCTTCCTAACACCAATAGCAGCCGAGTTATTCAGGTGGCCTGTTTCTAGCGCCTCACCCTGTATAAGGCAATCGTAGCCAATGTTGCGAATGCAAATAAATGTATCGTAAAATCTCGAAACTCAGCTTTCGAAAGACAATGGTTTCTTAGATCGGTTCTAGCAAAATTCGACGCTAAGACGCCATCTTACCCAGTCTCTGCTATTTCCCAGGGGCAGCGTTTAAATTATAGTTAACAGTGTCTCGCGTCTTATCGTTCCAAGAAGAGTGACGGTAATTGCCGCGCGACTGGCACCGACCCGTATTTAAACGACGACTACGAAAATCCGATGAAACGCTGCGTACCCTGTCGGCGTAATATCGCGTTTACCCACCGAACACGGAAGTTCATAGATTTCCTGGTGCCTCTATGAATCGTTAAACTCGGGAGCCTCCGAGCGGCTTCTATATTTCCGATTGCGCGGAACGGTGCGTGGTTTAATCTGATTAATGGAATTCCTACGAGACCGGCTCCCGAAAGTGGAAGTAAATGTACACCACCCACGCATAAATATCAGCACTCCCACGACTCCCTCAATTCAACGAAACGTGCAACGAGATCCATGGTGGAACCTGCGTCTCTCGTTGTTGAGTAATGAGGGGTTCAAAGTTAATTTGATCGAACTTACTTTTGTATCGAAGGATTTTTTTAGTGAAATATTGCAGGAGAAAAAATTAACTCATACACAGTCCTTGAGATACTTTAATCTTTGCTAATATCCTTCTGGTTTAAGATCGTTCGTTGTAAAATTGCAAATTTATCCAAACACATATTTTTGTAGGAACAGGTTAAATATTAAAAAGGGACCTAAAAAGATCGTTCTTTCCGCATATTTTGTATATTGATTTTATTACGAATTGATTTACTAAAACGTAACATTTAAGGAATCAGAATTTAAGTTTCTGCGCGAATTTTAAGAATTTATTGTTGGAAAACTTTTGATCCTTCTGCATTGGGATTGTGCAGACATATTTATTGCTACTTGAAGTAAACGTGCGATTTTTTTCAAGTAAAAATAATCAATGTTACACGAGTTATAAATTATCATATACTCATTCTTGTCACAACTGCATAATCCACATTCAGTAGATTCAGTTCGCGACGAGTCAGACTGGACACAATAGATTAAGCGGTAGAAAAACAACCCGGTAAATTAATTCGAATTTTTAAATGACGATCTAATGAAAATGGAAGCTCATTATCTAGACAATAGCTTAATTTTATACGGCGTGTAATCTCGTGTCACGTTACCTCCAATGGCCGAGCGTTACAACGTCCGATAGACTATCTTTTAAACTGCGCTGGGCCGGTGAAACTAGCGAATTTTCTGCGATAAACGTTGGTGTCTGAACGCGTTCCCGCCGAAACAGGTCCGATAAGCCGAGGGGCGAGTTATTGGCACTCATGGAGGCCCGAGATACGTTCGAACAGCTGAAATTCCATCTTCCAGAATTTCGTTCGTCCCGGGAACGGGTCTAATAAGCCTCTTAGCTGCGGACAGCGTCGTTCCGAATGTATCCTCGTCGAAGTAACCTCGAGGGGACGGCTCCTTTATCGGTCGGGGCTGTGTACGCGTCGTAAAGCTCGCGTTTCCATGTAAAGCGGCTCCGGAAAAAATTGATTGGAAGTATGATAACCGGCTTAGCGCGCGGATCACGGATTCCCCTTCTATGGATCGAAGCTTCCCAACTCTTTGATGAGGTGAAGGATCAGCCGCGATATTTACGTCCGGGATCGATACCGACTTCCCAACCAGGCGATTTAAGACCACGGAAGAAAATGGCGGTCACCGGACCAGTGAAAAATGGACGCGTTCTTGTACGCTACGCTGTCCCCCGCTGATTGATTGCGATATCTGAGCTGATACGTTTAATTCGAGTGATAAATGGCGCTCAGGGGGATCGCGACGCGAGATTTACATTATTTAAATTTCGGAGCACGCCTGCCGACCGACTGGCGCGCCACCATTTTGGGATCTCGCGGAAACTACGGTCGTCAACCCTACGGTAAGTAAATGAAAAATATTTGTGGCAATTTTAATCATAATAATTTTAATAGATCATGGTAAAATAGTCCTCGGCGTGTGTGTTAAATTATAGTAAAATGGTTTTTTTTGTTGCTTTGATTTGTGGTCGACATAACCTCTTTCTTCTGACGAATTGTTAGAAAATATGCTAGTTTTGATGGTGAAAAACATGTCTTTATAAAATTGGTATTTTAAACGCTGGGTCTTATTAAAAAATTTTGACAATTTTTCAGAAAAATATTTTAAGTAGTTAGGTATTTAGTATTCTCATATGTGGCTTCGCTAGCCTGTGTAGATCAGCTGACAGTTAATCTTATTTATATTATATATATATTCTTATAATATTTCTTTAGAGATCATAAAGTCAAAATTATAACTTCGTGTCTATATTCGACTGTAACAACGCTGTTCCACCATTTCGCTCAAGAAAATTAGTTAATAAATCGGAAAACTGCGGAAGGCGATCGTAGCTCGTGGCAGAATGCAAATCCTGTCGTCGACGCGCCTAAATTGTAGCTCATCAATCCGGTCCGCCTGAATATTTCCAGTGTTTCGCGCCGGAATGGCCACTCGAGGCGCGGCGACAATGCAAGAGGCCGACGATCTGCCGAAATGTTAATCGTCCCCTACTCCGCCATTTGCATTCGAGACTGTGCGATTAAGAATGATTTAGGAATGCAATTACACCGGGAGACCGTTTGATGTATTATCGTCACGCGGCCCAGGGAAATCTTAACGTCGTCGTTGAACGAGTTGCAAAGGAACCTCATCACCTTCAACTTACGGTAATTTATTTAACGCAAATAGAACAAGTTCGGAAGAAGTCAAGGAAAAAATTCTGCTAGCCAGAAATATTTTCAACTATCCTTTTTGTCTACGAGATAGTTGTATGTTATTGAATAAAAGTATTTCTAACATTAGTTTTTGGGTATTGTTCACACGTGGCTAGAAAATTAACCCCTTGAGGATAAATGTCGACATGTTGATCGCATGATGAATTTATCATTATTACATCGTGATGACTTATTAAAACATTTAACATATTACTATCACGATAAAAATAACATTCTTCAACAATTAAGGTAAAATAGAAAATTATATGTCGATATTCTCTAATTTTTAAAGAAATTTTAAATTCGTAATCTAGAGTACAGAACTGGAAGTGGTAACATGATGGTGGAAAGCAAAATGGCTACCAAATGCACAGAGATGCCAGTAGCTGGATGAGACCGTCAATGGATTTAGCAATATTTAGGAAGGTAAAACTATTTTTATAAATTTCTCTCAATAATGATGAACATGAATATTTTTAAGTTTACGTTATTTCGGAGTATAATTTATGTCGGATATAGGTTATTGGTCGATTTTTGACGGTATTTTGGACAGATCACGAACAGGGTTCGCGTTCCAACGACAAATAAGAGTGCCAATACAATGACAGACGGTGCGTGAAACGGGTCGGCCAGGAATGAGGGGGCCATTTTGATCCTTCGACCGTGTAACTACCTCCAGAAGATAATTCGCCGGCATTATCAGCGAGGATCCAACGTTCCAACAGCATCGACGGCTCCCCATTCGAGCAATAAATAAACGGATAACGTCCATTTGTCTGGTCCCGAGGAATGAAAGGATTCTCGAAAACTGTTTTCAAATTGATTGCTTCTAATCAGTGGTAGAACTTCGATCACCTTGATTTTCTGAAAAATTCGAACCTCTTACTGCTTGACGGATCGGTTCAACTTTGTGCTCCGTCGGTCTGATCCAGTTTCCAACTTCGTCTGCCTTCGCTGATGTGTTCGCGTTCCCCGTTGAGATTTAAGAACGATCTTCGGAATCAATTTTTGCATTCTCAGGATCAAAAGTCCTCAGGTGTCGAAAAATTAACCTTGACCTTGAAGTTCAAGGTCGAAAGGTTAACGATTTTTTCTTATTCACAAGGATAAAAAGTGTAGAAGAAAGTATGCATCAAAACTCAACCGCTCTCTTAAAAACTTAAATGTTTTTTCATTATCGAACCGGTTTTTCTTATATTATATTTTCGATATATTTCACGTGCCAAGACGTAATTTCTAATGGCTTTGCCAGTAACATTATAAACTTCATCTGACAGAGGAATGAAAATATAATATACATTAATATCAGTACCACAAAAAAGTTTTCTAATCATTTTTTAGGGGCCGATTGATTTTTGATCGATGGTTTCTATGCTCTTTTTACCCTCGCGACGAGTATAATGCGATGCAATGAAAAAATGGTTGACCTTTTCACCTCGAACTTCTCAGTAGAATATTCCCAAATAAATAATTAATGAATCCTTCGGTACGAGCGTTTACAACAATGGTTAACAAAGCGAGACTTCGACCAAGTAAAAAATGCAATAATTAGAAATATGTACGAGTGAAGTGGACCTAAAACACTAAGTCCACCATGGAATTTATGGATTTGTGTCTGGGGGGTGAAACAGGTCTAGTAAAATATTCCGAAATAAATAATTAATGAATCCTTCTGTACGAGCGTTTACAACAATGGTTAACAAATCAAGACTTCGACCAAAGTAAAGAAATCAATAATTAGATACATGTACGAGTCAAGTGGACCTAAAACACTAAATCCACCATGGAATTTGTGGATTTGTGCCTCGGGGGTGAAACAGGTCTAGTAAAATATTCCCAGATAAATAATTAATGAATCCTTCGGAACGAGCGTTTACAACAATGGTTAACAAAGCGAGACTTCGACCAAGTAAAAAAATGCAACAATTAGAAATATGTACGAGTCAAGTGGACCTAAAACAATAAGTCCACCATGGAATTTATGGATTTGTGTCTTGGGGGTGAAACAAGTCTAGTAAAATATTCGTAAATAAATAATTAATGACTCCTTCGATACGAGCGTTTACAACAATTGGCTAAAAAATCAAGACTTCGACCAAGTAAAGAAATCAATAATTAGAAATATGTACGAGTCAAGTGGACCTAAAACACTAAATCCACCATGGAATTTGTGGATTTGTGTCTTGGGGTGAAACAGGTCTAGTAAAATATTCCCAAATAAATAATTAATGAATCCTTCTGTACGAATGTTTACAACAATGGTTAACAAATCAAGACTTCGACCAAAGTAAAGAAATCAATAATTAGATACATGTACGAGTCAAGTGGACCTAAAACACTAAATCCACCATGGAATTTGTGGATTTGTGCCTCGGGGGTGAAACAGGTCTAGTAAAATATTCCCAGATAAATAATTAATGAATCCTTCGGTACGAGCGTTTACAACAATGGCTAACAAATCGAGACTTAGACCAAAGTAAAGAAATCAATAATTAGATATATGTACGAGTCAAGTGGACCTGAAACACTAAATCCACCATGGAATTTGTGGATTTGTACCTCGCGGGTGAAACAGGTCTAGTAAAATATTCCCAAATAAATAATGAATGAATCCTTCGGTACGAGCGTTTACAACAATAGTTAACAAATCGAGACTTCGACCAAGTAAAGAAATCAATAATTAGAAATATGTACGAGTCAAGTGGACCTAAAAGACTAAGTCCACCATTGAATTCGAAAGGGATGAAAACTACACAGACCACAAAGGGTAGGAGGAATGCAATCTGGCCGTTCCAGTTCTACGTGTCCCGCGTTAATATCACTCCGTCGATAATGCACGGTACATATAATGTTCTGGTGTACGTCGACGCAATAATATCGTTTCGTTAACGGAAGCCAAGCTTGAATATTACAACCGTGAAAGCCCCGTAGACGTCTTGGGGCGCCTTGACGCCTCTCTTCGTGGCGTAGACATGACGCAGCGCGACGCCGGGCGTCGTCCAAACGAGCTGACGTCCTGTATACTTTGATATTATTAGCGTGCTCAGCTCGGACCCGGAAAATTGTCTCGCTCGCTGTAACAACGCCTCGGACGAGACCCGGCCTCGGGACACATCGGACTGTTGCGGATAATATTTGGATTATTGCGGAACGACGGGTCGCTCCGAGGCCCGCTGGAATGCCGGGTACTTCCAGGTGTAATTCAGGAAGCGAATGCTCCGACCTGGCTGTTATGGCCGCGGGATATGGAACAAACACACTTACTGTAGACCCCCGGGTCGGGATATCATGAGAAATCTGATGTCTTTAGCCGACACCGGAATTGCAAACATAATTTCTTAAATTATTACTGTCGAAGTTGCTGGAACATTGGCCGGCCAGCTGGAGGATACCAAGGGACACTTGATTTATTGATTTGACTGCAATTATTATTTTTATAATCGCGTGCAATTATAAAAATAAGTTCCAAAGGTCTTTTTAACCCATTTAGACATTCTATCGTTAATGGATCGAAATGAATCAAGTGATCATTTTATTCGTGTCTCCTTGAACGATCATTGGAAGCTATGAATGCATAAAGATTCGCAGACTAAGTATACATTTTCTCCCATTAAAATTGAATCTCCAGTCGAACGATATTAATTTCTCCTGTTCCACTTGTCTGACCACAGACCGCCCTCATTCCACTTATTTAGCCACGGGCCCACCGTGGACATTAAAAATGTGCTTCAGTGTTTCGAGTGTACTAGCCAACATAATAGTAATCAGCCACCAACCTTCTCAAATTGGATAAAATAGTTGCATATGGAAATATATAAATAAAAACTGAACAAATTATTGAACTGCGAATCCTTATACAAATTCCTATTTTTATAGGATTTTTATAGGTTGTTCTATAAAGAAATTAAATTCAATAGAAATTTACAAAATTAAATAAAGAAATTAAATGGAACTTTATACAATTAAATAAAAAATTACATAGAAATTTATAAAATTCAATAAGAAATTAAATAGGAATACATAGTAATGATTTCTTCAGAATCATATTGAAATAATTCTGTCCAACTCGCTGCGAGAAAAAGGATTCCCAAAGAGCTTCGTTATTTTTACAGTTTTATCTCTTTTTCATTCCGAGCAATTGAAGGCCGACAAAAGATCACTGACAAAGCGAAATATTAATTCCCATCCAATTTTCGTTCGCTACGATAGGGTATTAATAAGCCGCGAATAGGGTCGGCCATTTTTCCTGAAGAACGTAAGTCTGCAGAATGTTCTCCCGGCACATTGGCCAGCCAAATCGGTCGGTAATCTTCAGGGAACTTTTCCGTACAAGATGGACGATATGCCCGCCTTGAAACTCCGGAACAATCTTTGTAGATAATCTCGCGTGAGTTTCTACCCGCGCGGCGCGGCGTCGACGTACAAAAGGAAGTGCGAAGTCATGGAAAACTGGTTATTGGAGAACTACGTGACTTCGTGATCCATGCTGGCACGAGGTAGATTGACTTAATTAGGTTGATTAACCCAGTTAGGGTGAAACAATGAAACCGAAGAATTATTAAGGAACGTTTTCCTCTGGCAATTCATCTTAACCTTTTTCATCGTGGTACTTCCTGAAACAAAGATTTTCAATTCGTACTTGTTTCTGTAAATTTTTAAAGAATTAGAGGTCTTCATACTTTTTTATTTTATACAGATACGTTACCTATCCGAGCAACTTTATTAGATTAATTAATTGATTTTAATAAATCAAATTACTTTATAATATAGCCATGTTTAGTGTGATAAAAGCAGATGGAATTTTCTTTTGAACCTAATAATTTATGTTGTTTAGACATCATTTTACTGTATATTTCATAAACAAATTTTCCAATAACTTTTACTATTCACCAGCGATACCAGCTAAAATAATTGTTAAAATGATATACATACATACATAACGAGCAATAGAATTGATTAGAAAAATTATTCGTAAAAACCCAAAGCGAAAGAATTGGGTCATAATTGTTACGGCAAGTTAGCATAACGTTTGATAGTAATTGCAAACGAATTCTGCCGCATTTCCGAGATATAATTCCATTGCGGCATTTATTTTCCCGTGTCAGCCGCAAGAAACAGAATTTTTTGTTTCACCTCGCTGGAATCCAATTACTTCCGGCCATCTTGGCTTAATCGAAAGCTCGGGTGGAAAGAGGAGCGGGCGTTTTGTTTAACAAATTGGCCGCGATGCAACGCGACGGAACCCGGAACGCGCGTTTAATTATCGTCTTCGAATTACGGCCGTAATTGTGCCGCACGTACTCGTCGAAACGTTTCGGTTGCTTTATCGCGCGAACGGAAAGCGATAACTTCATAGGAGGACACGTCGATCACGTGCACCAGTCGATTCGATCGATATCATCCTTGGTGGATCAATCATCGAGCATTAAAAAATTAAATCCTTTAAAATTACTGGTTTTTTAAATTTTTCGTTTGCAAGGTGGAGGTCTGTTGATAATTATAATTATACTGCGAATCGTCATGCGAAATAAAAATTTTCTAACCGTTAAAAAATTTCTAAAAATTCAGAACGTGCTCCGTAGATCAAATTCCAATTTCACGCGCGACCTCCGGCCACCATTATTAAATAAAACCGGTGGAAGATTAAAAATCGAAAAAAACCGCGTGCCGACAGTCAACGCTATTAACCGTGTAGGTGGAAAATTAATTTAAAAAATATTAAAAATTGTCAAGGTTATCGAAAATGGAGAAGAACGCTCGCCCGCGCATTTTTTTACAACTCCGTTAATTCCGTGAATTCTTTCGCGAAATTTTTACACGTTAAACGCGAAGCTGTCGATATAAAAAACGTTCGAAGCCGGTCGATCTTCCGAGAGATCGATGAGGATCGCGCCCGGTCGCTCGTTCGGAGCCGAGCCTGCCGCGAAATCACGGAAATCTGGTGCAAAACGGGCTGCGAATTTGTCGTCCCTTTTTCCTCGAAATCCACCGGGGATTATCGCGTTCCATCAAATCCGGGACGCGGCTCGATACACCTGCTGCTTTCGCATTGGATAAAATATTACCGCTTTCGCGTGGCTCTACCAACGCCCTCGGAAACCGTTTATCGTAATTAGCTCGTTTCGCAGAGGAATCGCGAATTTATACGTCGATCTCGTCCCCGAGAACGTTTGCACCGCAAACAGCGAATCGTCGATCGAGGCCTCGGTAATTGCGCGATTAAAGTAACAGATGTCCCGTTGCTCGAGTTCGGTGCTTAATCGAGCACTGGATTCCTGGATCCGCGAACGATCCGGCTTTTTACGCGGCATTTGCATACCTTCCATTTGTTAAATGGCCCAAAAACTGTATGTTCGATCCTTTTTTGTATACCTTTTGCGCATAAAGCATTCAACGAACAGTAACCATTTTACCATCGAAGGCAGGGACAAACTTCATCTGAGGAAATCGGAATTTTTTAACTTTTTCTTTAATATAATCCTATAGATTTTGGTGAGAAAATTCCGAAATTACAAGTCTTAATTTTAGAAATCCACTGGTTCAAAAGTTCTGCGTATTTGAAGTTCAGCGATTTCCAAGATTTTTGACCGGTACGGGCGCCGCCATGTTGGTATGTAGTCAGCGTCGCTCGTCGTCTTACGAGCGAAGCTGCTAGATGACAGCATAAGCATAATTTTTCTACGAAATTTGCACAGCATTCGTTCATTCAACTATTGAAAAGCTGTAGCGTCGAATATTCGCATTGATTTCTCTGGGAACTAATTTTCCGTAAATTAACATTTCATAACTACTTTTCTCATTGCACACCATTCGTGTACGGAACGTTCGAGGAACAGTTACAAGTGAAAACTAATTTAATTACAATTTTTGATTGTCTTCTCTCCATGAAAAGAATAATTGTCTCTCGATCGTGCACTTGATTTCGAAAACCATATACTAACAGAATTTTTCAAGAAAATTGGCATAGCTTCGTTTCATTAATCAGTTTTTAGTTACTTGCCTATTCGCAAGAATGATTTGAAACCTTGAAAATCCAATTTTATCGAATTCTGTATTTATGAAATTAAACGCATGAAAATTGAGAAAGATTAATGAAAATTTGTAAAATACCAATTCAGAGGTAAATCCCGATCGTTCGTTTAATAGAGAGATATTATCTAGGGATATCGTGACTATCAGTTTTAAACAACGGATTACAGAAGAGTAGAGGAACAAAGGATAACGTGACGCGGAACAAAAACGGTGGTCGGTTGTTTCCAGTTTTGTGGCGTTGTTTTTCCGCGGTACCGGGAAAAACCAGATTCCCCTCGAAAATCCCGGCGATTCGTTTTCCTTGGCGATTGATTTAGTCACCGGTACGGATTTAATCTTCCGTCGCGCGACGTCGCCGGAATAACGAGTACCGCAGACAATTTTCTTCCTGGGAATCTCGTTTACCGGGTATTATCCATAAACATTGCTTGGAAAATCGAATATTACTCTTTTCTGCCGTAATCGGAGCTTCAACAATAACTTCCACCCCTAATTGCAAACTTACGGCTATATTTTAATCATGGAATCCTAGAAATACATTTGTACAACTCATAAATAACATATCAATTTTCCTACGGTAATGTTAGATCCAAACTGGAGCATAACCGATTACATTTGAAACTCGTGTTTAAGATTCTGAACAGCGTTTAATGAATATGTATGTTATATTAATTTCCTTTAAACCGAAATGTAATTCTATTTTGGTTTCGTTAATCTATAGTTATTGGAGAACATGTAGGCGTACAATAGATATAAATTTTCTTCTCTTCTATGAGATCACGAACTACAAAAGACTTCTAATCACCGAAACCGTAAAATAAATCGTAGGGCAAGGGGTTGATAATTCATTAAGAATTAAATAATATTTATTTCTGGTTAACAGAATGAGGGAGAAAAATAAATACATATACGAATTTTTATGTTGCATAAAAATCCGCAGTCTATTAGTTCATCGGATAGAATTTCCTTCGACACACTAATCGAGGGTCCCGGAATATTGATCGACCGTCCAGGATCCCCGTGATACATTTCCAAATCAGGCGTGACCTGAATCGCGCAAATTACAGTCGATAAAACAAGATATGAAAATAAGTCGCACACCTCCAATCGTGGCGCACGCTTAATATACTCGAAATTGAAAAGATCTTGATCCTGAACGAACGTTTCTGCTTCCATTATTCATTTTAATTATCGATACGACCCAGAATTCGAGTCGCAGGCGACTCGAAATAAACCTGGTATTAAGGAAAGCACAGATTACCGGCGGTCTCGCGAGCCAATCGCGCAAAACGTCGATCGCATTTTCTCTCGGGTTTCGCGGTTTTTGCGTGGCGTTTTCGGGAACGATACGGAAGCCCGACAAACCGAAAATAAAACCAAGAAGAACACTCGCTGGCCGAGATAGACAGTATCAGGTGCGTTTAACCGGACCTTTCAAAAATATTCTCTTTCCGAGCAGCGAGAAAGAGAGAGAGAGAGCTAGATGAGATACTTTTTGCTCGCCCCGCAGCTCGGAAATTGGCTCGTTTATCCGTTACATCAGTTTAAATGCCACGGAAAAGGTGAACGAGAAAAAAAATAAATGAAAACGATTCCCTCTGCCTTTGTAGTTCGTAACCTCGATGTGTACCGAAGATTTTTAGCTCGGTGGAAAATAAAGACTGGGTCCTGGGTGGCTTGCGCGCGAGGTATAAGCTTGAGAAGATTGTCTTCGGAGGCGTCGTTTCCCAGAGATTATCGAAAATCCTGTCGGTAGACAAGCTTGCTTTCTTCTTCCCAGGGGAGGAATAGTAATCTTCGAGAACACTTTTCTTTTCCTTCGCTAGGGACAACGGGGAACAGGTCTGTGCCATCCTTCGCGCGTCATTTACCGCTTTATTGTAATATTGACGCGATCGAGTGAATGGAGTCTGAGGAACGGTTAATCGAGATTTTCGATAATGGCAGAGCTTCTTTGTGAAGGATGCTGTGAGTATTTGAGTAGAAAAGATTAAAATACCAGGCTGCAAATAGGAACGTGCAGGCCCAAGGAAGAGGAAGGCTCAACGGAAAGGGAATGGTTCAGGGAAGGCAGAGATCTAGGGAAAGCCTGGGTAATTGGTGTGTCGCGAACCACAAGTCTCCTTCCCAATCCTAAGAGCTTCTACCATGCTCCTGTGGAGCGTGGGAAAAGGGAGCGTGGAGCTAGAATGGGCCTATATAGGAGGTAGTCTCCTGGAGAAATAAAAGAACGATAGGATAATATGAATAGTGGCCAGTATAGCGGGGGAAACTGTACATTCAAAGTGAGGAAAGGAGAGGAAGAGAGAGGTCCAGCGGAAAGGATGAGGCAGAAGAGGATCGGAGCGGTTGCAAATTTGGAGAACGCAGAAACTTCGAAAATTCGTAATCAGGTCACCTGGAAGCCGGAAAGAGAGATCCACCGATCGGGAATATTAAAAGTTTCCGGCGAGTGGCCGTAAATGAATAGGCCCCGTTCCGCGAACGAGGCGGAATGGAACGCAAACAAAGAGGTGGGCGGATGAAAACCGAAAAAGCAACGAATTCATCGGCGCCGGGCAAAAGAGACCGTTGCACACCGGAAACACCGGGCTATTCAAGACAACGAAATACAATATTCGGCCGCTCGTTTCCGCCACCCCGGATTCCCTTTGTTGTGGGAAACCGCCCGCGGTGCCCGGCAGACACGCCGCTGCTGAATATCCCTGGTTCCGTTGCGATGGTGTTGCGTGCGAGGCATGATCCGCACCGACGGAATTCCGCAGCACAGACGCGATGCGACGCGACGATGACTTTCGTGCTTCCGGTTGATGTACGCTCATCCCGTGACACGGAGAATTTGATATTGTTCGATAAAAAAAATTGGTGGACCGATGATCGATCTATGTTATGATACCACTTGAATAAACGAGGAATCATTTGAAATGAGAAACTCAGGGACAGAATCAGTTTTCGAATGTCAAGTATTTTGTTGGTAGGGGATGTGGAGAAGAAACTGGGGAAGGTAAGTTACGTTTTCCATTAATATTTATTGTTAAATTAAAGACACACAAAACTCGTCAGCGCCTCACGAATCTTGAAGTCGAACACACATAAAATTTACTGTCTATCAAGAACAGTCTTACGTCACCGTCTCCGCCGATCTCGTCCAATTGTTTCATGAACGACGGACCTATTCTACTTGCCTGACTATTCAGCTTCATATTCCACTAACCCATCCGAATGGAGCTCGACTCCGGTTCCCGCCGGTCTCCTCCATTAATTCTCCGTTACACATAAAATCGAGTTTCCGAGCTCGCGATTTGACGTTGCACGCGAAGAAAGCAATCTCCAATTAAACTTCCGAAAAGGGAAACGTTTCCAGGCACGTCGAAAATCGAATTACAGCACGAGGAAAGCGACGAGGGGCCGCGCGTTCTCCGGCTCTTTATTAGAGAATTACACCGGAGCGACCGGCCGAACGAAGTAAACGCTTCTTGGATTTATTCTTTCAACTTTCCTGCAATATGAGTCTTTCCCCGGGGGGTGGGGCCGGGTAACCCCTTATTGGAATTTCCTCCTCACCCAACGGGAAAACTTCGACGCAAAATCAACGGACGAGCTGCAAATTTGTTCGTTAAAAGCTTACGCAGAATATATTTGCTTGCTCGAGAAAGAAACTGCCCTTTCACAAATTGAAAAAAGAAATAAATACTTCTTTTCAAAGTCGGTTCAAAACGGGACAATTTCTAAAGACAGAAAGTATTGCGCTTTAGTATGCTGTCCGTCGTCATGGATGCAATTGAAAACCAATGCATTGAACACCGCATCTTAATATTGCACCGTTAAGCGGAATATTCCACACACAATAGCAGTCGTTGATCACCAAGAACGGAATATTCTGCACACAATATCCCTCGAGCACCTCTGATTTATAAAGTGATAGGAAATCGCCGCGATATTTTTCTGCAAACAAAATGGCAAAAATCCTGTGCAAATTCCGCGAAGTTGGGAAAATTGTTCTTGGAGGCGGAAGAAAAGTTCTATGAATAATTGCGGCGGCATACTCGAAGTGACAAAGAAGAATACCGAGGCAGAGGCCGAGCATTCTTTTTACCGAAGGACAGCTGCGTTTTCGCGTTTCCTTTGCGGAATCGCGAGTTGCGGTTTCCGTTTGCGTCTTTTCGAATATTATTAGACGCTTCCTGTGGTCGTTCATTACACGTTACAGCGTGCGAGGATTAGGCATGGACACCATAAAATATAGATCGCCTATCTCTTTTCCCTCTAAACGAGGTAATGCGCGGTTATCAATCATAATCTCCAGTTACGGTCTACTGAAAGGCAATTTTACGACCGGCAGAACCGACTACCGTTGATACTGATTACTCGGGAACAGTGTTCGAAGGCAAAACGCCCGTTTTCCCATGAGTGTGACGCTAAACCTGTGCGCTGTGGCAAAGGAATTAAGGGCACAGCTTTACGACTTGGGATCATGTGTTCAGTAGACGACGACGATATAGTGTCGCTTGGCTGGCTGAGGAACTGGGGGATTTGCTAGGAAAGTAGGAAGCACCGTGCAATTGTTGCTGCTTGTCAACATTAGCGCAGTAATAAACTGTAATTTTAATCTCTATGTGCTGTTTTAAAATTCCAAAATTCTAAGGTTAAAGTAAACGCTTCACCCGAGGAAACCAGAAACGTTTTACTTTTTTAAATATAATTCTGTATATTTTAGCGAGAAAATGCCGGAAATCCAAGTTTTAACCTGAGAAATCCACTGATTCAAAAGCTATGCGCGTTTGAAGTTCACCGAGTTCCACGCTCTTTGACCGGTATGGGCGCCGCTATGTTAATATAAATGTAATATATATAAATATGAAAATTGATGAGATTTTGACGATGTAAAATGTCCCCTACTGACAATTCTTAGAAAATTCTTTCCGGCGCATCGTCCACGAGATTCCTGATATTTCTTGGAATATGCAGGCGTGTTCGCAAATGAAATTTCGTTTCAGCGTGAAATACGGGCTCGTGCACACGTAAACAAGGCGACCACAATTTCCTGTTCTGCCATAACGAGGATATGATTGCTCGGTTTACGACTGCTACTCGACTAAAGCCATTTATGAGAAAGAACCGCTCACCGCGAAACCAAGAAACCAACCGTCACGCATTCCAAACTACGGTTCACCACCGCAGATTCATTCACTCACTTGATTAGCCTGTTGCCCTTCTTTCGTTAGGCCGATCGCGAAGATTCACTATCAAACATTATCGGTACAATTTTTTAAATTTTCATTAAAAGTATTTGCTGATTTATTCGATTGAAGGTATCAAGTACAAGCAGAATCGCCAAATGAGGGAAGGAATCACGAATCGAGAGGAAAAGCGTCGTAGAAGGGGAAGGTAGAGTGGGGACACTAGACCCTCAGTAGAAGATATAAAGAATACTATAAAAGTTAGTTTATTGTCCTTGAATTCGAAGAGTGAATACAAATATAATTTTTAATCATATTGGGTCGTAACATAACTTCGTTCGGTTGTCTTCCATATTTTCTTCTCACGTATTAGCGAAGTAAAGAATTGCAATCGAGCAGTTATAAAATTTCGTCGAGAAAAAAAGACTGCATAGATGCAAAAATTAGCTTGGAAAGAAAGATCGTGAATAATGAAACGGGATAACCACGTTTCGGAAAGCGAGAAACAAAGCTACAGGCAAAGCAAGAATGGAGAAAGGTTAACGAGGCGTGCTAACGGAATGCAAGAATAAAACAGGTGTAATAAAGCAGGACAGGGACCGTAATGAAGATAATAAAGGAAGGGTGAGAGCGGCGAGGCACGAAATACGGAGATAACGAGTCTATTTTACGATTAAAAGTTGCGTTCCTACTGCCGGATTCTTTCAGTACCAAGAACTGTCTTTCAAGATTCTCTCGAACCACTCTTTGCGAAGGTTTAAGGACATTCCTGAAGAGAGCAGATGGTGGACAGTGTCTTTGATCTTGCAACGGTTATCAAGTGATCCTGGAGGAGCAGACACGTGTCTGGAATTTAGATTGAGTTCATTTTGGAAGACTGGTTAATAAAAATGTTAACAGTTAGGGGATCTGTTGACGCGAAGAACTTGGCGACCAAGTGGTAACTGTAATTTTTTAAATAAATTTAACTAATGGGTAACATTTAGGTCAGAAAAGATTCAAAGCAAATGTTCTATTTCGCTACAGTCTTGTAATTCAGTTAGAAAATCTACATTTTGTATAAAGATCTAGTAATTATTAAATTGCAGAGACGTGTACTACATACTCATTGTATCCAGGCGAAAATTTTTTATTTCTGTCATTTTCCTTTTGGGCATTTATGAAGAACAGAAGAAACATGAATTAACAATTAGATTAGAAAAATTTATACAGTATTGTTATTTTATTTAATTGTTTATTTCATTCAAAAATTGACATTTTGCGTAACGATTTTGTGTCGTAATGAAAAAGTCTCAACCAGAGCCAGACTCGTAGTCGCCAGTCATAAATTGTTCACTTTTATGGATCGTTTTAGTTTCATGGCTCGAGGTGAACCTAATTCTTCGTACCTCCGAGATTCAATAAATGGGTAATTGATTTAGCATCCGGCGGCCGGCTTAGAGTACTTTAATTGAGTTAGTGGCCGACGAATTTATGCGGGATGTTAGCAAACGGCGATCCAGTTACGAAGTAGTGAACCGCCCACAGATTAATTGGCATCGTTGTGAATTAACAATCGTAAGTTTATCAGGACCAACGATATCCCCGGTGGCAACCAGATCACATTGTTATACATAGCCGGGTGCGTCGGTGTGCGTTGGTGGCAAAGCAGATCGTTCCACTGGTCTGACCAGGCAAAAGCTCATTCTACTGTGTCTACATAGGCTCGGTCTATTTCTCTTGGCTGATCGGTCGCATAGTGTAATATTCCACTCAGCGGACTATATCTCCGTGTCCGAACGAACCATAGTCTGGTCCGCTCGTTCCATTTTTCCTGATCGAGGACAATGCCAACCTACACTCTTTGATCAATCTGCACGACGGCCGATCTGTTCTACTTCTTTTAAAATCTTACGAGGAATTCTGGTCACAAGTTTTCGAAAAATCCGGCGATGGTCATTTTGATGCCTTCATCATGATGGGTGCACTTGATCATTTGTAACTGTCTCGGTTTTGATTTTACTTCTGTGTAAAAATTTATAGATTACACTAAAAACATCAGTGAAGAAGCTGGCACAAGTCTTATTGCGATAGGCTTTGTTGTTTCACGGAGAAGAAATCGAAATGTTGAAGGAGAGTCCCCAAAATGTTCTGTTTCCGAAGGCCAAAATAATGGAATATTTAAAAAAAATTTTAAACGAAGCGGATTAAACCAGCAATCTTAAACTTTTTGTCTATGTTTATCACTCCTTCGAGCATGTCACAAAAAATTTATATCCAAAAATAATAATTGAATCCAAAGTTATAGTGATTCAATTTACATGTGTTTCCTAACTCATATTCAGATCTTTGATTTGACAATCGACAGTATGGAATTTTTGGAAATTTTTTAAGACGGAATGAACCAACATATAAATTTCCAACTTTCTAGTTATGTACATCAATCTTTAGAGAATATAAAAAAAAATTGTATCCAAAAATAGTAATTGAATCCAAAGTTATAGTGATTCAATTACATGTATTTTCTAAACGTACTTTTTCCATAAATCTTACACATGTTAGTGGCTGCTACACAAAATTCGTGGTTGCGATTGCTCAAAATAAACAGGCAAGAAAACGTAAAATGCAAACGTAGCAATTTCTGGGAAAATTTTCTTGGGCGTTTTGCCTCGCAAAAATTGAATTTTAACAGCTCGTCTACACCGTTGATGCAGGAACCATGTTTCACTTCCCTATTTACGTTAAATCACCTTGTGTAAAAAGCACCGCACACTGTTAAAAAGAATGAGGTCACCTTGAAGTCTCCCGAATACCGTTCGTCCGCTAACAAAGGTATTACCGGAAGTTTATGCCTCCCTTGTCTCCCACGTACGTACAGTTTTTGTAAATAGGATTTTCCCGCGTCTCTCTAAAGATAACAAAGTTATTATGATCAAAGTTAATAGCCTATCCTGTTTATACTTTCAATGACATCACAGGACGTGTAAGAGATTATTATTATTATCCCAAGGTCACCTTTTTCTGAAGTTGTGAGGATACAGGACAGAATAAATGTCATTTGGCCACCATCATTTTATTTACATCATTTACATTGGGAGGAAGGGTCATATGCAGTTAACATTCTGATACGATGACGTCATCTTCAGAAATTGTTATCTGAAAGAAATAAATTAATTTTTTCCAGATGATTACCTTGTATAAAAGTACATACACCCTCGCTCAAAAGTATGTGGACAACGCGTTTAATTTTTTATGCGGTCTAGTTTACACAGTACTAGAGAATATTATATAATTTATAATAATAATTATGTGAGTTTCGTATTTCGAAATTTTCTTTTTTCAACCCTTATGTTGTTAACCGGGTACCCACTTTAAATATCTTTTTAAAACTTCTCTAATGCTTTTGTCGATAAATAAAAAAAATTATTTTTATGTCTATGATATATACACTCCCGCTCAAAATTATGTGGACGACACGTTTAATTTTTTATGCGGTCCAGCTTATACAGTTAATAATAAATTTATTAGATATCTCACCAATAATTTTTATTATTGTCTTGAGAAGACAGCAAACCGCGCTAACGGATCATCGTACATTGAAACAGTATTAGTCCTGCCGAAGAAACTTTTATTTACTCAAGAGATTGTAATAATTATTGTAAATTGTACAATTCGGTACTATTCAAATTAATTATACTTGCAACAAAGTGTCCACATATTTCTGAGCGGAAGTGTATATTGAGCTACTTGTAGCAATCTTTGTTGTAAAATTTTAATTCGTGAAGAACAAAAAATTGCAAGTTTAGTCTAAACGATTTCGTAAAAAATTAATATTAGGAATGCTGAAGCCTTCAAATCTAGAGAATCTGAAGCCTCGGAATTAAATTGTAAGACAAGAGTTTAAAAACCTTTTCTTTTTAATTTAAGGATGAGTGGAAAAAATACGTTTCTGTACGCTGTGCGGGACTCGACGAAACAGGTGGTCGGTTTCCTACATACCCACTAAAAAGAACCACTCATCCAGGGCCCTTGGGCCCTATCCTCCCATTCAACTACCGTGCCCGATGAAGGACAGTTCAGGGACCCGCTATTTGCATTTCTGCCCGAACTGCCTTGTGGTCTCGGGCTAACACCACACATGTTCTTGTCTCGTAAGGGGTTAAAAACCTTATCAACGATTTGTCGCCCCTTGCCATAAAACGGGCAAACAGCCGCAGTGAAAATGACGCAAAATATCGCCAACGTCGGTCACGTCAAAGCCGGCGTTAGCGGATCGAGCATCGGTGAACAAACGATCAAGTGCGTCTCGCGTCTCGTGGTTGTAACGCAACAATCGATCGGAGGATATTCGTCGGGATCGGAACGGTTGATTTGTTTAATCACGGGCCGACTGTGATCTGCGGTCCGCAGTGTCTATTTATCATAGCGGCGGTCGCGTTCGCTACGAAACGATCGCGCGGCCGCACGATTTCACGCGCCGCGCGCCGCCGCTAAACCAAAATCCGAGTTGCCGCAGAACCGACTGCGATTCGACGGGATAACATCGATTCGACACGCTACTCTGTTCCAATCAGACTAGCCCACGGTGATCAATTCCAGGTGCTCTTGACAAAGTACACGGAACAAAATCATATTTAGTAATACACGTCGACAGTCCTCTTTAATCCTGGAATAACGCGGCGTTAGTCGCACCACAACCAATATCTCACTGCCATCGAACTGTCGCACAGTGGGCTGGATCGAGAAATTTCGTGACATTTTACTACAACGATTGTACCATAAGAGATATTCCATATATGTGCTCTTTTAAAATTTTACACATTTTTGAATTCCACTTTCTCAAGGGTTAATATATAGTATATATTGATCTCGCAATTGTGCAACAGCTAATAATGAAAGCCTGAATAGCTTTAAAGAATACTTGATGAACAATATTCAATGGTAGATTTGAACGAGATTAAATTGTTTCTTGGACACTAGGGGCTAAAAAAATTATAGATAAAATAACTCTAGATCAAAGTAATTATATTAGAAAAGTTTTGAAGAAATTTAATTTGGAAAATTGCGTGGTACAGTCAAGTGATAGCTTTCGTTACAATAGTCTTTCATTTGATTTGATAAATATTCTCTCCCATTATCACAGTACAAATTAACCAACCTGAAATTAAAGTAGATATATTTATAAGGTCTTATAAAGAGAACTGCGTTTAAAAAAATCCTGTAAAATGAACCGTTAAATAAATACGAGCAAATCCGTGGTCTGAATCGGCCGAGCGAGGCAAGCAATGCGACAACGCGTTGTTTGCCGCGGCGGCCCAGCGAGGCAACGTGTATTGTTTGCCTCGCCCGAAAAATTTCTCGGTCGGATCAGGCCTGTCCTGTGGGTAAAAACCCCGTCCCCGTCCCCTGGTAAGTTTCGCCCCCTCCTGGAGGGGTGGACTCTTACGCGCGGGTACGGGGAATGCATTTTTCCTATGTAGAAAAAACGTGAAAAGGTCGCGAAATATCGGTCTATTTGACAATACCGAAATCAGCGGAAATCCACTCGGGACGGGACATTTTGACCCATGCGCGAAGAACCGAAACGTGCCTCGGCCTGCCGCGGCCCGAGGCGCAAGCGTGGGGGAACAGCGTCGTGGAAGGGGAAGATACGAGAATAATCTCAATCTGGCGCTACAATGAGCTGATCGAGAAATTTCGTGACATTTTACTATTACTTTTGAACCATAAGAGATACCGGAATAAAATTTCCACTAAAATTCATGAAAAAATTATTCCTATCTACTGATAATTATCGTAAAAAATATTCTCCTTCCTTTCTACTTGTATTATAAAGTCTTAAATATTTAAATAAAAATAGATATACAGCAAATGTGAATTTTTTTTTAGCTTGTTAAAAATGATTCAGGATAAAGGAAAATAAAATCATTGCAGCTGTGGGGAAAGTCAAAGAAAAATCAGAGAGCGAGGGGTTGTGTACTGCATTTTAGCATACACAGCAAAGTCTTGATCTAAGAAAAACCTTCGAGTTTCCCTAATTTTTTGGCACCCAGGTTAAATTATTAAATTTTGATATTAATGTAAAAATTAATACTGATTTGCAGGCCAAATAAAATTTGCGTACAAATAAACTTGACTCAAAAATAAAATGTTCGTAACTAAATTTCGTATAAATTGTTATCGATGAGTTTGGGCTCCAGAAAACAGTAGACAAATAGAGTATCAAATGTGGCTTACGTCGACGTTGCGGCGAAAGAGCTATAAATCAACGTCTCCTGAAATTTTCAACAGCTTCCGGCGCAGCAGGAAGTAGCAACGGAGTCGCCATTCCCCTGAAAACCACGCCAGGGGAAACTTTACAAGGTGTCCTCGCAGACCGTATCTATGTACGCGGGCGAATTAATTCGACAAGCTTGAAATATTGTCGGTACATAACTACGACAGAATTATGGCCCGTTCCTCTGTAATTGAATCCGTGCTTCGTCGAACTGGACCATTTTAAACCCACATTTCGCTGGAGCTTCCCTTTGGCATAGGATTTATTCATTCAATTAAATCGCGACATTAACTGTTTTAATATAACGTTATCAAATCTCGTATTGAACAGAAAGAGTTGTTAAACTAAATGGAATGGTTTCCGAATGGTGATCGCTTTACGAGCTCTAATCGCGATACGAAATTATTATTAACCTGTTAAAACGGCTTCTTTTATTTAGTTGTCCGTTGAAAATTATGTAATCCTTGCGTCAAACATTTGGGGATATACAGGGTGTCACAGTTGAAGTTTCCGCACGCAATTATTTCCTGAACTGAAAATATAGATCGCTGTAAAAAATATTTGTCTGCTTATGGTGGTTACAAATCTTTTATAGATGGATTTGCTTCCGAGATTTCTAGGTGACCTCTCTCATTTTATGCGGAACTGTATGTTCTTAATTATCCCACTGAATGTTTTTATTCATTCACTGATCTGTAACACTCTTGTCATCGAAGGTCAGTCGAGGTCATTTACTGCCGTTCAAAATTGATCTTAGTGTAAAAAATACAGGTTTTTGCACCATTGTCTCCAATTATTGCAGAATGAAATAAATTTCAGAATATTCGAAGGGGATGTCGAACTAGTCGAGCCGATATTAAACGGTTAAATGTTGCATTCTATGCACGGGAGGATGAGTGCGTCGATACAGAAACGGCGCGAACGTCCACGTGATATCTTCTTTAGATATCAAAGCACGATAATTGCTCGGCTCGCGTCCGCCATAACGAGGCTCCGAAAGCAAAAACGTTTGCGAGCACGCCATTTCCAGGCCGAAAGAACGGGATTGTCGCTTAATTAACCTGTCAGAATGCAGACGGCCTCTTGTTGCGACTGCAACGAGCTCTCGGGCTAGGTTTTCGGCTGCAACTAAATCGAGCATCGGCTCCGTTCCCTGATAATTGAACCGTTTAATTAAAAAAAATGGCGCGAGTCAATATTTGTCTGTTCGGTTTAACACCACGTCTCAAGGATTTAATTGTCGTTCAATAAAATACAGTAGAACCCCTATTATCGAAACATTTATCCAAATTTTTCCCTTACCAGTACTCTAACCATTTCGTTCACAACCATAGAAATTACTATAAAACTTGCCAATAAAACGGTGTTTCACACGTAATTGTTCAAGGATTAAACCACATACAGAAAGGAAACTCATACATAATTAATAATCAATTAATAAATGTAATGAATAATTCCGAATAATTATTTCCATACTACCCAACCCCTTTCCGAACGATCCTCCACCGCGAGATCGATGGACCGATGCAAACGGAGCTCCTGGATCCACGAAAATCGTGGATCCCCGTGCGAGTGAGAAAGCACTCCGCAAGATTGCCCGCCCACCAACCGGATTAAATTAAATCCATGGCCGGAAGGAGGCGTGCTTCGTTATCGGGATGTTTTATTTACGGCGGCGCTGCGACGCCGGGGCGAAATTTAATCGACGGGGAATTTAGCGCTCGTTATTCTTTCATCGATAGAAAAAAGCGGCCGGCGTCGAGACGGCCACGGCAAAAATTTCACGTATAGATCGTGCTGCATACCGTTGAGCAAGTTTTTAGTCAATGCTACACGGTCCTTGAACAGTTTCAATTACGCGGAACAGCTATTACGTTCTTTGTGCTCGAGAGAAAAGGAAATGAAATGAAACGAGGCTGTAAATCGACCGTTTCCGTGGGCGAACTATTTTGGTAGTTGAATGAGTCTCCCGGAGACTCGGATGCTCATTGTTGAGTCCTGTGAACCCCTCCCTTGTCGGAAGAAGTAATTTATTTCGCGAGTTTCGATGGAACCAGTTTGATCATTGATTTAGCACCTCAATTTTATCATCATCATCCCCTGAAGGCCTTCCAAGATGATCCATAACAAAGAACAAACAGATTAATAAAGTGGTTGTTGTATCTATTATTTTTGTGTCGCTTGTGGACATTGATTACGATCGACTATTTCAAATAGCATGAACTGTGAAGAACGTTAAGCGAAAAAAGAAAAGGAGCGGTTCATAATAGTTAGTTTAACAGCTTTGTTGGGGGATCCGCGATAATTACAGGGAATTTTTTCATTTTCTCGGCTCGTGCTCTGTGCGGTAGCGAAACGTTAATGGAATAGTTAGCCGAGCATGCTAATAGCGAAGAGATTCGAGCCGCCATAAACGGCCGGACCCGTAATCGAGTTTTCCGTTTTCCCCCGCTCGAACTTGTGTATTTAGTTATAATGACGTAATTACAGTGAATCACACTTATCCCAGCGTATTCGGGGCTCGCGGAATTTCGAAATTAGCCGCCGCTTTACTACCCCTAATCCTATTATCGGTGAGTTCCCCTGCAATTCCTCCGATTCCTACGTGCACCTCCTGCGAATATCGCGATATCACGCCGCGCACGCAATCCGTATAAACAAAACAACGCGTCATTTGCATCCGGTTGCATAATGCACCACGTGAACGACGCGGTTTGCGGTTTTGTTGGGTCGCCCTGGCGTCGTTCCTTGCATTTTGAACAAAATCTTGAAAGTTCATAAAAATTGGAATAAAAAGTTTGATTGATAGATGGAAAAGCAATATTGAAAAGATAGTTAACGACACGCGACTTATGGGATGACCTAAACGGGAAATCACTTCTGTATCCACAGGAATGACCCCACCGCGAAACATTCATCATCTATTATCATCTGTTACGAGTCATCGTTTATCTATCGCTCGTTATCCAACCTGCATTGTCAAGGACGTCATTTGATTCGGACAATGCATGACGAATGGTAACCGAGCATATGAATTACGACCTGTCATTTATTTTATTAAGCGAAACTACCGCGCTTGGTCGACGAGTAATTGACAAACGATTCTTTATCTTTTATTCTGTACACGGCCCGTTTCATCCAATTAATAAATTAAGTCGACCGTGTAATGACCGGCGGTTTAAATAATGGATCGTATATGTCGCTCGTTATATGAACAATGACGATGTATTTATTTCGTGTTAATAATCGTCGGAATACTGTTTTCTTGCTGAGATCCGTCGGCAGACTCTCAAGTGAAATTCGCGTGACCGTTATCGTATTAAAGAACTTTAATTCCGCCATTATAATAACTCTGTTTCGCGAAGCACATGCATACCTGCAAAGTTCCACTTAGATGAAATGATCGTTTATCGGGGAAAAAATAAATATTCCTAACAACTGTTTCGTTATGAAAAAATAACATGGTCTGTGGCGGCCTACTTCCTACACTCGCCACAAGATGGACAGATAGTCAAAGACACCGATCACCGATCCCCATATATACGTCCTCAACTGTCAATTACACCGTCTAAGGCAGGGCCCGCTAGGTAGCCTTACTGACGAGTCCTCTAGCGGGCCTAGGACAAAACGCTCCATTTCCTTTTCCTATTCCTTCTATCGCACACACATGCAGCGCCGCCAAAGGTCAATGTGTGGATGCGGATTTTATTCAGAAAATTTATATATGTACAAAATTAAATTATATAAACTTTTGTCTCATATAAATTGTGCCGATTTTTACATAATCGTGCGATGGTTTAACGGCATTAAACACAGTTCGTTTTACCACCAAATTTCTTTGTGGACCCAGCACATTTTTATTTAAAGCGTTCAGAACCTTCAGTTACAACCTTTCCAGATTCTTCTGTTATTAATAATAGCAAATTGACTTCGTTATACACTGAAACTCTACCGCGAAAGAATTCGTTAAATGAGATATCACTGCAAAATAATAAAAAGTAGTTAACACTAATTTGAATTTGCTAAAGAATGGTATCACTAACGCCACCCTACGGACAACTTCGGAATTAGTATTGCGCTCGGATTCGTACGGGAATTTGACATTTGTGAGAAATGCAGTGATTTGTTGTAAATAAT
Source organism: Lasioglossum figueresi (assembly GCA_028455805.1). Lineage (NCBI taxonomy): Eukaryota > Metazoa > Arthropoda > Insecta > Hymenoptera > Halictidae > Lasioglossum > Lasioglossum figueresi. The sequence goes on along the minus strand of CM052189.1, from coordinate 8,165,317 downwards.
GTCTCCATCGAAGCTATAGATGTACGTGGTAAATTTTATTACATATTCGACTATTATGAACATTGATTCTCTGAAAAACCTCAGTTAATGTTCTTGGCCGCGACTTTGCCTAATATTAACCCTGTGTCCGGGTGGTAAATGTCAATATTAATTCTATTTCTCCATTCTTTGACTTGAAATCAAACTATAGAAAATACAATTACTGTGCGATAACAATATTACTCATCCCATAGGAGTCTCTCTTGCACAAATAATGCAAACAACATAATTATTTCAATAAACCAATTGTAACATTTTACAAAACGTTCTTTATTCTCGTCGTTGGCCAAATAATAAATATTATGAACCAGAGTATTTCATGTTGAACTATATCTGCGTTTGTTAGAATAATTAATTTACTTTTTCAGTGGCCGCAAAAGATCCTTGAATCATCGTTAATTAATCATGGCTGCCGGCAAGACTGCTGTTCGACGTTTCGCCGGGTATGCAAATGTAACCGTAATTAACATTTTCGCCTAAAACCACGTTTCACTATTCATGAAGTTTGAGCAATTCCGTCGAATATTCGTTGGAAACGATAAGGTTTCGATTCAGACATTCGAAAAGATTTTAATTTAAAAAATACACTTTATGTATATTTACAATTCCGTTCATAATCTTACACGTTTCAAGTAACAAGCACACGTCAATATTCTTTCCGAGCTAGAAAATAATTAGCGACATCGTTCCCACAGCTTTTCCTACTTTCGTTTACGCGACATTCCCTCGATGAATATTCACGAGAAGACAATATAAATCGACATTGAAATTTTATACCGAACAGAACTAAGAGATTATTCTCCACCGTCTTGTTCCTTGTAGCACACTTCACTGAAAATCGCTCGTTCGCCTCAGTTATACTGTTCAGCGTTACAAATGTATTCTTATGCAAACTTTACAAGCTTGATACAGCGTATCGTTCGTTGCACGTACATTATAAATAATGACAACAGGATACACGGACCTTATTAATCCTACAATCGATAATTAAACCTATTATTCAGAACTCGACACATGGGGTGCGGAAAAATTATGCAAAGACCAATACTGCAATTCTACACCTTTGGATCGGTAAAACACAAGATTAAAAAGTTATCAACATTGTATTGATACCGTTTATCAGTATATTGATAAGACTATGGATCCACAGGTGTAGATGAGCTTCTATTGTGACGATACGACTGCGGATTGTAGGTATTTATAACACAAATCAGTAAGCAGAATTACAAGTAGCGAAAACGACTAACAAGAAGAACTTACGGTACCGGAAATCACTTTTTAGTATTGGAAAACCGTAATGGATCTTCATTTTCAAGAAAAATAAGTTCAAACTTCGGCTCTATCGTTAAGAACCGTAGATAACGAACTGATTACTTGTTTTTCTAGAAAACGAAGGATCATTAGGCAAAAAGCCATTGGGGTTTTGCAATACTGGGTACATACTACGAGATTCGTAGGTCTCGTGTGAAAAACGATTTCTAGTGCAGGTAGTTCTCCTTGTAAAATTCGAAATAAATTTCACTCTAGTTCCTGTTTGTTGCACTCGACGCACAAGAATTTTTAGCGATGATCTTTCCACATAATTTCGAAGCACCCTGTGCAGCCCATCAAAGGGACGTCAATAGTCACCGAATTTTGAAAGATACACACTAGGACTCGGAAAGAATGTCCTCGAGCGTTTTGTCGTCATGCAGGGGCGAGTGTCCTAACGTAGGATCGCTCTCGAGAAATTCACGGAGCTCAGTTTCCAGATCAGGAACCCCGGAAGTCTCCGTCGTGCCCAACAGAGACGGTGGCGTTTGGCTGTGAGTCATACCGATCTGTATCTGGATCGGTGGTTGATTAGTATTCACGATACTGATCGGTTGAGTCTGTTGGCTAGTCGGGCTGAGTAAATTAGCGTTCTGAATGGGTGACGGAGTTGACAACAGATTCGCCGGGACCTGAGTATTGTTCGTTTGCGACAATAGATTATTCTCGGCTACGATTGTTGGGTTGTGCGTAATTGGCTCGACGTCCATGGGCTCTGGACCACCCAGGGGCGCTATCCCCATCGCTCTTCGCAGACCGTCAACAGGAGCAATGGCTGATGGGGGTAGCTTCTTTGCTATTTCCGTGAGATTATCCGTGATCTTGTCTGCCAAAGCCACTTCGTTCTCAGTCGGTTTAGGAACATTTGAAAGGTGAGCGGGTGGCGGAGCTGCTAGACGATCGTGCTGAGCCTGTTTCAGACGGCCGATCATCTGAGACGTGTCGTCCAGGCGGGTCTGCAGGGCAGCACGTTCCTCATTTAACTTTAACTCGTCGTCTACAAAAGAAAATATAGAATAGATTAAACATATTACCACGACAATTACCAAGGAACCTAGAATACATTAACTACTATATAGTAATAACTAGGTAAATATTACTAGGTAATTATATAATTACCTAGATTCTCCAAGAAGTGGACATCAATTCCCAGTTCTGATAATGTCTTTAATTGGTCAATGTCGACCTTGACATTATCCATAGCATGAATATTGCGATTCACGTCCTGCATCGGCTTCTCTAGAAGATGTTTGATCTTTTCCTCCTCTTCCCTCAGCCGTCGTTTTTCCTCAAGGAATTTCTTGGTTTTTCTGTGATCTCCACCCGTTAAGATATCCAGAAGATCGTCTACCATAGTTAATGTATAATCACAGTCTTTAGCAAAGTCTAGGATCGATTCTGCATACTGTACAGCCGTTTCGTCGCCATAGGTCTGGTACACCAGATCGGTTTCCTCTTTCGTTAAATTGGCGAAGGTGGAATCATAACTTGGCGCATAAGAGCCAAAGGCACCATAGTATAAGGGTTTCACCGGCTTGGACATGTTCCGCCGGTCTTCGCGGAATCCTGCCAACGCACCCGTGCCATGATTCAGTTTGCCAATGAGTTGACCTAATGATACGGGTCTCTGATTCGTTCCTGGTATCACACCGTCCCCTGGTACTATTATTTGCAAACTAGTGGTCCCATCTTTCTTTTGCCTGAGGAAACCCATCTTTGAATTCAGCCTCTTGAGAGATAGCTTTTCTGAGGCCGCTTTCGCAGCGCCGCGCGCCTGCTTCAGGATCTCCTCCGGAGTCATATCGTCGGGAATGGCTTCAAATTTACCTAAATTCGCTAATCTCATCTTTCTCTGGTTCTCCTTCCGAAGCTCCTCCGCCTCTTCGTTGCGCTCCTCTTGCTCTCGTTCGCGTTCGATCTGTTCTTCTGTGATTGGAGCGTCAGGATTATTCGGATCTTCGGTTCCCAATTCGAATCCGAGTTCCTCTTTCGAAATATCTTGCATATAGGTCAGGACAGGTCTTAGCTGCTTGAGCTTCTCAGGCGTGACCATCTTCAGGCCGACGTGCAACAACTTCTTCGCTGCTTTGAAATAGATCGTGTCCGGTTGGTTGTACGTGGTAGCATTGTCGCACATTAATTTAAAATCGTCTATAAATTCGTTTAGGTTCTGATAGCTATTATCGTCTATCTTTTGCTTTATGGTACTGAAGTCCATGGGACTTGTGATAATCTGAGAGTATCCGGGCGCGATGCTGTCCGTGACTGGCCAAGCAAAGAACTGCTGCGGGTCACGCTTTTCCATCGACCTAAGCAAGTGTTCTAGCAACCGTTGAAGCGGAGTACGCTCCGCAATTTTCCTAAGAACGCATGTTCTGACTTCTCTGTGCGGAGATAGAGAACTGATCTGATTGGTAACACCACCACCAACTCTGTGTTCTCCACCGGTCGGATGTCTCGGAACTAACAGTTGGTGATTAGGAATCTTTTTGGGGACTTCGGCCAAGCTCTCGTCCGCGTCACCGACCGACTCTTGGCTGGACTCTTCCCTTCTCCTCTTCTTGTCCTTGTGGTGGTGCTTATGCCTCTTGTCCTTCTTTTTCTTTTTCTTCTTGAGCTTCTTGTGCCCCATATACCTATCGTATTCCGATTCCTGGGTTACAGAGCAATTAAGACCGATCTGTGGCTGGTAGACGCCCAAGTGTTGGGACAACATTGTTGCCTGGCTTGGTTCGTTAACGTACTCAGGAGTGCCGCTGCTACCTCCTACTTTTAGAATGAGCTTTAAAGTAGGGGGCTTGTCCGTGGTTGAATATTGCCCTTCTGTTACAGAGAAAAGAGTAGGTATTAGTTACAGCTCATCGGAACCGAGTCTGATAATATCAAACGTGTAGAAAAAAAAATATAAAGCATTGAAAGCTGTAAATAATAATAATTGCAAATCCATGCATGCAATATAAGTGTCTTGCAGGAAATCATACAAAGGTGCAGAATGTTGTAATGTAAAATACAGTGGCAGATGTTGCATCGTGTAATCTTGCAGGATCATGAGAAATGTAGTCTTAAAACAATAAAGTCTACAGGATATGAACAAAAGGGTAGAAGGAGATGCCGACAACAATAACAATAATAAAGATGACTTTATAAACAGGACAGTGACCTTGTTTCCACATTTAACAAACTGGAAGCGAGATGGAAGTAGCTTGTTTTAAACTAAATAAACCTTGATAGAAGTATGCAATAAAATAATTCTTGTCTAGAATTATAGTATATTGTATTGCAGGAATGATCGGGAAGGAGCACTTGTTTAAATCTTAAAAATACCTCGCAAGGAGGTAAAGCAAAAGCACGAAGGGCCGTTGTCGCTATAATATATAACAGCCAAGGGAACTAAGTGATTGAAGTGCAACAGACAAGTCAATGTAACTGGAGAAGAAACAATGAATCTTTACAACCGAAAATAGACAACTTCAATGCGCTCGAAGCGACAGAGATCTTGTTGCACTTCAACTGATCTTAACAGACAAAAAAAATAGTACTGAAAGGGTTTTGGGGCATTCGAGTAATTTCGGAAGCACAGCTAGTTTCTGTCGTGCAACCAGTCCATGTCCGTTGTTACACGTCACTTACTTCCCCGTCGCACCTGTCGCTGTGGAACCTTCGTTTATACTTTTGAATCCACCTCACTTCTACTCCAACCCTCACTCTCAGTTTGTCCTTGGTGAAAACGCAGTCAATATTCCTGTGCATCATTAAACGATGAGTACAAGAAGGATTCCAATGAAAATGTTAGAGAGAATATAAGAATCGTGTACGATTCCTGGGTTCAGGGTATGAACATTGTACAAGAAGCTATTTCCGATGGTACTCTTTTCATTCGAATCCTCGTGCAGTCAACGCGAGCATTGACAGAAGATGATGAAATATTGTGATATCGTAATCAGTGCGACATGTTAACAATTATTCGAATGTACACCAACAATAGCAAACGACCAGCTGAATATCGAATGAAGTGAGGGCAATCGAGAAAAGACCCGTTAGCACGATGCGTCACGCGGCCAGGAGCGAAGCAACGTAAATAATATGCAAACGTCTCGATAACACCGAGAAACGTGATAGCGAGTTGTCAGTCGCGGGTTATTGAATTCGATCGACGCATATTGAGAAAAACGATACTATCATGTATAAACTCGTGGCGCCGTTTGAATTCCGAAGGCGCGTTCCGAAGACGATCGAGCCACTGTGCGATACGGTGCGGATACGGTTATGTCTATGGTGACCATATGATAACTCGACGACCTACGGTGCCGTGGCGACGTCAAAAAAACATTGAATATCGGCGAAATACGACAAGACGATTGTGATATGCCGGAATCTAGCCCGGTTCCCTCACCTTCGTGCCTCTCGCGCTTGTGCTTTTTGTGCTTCCTCGAACCCATGGTTTGCACGTCCGGCGACAGTTTCGCGGATTATTTTAACCGGCGGAGAGTAAACACTACGTTGTGAACCACCACGGAACGCGGTTTGCGAGTCTACCGCGCTCCGTTACGTCTGTAGACAGTACGGCGGCGGCCATTGAAGACGTCACGGAACTCCAAGCCGTTATGGTGGATGCACGTCTCCCGTTTTCCCCTGCCCGGACACCATTATTCACCAGCTGCACTATCATGGCGGCGCGTCTGTCGGAACCGCGCGCGATTCAAACGATAGAAGCGTTACAACCTCTCTGTAAATCTGTTTTAGTTCTCAACATTAAATTTGGAACATGCGAATAATTATGGAGGTGATCGTTAATTATATAACGTAAAGCTAGTAGAACTAGGTACGATTTATTCGTGATATTTAAAGAAGAAACGAATACAGTGCCTCCACAGGCCACTATCATGGCGGCACACTGTTCGAAAGTGGCGCGCTGTATCATCTGTGCATTATTTCGTAAGAAGAAATTTGATAAAATACGAATGAAATTTGAAATGATTATAAAATACCGAACACAAATCGAAAGGAATTAAGCACGGTTTGTTCGTAATATTGAAATGCAACTGGTGTAGAGCATTTTAGAAGTTACAATCATGGTGTCACGTTGTGAAGACTGGCGCGCGATTCAAACTCATCTGAATGTCAATGCCCTGTTTCGTCTGCTCTTTGTTTCACAGAATGAAATTTGACAAAATACGAATGTAATCGGAGATGATTGTTAATTATTGAGCACCGAACAAGTGGAATCAATTGCGACTTATTCGTAACATGTAAATGCAACTGGTGCATAATACCTGAGAAGCTATCATGGCGGCACGCTGCAAATATTGGCGCGCGATTCGAACTGTTTCAAGCGTCGATGCACAAGAGACACCGCGATGCCCCCGCGAGTTGCCTTTCTCAATGGAAAACGTAAAACTCAACGAAACGTCAATGCAGTTGCAATCGACCGTTAATCACCTTGCACACTACCTACTTCCATACCGTTCTAGGACCTCGAGGAACGTTTACACCTCTCACTAATTTACGATATTTAAACAAGACCATACAAAAACGATCTCTGTACACCGGCATCCCGGTATCACCACAATGAACCCGATGTCATATTTTTGTCGGTTCAATGAAATCCGTCCACAGCTACTCGAGCGCATCCAATTAACCTGTTAACCGGTAGATTTTATCGACCATGGACACACACATACACATACACTAAGGACACAGAGAAACACGATCGAAGATGATTAACAAGATCCGAATCATCGTATCCCGGCGATAAGCAAGCTGTGCAGCTTGCCGCGAGCATTACTGGCACTGATCCCCTCCGAGAACAACAAGAAATATTCAGTTGCATACAAACTAGGAGAATGAGGACAGCAAGGGACGCTTTACGACCCGCATCTCATCGGGTTAATCCCCTCTCGAAGAAAGAAGTGCAGCTAATGCACCGGGATGAGACGAGCAAATCGGATTCCCGGTCGAGTGCAACTTGAACAACCTCGAAGAATCCCGTTCGTTGATGGAACGATGGACTGATGTCTGACCGGTAGGGCGGAATGCATCGACGACTGGACGGGGACGCGGCGTTGTGTACGGGGCTTTAAAGGCGAAAGAGGCGCTTCCTAACCTACAAGAGACGCTTCGAGTAGCAGCACTTACCGTCCGGTGAGCGACGGAACACTCGACCGTATTCACAGGCACGCTCTTCGAACCGCTGGGAACGCTGGACACCGGGTAGCTCGGGTATATAGACGAAGGGTCGGGTCGCTTGGGCTGCGTCGACGTCGACGGCGACGCGATTAAAGGGGCGACGATCAGCTGTTTCGATAAAACGCCGAGAGAGCGACGAAGAGGGCGACCAGCCGAGAGAGATAGCCTACTCGATGGCTCCCGGGATCCCAGGAAAAAAAATGAGCGTCGCGTACCAACGGGAGAGGCGTCTCTGTTCTTCTGGCCTCTGCCTCTAGCCCAAGCCTCGACGAACACAGACGGTGCTACACAGCTCGGTATCCGACTCCCAGTCCCTTTAAACTGGCAGCACGCGATCCACCGATTACCATGTCCTCCTTGTTTCCACTTCGTCGACACGGGAAACCGCAAATCCGCGAGATTCCCTTCGGCTAGATCGCAACTGCACGGGCGTCGACCATTTTCTCACCGGTTTGATGATTGGATCGAGGCCGGTACGTTCAGCGGGTTCAGCCGAAGCCGATTCACAACGGTTACGAAACGACCGGGCGTGTACCGGACCGAGCACTGCCGAGGAACACTCGAACCTGTCGCATACTCGGCCACCGAACGCCGAGAGATATTAATGACGTGCATACGCCGCATTGTTCCACCGAACAAAAGGGATGCCGCGCGACAATGGTCGACTTCAAGGACTGGGATTCGAACGATACCCGGGGAATCTTCGGTGTAACTTCGCTCTGACGGAGCTACGCTTGCAGTATCTCCATCTTTCTCTATCTACATATCTCTCTCGTTCTCTCTTTCTCTCTTGGTGCGACGTTGCCTTTGATCCTTTGTGGTTTCAGGGCTCGATAGGGACCGAGAACTGGTGGAATATCGATTTTGAGCCTTTTGAGACTCCTGTGAGCCACCTTCGTTCCGATTAATTGTGATAGGATCTATTGTAGTAGCAACAGGAAACCAAAGACGATGTAATGGCTAGAACTCGGATGTTTATGCAAATTTTCAGAAATCCTATAAGCAAAGAATTTCTTTCGTCCATTTGAGGATCTTCCTGGGTCGAAATGGAGTAAATACCTGACTTTACAACTTTTGCACTGGTGCAATGTAAACGTTTTTATGTGTTTCAATGGTAACACAATGGATTACGACTTTGAATAGCGACAGAAAATTATTAGACTCTCTGTATGCGAAATACAAGACCGTCGTTACTAGTGACCCTGGTAGCGATTATGTTAATTTTACGTGCATTGTTATTTACAGCTTGTACCGTGCAACATTCAAGAAGTTAATGGGATTTCTCTGTTACACTTTTCAGTATTGTGCACTGAGACGTTTTGTAAAATACTGTGAAGACATTACCGAATGGTCGCAGTAAACGTATCGAACAATACATCTTGAGTCTAAAGATATATCTTACAATCTTCGAGGTACAAAAACGTGCGATAATAGACGTCTTTCCTTAAATGAAAAACTTTATCACTGTTTTGATGAAATCTAAAATAAAAAATTGCATGTAATGTGCACCGTTCTCTGAACGTAGATTTTATGCGTCGATAACAAACTTGAGTCGGTGAAATGTAAAACAGTAGGCTAAAAAATATGGATAAATCATTTCGAAATAATCAAAATTATTGAAGTAGGAAAAATATATCTATTTATTCCCTGACTCTTGCAATTAGTGCAGAAAAATTGATCATTTTGCGTTAACATCCACAGTTCATTTCTTGCACAACGAAATAAAAATTTTGCAACTTACATGATAATTCAATATGGTGGTTAGAAGTATTTAAAAAAATAAAGAGTAAAGTAAAAATGAACAGGTACACGGGTTTCCGTACAAAAAGCCAGGATTTCGTTTTACACTGTTCCCAGGAATCGATTTTCCGTGTAAATCGAGGGATAGAGATGTAGCGAGGACATTAGCGAATTTATGTTGAGATTCGCGAGTGTTATGGTCCCGCGCTTTATCGTGGCAAAGATAGCTGATGTTATCAAAGTACTTCGGAAGACTTCATTATCCGATCCATCGTATGAATTGATTTACACGAAGAAAATGCGCGGAGGTGCGCATACATTTTACCCGGGCGGCCGCTTTTAACGACACCTCGGCGAAAAGTAATTGCCTGTTCGAGAGATCGTGCGGCGGCGTGCCCGATAAAAGAGCTTCTCGCATATCGGCCGTTGGATAGAGTAGCTTTTTACGATCCGTTGCTACGATTATTACCTCCCGTTGGTAGCCGAATGAATTTTTAAGCCCCCCCTACCTTACAGTACGTGCCCACATATTCGAATCTACCGTGCGACCTTTAACGTCCTCTCTTTTTACGTGTACTCGAGGGATGTAAGAGTGACATTTGCATTGTGATGTGTCTGGGAAGACCCATGTAATATTACAACAGGGGCTGCGGTCTCATAGCTGCTCTAATAGCGTCTTCTTCATTCTGCGAGGGATACGATGATGCAATCCTTGAACCCTCGGACGGATCACAAAAATTTTTCGGGAATGGCATAAAAAAGATGACTTCTTTTAAGAAGAAAATATTTATTTCTTAATTTTTGTTTTGAAGAACATGTTTGTTTTTTTTTAAAATATGTCCTGCGGTCTATTAGAAGATATTAGGGGGGTTCGCAATCCTTTCGATCTTCGTAAAAGACAGTCTCTCGAGTGCATGCATCACTGCCTATCTTCCCAACTATGTAATTTGTGAAACGCGAGACACTGCATACCGAATTCCTCGCGACAGATAAGGATTGCGTGATGTAAACAGTCTGATTTGTAATGCACGATGGTGGGTCGGTTGATAAAGTCCGTTCACACCAGACACGGAGAAACACAAACAGAAACTGTCATTCCTGATTCGCAGTCGGCTTTCGACCTCCTTTGTGACGTATTTCACCAAAGTTTGAATTTCGCATTTTTATGGAAAATAAAAATTGTCTGCATATTAATACATTACCGACTGGTGATTATTGCATAATTTTGAAAAGTTGATGGTTCACTGCTAAAAAAATTTTTGATGGAACCTTCAATAGCAGCAGCAATTTTCATTGTAAACTAACAAGTCTCCCTCGATAACGTCATCTAATAGTTTCATTTAAGATTGTAATGTAAAAGAAAATTTCTGTGCTTTCTTTTGGTACAGCACAATTATTGAAAATCTTATTAATAGGCTTCCGGTAGGTAAAGTGGTAAGTACCGCGTTGGTCATGGTTGGAGCATGGGCATTAACAAGTTCAGCACTTAAAATAACAAATTATCAGACTATGTCGTATTTATGAATTTATTAAAACACAAGACTGCAGACATTAGAATAATTTAATGACGTTACGTCATTCTCGACTTATTAAAATCATTCAAAGGGGATACGCACTTCCGGTGCTCACAACTGATATGAACAATTTCTATTCTGCACAGAGATTCGCAGTCGACAAATTCAGCAAAACAACTCCAAAATCCATCTATCCGAGCAGTCTTCCGTTTCCTGCTGCCACCTAGAACGGGATCCGCGCAACCGCGACGAAAGTTTCGCGATCGCTCATGCGAACGAAAACGTAATATAATTCGCGTGCACGGGGACGTGTTTATCGGCGCTGGTGCAGCGGCCACGTAACCCTGAAATATGGGGGACAGGGTTTATGAATCATGCGCTCTCTCAGATACGCTAATTCGGCAAGAGCGCATGAAAGTGCAACGTCTCGAATCAAGAACACCAAAACAATGGTTTCGAAAGATCACGATCTACGAAGTCCACGATACGGATCTGTATGTTGCTGTCTGTTGGACAGAGATCCAATTGACAATTACGTGCCCGAGCATTTCGCGGCGGTCGCACTTAAAGAGATTCCGCGATAATCAATACTCTCAGCCGCGTTAACACCGCGTGTCTCTTTGTATGTGCAAACGTGTCGATGTAACGGTCACGGACGGTCATTTGCATTGCTAACGAATCACCAAATGCATAACGGCTAGTATTCGCTGGGTTCAGAATTGAAGACTTCTTCCGGTATACACTTTTGTTCGAATTAACTCTCTGTTGATTCGCAGAAGTTCTGAGAAATGCTGGATTGTGTACTCAGGTGGATGCATCTGGATCTGATCTGCGACTCTGCTTATGCAGTTGCTACATTGGTAGTTTTTTGCTGAACTAGCACGGGCGTAACATCGCTCTCAAGGGCCACGCATGCTATTTAATTTGAAAATTATTTCTGAAGAATTAAACGACATTTTTTCTGTTTCAGACTAAACATTCATCAACTACGTATTGATTTTAAAAAATAATTTGGCATAGTTACTACTAATAAACAAATTTTGGAATTCTATTTAGAATTCTCTAGAGCTCTTATTTAGACCTGCACATAAGTATGTCACTATGTACCTAAATTACCTGATGGCTCAGGTACATTATAGTTGTTTAAAAAATGTTTGTTAAACCGTGAAGAGAAATAGATTTTCGTTTCGAATGAAATTGACTCGAACACACGCTAAGGGTTGAACGTAGCACTGCACACGATAAAAAGATGTGGAGTGACTCACTTAGACCGGTTTAAGACCCCACTTCTATTAAACATATACAAGGTGTTCCACATTGAAGCAAACAGCTGCAATATCTACAGCAGCTTATCTCAAACGATAATATCATGTAAACAATGATTCAATTCAACTTCGCTATGAAGATATGGACGGAAATATATGTACATATATACTGATATTAGTTTAGCATTGGCAATGATCTTGGCGATGTTCTGTGGACGGGGTTAATGGAAGCCCTTGCTTGTACCGAGTCGACAGTGTGTCGGTGTCGAATGGAATTTTTGCGAAATGTGAACCAAATGATGGAGCGAGTGTTAGGTCACTTTAGACTCGCGTTAATAAATATTCCAAAATTTGTCTTGCATTGCAAAAGTTTACAATTTGCAAAATTCAATAAAACGAAGATTTTAAATAAATTACACTGTGTACATTTTAATTCAATTTCGAAATGTTTAATCGGTGACATTCGCAGTTAGGGATCAAGATCAGCAGTTTAGTAACGACATTTTAGACATGTCACGAATTTTAACTGGTACAATTACGAGCTGAATTTCAGGAGGGTCGTAAGTCGCAGCACAAGGGTGCTCGCATAAAGCAGCAAACTGAACTCGCACTCGGTCAGTTTCTGAACATAGTGTACAGTCTCTCTTATCACTTTGTAGCGTATCTCGTTCGGCAGCAGTGTATATTTATCTGTACGGAACTAGAATTCGTACTGAACGGAGTTAATCACAATTTATACATTCTACATTAAGAAACATGTTCGAACAAACATACTGAACGAAAAAATGAACATCGTTTAAAAGTCCGAAGATACAATACTTTCATATAAATGTATGTTTTTAACGGAGTCTCTATTTATAAGTTTTAATGGGTCATTTGTAATTATTTCTTTCAGATAATGAAATGCGTCGCATCGTTAACGACTACGTAATAATCTTGCAAAAAAATATGTTTCTTTAAGTCAAAATAATTCGCAAAATTTTTGGCAACTCGAACGATAATGCTTTTAATTTTTTAATGTTCCGTGATCGATTTCAAGGCTTCTTTAATATGTAAGAGTTAATTTAATCCTACATGACACCGGTAAAAAATTACTACGTAAATAAAATAAGATCTCTCTTTGAACGTTGAACAGGCTTCTGCGAGATTATTTATAGAATGCGGATCTTATGCAGATTAAAATTTTTTCAAGATTAAGTGGCAAAAACGGAAGGCTATCTCGGTACGACTTTTTTGTGGAAAGACATAGAATAGAGTTTGTTAAAAATGCTTATTCAGCGCGAATTTGCTATAAAATAAAGATCGTCAATCTACTTATTTGTTGCATCCGAAGCGAAATACTCAATTTACTAATGTTCCTAAAGTGTAGCTATCAAATAGAGAAACGTTGCACGGCATTTAATAAAAACAGCTACTAAAAAGAAAAATTTCCAAGTAAGTGTACACCTTATTATACTAGAAAAAAGAAACAAACACACCATACATACATATTAAATCGTCACTGGTACAATAGTAAGTCACTTTTACTATTCCGCAGGTTTGGAGCCATCGAAGACGTTGTTATCAACACAAAAGGAACCCCTCCTACAACATTCATTCCACCTCAAAACAAAACTAATCCATTCCTTCAACCAACAAAACGTCATCACGAATCACATCACCTCCTTATCCACTTACAATATCTAACCACGATCAAATGCACCTCACCCAAACACCTTCCTGATCCAATCTGTCTCCAGCAATGCCACTCTCTCAACGACACAGCATCGGCGTAGCCACCACAGCACACCATGCACCGAGGCGCTCAGCACTACACCACCAGAACCACATAACGCGCCGTTAACTTCTCCGGCGGACGGGCGCAACACAAAGGGCTCGGTTTCAATTTCGTGAACGATCCTCGCCACGGTGATTCACAAGGGTCTCCCGGGTCGCCGTTGACAGCCAATGGCGTCCGCTATCGGGTGGTCGGCGTCGATTGTTACGCTCCTGGCTCTAACAACGGTGCGACGTCGGCAGCGGTAGAGCCACGCGTTGGCTCACACATTGGCTCACGCATTGACGCAGTCTCATGCACGCACACGTGGGTACGTGCATCGTCTGGTTTCGTTCGGGTGTCGGCGCCTATGGACGTCTGGCAGAGGCGTCGTAACCGCGGGGGCCCCCTGACGTATGGGCGTGCAGGGAAACACGCGTGTGTTCCGTGGCTATCCGCACACGACCGTACACGCACACATATAAAACCCGGCGATCAGGCCGAAGCCACGAGCAGTGCTTGTGACAGCGCAGCCGGCAGTTCCCAAAGCAAAGGCAGCGGCCACGGTAGCGAGCGCCGCGCGGTTCGTTCGTCTCGTATTGTCACGCCGATCTAAGTCAGCGTTACTTAGCTCTAACATCTAACTCCGCTAGCTAGCGACCGTCGGTTCAGCGAGAACTGTTTTGACAGTAACTGTGTGACTCAAAACTGCGTACTATCATTGGTGTTCCTGGGAAACAAAGGCAGCCGGTAGCGAGTGCGGTTTGCTCGTTTCGGAGTATCACGCCGACCTGCTATATGTCAGCGTTCCTTACCTCTAACATCGACTAACTTTGTTAGTAGAACTGCGTTGACATTGGTGTTACTGGGAAGCAAAGGCGATCCCGAGCTTAACCATCAGCTAGCTTTGTCATCTAGGAATCATTTAGGAAATTGTACTCGCGAAACTATCACTGGTTTGAATCAACAAACCTAGACTCAAACACCAACTTTGCTAGCTAGCTACATCGGAGCTTCAGTTGGCGTTTACAGCACTGCTAGCACTATTGCAACGCAAGGACACGGTAGTCATTCAAAACTGTATCTATGGTACTACTACAAAACAACGGTAATGATTATAGTTAGCCAGCACCACGTGGTTTGTTTGTCCCGCAGCGTCACGCGAACTTGTTCGAAGTAACTAAGTCTTGACAACAACCGTCGATTAGCTTTGCTAATTATCTACCGTCTGAAGTTCAGCGAACGTCAAGTATTCAAAGCATCAAAGATTTCATTCAGAGAGCTATCACTGGCGCTACTACAAAGCAAAGGCAGCAGCCACGTGTTGGCCGTTCTTGACAACAACAACCGTTGCTTAACTTTGCTACCTACCTATCGTCGGAGGTTCAGCAAGAACTGTATCGACAGCGCGGTTTGTTCGTTCGAATTCAACGATCCTAACCCGACCAACATCGACCTCCGTTAGCTACCCTTCATCGGAGATTCAGCTCGAACAGTACTGGCAGTAGTCCTGCGATTCAGAGCTGTACTCACAGTATTATCACTGGTAATACTACGGTGCACTAGCAGTCACGTGTCTTTCGTGCCGGTGCGTCCCACAGCCGGCTCACCTTTGTGCGAGCGATAAAGAAAAAGAGAGCATCGCGAGAGACACGGTCGCATCCCCTCCTGTCCGCATACATAGTGATTCGCCTCTGTGTGTGTGTATGTGTGTGTGCGAATATAAAAGCGTGTGCAGATAGCGGCGATCCACGTGTTTCTTTCTTTCGCGATTCGTCGCGTTCGCCCCCTCTCTCTCTCTCTCTCTCTCTCTCTTTCTCTTTCTCTCTCTCTCTCTCTCTCTCTCTCTCTGTCCGTTCTGATCGTATTCGTGGTTGTTGTCAGAGGTTCCCGTCGCAAAAACCATCGACCAGAGACAGCTGACGTTGACTATCATTGGCGAATGGAGAACTCGTTCGCCAATCGACGAAGACGCAAGTGTTGCCCCGGTCACCGTCTAGTTTGTTTACCTTGCGCTCGGTCAGAGTAGCAGACGGTGCACACGACTCAGAGACTGTAGGTGTACACAACGGTGCAAGATAAAGGTCGACGGTGTATACAACTTCGTAGAGACAGATTGAAGGTGCAACGTTGTGTTTTTTCTGGTGTTGATCACGAGTGTGGGCCAGGTTCATAGCGAGGATTATGGAGCGGTTCAGAGTCACGCCGGCTAACAGCGCGCAGTTCGCGCAGCAACAACAGATCCTGGATTATGGTGAGTGAACATTTGGGGATCCTGGCATCAGTTGGTTAACCCCTTGCCCTACACGAGTCAGGCTCGTGACGAAGATTCTGAACTAACAAATACGTTATTAATTTGGAGAAACATAGGCATACAATAAATATAAATTTTGAACATGAAACAGTCAATGGATAAAAAGAATTTACCCCCCGGTATCAGCATATTATCATTAGACTGCGGGTCTTCATGCGAAATCAAAATTTTCTACATCTCCTGTAGGATACAGGAGTCACTAAGAAACATTTTTTCATACCATTCAATTCTTTTAATTTTTATAACTTTTCAAATTGCAGTCACTCATTTTCAGTCACTAATTATCAAGTTATTGGAATTGTTAATGGAGGAAATCAATTTTTATTTGATTCCAGAATCGTGTAATTGAAGAAATTTTAATACGCAGTGTAGAACATTCGAGAGGCAAAGAAAATTGGTAGAATTCGAGGGACGAGGGTTGATAGTTCATTACGGATGGCCGTGTTTGAGAAGATGTGTCGTCCATGTGTGACAGGGCAGACTGTTAATGGGAGCGAATCGACTGGCTCCGTTAATTGATTACTTTCGCCGGGCTAAACTGGAAGCCCATTACGACGCCTCCTGGCATCGGGCGAGGATCGATCGACCTTGACGCGAAAACCTTTAATTCTGTAGGCCTGTTCTGTAGCCAGGCCTGTCGACACGAATTCTGCACCGTCGCCGATTTCAGAGAAACGAGTGGAGCGAGCGTGTCTCGTTCTGCAAAAAACTCTTTGTTGTTGGACCCTTCGCTGGTTCGAAGGGAAATCGGGTTTCTATGACATGTGGGTCTGCTTTGCTTTTGGAGGGCTCGGGGAATCGGTAATTTGGAGACTGTCTCTCGATATCTGAGACACCGGGGAATAATTGTTTACTCCATTTCGGAGGAAACTCGGGGCAATTTGACGTTTCGGGCTAGAGTGGGGAGTGGGAAGGGGGCGGACAGGTATTGTGACCTTCGAATTATCCCGGGACTGCTATTCTAAATAATAGAGCCGAGGAGAGAGCGAGCAAAAAATCGAGAAGGAACAAAGAGAGAATTGAACGAATTTGTTTCTCGGTCGTTTATTAATTGCCATAAATGCATAAACTCTGCTGTCACTTTTAAGAGGACGATCACTTTTTTAAATAATAGAGCCGAAGAAAGAGCGAGCAAAAAATGGAGAAGGAACAAAGAGAGAATTGAACGAATTTGTTTCTCGGTCGTTTATTAATTGTCATAAATGCATAAACTCTGCTGTCACTTTTAAAAGGAGAAAAAAAAAAGTCACTTGAAAAAAATTTTGGAAAAATTGAAATTGGAATTACCAAGAAAATGCTACAAGTTTACAACTTTTTTATATATAGGTATAAATTGAAAATTGAAAATTTTGTAGATCTGTATAAATCATACATACTCTGAAAATTTCGTCAAAGTTCACAAAACTTCAGTTTAGGATTATTAATAATTAAAATTTTATGAATAGCCGTTTTCTGCGAATTTGTGCCGCAGGTAATATTTCTTATCCTTGAAACCGAGATCCCCGATCCTGGAGAACCGTCAACGGCAGACAGTTCGTCTCACGGATCGTTTCGGAGTGCGGCAGTTTCGAAGGGAATTGGCTTCCCGGAAAATCTCAAACGATCCCTATCGTGCCTGTTAACGTTGGCCAAGTTCGTGCTTGTGCATTCTCGCCGATCCCCGTGTTATCGATATCTCACGTTACCGATCGCTATCAATCGCACGCGAGGTGTGCGTCGTCGATAGGCACTAAAATCGCAACGGTTGGGTACGCGTCGATCACTAACACACGAGACGTAAGATGCAACGTAACACCGTTTTTCCAGGGAGAACGAGATCACCATATACTATTCGATAACGTCGCGAGGACGTTTGATAACCGTCGCGTCGGCATCGCGTTACCAACTCCCAGATTTTTTCACGCTGACTCAGGAATCTTTGCCGGCTTCACCTTTATTGTCCTTCTGACAGCTTGGTTATTCAGGTGCAGAACAGGCCTTTGGTTCTCTTTTTTGAAAAATTTGTCATTCGTTGGCGTGACGGATTTTTATTTATTAAAAATTGTCTGCTAATATGTAGTAGATGGATTAAATTAATCTCATGCTTCAGCTACTCATTTTTATCATAAATGCATAAAAATTGAATGGTTAAAGCAATCTTCAACCCTTAACCCTCGGACAACGGACGATTTTTATAGCTATATAATTGGCAATGCTTAGGACCGTTCACAGCTCTAATTAATAATTTTTTAAAATTTACTTTTGACGATATCCCGTGTAGACACATTAGTCTTTCGGATATCCTCAACGGAACAGCTATTCAGTTAGTTTAATTGTCACAAATTGAGTACTTAAATGACAATTTGGATGTTCCCGGTTAAAAATGACTCCGGCACAACACTCGGAGGGTTGAAACTCGAATGGCAATTCCGAGGCAACACTAAAAATTGCTATATCGTTTTTTGAAATATTGTTGGCATTATTAAATTTGTTTGTATTTAATAAATTATACGCATAACCCCTTTTAAAGTTAATTCGAACAAAATCCAGGGTCTTACGACATTGTTGCATTTTTTTAAATTTTTGTCGATAAATCGTTCACTTGATCGGTCTATCGGAAGAAATTCGGATCTTTAGCGTAAACCGAAGGCAGTTTTGTGTCAGTCGCGGAAGAGAATCGTCGTCGTGCTAAAGCGAGGGGAATGCTTACAGCGATGTGTTTACCCTTGATCCGAATTAGCCACGCACTCTCCTCTTCAGCCGTTTCCCTCGAGAAGCTGACGTAGTCTGGTGAGTGGACCGCTTCTATTCCTACGTTTCCACGTCGCATTGTGCGCTAGTCCCCGTCTAATAGGCGTATTTTCCTCCCTCAACCCTTTCTCGATTTTCAATCCTTTTATATTCTTTTGAGACATTCCATTCATTTATAAAATTCCACCAATACTACGACATCGTCCATTGTACACAGAACTGTAATACACCACGATTATTGTATGTTTGTTATTCAATTAAAATATTGGAACGTCCTCGATAGCTCATTAACAAGAAAAATATTTTTATAATAATTCTTCTTGGAAGTAAAATAACGATGCTGAATTCGTTTATTATGTTTCATCATTCCTGCACAAATGCAAGATCCTGCAGTCTAGTACAAAGGGGTTGTAAATTATTTTGTGCGGATCGTGTGTGTGTTATACGGGTAGTTTATGTGCATGACATTTTATTTTCGCGATACGATTCCGAAATAGTGTCTATCAAGCGCACAGTGAGGTGGGAAGATCTATAGATTCTGCAACGCGCGGGAAACGATCAACGATCACTTGTGAGCCGCGTCAGAGGGAGCAGAGTCACGCGAAACACCTCGTTCATTCTCGCCCAGCCATTGTTGCACCCCGGCAATATTCAGAGCAGCCGCTCCAAAAATAAAGTATCGATGTAACGTGGCAATTGTCAAGGTCGGCCACCTTGATTCCACCCGGACCACGGAGATTTGATTGGATCAGTGTTTCTCAACCACCCCTGGGGAAAAAATCCGCACCCTTTATAGCGAACTGGATCTACTCTGACGCAAATCTCCATTCCACTCGGAGCTTCGTGGCTGAATTTTTAAGTAATATCGAAATGCAAACACCTTTCGGTTTTCTCAAGTTAACTCCAGATGAACATTCGAATCTTGTGACATCAGATGATTCACCATTAATAAATTCAAATATGTCAAATATAATTCTTCCATTTCACTTATTCTGCTCCTCTAGAATAAAAAAGAATATTATCATTTTAAAATGGTATTGTTTCGAATAATTTCCATTCCATTCCAAAAATGTGCATTCTAAGGTTAAAATATTGCTATCCACAGCAGAGTGAACGTGCATTTACAAAGAACATAGAATTCCTATTTCTTGCACTGGATTATGCACGACAGTAAAGTAAATGTACAATGTACAGTCATGTATCTTATTGTAAATTATTAACCACAGTGAAGGAAAAGTACCAGTAACACAGAATTGTTGTTTCTTGTAATGTATTATTAACAATGGCCCTGACGAGCTTAATCGACAAAGGAGTTAAAAGTCAAAGGGTCATTTATTTTCTCAATTGTTACATGAAGGGCTGAAATGGACTCAAAGGTTAATAGCAGTGCTTTTGCCGCAATGAATCCCATTTATCTCGTTCATCTCATTTATCAGGAGCTTTAGCTTCGCGAGCGAATCTCGAAAGCGTTCGAGATGGAATAAATTAGCGGTAAAGCCATTCGAGATACAAATTAAAATAATCCATAACGAGATGCACGCGTTCGGAGGTCACCTATCGCTCGTCGACACGCTGAACTCCGGTAATATCGGTCTTTACACAGCATCCCGTGTAGTACGAGCCATCGTTGACCTAGAAACTAGATTCTGGATGGCGACGGTCGCATGACACGCGTTCATTAAAAATGTTTTTCATTTATCTTCGCGGGAGAGATCGTCAACCCCTAAGCTAGCGTTATGCGCGCATGATAAATATCCGAAAAAACCCATTCCACCAACTCTTCATGCTGTTTCCTCTACTAGCTCTTTCTCTCAATTTTTATTATTTCTACCAACTCTTTCTCGCAATTTTTATTTGTTCCCATTCTTGTTTCGACTATTCTCAGTCCCTGAGCTTTCCCCGTTACGAGCAAATGACACACAGCAAATCTAAGACCTCGGATCTATTTTGATACCTAAATTGATTGTTACCCTCCTCACTCCGTAATGTCTCGATTTTGCACCCTCTCAGTCTTCTTTTACCTTTTCTTTCTCCCTTGGTTCACATAAGAATCACTCGTGGTCCCTAAGCTCCCTCGTTCTAAGCAAACAATAAATAGCTGAAAGAATTCATTCCACTGATTTTCTCTATCTACTCAGCCTCTATAAAACTAACAATACCTTGGTTCTCAATTTTTCTAAAATTTGTCTTTTTTCAATCGCATGAGAACCACTCGCTCCAAAGCTCGCTCGTTACAAGCAAACCCCAAATTCTAAAACTAACCTGTCCCACTGATCCTTTTCATCCCACCTGCATTCTCCGCACCTCTTACTACCATCACCAACCAAACACCTCGATTCCCACCCCTCGATCTTCAACCCCCCCAAAAGATCCGCAACGAAAGAGAACAAGATCATTCTCCTATTTTTTTTCTCTCTCGTTTCGCATGAGAACCACTCGTGGTCCCTCTAGCCGGTCGAAGGCTGAAGTTCGTCGACGAGAAACCCACCGGTTCAGGGCGGGGTGCAAAGGGGCAGCTGCATCCCTGCTACAAAAGCCGAGGCACACCGAGGGGTCGATAATCATGCAACCCCACCCTACCGTTGGTTGTATTTCGCCGTACAGTGTCTGCGATCCGTGCACGTGCTGGACTTGTGCATCAACCACCCTGCACCCCTCTCACCGATATATAAACCAACCGTGTATACTGCATCACCTCTACCCCTCTCCTTCTATCCCTCTCTGTCCACCCCCGCAACCACCCTCGCGCGCGCGTTGTCTGTCGACGAACGTCACGGTTAGGTGGCGTGGAAAACCAGTGGCAACATGTAATACGCGACGCTGTAACGAGCTTGTTAATTTCACCGGGACAAAATTAATACCCCGTTATTAACCCCTTAATCAAACCGGAACGAAACGCGTCTAGAGACGTCCCGCGGACGTTCGGTCGGACGTTCTGTTCGTCGGACGTTTCGTTTGGACGTTGTTGCAGCTCAACCCTTTTCTACGAAATTTGTTTGCTCGGGGTGGTTTCGTGGTGGGGGTTGTTTTTCCATCCCCTAGCGCACACGATGCAGCGTACGCTGAAACGTTGATATCGGTGTATGAATAATTAATGCACGAAATGAAAGAACTTTTCACCCTTTCACTCGCTACGGTCTGGAATCATGTTATGAATGTGGCAAATTTTATTCGGTTACAGAAATTGAATTTACTCGGATTTGCGGAATCCACGCTTTTTGATTAAAAAGTAGATGTAATAGGAGATGATACTTATGTCGTATTTTAGAACAACGACGTTAAGCCTCCATAGCTAATTTTATTTTTTTTTTTTTTTGTAACCATTTTCAATGTTTTAGTATTCGTCTGTGCGTAAATTGAGGTACTGAAAATTAGATTGAAAATTGTTGACGTGTAAAATAAAAAAAAACATGAGAGATTGTGCTGTGAGGGATACAAATATAACAAAATGGAGGAATGAAGTGAAAGAGTGCAAGGGTGAGGTGTACTGCGTAGAATATACACTGCAGGGCAAAGTTTGAAGCGTGTTATGGTTACAGAGAGGTCGTAAAGTGTTGCTTCAGTTGATGAGTGTATCCATTGCAAATATTATTCCATAGTGAAAGACACAATGTTGAAGTATTAATTACGGAACTTTAAACCTGACATTACATTTTATTTTCTTTACGTAACAATTTAGATGAAATTTTACTATTCTCCAGTTACTGTCTATTTTCCTGTCTCTGTTCATAAATCCGATGAAACAAGTACATTCATTTTAAGGGTTAATTAGATTGCGTTAATTATATGAGAATCTTTAGTGTTGATTGTGAAAATAATATTTTACATCATCTCTAATTTCTTTATTTTTCGAAACGGACCATCGCGAATGATCAAAAATATATTACAAATACAAGAAAAAAACGCTTGAAAAGATCATAATAAATTCGAGCACGAGAGAACGTCGCGACGCCACGCGACCCGTGAGCCTCCACGTGATTGCGCCCATTTGTTACTGTATGTTGCTCGGATTGCATATATCGTCTTGTTTACCAAGCAGCAAGACGTCTAATAAGGCTTCGTTCCCGCAGAGATTCCAAAAGTCTCGCATACATATGCATACACGTGACCCTCCGGTTAACAGAAATAGTGTTGAAGAAGAGAGGCGAGATTGAAATTTCCCTGGGAATATTTGTCATCGCGGCTCCATGTACAATCAGCCCGTTCTTCTTTCGCTTATGTCACAGTCTAAATAGAAACAGTTTCGCGCAATATATTGCACCCTTTGTCGGGGTGTCACGCGAGAGACGTGGCGCCCTCAGACGAGCGAAACTGGAGCGTGTAGCTTCGGGCGAGGGATAGAAACCCTTTTGCTTTGTCGGGATACGGTCTGCCTTCGTTGCGATGCACAATACACCAGTCTAAACAATCCTATCTATTACGCCACTCTGTAATTAACGGACCGGATAATGATCCTTACTAATTATCTCTTCTTAGTTATACCTGCTATTCTCTGTATGTCCGACATTCTCCCGATCAATTGTCCAGCTGTTACAATTTTGCATTATTCCTCCAATGGTTAAACCACTCGCCTCAAAAATATTTTGCGGAGATCGAAGCTCTTCCTTGAAAGGAGATATGCAACCCTAATCTTAATCCAAATTTGATGTGTTATACTACTGGTCTTCTTCTCGAGATACTGTAATTACATGTAATATTATAGTTCGCTTTTAAAAATAATTTTCAGTCTGTTAATCGATTTTTCTTCTGTGAGCTTGCAATCTTCCACCCTTCTTCGAGCGATCAATCCCTAATTTCGTCCCTGATATACTTGATGAGGATACAGATCCCTCCCCGGCGGGATAAGGTCCTCTCGAACCATCATATTCTATCATTAATGTACCAGAAAATAATCTTCTCTAATCGTCTACTTAGTTATTGCTTTTGTAAATTCTATAAATCGATTTTTCATCCTTACTCTGATAATCTTGAGACATTGGATCTGTGATTGTCAACAATATTTTATGATGACTCCTCTCTGACGAGATTAAGTCATTTTCGAACTTGGTACACTATCCTAACAACAAGTTTAATATTGTTTGTCACATTATGACAAAAATGGGTAGGTATAATTTAAAACAGTAAAGATATTAGAAGAATTTAGAAATACTGTTATATTATTTTCAACCTATGGAACATATTAAGAACGAAAATAGATTTCACTCCAGTTCGTTGCGATTCAGGTTGAAAATGTTTATTTTGCATAAAGATCCGCTGGCTAGTTATTACTAAACTAGAAAATAATCTTCTTAAATATCGTGAAATTAGTGAGCTAGATTTTCCTCTCCGCCGCATTTTTGTATTATGTTTTGTGCGATTAAATCTCAAGTTTCATTTAAAAAGTTCTTTATGGGGATCAGACTCTTCTTTGTCAGGATTAAGTTCTTTCTGGGACGAGACACAGAATCCTAACTTTGATCCATATTTCATTACATTTTATTTGTTAAATTGCTGTGCCTTGAGTAAATTTAAACATATTCTTCATTAAAATTTTCTTTTCCGACTCGCACAAATTGGGAACTTCGTTTTTCTTTATTGGGTATCTCTTCCTCTAACAATGGAGCTTGCAGTTTCATTTAAAATATTCTTTACAAGGACTCCATCAAATTCTTCCTCTATCAAAAATATTTTAACATCATTAATCTTTACAAAAAGATAATGTATCTCTCTGGATCCTTTCTTTAAAAATTGACTAGACTCAACGTCTCCTTTATAATCCTACTTATACAGTCCGCGACAGAAAGATGACACACCACGAAAATTCAATGTTTTCATCATTTGGACATAATAAATCTAGTCTTTCTTGGTACTTACACATTTTTATTACAAAATAAATTACATTACAAACAATGAAATTAAAGAAAATGTCCGTTTGTTTATGGAAACAAGAAAATAACAAAAATCGGTACGACAAAATGATGGCACATATGCAAAAAAAAAACGTAATTTACGTACATAAAATATATAACATTGTGTTTAATACTTTGCGTGGCCTCCCTTATTTTCCAGAATAGCCAACAAACGTTTCGGAAGTGACTTAAAGAGTTTTTTAAATATATTTTGGCCGTATTTTTGTCCATTTTTGTTCTATGCACGTCTTTAAATCTGCAAGGCTTTGGAATTGTCTTCCGCCTTCGTAAACATGTCTTGCTAGTTGTGCCCAACAATTTTCAATTATGTTGAGATCTGGCGATCTCGCTGGCCACTTTAAGACACTAATTTTGTTTTGCTCAAAGTACTGCTTAACGGATTTTGCGGTATGCACATTTGCATTATCCTGCTGAAATGTAAAATTTTCCCCGGAAATTGTCTGTACGGATTTAGGTAATTGTTCGTATATCGAATCTATATAAATTTTGCTGTTCATAGTTTTCTTAATAAATTTTACTTCGGTCACTCCTCGATAACCAATTCCGGCCCAAAGCATTACTCCTCCGCCACCTATGTGTCTGCGGCTTAATATTCTTTCTTCGTTCCGCAGATCGTGAAAATAGTGTGCGAAATCATCCTGCCCATCTAGATTGAACCTTTTCTCATCACTAAAAATAACACGACGCCATTTTTGTCTCCAATGTATGTGCTCTTTTGTAAATTTCAGACGCTCCGATTTATGCTGAACGGTTAAAGGTGGTTTTCTTTCCAATTTCACTCGAACCAAGTGCGGACATTCTTTTATTATCCTTTTCACATTACGTACATTTGTATGTACGCCAGCTGCTTTAGCGATTTGCCGTGATGTTCCCGAAGAATTCGAAGCTTCTTTTAAAATTGCACGTTTTCCGCGATCGCTTACTGCTTTCGGTCGACCGGAACTCTTTTTTTTACTGTATGTTTTAGGATTTTTTAATAAATTATACACCACTTTTCTGCTTCGATGTATAATACGTGCAATTTTTGAAACCGAGTAATTCTCTTTATGCAATGTCAAAATCGTTTTTATTTCAGCATCGGATAAAGATTTGCCACTACCCATAGTGTAATTTCAATAGAAGATAATAAGAAACACGCACAATATTTAATGCACGGTAAAATAGTACACGATACAAACAATCTGACGGTCTAGCGTTAACTGCAGAGAAAGAATTTTAAGACTGTGCCATCATTTTGTCGCGTCGGTGACCCCGGTTGTTTGCATTTAGACTAGAATCTGTAACCTCCGCTTAACTCCGTCGGTGTAAGTAACCTTAAAGCTCCACCGAAGTACATACACGGAGAGAAATGTATCAAATTTCATCACAGTTTTCAGAAATAACAATATTTACGGGTGTGCCATCTTTCTGTCGCGGACCGTACCTGTTTCAATAGTCTGCAACCATAAAATTTCGCTTCAGAAGTCTCTTCTAAGACCCCAAGCTCTCATTTTCACCGATCAGGTCTCTCTCAAAAGCCACTTTCGTCTGCCAATTTCACACGACAGCACAAATCCCAGTCAATCCTATCAACTCGCCATCCACATGCCGAACAACCCCAAAAAGCAAACTTCGCGAAAACTTTCTTGCAGTCGCCACACCGGCAGTAAGCAAACGAGACCGGAACCGCGGAACGATGAATCCCCGATCAATTTCGCCGATCGAGACCTCCGCTCGGAACGGTCTGATTTGCATAAAGATCTCGCATATCGTAGAGTCGCGCTCGGTCCAAAGACAATTTTTCGCATTAGCATTCTCTCCTGTTCGACTGCGCCGGGTATCCGGGTGAATTGATTCATCCTCGCCGGTCCAACGAACCGGTATCTTGCTCGAGCGATCGAGCGTGTAATCACAATTCGAAAACACCCAAGCGAGCGTTTGAACGCATCCTACGTTCCCGAGAGGCTATCACGAGCTGCTTTTGACCGACCACTATAATTAATTTGAACTCTGTTCCCGTAGCTGCGAGATAGAAACGGGACCCGGGACGCGTGTGCTCTCTGTGTGAACTGTGTGGCGCTGCACGAGGCTACTTCCGAGCCCCTGGAGTTCATCGTTTAATCCATAAACCTGTATATACATACATACCAGGGCTCCTCAGGTCCCACGGCGTCTACATTTAACCACTTTGTCTGTATCCCCTGGCGCGAGTTCCGAGTGTAATGAGTCGGAGGAGAACGAAACGGCGACGATCGACGTTCTTTTGTTTTGTTTCAGCCAACCATTGTCCCACGCCTGTCTTCGAACTTGTTCGAGCGGACTCCCTCTCTTGTTCCGGCGATGGGACAAATCCATTACGTTCTTGAATCTCCTGGAACCACGGACGGACCCCCTTGTCTTATTTGTTTCTTGTCCGAGGTCACTGGAAGTTGTTGGCTGTAATTGTCTTGCGGAAAACGAAAGAAGGGTTTCAGTGTTGCTAGAATTTTTCCTTTGACTGTACGATCTTATTCGGTGTTAACGCTAGAACTAGACCGTGAAAATCGCGGATAAAAGAACAATCGTTCCACAAGTATTTCAATAATTTCTCGAATGGCAATCAAATTCAATACGCACTCGAATGAGTAAAATCATCCCGTAAAAATTGAATATTGTCCTGATTATAATACTAACATTGTGTGATATAATTAAGCGATTTGTGCTAATTAGTAAGAAACGAACAATCGAGACAGCCCGACGCAACGCTGATGGCTGGGAGCATGAAAGTTTGACGAAGAATTTTTTCGGACACTTCGCCGTCAGCAAACAAGCCTCGGCTCCGCATCGTTAGCACGAAGATCAATGTTTCCCGGCTAAAACAACAGCGTCGCGAGACGATTCCGTCTTAGCTTTCGACGAAAGTTCTCCGTCTCGCAGGATCCTCGAGATGTTTCTTACAGACAGAGGCCCGGGGCGGTGGCTGGTACGCGATTAACAGCCCCGACGCTTTCGAAATAAGGGAAACGAAAAGAAAGGAAAGCGTGTACACGCGAGAAGGATGAGGTGGCCTAACGAGAAAGCTCTCTCTCGAAGAGCGCGAAGAACGGAGGCGGCGCGCACGTTTCGCCAGACCTTTCGCTCTCGGATCGCAGATGGCATTGTGTACACGCCGAGAGGATATGTATTATGCATACGCGTCTGTCCGTAGACGTATGACGGCCGCGTGTCTACCATCCTACGGCCGTATTACCGGCGTACACAGACATTTCGCCGGGCCTGGCACATTGCCAGCCCCACAGATCCCGGGCCTCTCTCTGTTTATCAACAGAGAATTATGCTAACGGGGCCGATCGCGTGTTGCCGGTTCACCATTTGCGTAACGCGCTACGCCGACGTCCCAGTATGCTAGAAAATTATTTCGATGGTCGCCTGGACCTGCTCCGAGTTCTTTGGGTTCTATGTTGTTGGATCCCGAGCTTGGCCTCTCTGGTACAGAGCATTGAAGTATTGTTGCAGATTTGTTCAACCCTTGCGCTGGTTGCTTGTACATAGATGCACTAGAGGTGCTCATATCAAATCAATGGTTTTTGTTTATCAATCTTAGTAACCTTTGAATCACTTCTAGTAGTCCTTGAACCAACTGTAGCTTGTGAATCAGCCCTGGTCGGTTTAGTGTGGACCTATAGTTCTTGAATCAATCGTGGTAGTGCTTGGAGCAACCCTCTTGATCTTTGAATCAACTCTAGTCGTTCTAGAATGAACCTAGTAGCCCTCGAATCAACCTTAGCAGCTCAAGAATCAGTCCTCCTAGTGCTCGTTGCTTGTAGCCTTACAATCAGCTCTAGTAGTCCTTGAAGCTTCTAGTAGCTTCTGAACGAGGCCTAGTCGTTTTGGAATGGGCCTAGTAGCCCTCGAATCGACCTAGTAGTCCTTGAATCAACCTTAGCAGTTCTAGAATCAGCTCTACTAGGTTTCGAATCCAACCTAGTAGTTTTTAAATCGACGTCCCCATTTACATAAATCAGATCGACGTTTCCAGGATAAGGATTCGCACAAACAATTTGAAATGCCGCGTGAAAAATGCAGAGGCGGCAGAATTGTTTAAAAATCGATCCCCAGAACCGTTTAGAGAGAACCCTAAATAACGGAGTAGGGAACGGTTCGTGTGTCTGGCGTCTCGCGAGAGAAGCTCAATGGAGCGGGCCGCGCGATTCGCATATTTGGCGACTGCCGAACAAAGGGAGCTGCAGGGTCAGGTTTCCGCGGAGTTTCTCGCTACAATTTTTCCGGGCGAATCCGACCGGCGACCCAGATACAACCAGCTTTATCTATCTGTCTCTCTCTCTCTCTCTCGCTCTCTTTCTTTCCTGCTCTGTTTCTCCGATTCGCAAAATTCGCGATCGCGCTCGCGCGAGTGCCACGCGACGCCACTTGCGCTTTTTTTCCTCTCGGCTCGAGCCGAGACTGGAAGACCGCCAATGGACAAAGGAAACGGCGAGTCGTGTACTTCCACAGAGTTTCCCGAAATAATCTGCCCGTGACTAAATAAACCAACGCCGGATACGTCGCATTCGCGAGAGGAAATAAAAATAAAAACCGGGAACGCGTTACACGCTCCAGACTCGTGGTCGAGCGCGAACATGCGCGCCGCTTAGGATCGCAGCCGTGGTCGCGGAAGTTTCCAACCCGCCACCTGCAAATTTAGTTTAAAATATCTCTATCTGTCCTCGAACAATTTTATATTACATTATTTACTTCCTCTTTCTGATTTTTAGCTGTAAGATTGATGTAATTATTTCCCGCGAATCTTGTTGGAGAAATGAGCCCATAATTATTGGGTTGGTAAGAAAGTAATTTCGGTATTTTGAGGTGAAATAAAAATTTCTTTAAGCAATGAACTTTAATCGATAAAATATTTTCCATTTTGTGCGACGATCTTTTGCCATCTTTCTGGCAGCTTAATAAAGCTGTTGGCTATTTTCATAAAGCTGCGACAGCTACATATTGTATAATGAAACTGGGTTTCATTTCACCTCAAAATACCGAAATTACTTTCTTGCCAACCCAATATTTATTTAAAGGAAACGGATATTAACACTAAATGAATTCCGTATTGTGTTGAAATAACAAGCACTATCTAACGGTTCATTTTTGACAATAGCGTAAAAATTACTGAAAATAATGTGATGTGAAATAACTTATAACTTCATCGTTTTTAAATTTTGGCTTAGACCACTTTCATAATTATGGGCACAAATGTGAAGATTATGATCGAGTCGTAAGTGGTTCCTGACATTTACTTCTATCAATATATGTCCGGCATTTCTCTGATTAAAATGAGCCCAAACACGACACAGTTAGGATCATATTTGCTTGTTTAATCCACGATTCTGTAGAACCTCGATTATCCGAACCGTTGGTGTCTGAATACATGTTTCGTACGCGAACAGTCCATTTAGATTTTTGAACGTTTGAAGCCTTAAATTAAAGATAGAAAATTGCACTTAGTTCGATCTGATTTAACAATTGTAATTATTGAATAATGTCAACGTTGGATAGACATTAATGTCTACATTATTAAAATTTTTCAAATCGCGACTTCGATGTGTTGAAATGCAGAGAAACGCAAAACTATGCCTAACAATAAATGTATAAAAAATTGTTTAAGAAGACAGCACATTTGGCACTACAGAGGATACATCTACCCACCATTTTTTTTAAATGGTTCTATAAATGGTCAATCCAGCAACGAAAAAAAATTGAGTTTCCTGGTCTCATTTCGAGATTTTGACGAATTTTAATAACGCGAGGGTGGTTAGTCCGCCGGCCAGAATTGGTCATTCCGTAATAGATCGCGGACTGGGCTGGTCTATCGATCCCCGCGTAAATCGGCAACCTTGATTCCCAATATCTGTGCAAGCGGAACACTTGACACCAATCTCTTTTTCTCTCTCTCTCTCTCTCCTCTTCTCTCCCTCGTTTCTCCTGCTACTCTCGTTTCACCCCTCGCCCCGCGTCCATTCGACTCGGTTCACCCTCTTCTTCCCTTCGTTCCACTTCCTCTCCCGTCTGGGTTGCTACCTCGTTCCATTTCGCGCGATTTCTGATCGTTCTCCGGTAAACCTAGAGCATCTCTATCTGCGCTATTTATCATTCATAGCGACTGGTATACCGTTTCTAAAATTTTACACCCTCCGGACGGGGTGAATGCACTCTCGTAAATCGGACGGGCTGAAGTGGTAGACCGTGTACAGTCACACATCCCCCTCCCCGGACCGTAACCATTCGTACACGCTTGTATCTTCTCCAAAAAGTATGAAATATACTGATACCCCTCCTGAAATATTGCGCGCCGATAATCCTGACTTGTTCGAGCGATGAACGCACTGCCCCGCGTATGCTGAACGTAATTTCTGATATTAGGATCCATTTTTTGTCGATCTGGAAACAAATGGAAGCTCGTCGTAGCTCAATTTTGAATCTGAGCGAAAGCAATTAATCGTGGGTGATATTTTATGTGTGTGTGCACTTCGAATGATTAGGGACGATATTTTTATGATCCTCTGTAGACACATTTATGGAGTATTGTTCTTCTTCAATTGATTGAAAATGATTAAAAATAGTTAATCGCGTCTAATATTTTATATATGAACGCTTACAATTAGGAACAATATTTTTATGAACCTCTGCGGAAACTTTTATGGCTCACTTTGATGGTTCTACCTCAATTTTGAAAATGTTTAAAAATTATATGCGAACACTTCTTACAATTAGGAACAATATTTTTATAAATCTGTGCACAGACTTTTATGGCTCACTTTGATGGTTCTACCTAAATTTTGAAAATGTTTAAAAATTATATGCGAACACTTCTTACAATTAGGAAAAATATTTTTATAAACCTGTGCAAAGATTTCGTAGAACTGTATATTTTTCTTTTCAGTTCGACGAGGAGAATGTTTTTAATATTGTAAAATGTCAGCGTTTGCAAATGATTGTAAATGATTAAAATGTTTAATCCGGATTGATATTTTACATATTATGAAATTTTATTTTGGTATTACAAAAATGTTCTGCATCGATCGCGATGGAAAACGAATGGAGACTTCCTTTCATTCTTTAGTTTTTAAATAATATTGTATAAACGATCGACGCGACGGGCGAGACTGCTCGACAAAAGAAAAGTTTCTCGGCGATAGATTCGCGGGTTCTGGGAGTATCCGTTAACTCCGGCGACAGCTGCCACGATACACGGTATCGGTATCTGTCGCCCGGATATATTTTTAAGTTTATCGTCGAACGATGGGCGACCGGAACGAGAGAAAAGCCGACGGCTGCGGCATGGCCGGTGGCGTAATTCAGATATTAATACACGACCGTCTGCCTGTGTTCTCCTCGGGAATTCGTGACGTATCCCGGGGAACAAATGTCAATTGACACGCGGGGTCCTCGGTGGAACGATCTTTCCCACAACTGTCCGCCGAGCGAGGCGTCGCCACACCAACAATTTCTAAGGCCTTCTGTTTGTCGGAAAAGACTCGTCACCCACGAATGTCGTTCTTTCAAACCTCTGGAATCTCCAGCGGAAGCCAACTTCTTCCTTTTTTAGAACTTAACTTGGAGTTTCTGAGACTGTGGTCCTCTTTGTTTTTGGCATCTAGAGACTTTGGAGACCGCGGGGCTCTATGGGAGTTGCGGAATCTTTCTAATTAAATGGTTTGCAATTTTTGGATCCAGACCGAGTTCGCAGAAGTTTGAAATGGTTTGTTACTGTTTTTGAAGTAACTCTTTTCGGAATGTTTTTATTTATCACTCTTGGACTTGACACTTTTTGGATTTCTTGAATTTTTCTAGTTCAATCTGACTGATCTTTAGAATTCGATTTAAGTTACAGATTTTTTAAAGCCCACGTTTTTAATTGATTTTAATGTTTAGTTTGGACGTATCTGGCACTCTTTGAATATTTGGAATTTTTGGAATTCTTGATTTTTAAGAATTGATCCTGAACATCTATTCATGAAGAATAATGGCCACTGTCGTTTTCAAACATTAGGACCTGAGAATTTTGTCTTTCTATTTTCGAATCTGTTATATTTAGGAATTTGTTGAATTTTCCTCGTACAATGAAGCCTAGGTCCTCTTTATTCGAAACAGACTTTGGTCGTCTAATTTTGTAGCCAAATCTCTCCCGTATTTTTAGAATTCCGAGGCTCGAGTTTCTTTATATTTATTTGTCAGTCAATCAGCCTGTCGTTCCTAACAATTGCCGCAACCTTACCAGTTTAAACTTAGCTACATAATCCTTAAAAAATCAAAAGCCTGTTTGTTCCAAAATTTTTCATTGTCCTCAGAAGTTAACACGTTCGCACATAGCGAAATCATCTCTGAAATTATTCCATGATATCATTTCACGAAGGAGGCGCATTAGATGAAACAATTTAAAAAGCGAAAGTCTAATATTAATATAATTTCTGAAAAATAGAGATCCCACTTGCTTAAACATTTTTAACCATCTCTCATTTAACTTGAGTCTCAAACTTAGCTGAAGAAGCTCCCTAACCGCAAGCTCTAGAGCATCTAAACTTTTATAGCCGCGGATAGAGCTGATTGAAATTGCATTTCAAATAGAGTGATCGTGAACTATACCAACTGCAGCCGCTTTCAATCAAGTGTCATATTCGAAAACGGAGCGTGCAGATTGAAATTACACATAAATCATCCCAACCTCCTCAAGAGTTGCCAGTAGTGGTGGGAGTAGAGGCACCCAACGTCCTTGAACCAGTGTCGTCAGAATCGACCAAAACTGGTCGAGTTTTCCTCTCCTCTTTTTCCCCTTCCATTATCCCATTCCAGCACCACGAGCATACTCCAACATCCCCCACTAAGTTCGTAGATTGGTCACGTATTAATCTGGTCATCGGAGAAGGGCTAAACTGTATTCCCCTCGATTTCCCCGATCTGGCGACACTGCCTTGAACAGTCTGATCCTCGCCGCTATAACCGAAGCTGATAGTAGATCGTCGCTAAACAGATTAGAGGCGAGTGCTATTTTCAGTTCGATTAGACGTGCGATTCCTGAAAACGAGCGTCCGAAGGTCGGAGGGAAACTCTGCGAAACGAGATGTCCATTGACTCGTTGACTTCTCGATTAATCGTTCTGCTCTTCATCAGCCTCGTAACCGTGGAAAAGCGCGGCACGCTTTGAAGTTGCTCGCAAGCCGAAACCACGTGTGTCTGTGGATCGATGCGTTTCCACCGAGCAAACGAACGTGGGAAACGCCTGGAACGCAAATAGTTTTCGCGGAAGGCGTGAACCGCGAGAGAGGGGAATGGGAAGGGAGAGGGGGGAAAACTGGCAGCGCGTTGCCAGGATTCTTGAACGCTGTCAGTCTGACTGCTGACTATGCGAATTTTCGCGCTCGGCACCGAAATCCACCGCTGATCCGCTGACGAAATGCTTGATTAAATTAATTTCGGTTTGGAGAAACACCGGCCATTATGGAACGGCGTTCAGATCCGACTGCGAAGTTATTTTACTAACTTCATCGAAATTGTTTTATTCAACGAGTTACGACGTGCTTAATTTCTGAATACTTTTAATTTAAGAATTGTTCAACTTTATTTCTCTCGGTATATATCATTTAATAATGGTTACTTTAATAATGTATAAAATTATTCAACAAATTTATTTCTCTGGGTATAGATTATTTAATAATGGTTACTTTGATAATGTATAAAATTATTCAACAAATTTATTTCTCTGGGTATAGATTATTTAATAATGGTTACTTTGATAATGTATAAAATTATTCAACAAATTTATTTCTCAGGGTATAGATTATTTAATAATGGTTACTTTGATAATATATAAAATTATTCAACAAATTTATTTCTCTGGGTATATATTATTTAATAATGGTAACTCTGATAATGTATAAAATTATTCAACAAATTTATTTCGCTGGGTATATATTATTTAATACTGGTTACTTTAATAATGTACTCCCTCTGCCCCGTAATAATAGCAGCAGTTGATGAATTTAATTTGTCCTATAATAATAGTAGCAAAAGAAAATAAATATAGAACGCAAGATTTATT
>CM052189.1:8080118-8125506 GCA_028455805.1 Lasioglossum figueresi | reverse complement strand
AATTATGCTATCATTGGGTGATTTTCTTCTTTGGTGGACGTTTGACACTTTATATTTGAATATAATTTCACCCTAGAACACATTCTATTCGATAGGCTATCCCACCTTTTATCTTTATAGGTTATCCCATCTTTTTTCCTCATTTTGTCTTTGTTTCTGAATTATGCAATCATTGGGCGTTTCTTTTTCTTTGGTGGAATGTTTGACACTTTATATTTGAATATAATTTCACCCTAGAACACATTCTATTCGATAGGTTATCCCACCTTTTATGTTTATAGATTATCCCATCTGTTTTTCTTACTTTGTCTTTGTTTCTGAATTATGCCATCATTGGGTGTTTTTCTTCTTTGGTGGAATGTTTGACACTTAATATTTGAACACAATTTCACCCTAGAACACATTTTATTCGATAGGAATCATTTTTGCATTTATTCGTACCGTACTTAGCTAGATTTAAGCAAGATTTAAGCTAAATTTTGCAAGAATCGTTTTTAATTAATTTTTACAAAGTAAAAACTTTTCCAGCTTATCGAGATGGACTTATCATGAAATTTTCAACGACCTAGCATTTCTCGCAAAGTCTCCATTCTCCTCACAAGCGAAATTTAAGTTTGACCTTCATCTTCGGAGTTCAAGGTTTTTCGAAGGTCATGTCGCTGTACGTATTTGAATGTATTCCTATATGAGCTACGCGCTGCAACACGAAAATATATGTATTTATCTAAAAAAACAAACATGACCTTGAAAACTACGTGAAAAACAACCCCTGCGAGATACTGACTATTTGATATTATTCAAATTACACTTAAAGATTTTATTATGTTCTTAAAATTGAAGAACTGGGGTCACACTTAAGCCAGACACCCTATATAATTTTGCCAAAGTGAAAAAGAGGGAACACGTCGGACTGCAAAGCGTTAAAAATGATTGGCATGCTCGCGGCATAAATTTCGCGTCACGAGAATTCCAACGGCCGGGATCGATCGATAGAACCCCGGGTATTTTGATAGTTGACATGTACGAGCAGTCCGCGATCCATTGCAGAACAGGATCGGTAAATCAGAGGATATCTAGCCATCTTATCGCGTGGCCGGTGGATGTCAAGGCCGCTTTCGATAATCATTTAGCATTATGCAGACAACTGCGTGGGTGTAGCGGCGCTCGGACCGTGTAATCGCGTTGTAAAGTACATGCACGGGTCGTGTTTACAAGTATACGATCCGCTAACAGGAAACGGGAACCGGTTGGCTGTGAACGATCTTTAAAGGGTCTTCTTAAAATATCACCCTACTGCCATTTACACGCTGGACCGGTCTTATTCGTCATAATTAGACTGCGGATTTTATGCTCTTATTCAGAAATGGATAAGCGCAATTTAAAACAGGAGAAACACTTCGTGCATTTATGGTACCTGCAAATTTATTGAATACAAAGTAGAATTAATATTATTAATATATAACAATACTCTTAGTTTGTCGTTTGATAGAATTTCTTTGAACAGAGGTGAAGAATTTACAGTTATTTAAAGATCCTCACTTTCCCTGTTTATTTTTAATTAGAAGTGCATTGATCGATGCTTCTGAAAATAGCCTGCAGCGTTCTTAATATATTCCTTAGCTTCTCGGTTGTATTTTTATAAAATCTTAGACAGGATGTTGTCTTTCGTGGTCGTTGTACGCAAAATATAAAAATGGAGGCTTGGTATGGAGACGATACATAGAACGAAAATGTCTCTCTTAAGAACGTTTAATCTTCTGATTAAATGTGGAGGTACAGTGAATAGATTTCTCTTTCTTCTTTTATCAAATTCATTCTGATGATAAAATTTTATATTATCAACGTCCTGACGATTTCAATTATACAGTGGAATGTACCCTGTACTAGAGGGTCCAGAAGCGGTTAATAATTCCAGTCACACAAAAAAGTTCTTATCCTTAATTTTCAAAAGGCTTGATATTCATGCAAAAGATAAATATAATAACATCGACAGCCTAATTAGTACAAAATAAATCATGAAGAGTTAAAAGAGGGTTGATAATCACAAGTCACAATAAAAACGTTCTGCCCCAACTCGAATCTCTTCGTCGAGGATGTATACACTACTGTGCAAAAAAAAAGAATCACCCAGTATAATTATAAGATATAATGACAAACAATATCTTTATGTAGAAATTGTGTTGTGCAATGATTGATTTATTGCATTCAAAGTATTAGATAATCCGCAATAACACATATACAGGGTGAGTCCGAAAAAACAGAACACCTAAATATATCCGTTACTTTTCGTTGTACAAAAAAACTTCTTAGGACAAACTTGCACTGTTTGAAGGGCCACATATAACGGTGCAAGGGAAAAAATTTTCAAGGTCATTTTTTAAATAAGATTTCAAGGTCATCGATGTTTTTTTAAATGGAACGATATATGTTCGTTAACGTAATGTTGTAGCTGACAAAATAACGAATTCATCCATGTAACACGATATGACCTACAAATGACATTCAACCCAGAAAAATGGAATAAATAAAATTCAACGTGTAAGATTCATTTGCTTTATTTCTGTTACGCAAAATGTTCAAAAGTATTCCCTTGAGCTGCTATACATTCAAATGTATCGCAATACACAACATAATAATAGATTCGGTGTTGACAGGAAGACATTTATGATATACCTTCACCTATGCGTTCGTACAGAATCGTGTTTATCAACTACTAATTACTCTGAAGACGTTTTGGCTATCAGATTTCCACTGTTTCTAAGATTTCTAATCTATCGGTTTATCGATGAACGTTTCGCAATGCGTTACTCGAAGGAAGATAAGATTGATACGATTTTCATTTATGGAGAAAGTCGACAGTGTTTAAGAGAAGCAGCGCGGTTGTACAAGGACCGATTTCCTAATCGTAATTGTCCATCGGTTTCCGTTTACTCCAATTTGATAAATAAATTCCGTGAAACTGGTAGTGTTGAAAATAAAAAATGTACGAAGGCGAAGACTGTAAGGAATGAAGCAAACACAATTAACGTTCTGGCAGCAGTGGATACAAACCCTCGTGCTGGTACGAGGCAAATCGCACGAGAAAGTGACATTAGTCAAAAATGTGTACTGCAAATATTCCATGAACAAAAATTTCACCTCTTTCACCTATCAATTCACCAAGAACTTCATGGTAGAGACTTTGTAAATCGTGTAAACTTTTACCACTGGGGATTGAGACAATTGATAAACGATAGAGCATTTTTTAATAAAGTATTATTTACCGATGAAGATATTTTTGAACATTTTGCGTAACAGAAATAAAGCAAATGAATCTTACACGTTGAATTTTATTTATTCCATTTTTCTGGGTTGTTATTTTGTCAGCTACAAGATTACGTTAACGAAGATATATCATACAATTTAAAAAAACATCGATGAGCTTGAAATCTCATAAAAAAATGACCTTGAAATTTTTTTCCCTTACACCGTTACATGTGGCCCTTCAAACAGTGTAACTTTGAAAAGTAACGGATATATTTACGTGTTCTGTTTCTTCGGACTCACCCTGTATATTCTCAGAACTATTCCATGAAACAGTGGAATCCTTTTTCAAAATTTTCCTTTTCTATTAAATTATGGCCGGGCGCTTCTTTCTTTTGGATAGTAGTGTATCTACCCTGAAACAATAATGGAGCGATTCGTATGCTGCAGAAAATTTTCGAGTGCGAGATTGGAGTATCGATAGTCGAGCGATTAAATAAGAGGTTCGATGTTTTCGGCATCGCCAGCTCGCGAGTCTCGTTGCTGATATATCAGCCACCGGGTTTCATACTCTCGTTCCGCCTTCGGGGATGGGGAGGCGGGCTGAGCTGGAAACGTATCAGACTGCAATAAATAAGAATCTTACGTGCGCCAGGCATTTTCCAGTTCCCAGTCTCCTCATACTTACAGCTGACGTTCTCCGATAATACGTCGGAACAGAACCTCCTCTCTATACTTACTTACGTGTACGCGACTCTGGGACATTTAATATCCTCTCTCTCTCTCTCTCTCTCTCTCTCTCTCTCTCACTGCTTCCATCCATCCTCTTCTCCCCGTACTATAAACGCGGAGAATATTTCATCCGTCTATTATATGCGAGGGAGGAAAAAATGAGGGAAAATGTGAATAAGGGCGACGACATCGGTATTCAACGGTCGGACACGTCGATCGATCTTCGTTCAACCCTTTCTTGCCCTTAAAATATTCCACTAATCTCTTTTTCAACCATTCGACCCTCCGCAGTCGTTCAATTATGCTCCCGACATTCTTTTCAACCCTCTAACCCTCTTAGAGTCTAACCCTTACGAAGATGCCTAGGTGAGAATTTTTCATACTTACACTCGCCGAAATTTCTATAAAGTCACTGTGTTTTGTAATGAATTCTTATTATTATACCATACCAATGAAAAATTTGTATTTGGCAGCATTTCGGGATTACATAAAGAAAGCATACACACCGATTCCAAAACATAAGTATAACATTCATCGATAAAAGAAAACAAAAATGTAATTATACGCTGAACAAACTGCGAAATTTCTATAATGTCACTTTCGTTTTACACGGATAAAGTTGAAGTTAACGATTGTTTTTTTATTATTTCTATTTTAATATCTAGTGTAACCTCCATTTTTTTTAATTACATTAAAAATACGATTGGGCATCGACGAAATTAATTTCTGTAGCGTTTCTGTTTTAACAGACGCCCTCGCTTCGTTCACCGCATCCTTTAGTTCGCTAATGGAGTCGTATTGTTTGCAGTTTTTATGAACTTGTCGCGCAATGATATCCCAAACATTTTCAATAGGGTTTATATCAGGGGAACAAGCAGGCCATGGCAAAACATTAATGTTTCTTTCAAGAAGCAACTGCTTTGTGTGCTTCGTCGCGTGTACCGCAGCATTATCATGCTGATAAATAAAATTGTCATCTTCAATATTTTCTGTAAAGGGTACTAGAACCATGTCTAACAAATCTGTATAATTTTCCGAATTCATTTTGTGATTTATGTAACACATTGGAGTTTTTTCGTCAGCTTTGAACGTAGCCCATATCATTAGGGAACCACCGCCAAAGCTACGACTCATTGTCACACTTTTCTCATTTCTCAGATCAAATTTTTTCTCATCTGAAAAAAATAACAGACACCCACTCTTTCGTCCAGGACATATGTGCCCGTGCGAAATCAAGACGGGCCTGTTTATGTACTTCTTTTAGGCCTGGTTTACGTTGCATTTTTGTCCACGCAAATTACCCAGAATAATTTAAAAGTTGTTGCACACGTCTTGTTGTTACTGGAAGCTCCAATTCAGCTCGAAATTGTGCTGCATTTTCCCTTTCTTTAGCCGCAGCCCTCGTTAATAATAAATGTTGTCTCTTCGACAATTTTTTATTACCACCTTTAAAATGATTTTTTCCGT
Organism: Lasioglossum figueresi; assembly: GCA_028455805.1. Lineage (NCBI taxonomy): Eukaryota > Metazoa > Arthropoda > Insecta > Hymenoptera > Halictidae > Lasioglossum > Lasioglossum figueresi. The sequence goes on along the minus strand of CM052189.1, from coordinate 8,120,064 downwards.
AATTTTCACGTAAATTGATATAATTATTAATCACGGTATATGAACGATTAATTTTCTTAGCAATTGCACGATTAGAGCAGCCCATATCTTTATAAGCATCGATCGATGCTTTTTCCTCTCGGCATTCTAATACACGTGAATCAAATGATAAGAAACAGGATTTCTATGAGTTCTAAAACTAATACTTTTAGAATATTTCAAATTTTCCGTAGTTCTCTGCTCAGAATTCAGCGAAACACTAAGTGATTTTATAGAAACTTCGCACTTGTATTTTGCATCGCGCAGAAAAAAAAATCAAAAGAAACGTAAATAGTGAACATAGCGATCTAGAGTGCGTAGTCCCTCTATCCGAATGTCAATAAGGCACGAGACCAGATACGATAAATTAACAAAAATGGTGAAATTTTTCAAATATCTATGGATATGAAGATGAGTTTATAGAAATTTCGGCCACTGTATTTTGCATTAGATAAATAATTTATTATTGAAGATGAGAGAAATTCTTTTTAAGTAATTATTTTTTGGATCTTTAGGAATCGATCTGATTTTGTTTCATCAGAATTAATTATATCGTTTCTTAGTATGGCATTTTATGAGCAGTCACTGATTCTAACGAGTTAGGGGTTGATTATTGAGAGCTATACTTTGTTGCTAATTTAGTTTCTATAGTACTTGTTGCAAGTCATTTATATGTATATATATTTTAAGCACGAGTATTTTATATCAAATTAATCACAAAATTCAGAGCTTGCAATGATATACAGTTCAAAAGGAATGGTCAGTGAATGAGGCTATAATGATACAATAAAAGAATTACGAGACGTAATATGTAATCATCCCGTATTTAACTATATATTTCACGTACCTCTAAATGTATTTTTAAAATTATGTGCTCGCACGCTTGATCTGGACCGAGGATTGTAGAAAACAATTTGAAAGTCCAGCGGCGTTCGACGATCCTAATTACAGTAAATGGCACTTCTACCGATAGTCGATCGAGAAAGAATCGAAGATGCACGATCGTACGAACTCGTTATCCAATGTCGGTTTTAAGGGGCACCTCGGTGTAATCGTAGAACTAGAAACCCAGAGGAACAATCATGACTTCCGGTGAGCGAATTATCTAGACTTCCAGATACTTCGCAAGTTTGTTCAGCGAACTGTTCCGCAAGTTCGAGAGGCGGCGAAAGTTCGAACGGCCCAGCCGTGTGCCCGGCGGTGTTCTCTGTGTGTGTGTCCACTGTTGCCGACATGGAAATTGAACCCGTAATTGTCTCTTTGTTTAGCGGATTTTAATTGAGTTGCGCCGAACTTCACCCCCCTGCACCGTTACGACGAAAATAAACGAGTGAATTTAGCCGGCGTTAGTCGCTGTCATAAAGGAGGATTATTCACAGGGAAACATGCGGATATGACAGCTTGCCATTCTGAATTCTGCTTGGCAGGATGCTGCCATCGATGTGCGCATCTCGTAAATTCTTTGTTTAATCGTGGACTCTCATTGGGCTGAGACGCAATCCGTTTATATACTTTTGATGATCGATAAATTCTGATGGTAAAATGGTTGACACAATTCAGCTTTTATAATGCAATATTTTTGTTATATAATTATGCATTTTTCTCGCACGATTATGAAGATAAATACTTTCCTTTTATGAGAACAAAATTTCGAAGTGCTACAATTTATTTTTGACTTTCAACAGTTTCAATTGAACACTATCTGATCGGTAAAGCACAGACGAATTTATTTCACCAAATTTTAGATTCATATTCAGAATAGAATTTTACAAAGATAAATTTTGGATTCGGTAAAATGAATTTTTTATTGTCAGTGGTTTGTTAAAATAGATTTCGTGTGCACAGAAACCGATTAGATCGGCGAAGAATTATCAGATCGCGCCGGTGAGTTCGATCGCGATTCGCCAGAGCTTCGAAATAGCCTAACCGGGGCGAAGTTCATTGTCTGCGACCTTATTCCGGCTCATATTCCTGAATGCAGGCCTCGGCTGTTAACTGGAGCGCGGCACGCAATTTCTATCCTAGACCTTCGTGCCCGACGTTTCGTTATCGAGCGATCCTTGGCGATAATTGGACGGGGAACCGGCGATCTCGAAACGGTATCGGCTTTTGTTGCCCGGGCTCTGCCTTTGCCGTGTTCGTTTCGCCTCGTCGCTAGCGGAAAGATCTGCTGAATCGCCTATTTTTTGGAGCAAGTCGCTCTTTCAGTCACGGGCTGCATTGTCGGCCGAAATACAACTTTATCTATTGTCACTGAGAAATTCCCAGACATTGAGATTCGATCACACACTGCAGTGCCGGTTATCGAAACTAATAATTAGATTGTGGATGCAGTCACGACAAAAATGGATTGGTCTAATGCAAAATCATTCCTCTAGTTTAAATTCATTTTTATTTTGCTAATAATTGAATAAAATTTTGTTTCCTGCACCTAGTAACATGGAGAAATTAAAATTAAATGCAATTTTGCACCGGATCTTAATTTCGAGAAACTTAAATTAAATGAAATTTGATTTTTTACGGTAAAAAAATTTAGAGGAAAGTCTTCAACAGTGAAATTGGCAATGAAATAGAATTTGCTTCAGAGAAATTGAAATTGCATAGAACCTCCTATAGCATGTAAAATAAAATTAGAGAATTTAGAGAAATTTAAATTAAATTGAATTTTTTTCCGCATTCAAAATTATTTAGAGCAACTAAAATTAAATAGAGCTCCGTCCCATATAGTGGTTCAATCTTATTTAGAATTTTGTATCTCGAATTAGAAAAATTCAAATTGCCCGGTATTTTGATGACGAATTTTCCTAGAATAATTGAGTTCATGGAAACTGAATTTATAGCAATCGACCTATAAGAGAGAATTTTTTTCACTTTTGAAAAATGTTTAATAAACCCGTCCCGATGCTAGGACACCTACAGACGGAATCAATAATTACTACAGCTCTGCCGGGACGAAAAAGAGTCGCTTGACGACCGTGCTCGTAGATTGAAGACATCATAAAAATTACTGAAGCAGTTCCACGGTGAGCAGTGGCGATCTCCACGCGAGGGGGTGCAATTGTCCTAATTAAATTCACGACGGCGGCTCCCTCCCGCTAAGAAGTTTTAATGAAACGTTAGTGGAACTTTACGGTCGCGAGAAAAGTCGCAGTTTCCGATCCACGGAACGACCGGGCTCGTTTCTGTTCGCGACTCTCAGTTTCATTCAATTCTGAATATAATATTCCCTTGTATATTTAATATCTTATTCAAGAAGATTCTTCTTATCATTTGTGATCACTTGTTATCATATTTGTGATCACTTATTATCATCTTTATAAGATTGTCTGAAATTCGACAAAATTTACATTTTCTTTATTTCAGATCTACAAACATTACTACCAATAAAAATAAATTTTATTTGATATTCCATTTTTTTAAAATTCGTTTATAAAATTTTCAAACTGCATAAACAGCGTAATTGTCGGTTTTGAACAGAACTAAGGCGTTGTGTATTAATAAAGAAACAAGAAAAGGCTTCTTGTGTGTTTGCTGGATAAAAAGTTTCCTCCATTAGCCTGGGGGTGGCTAATGGACGAAGAATTTATTCCTCGTGGCATATTTTTTTAAATTGTTTCAACCACTTACCGGGGTACATGATACTCGGATAAAAAAAATGTTTGAACTAAGTGTCTATTTCTCCAGCCTGGAGTACCATTTCCAATTTTCTTTATTTTCTATATCTGTGTCTCTTTCACAGATTTTTATAATCTCTGACATCTATGTAGGATATCTTCTCAGCCCTTTCACAAATTCTCAAAAATTTCCACAACTCTGTGTACGCGTCGCGTTTGAACGCTCCCAAAACTTGTAACAACTTGGCTCTCACCGATCCGCTCGATTATTGCCAAAATTTCTACAATCTTGGATTCTCTCACTCCCTTAAAGACTTCTGAAAGTTTCAAAATCTCGTACACCTCCGCACCTTTTGAAACTTTTCAAATCTTCCAACATCTTAAACACCTTTCAGTGGGTTGGGTTAGGGGCGCCATCTTGGGCATCGACAGATCCGTTTTACATATTTTCGCCATTCTCAACATCTTGAATGCTCTTATCCCTGCCAGTAGATTTGGGATGATTCCCAAGATCTTGGACGGTTGTCCACCCGTCTGTAGTTCAAGATTTCAGTCTCCAACCCTCTTACTAGTCCTCAAATTTTCAAAAATTCTTGTGCTCTTCCATCTCTTTATCCCCTTCAATATTTTTTAAAATTTCATCAATCTTCGAAGTCATACTCCTTAAAAAATTTTAAATTATAAGTTCTTAAAAATCCTTGAGTCCGTCATCCCTTTTCATATGTTTAAAAATGTCTTGGTTCTTCGACTCATTCATCCCCCCAAGAATTTTCCAAATCTGTGTCCTCCAGAAAATTTTCAAAATAACTTCAGTCTTTCATCGTCTTCGAGAACATTTAAAATTTCAACAATTTTTAAAATATCGTCAATAATGAAAGCCTTCAACCCTCAAAAAATTTTTAACTCCTTGACGTCACGCTACGTCATCCTTCCAGACACATTTGGAATAGCCATGAAGACAATTTTCTCGCAGCCGCGAAGGCAGCGAGTTCCTCAAACGACCATTTCCTCCCTTCGATGAATTCCACCCCCTGGCATCCCCTTGAATTGATTGCCAACGGGCTCGCAGTTTTCCCGCGGAACAGGGTGTGGCATGAGAGCCACCCTGACCGACAGGCGTCTCGACGTGTGTCAGAGAGAAAGCAAGACCCTGAACTGGATCGAGGTTCATTGGCTGTGACCTTACCGCAGCCTTATTCATAAATGCACCCGGTCTCGATTGTTAAGTGGCGGCGGGCATGCGATCCATCGCGAAACGATAAGCCCTTCTTCTCCCTTCCAGCTTTGAGGGTTGCTCGACACGCGTGTTCGCACGAATACCTTCGAGCAGAAAACTCGCTCCTTCGACCTTCCCGACGTGCGATACGCGATCAATCGAACCTTGGGATCCTCGGAATTGCTTTCTCGAAGAGCTGCCGGTGGGAAGAGACGCGAGCGGTTCATTCGTTTCTCTTGTTTTGGAATGAGAGATGTCGATCTACCGGGTTCTATAATCCGGGCACCTTATCAAAGGAATGTAGAAGAGAAGAAAATTGCTTGCTTCTTATCTGCGACGAGTCAAAAATAGCGTGATGGACACGGTTGATATAATTGTTTATAGTCCTTGGAGACAGACTGCTGATTTTATGCTTTTATGGCGAGGAGTAGGGAACATTTAAAATGGAAGGATTGTAATAATTTAAGATTATTAAAAGCCTTGATCTAACAAATATCCTCGGGTTCGTGCTTTTTCTAGGACCTCGCCTACCGCGCGTTCTAAAGGTCGTCGATTCTACGTCATCGACTCTCGGCTCGTCAGTACGAGAAGAGAGAGAGAGAGAGAGAGAGAGAGAGAGAGAGAGAGTCGGCCTGCCCAAATTTTCTTAGATCAAGTACTTACTGTTACTACACTCTCGGTACAATTGTTGCCGAATGACATTTTCATTTAACTCCTGTTTCTTGCAATTAATACAAGCAATTTCTATGTTGTATATACAGTGAATGAAAAAAGTATCGACACACTTTTTAAAGGACCACACGACTCGGATTTTTGTTCTAGAACAATTAGTTTACCACCAGACGTGCAAAAAATATTTTGAAAAAATTGCCCAATTTAAAGGAAGTTCGAATTGTAGGCCATTCGTTTGTCCGGCGAGCTTAAAAACAATTATCGAGTCAAACCGGCAGTCGGCTTAATTTATCCCTAACGAAATGAAATTCCCCGCTAACGAACCTTCGCCGATAGACCCTTTCGTCGTACAACGACATTGGCAACGTTGACAATGCCCCGACGAGTAAACTGTAAATATCCCCGGCAGTTAGGGCAACGACGGGAACGCTCAGCGCTCCCACGATGTTTCAGGGAGCGAGCGCCGCTTTTATTAAAGCGAGCCGTTCTCGTAAATTTAATTGGACCGAATTTAGTTCTTAAATTCCTGGTCGCGCGTGCCGCGAAAAGGGCGCGGACGCCATTGTGTCGGCTCCTCTCCGTAAACCGTAATAACGAGAATAATAGGCGTCCCCGACACACCTGGTGCTCCCGGAGAACGAGCTTCCGGTTTCATTAGAAGCCGCGTAGAAACCCTGTGTAGATCCGTGCTACGATCGATTTTTTTTTCTCCCCCCCCTCTCTCTCTCTCTCTCTCTCTCTCTCTCTCCTTCTCTTCTCTGCCACAGCCACCACGGATTTAACGTTGCTTGCACAGCGCTCGGGATTATGCTTCCACCGAGGCTTGACGCGCTCCGGGCCGATGACGCCGTTTGGCGCGCTCGTTTGCGCGATTTTCCCAACCCCGGTTTCTGCAATTATTTTTCTTCGATTTCATTTTTTTCATTCTCTCAATTCATACGGACATTCATTCTCTGCTTTCTTTGGTATGATGATGATATTATCTTTGGTATTTTATTCTTTCATTTTTACATTCTGGTATTTAATGTCTTTTTTTATTCTTCGATTTTTATATCTTGATATTGAATGACTAATTTTGTTCTTTGATTTCATATTTTGGAGTATTTAATGTTTCTTTGGTATTTCATTCTTTGATTTTTACATTCAGGTATTTAATGTCTTATTTTATTCTTCGATTTTTATATCCTGATATTTAATGACTAATTTTGTTCTTTGATTTCATGTCTTGTAGTATTTAATGTTTCTTTGGTATTTCATTCTTTGATTTTCACATTCAGGTATTTAATGTCTTATTTTATTCTTCGATTTTTATATCCTGATATTTAATGACTAATTTTGTTCTTTGATTTTATGTTTTGTAGTATTTAACATTTCTTTGGTATTTTATTCTTTGATTTTTACATTCTGGTATTTATTATCTTATCTTATTCTTTGATTTTTATGTCCTGATATTTAATGACTAATTATGTTCTTTGATATCATGTTTTGTAGTATTTAACGTTTCTTTGGTATTTTATTCTTTGATTTTACACATTCCTTAATGGTATCTAAAATTTTTTGCTTTGAATGTATCCTTTGCTCTTCGTTATTCCTTATTTTTATTATTATACTCCTTATTATTTATTTCGTTATCCCTTACCTTTGGTATTCGTTATTCTTTGGTTCGAGATCCAAGGTCAAGGTAAATTTTTAGACAACTTTTTTTTCAAATCGTACATTCTATAAGTTTGTCAATTGTTGTACAGATTCCTCACAGGTTGTTATCGAGATATTTTGTAAAAGTGTGGCTAAATTCGCCATTGAAATTCTCCAGGGGTTCCTGGGTCATTTATAAAAATGTCTTTAATATTTATGAAAGTGAAGATTTCCCGACTAATCTTGAAGGGGCCATTCTTCAACGGCTATCAGTTTCGAGCGTGGTACTTTTAATATCCGATTACTCGGGCCAGAGGCTTTCAAGAGCAGCCCGGCGCGCGTACTATTCATCATTCTTGTCCGAACTCGCTCACGTCGATGAGAATGTTGGTCATGGAACAAGAGAAACTGGCAGTGACTCCGGGCTTTTCTCGTAAAACGAGGAAACTGGGGGAGAGACTCGTTAAGGGTGGCTTCATAGAGAACTGCACTCGTGTCACTGCCATTGGAATGCCGACCAGTGAAATCAAAAATTTATTTACATTACATAAATAATTTCACATTGAAAAATTAAAATTTTCATTCAAAACATTTATTTCTTTGCTTACATATTATTAACCCTCGCAAAGTAAGGTCTAATAACACATAAATAGTAATGGCGGTGTCTCTTAAACCCCGACAAATAAACTTCATAAATAAGGATAAATCTTGGATAAAGAATAATACAGGATAAAAAGTAAACAGATTTAATTTTATTCATATAAAACTTCTTTTCAAAAATCTGAACCTATGGTCTCTGAGACCCCCATTACCTTGTGAAGGTTAAAAAGAATTGCTAAAAATTTAAACACACACATTCTCGATATTTTTATAAAGTAATATATATATTATTGCTCTGTAAAGCTAGTGTTCAAATCGCATTCTGAGAATCCACTAGCAAACTTTCCATTTTTCAGATTGAAACACACCCTATAAGGGTAGTTTTATAAAGAGAGTGTCAAATTCTAGGAAATTACACCAGAATTAGATTCTACGATCCTAAAAACCACTAAAACTGTTCTGTTCGTAATTTACAATTTATAATCAACGAATGAATTTTGTCCAGCTTTTTGAAATTCTGACCCACAGTGCGAATCATCCCCAAGAGACACGGTGACCGAAATGAAAGCCGAAGTGCTTTCAGATGTCCCTCTGATCGGCCATAAACAGTGCCGTCGTTAAGCAGTTTTATTCGAAAGTTTATTGCAAATAATATGGCATCCGCGGCCAGTTTAAGTGACGGGCGTTAACGACGTCCCTCTTTTGGTCTATGTCAAGGGAATTCCGGCGTAATAATGGCGGAGCGTCCACAGAACTTATCCCCCTCTCTCTTTTCTTTTCTCTCTGCTGGGTTTTCACGAGAACTTCCCACAAAGTTCTGCGGACCAGCTTGGACAGGCGACGAACTTCGAATCGAACTTGCTCTCGGATTACCAACCACTTTGTCCCTCGCGAAAGTCGAAAATTCGCTCGTCGTCGTGGACATTACCACAAGCCACAGACAAAACTTGTTTGAATATTCGGACTCGGTCTTGACAGGCTTTATTATTCTTTCAATTTTTTTTAACCAACCCTGGAAGTACATGGATAAATAGTTTTCATATATGAATATAATCAATAATATACGAAATTTTTAAATTGTTCGAATGTCTTTAATGTTTTATGTTGCTCCTTGTTGTCATAAATGTATAAAATCAACAGTCGAATAATTAATTGCCTTTGTGCTGGATGAGAATACGTAACAGAAATAGAATGCTGTTACGTTATTTTCAAGCCAGTAAAATTATTGATAGGGAAATGCATTTTTATGCGATATCTGTGTCTCTGACTAATTAAATTGAACAATTTTTGTTTCGCATGAAAATCCACAATCTAGTAATCAATAGTCCGCGAATTTGATATATTTACAACAAAAATGGATTGATTAAATACATAAAAATTGAATGTTGTAACATTATTTTCAACCTACTAAAATTATTAACAGAGGAATTTTATTTTTATGTGACATCTGTTTCTATGAATTCACTTAAATAATTTTTGTTCTGCATAAAAATCCACAGTCTAATAATCAACATGTATAGCGAATGTATTCATTATATTCTGTCTGCGTTTATTCCAATGGTTAAGAATACGCGATTAATTTGATGTTCACTGGACAATGTTGAAATCTTCAGAAGTCTGGCTCGAAAGGCAAGGGGATGATCAAATGTTTTAAGTGTGAAATTGTAGAGACATGTCTCGAAAGCACACGTTGAAGCGATAGACTCCGATGGAGGAGAATCGTTGCGCGAATAAAAAGCGAAATCGAGCGGTAGTCCGGGGTTTAAAACTGTATTTTCGGAATCGGGCTGGTAAGAGGATTCGTCGATAAAGGGATTTGCCATCTGGCCATTGCGCGGGAATAAAAATAAATACGGCGGCCGTATGGTCGTTCCGCCGATTTACCTACCGATGTCCACCTCCTCTCGATGAAAATTGTCTCTTTGACTGTGACTCGATATTTTTCTGTCCGCTAACAACCGTAAAAAGACGGGCTTTTGTTCGGTCGGGTGACGTGCCAATCAACGCGCAAATCTAACCGCGTTGCATTCGAAACGCCGTGAAAGATTTCACAAACATTTCAATCGACTACGATTTTACAAACATTCCAGACGACGGCGATTTTACAAAGACCGACAACAATTTTTTTATTGAGTATTTTTTCACATTTTTTTATTGTCGACAATGATTATTACGCACGAGGATTTTGATCAACAACTGTTTAGGTTAGGTTAATTTTCTATTGTCTTGTACTTCTTTGGAAGGGGTGACTCCCGCGGTCAATCGAAGTAACTTCTTCATTTGCGAAAATTTTCGATTTATTAACAAAAAACACGGGCCAATCAGAGCACAAGTCCCGTTGAGCATCCACAGTAGCCGCGCTTTTCGTTAATAAATCCTTGACAAAGTTAACAGTTTGTTCAAATAGCTTCGGGAATCACCACTTGCAAGGAAATGCAACATTATTCGGACATTCTCTTTGAATTCAGAAATATTTACGAGAATTTTAATCGACAAGAATTCAATTTTTCCTTGTATCTTCGAAAGTTGAAAACAATGTAACAACATTTTTACAATCGAGTGCATAAACGTGATCATAATACATCATCGTCCATTTGTTGGAGGACTCCATATCCAATTGGGGATGGGATGTGCTGAAAGTTTCGACTATGGGCTCGCGGGTCGTTAAGCTAAAAGGATAAAATTCGCGGGGTGTGACTCGTTTCCCACCGCCCCTTCCAGTTGGCATAATCGATCGGTTTGACACGAACCACCCTATCCGATCGCGATTGCACCGATCGAACATCATGGGGGAAGGGTGCCCTGCTGAGCCCCCATTGTACACACCATCCGAAACGTTTACATTCGCCCCTAAACATCCAGAATGGCCTGTAACAGCCTAATGCCTTGATACGTTAGCAAATTCCGTTGTCGATCGACACAGTAAATGGTCCTTACGCTATGTTATGGCAGGTGGGGCCATTTTTATCGGCGATTGGACTTCTGCGAATTTTCGATTGTGCTGACCAAGGAGCATTTGACAGTGTTCACGGAGAATAATCATTCTTTATGGGGAAGGGCGCTTTCTAATTGAACGAAACATTGTCCTGTGTAAATTCAAATAATTAATGGGACCATTTTTTAAAAGAACGATCGTGTTTTAATGTAGTGGGAGATAGGGTAAACGTGTCGATTAAATACCAAAGGCGTGGTTTGTTGGGGTTGACGGAGGTTTTGAAGGGTGTCTTTTTAATGAAGTAGGGAAAATTTGCCCTTCGAACCTTGCAGTACTTGCTGGGATCATTTTGTTCGACAGTATTCTCAGACTATTCTAATTATTGGAGACAGAGTACCGTTCACTTAATGAAGATGTGACTATAGATGTTGTCGATGATGATGTCTAAGAGCACTTCTTTTTATAAATGTTATAAATTTAGTTTTTGGAGCTCGCAGTAGCCACTGGGACCATTTTTTCAACAGAACTCAAATTTAAATCGAATTATTAGGTTGGCAACTAAATTCGCGGCCTTTTGTTTCGTAATTCTTTTATTGCATTATTATAACCTCATTCGCTGACCATTCCCGTTGAACTGGATATCATTGGAAAGCTCTCAATTTTGCGATTAATTTAATTAAAAATACTAGTACTTAAAAAATATATATAAATGACTTTGTTCGAGAAAATGTGGAGATCGCGAAATTATTTGCCAACCTAATACAATATATTGTAAATGTAAACAAATTATTAGCGTGTTCCATGAACATGTTCGGAAATAACAACTGAACCAAGTCACTCAAAATTCCTCGCCAGCATCCGCTTACTTTCCAACTTGGAATGTTGCACAGACTTCGATCAATTTCGCCAGTAACAACCATAATCTCCAGAAATCGTGCCTCGCTGGTAGATAAACCAAGGAACCAAACCGCTTTAAGCTCGTCTTAAAGTAAATCCGCTTAAGGTGCGTTCCCAGATCGACATCCTAACCACAGTCTACCTCCTAAATCATTGAACTTTTCCAATCTCTTATCTTTGAAAATTTAAAAAGCACTTTCGGAGTCCGCTGTCTCTGTCTCTCTGTCTCTCCGACGGTCGTTAATTATCTCGCAATGACTATACTTTTCTGAAACTCGGATAAAACCAGGGTGCGATAGGGAGGGGAGAGAATAGACTTTATTACTCGTCCTCGGATCCCGTGGATCATGCAATATGGGTCAGTGCAGCGATCAAGCGCGACGATACCGCGCCGATAAGGAAACACTGTTTGAACGGAGACAAGTATGATTTCATTTTGGACGTGTGCGATTTTCATGTGTGCCCGGCTAAAGCCTCGCGATTTTTGCGATACCATGTAGGCGAACCAATGTGTATTACGTTTCTGGTTTTTTTCGGCTTTCAGTTTGTAATTATTCATTGAGGTTTATCATTTATTTCACCGTTTTACGAAATTGGTACATGTTTACCATTTTACGCAATAGTTACACATTTACGTAATTCTATTTTAGAAGTCTATAATCGAAACATATTTGTAGTATAACAAATTAAATGCACCTAATTTCTTGCATCCTAATTGACACGAAATGGAATTTTAGAATTGTGTTAGCTGAAGAAATAGTACCTTAGCATTGTAAAGCCTAAAAGACGTATACTCGATGCAAAGAAAATTAAATACACCTAATATTAATTAGACTTAATAATATTTCTTACAATAATGATAAAAATTGCATAATCTAAAGCATATTTCCATTGCGAAAGAAATGAAATGCATGTAATTCCTTGTTACCTGGTTGACAGAAAAATAGTACCTTAAAATTGCGTGACATGAAGCATATTTCCAGTGCAAAAAAAGAATGAAATGCATCTAATTTCTTGTTACCCGGTTGACAGAAAAATGGTTCCTAGGAAATGCACGACCTACGGTATATTTCCAGTGCAAAAAAGAAAATGAAATGCACTTAATTCCTTGTTTCCGAACCGACAGAAAAATGGATCGGCAAGCGACCTGCTTTCAAAAACCGCGAGATGCGTTTCCGTTCGGCCGCGGTTTGTTTCTACCGGTAGAATCGAACGATTTGTAACTAGCGACAGCGAAACCAGCTCGGCCAGTCCAGTCCACGTTGAAATATCGGATCGTACAGGGCGGATACGTTTCCAATCAAATTCCTTGACAGCCGAATAATTGATTCGACGCGGGGAATGTCATCGTGCTTAACATCGCCGATGAAAATGGCCAATTAGACCGATTTGTCCCGGGCCCGGGTATATACCGCATTTTTTACCGATTTGCGTTAATCGCTCGCCTCGCCGAGATTCGATTGCTCCTGCGATATTTATCGGCGACATCGAGAGTTCGCGATTAATCTACTAGACTTGTTCGTGGCCACTGTAATAAACTAACATCGATTGACTTTCGAAATTGACAGTAATGTGCATAATAACATAGTAAAAAATTAAATTTGGATATAATTGTAGTTAGACAGTCTTCTGTAGATAATTTATTAGAATTGTTTGTTAGATATGGATTAAAATCGGTCTCGCAAAGCTTTTTAAAATAAAATTTGTTGTGTTGACAAGATGCCAGGCCAGTTGATTTCATTTACCACGACCGGCCATTTGCAGAGGAACGGTGACGTCAACGCGGCACGTTATTAGCCCTCTCGAGAGGGTGCATCGTGCACTCGAACGACGAAGCACCGGAGATTATGCATCGGTCTGAACAAAGCACGTCTCTAAACTGTGTAAATAGCCGGAGACGCAGTTGATGCCGCGTGGACCGATGTAGCCCACTGTCAGCTGCGCTAGGTGTGCCTGTAATCATGACGCAACCAGATTAATTTCTTACGAAAAGTAAAATATCAATTTTACTTCGAATGCACTGGGATATTTAACACTGAACCTACCGAGCATTAAAACCAACTGGTACACGTTCCCTTATAAAAATGACAAGATTGATTTTATTTAGACTTTATGCGGCTCCTATTGTAATACGTGTACTATTACTACTAAACTACTGTACTATTACTACTAAAGATATCTATACAATCTGTAGCGTCCAAAAGTACCGTAGTTCGTATACCGAACTTCGCCGGGCGTAAATCCCGTTCCGCTTGCTCGCGACGATAATTCGGGGCTCTGACGGGGTTATGCGAGATAACCACGTCTAGTTGAAAAGAAGAAGTCGCGGTCAGGAAACAACACACTTAAGATATATTTAACAAACTTAAAGATACAGAATTAACTTAACAGGTGTTCGAGGTAAATTACTGTCGTTACAAGTTAGTTTCGAGCGATGTGTTAGAACTCTGCTGAGTTCGAGCGATTTATTGGAAGACGACTGACTTCGAGCGATTTGTTAAAAGAAGTGACTTCCGGTGTGGCGTTACGCATAAGGTCGACTCGGGTCTATCCTTATTGGCTATCTAAAAACTGTATGGGGTAACAAAATGATTTTCTATTGGCGAGTGGTTGGTGAATTTTGGTCGTCGGAGTAGGGGCATTCTAGTAAATCTGTATTTAGGGCATGCAATAAATTAGGTTCGACGATACGGAAAGGCGATCTGTAAAACTAAGACTTCGTTTACATAAGATTGCTCTATCAATGGGTTCGAAGTGGTGTCCGGTGACACCCAAACTGTTCTGGGGCCGTCGCGTCGCGTCGAGTGTTTCCAGCTCTTAGAGCCGACCGTTTCTAAATAAATATATAAATCTCACGTTCGGTCTGCATGAGACCGAACACAATCGTTTCTTATGAAATCAGTTTTATATTATTTTTCTAATTCAAAATAAAAAACCTGGAACCGCGGTCATTACGACCGGTGTTGGTAGGTTTAGTGTTAATGACACATTCAACGGACTATTAAAAGTAAAAGTAATTCTGAAAAAATGTACAGTTGTGTGTGGTATTAGGTAGAACGTTCATGAATTTTTTCGTAATTTTTTGGTGAGCAGAAGAACAGAAGAAATAATTCATTAAAATGAGGTACCTATAACCTACCCTTGTGGTGGGTGTATCGAGTTGAAACTTGTCATACAGGGTTTTCCATGGGGGCACATTTAGCCACATAATTTTTATTTATTTTGTTATCAACCACCACATTTATTTTGTTATCAACTCCTAATCTGCACTTCTAATTCTGCAATGTAAAAAGTCTTTAATCTGTTAGGCTAGAAGCTTAATCAGTTCACCATGTCCATCTACTGTGATGTGTCTACTATTCGTGGCAGCCAGTCGTTGCATCCCTCGGATATCAGGGATGTCAGCGGCCCTCGGACGTCACGGATGCTCGGAATCGTGTCTCCATCCCGCGGTTCCTTCGGGATGTCCGTGGTGAAGTTGCAAAGTACTTGGTTACACCCTAACACCATAGTAATCAAACCTCGGAACAAGTCAGATTAAACTGAAACACTGATAAAATTGAATCCAGCCCTTCTGTTCAGGAAATTGGGGCATTTTTATCCTGAGAATTATTTTGGATTCAAGGTTGATCGCAGTTGACATTCAATTTTGATAAAAATCTAGATCTCAATTTATAAATTCTTTGAACGTTTTTACCGGAAGATTTGAAATATTATTTCGTTGGTACACTTATCCAGAGACATTGAAAGATTAATTTTGTCTGTTGGATATATTTCATTTATCAAAAAACGTCCATTACTCAGCCTTCCCTAAAATTGATGACTACAGACCAAAAGATTAATATCAAGACAGCTGTTTGGCCTCGAGGATTGTGTCCCGACTTCAAAAAGACAGAGATAAGAAACCAAGTTCCTGAAACTTCAATCTTCTTTTCCCCTTTATTGCTCTCAGAAAGAAAATCGCAGAAAACAACTAAGCACAATCATTCCGAAAGCTAAGTGTTATAGCTCGATTTAGCACACAAGGTTAAATTTGTTATTACTCCTTTTATTACTTGTTTACGAAACAAGGATCATGTAAACATTCACCATTTTCTTCGTTACGTATTTGACCAGACTCGCAACGAATAAAAATTTCATTCTGTTTTACCAGAACGTTGATTTTCTTGGACTTCGCAGTTTTCTGGAGCGGTAAGCGCATAAAAATTCCGGGAGCCGCTAATAAATAATGAGAATGTCTCGCTCTCTGCGGTCAGATTTGCAAAACCCCTCCTTCATGAACAAGTGTGAACAGGAAGAGGGTAAATTTATTCCCGTGAGTTGTAGGGGGCGCGCTTGTAAAGTGAAATAGAGAAATTCAGAGGGAAAATATAGTGTGAGAGGGAGAATGTATGGGAGAACGGAGAAGAGAGGGATGGCGAAGTTTGCAAGTGGTTGAAAAATGGAGGAAGCCAGTAGTGAAATGGGGGAACGAAAGCACCGTGAGGGAATTGAAGAAACGGTTGAACGTGGCGTACGTTGGTAAGGACGGATGAAGAGGTAAAAACCTTGAAACAAGCGGATCCGTAAAGCGCGACAACGGATCTGGAAAATCTGCAAAGAAAACTGTCGTGCTCGAGGAAAACGCGGGGAGAATATAAACTTGCGGAGACACGACAAGGGGTGGAGAAACCTTTGTACTTCTCTTCCTCCAAACCATTAAATAGCTTTCGAAATCGATCAACTTCTTAATTGCTGAAAAACAGAATCCGTTTTCCTACCGACAGATTTTTCTGTTGAGTATTTAATACCATTTTGTTGGGTTGTTTTAAATATTATAGTTTAGTCAATTTAACGAAACTGTTACTATGATAAATTACAAAACATAACATTTTCATTTTGTTGAAGATTTATAAACTTCAACTTGTTTTATATAATGTAGCTAAGGAATAAATCTTTCGTTTTATTACAGCAACCGTATTTTTTACACTTATAACTAATCCATATAGTGCTGGAGTTGTTGGTGTACTATACAAGTCACTAGGCTGGAGTGCAAAGGGTTAAACTTAAAATATCGATTATAAAATATGGTAATAAATAAACACAGTCTATTAATAAATATGAATTTATATTGTACGCTATATTATGATAGATTCTTAGATACATTTTAACAGGGTTCACCAATTAAATCAGTAGATTATTTTTGGCTGAAGTTCTGTGTAATCTGCATTTAATCAGGAGTCTTGGCTATCAACCCTTATTTTCTTAAAACTAATTACTCATTCTGAAGCTTCTCTTGTGGGAGGGATATTAACAGGCGAAAGGGTTGATGGAAGAAGAGCCCCCATCATAAACTGTCATCTGTTACCCTTAACTCAAGCCCTTGAACATTGAAAACCTTCTACGGGAACACATTGTAATATTTACTCGCACAACCCCCATAAAATCGACATGGCCCGAAATTTTTGTGAACAAAAATGAACCATTCATGAAGTATGATCTAGCTTTAATTTGAGGCTTCAAATTTTTGAAAATTGCTACGAGAACACAATATAAAATGGACTCGAGCAACCCCCATAAAATCGAGTCAATTTATCCTGAGCTCACAGTAGAGTTTCATGCAAGTTCGACATGATCTTGAATTTTGACTAGTGCAATCTTCCCTCCTAAATTCCAGGTGATTCAAAAATTGCTACGAGATCACGTTCCAAAGTCGACTGAATTTTATGGAAGCAGATCAGTTTCTCCAATTCCCCAGCTTAATTTCGCAATCCTCTCGAAGCCTAAACGACACAGCAACAGCCTAGGCAAGCCTAGACCAGCTATACAGACTAGAAAGAGAGGGAACAAGGAAGAGAGAGAGAGAGAAGGGTAGCTATACACACAGAGAGACGTAGAGGCGGAGTTCCTAACGTGGCGTTAGCGAGCTCGGCAGTGGGGTGGCCAAAGTGGGTGACGGGTTAGGTCGGGTGGGTGGCGGAGGTAGCTATCCGTTAGGGTAGTAGTAGGTGCGCACCCTATGCGGCTACCAGGTGAGTGGGGCAGAGAGAATCAAGGCAGGCAGGCAGGCAGCCAGGCAGCCAACCAACCAACCCAACCAACCAACCCAACCAACCAACCAACCAACCAACCAACCAACCAACCAACCCCCGAGGGAACAAAACGCGAAAAACCACTTGTGCATCCTGGGTCTGGGTGGCGTTGTGTGTGTCCTGGAACGGTTCTCTCTCTGGATCCTCGACAGTCAACAGTCAGTCGGCTAGTCGTCGATCCGTCGAGGTCTCTCGGTGGTGTGTCGCCTAGTCGGTGTCTATAACCATTGAAGTTCACCACATCGCATCGCATCGCGTCGTCGAACGTCGCGACGCGCCGATCCCCTTCAGTTCGAATCGGACCGCGAGCCGTGACAGTGTCTCGAGGATCCCGCGCGAGAGGATCCACCGGTATAAATCCTTTTGGATCGCTCGATCGAGGGGACAGGGCTCCCGTTGTTTTCGGACAGAGTGTCGATATAGGGTGAGTGAGAACAGCGGAAAGAGAAACAAACATAGAGAGAGGGAGTGAGAGATAGGGAGAGAGAAAGAACGAAATACGTACAGAGTAAGAGGGAGGGAGATAGACGAACACAGAGAGAGAGAGAGAGAAAGGTAGTGGTAGCTAGAGGGAGGAAGCCGGAGGATAGAGGGAGATAGCCAGCTGATGCGAGGAGCATCCTTCATCGATCCGGTGAGCTGTCCGGGCCGATTCTCTGCGATCCACGTGTCACGGATCCAGGATCTAGGCAGTCTTGCACCCTTCTACTGGGATTCTATTATTTTTGTCTAAGATCCACGTGTCGATGGGTCGTGGATCTAACTTCTTGCATCCCCTTAAACTTTCCTCGATTTTTCTCTGTCTTCTGTCGCTCCCCTTTTTTTGGAGGAGGCTCGCGTTCTCTTGCTCGGGGATCGATGGCTCGCTGTTGCGAATTGATGACCTCGTCTGCAATTTTTACGAGCAACCCACCTCTTTGAAAGGGTGCCCGAAGGGGTTGATTCGTCAGGTATGTGTACGAGCATCATTCTCGTTGGTTATTTATGACTCCGTTGACTGTCGTTCTTTGTCGGATGGTTTCGTACAGGTGAGATTTTGATTCTTTTGGTTGGTTCTTTTTGGGGATAGTGTTCAGTTGTGTGTTAGATGTGGGTGTCGGTTTGTGGTCGAAGCAACGGGCCGGCGTAATTGGCTCGGAAGACACGTCGCGATGACTTGTTGCTCGATACCGCCGCTTTTGTTCAGCCTAAATACTCGAAAAATATATACCGCCTCGGCGATTCATCCCTCGCGTTCAACAGCCAATTAACCCCCTCGCCGGCGCTCATTCAGTCGCGCTTACGGTAATGTGCTCGTCGGAGATAGTGCGGGAGAATTCGGTGGATGGGCTCTTTTTTGCGGTCGTTTGCGACCATCTTCCTGGGAATGTGGAAAAAATTAATTTTTTAACAGACAATTTTTATAGATTTTTACTGGTGACAAAATTTTCATTTTTGCTGTGCTATTTTGTTTATTTTTCGTAGTCCAGTTGATTAAAAGATGAGCAAATGAAAGAATAAATTTCAAATCTCGGGGGGTTGAAATTTGCAGAAGAGGGGGCAGTGTATATTTTTTAAAATACACTTCATTCAAAGATAAGAAAATTGAACAGAGTTTATCTCAGAATTATTCATCTTTATATGTAAAGTATAATTTGACTGAAATAATAAATTACATTGCACAGTATCGAGGGGATGAAATCTGAAAAGGAGATGAAGTATTCAATTTTTAAAATTCATTTGACTTAAAAATAATAAAACGATATAGATGTTTACTGAAAATTATTCACGTTTAAATTCAAAATATCAGTGGATAATAAATTATTGCAAGATTTACAGTGGGTGTAAAAAGTTTTCGTACACCCTTTAAAACAGAATAACTGTTTTATAATTGTACCAAACGACCTGATTTTTTATAATCAATTAGAAGCATTTGTTTACGAAATGATATGCAAAAAAAATTTTCCAAAAATTATAATTTACAAGGTTACATGCAAAAATGAGAAAGGCATTTTTTTTTAATTTTTTATTTGGGGCCTTAATGGAAATTTAAAATATATGTTTTGTAGATCTATGTTAGTTGGACACATACTGAAAATTTCATCGAAATCGGTTGACGGAGGAAAAAACGACACGCATCGAAAGATTTACGATTCTGTGGATGTTGAGCAGAAACTGATCAAAAGTTTAACCGCTTGTAGCTAGTGTGTATGTCAATCGATTTCGATGAAATTTTCAGCATGTTTATAACTAACACAGTTCTACAAAACGTATATTTTAAATTTTCATTAAGGGCCCAAATAAAAAAGATTAAAAAAATGCTTTTTTTATTTTTTCATGCAACCTTGTAAATTATAATTTTTGGAAAATCATTTTTACATATAATTTCGTAACCAAATGCTTCTAATTGATTACAAAAAATCCGGTCGTTTGATACAATTATAAAAAAGTTATCTGTTTTAAAGTGTGTACGAACACTTTTTACACCCTCTGTGTATGTCGATTAATTTTACACTTCGAGTTTCATTAAATCGTTTCATTTCCAAAGAACTCTGGTATTATTCGTGTACGTGTAACGACGATAAAATCGCGCGAAAAGTTCAACAAGTGTTCCAATTAAAAAAGGAACAAAATGGAAATCGATCGGAACTGAATCAGATGTACAATATACACGCGCGTGACCGCCGAAAATAGACGGACAACCCCGTCTAGTTAAGATCGGGCCCGCAAATCGACTCTGTCCGAGTAATTTACGATTTCCTGTAGTTGTGACGCGGCTGACTTACTTCCCCTCATTCGTCAAACGTTATGCGCCGTTAAAGGTCATCGGTGACTGCGTGTTGTGTGTTTGTAGCGATAGAGGGCCGGTATAGTGGTCGATGCTTCGATAAGGGGCGGGGAAATATGTTTGCAAACAATCGCGGCGAGAAAGGTGACGTCGAAATAACGTTTCAGACGTTAGCAACAAACGTTTCCCCGTTAATGGGACGGAAAATTGTAGGTTGCCGAAGGTCGGCTCCGCGAACCCACACAACTGTGCTTTAACCGGTTCACCTTCGACCTCTTGCAATTAGCGGGTTCTTTCATCGGAGATAAAATACTGGACACCTACGTTGGACGGTCAAGTTTCAATTCTATTTAAACTATAATATTCACAATTCTGCTTTTTGGTACACGTCACAGCAATGTTCGGGCAATTTTAAATGGACGATAACTTTTTTAATATTGGATCATGTACGACTTGGATATTTTTTGTGAAGTTAGTCTGATATTGCAGAGAAAATATTAAAAATCGTATTTTAGAACACTTATGCGTGTGTGGACCTATATTGAAAATTTAAAAAGTACCTTTTGTAGATTTGTGTCAATTATACACGTTCTGAAAATTTCATAAAAATCGGTCAAATGGTATTTTTTAAATTTTCGATAGATGCCCACACACACGAAAACGTTGAAAACAGCAACTTGCAGTACTTCATTTGTAATTTCGACGAATTGCTTTTTTTCAAAGAATTTTTTTCCAAACCAACGTTCATGCAGCTAGAAAAAAGAGCAATCAGAATATGTCGTATATTCCAAAATTTCTATTCTGATTGCCGCTTTGCAGGATACAAAACGCGACACACTGTTTACCGCGGGCCGGGACTATTGTCAGTAATAAAAATCTGTTTATTGCTGTCGTTCATCGGGGAATTCGCGGCGAGTGGGATTGGGAGGGGGTTATGGAAAAATCGCGCTCTCCTTTTGTCTCTCGAATTCACAGTATTGTCAGAAGCAGTCAGCGAGCTGCGCGCGACAGGTCGGCTCTCATCTCTAGCGTATCTGTCCTGTTTCGAAAACCATCTGCGCCCGATAAAGCGGCGCGCGCGTGAAATATCGTTTGCACTAGGAAACGTAACAGTTTTCTGTACACTGGATGCTGCGCTATTATTCCGGGATCGCACGCGTGTCCCGAAAAATGTTCTCTCTTTTTTCCCTTCTTTGTCCCCGCGGCAAGCCGAATTGCTTTGTCACGTTACCTATCGGCAATTGTTTAATACTTTTCAGAAATGATACTCGGCAGAAGCTTTTTTAAAACAATATCTTTTCAACAATGTTTTATCAAATACAGTCAATGAAAATCCTATAGATTCCCGCTGGAACATATTTTAAAATTAGTTCGAAATAACACCTGAAAATACAACCCTCTTCCACTGAGGTATTGTTGGAGTTTTAACGAGTTCTTAAAATGATTTCAATTTATCTCTCAAATCTACATACACCTATCTGAAAGTACGTTTTCCAGCTGTAATTTGAAATATTTTTGGTGCTTTACAAGCTCAAATTTTCTTCCAAAAAAGTAAAGTTAATAATTTAACAATTATTGTGCAGCATGATGTTTCGCAAATCCAAATTGTATTCACGTTGACACATAATTTGAGCAGTCAGGCACACAGCAGACAGCCAGGCACACACACAGCAGCAGTGACGAGACTCGTCTGTACACATAGTTGCGCAACCCGTTTGTTTTGCAAATAATATCAGGAAATTCTGATTTTACACAACAGGTTGCGCATCACTTTCATTCACAGCATTATTGACCGTGAATAGGGCCCTTTATGATTTCTGTGGTCGCTCGACGTGGCGCCATTATTTCAGGTTTCCACGCGCGTGTCCCAAAAATTCTCGCCCAGTCTTTCTCTATTTTTTTTTCTCGTTTTTTGTTTAGCCCGCGGCGTCGAGGCCCGACCAAAAAGAGACAAAAAGGCCGGCAGGGAAACAATTTTGATTCCAGGCCTGCTCGTCAAGCTGGTTCCCGAAGCCGCCCATGATTTCGCACGTCTGTGTAGGTTTTACACGTTGATACAACGTGCCGCATATGGGATCAACGTTGCACCCGATCGATCGATCAGCCTCGCGTTGCTGAAACAGCCGGCCAACATCGTTCCTTTCCGCCGTATCTCATGAATGTCTCTCGGCCAGTCAATCGATTCCTGTGATTCAGTAATTGCATTTCAACCCCCCACCCCGTCTCATTTCGTTTCGAGTGGAATGAAAAATTGATCGCTCATTTGCGAACTGGTCGAGTTCTTCTTTACTAGATCGAAGATCTTTGTGTGGAATTTATATAGGATCTTCGAAATTCGATGAATTTCGTACGCAAATGTATCTGCCTTGCAGCGCGATCTTTTAGCTTTAAGTTGAACCCGCAAACGTTTAAAAGTTTCCACAGGAACATATTTTAAAATTGGTTCAAATTAACCCCTTACATTTTTATCTGAGGAAGCGAGGTTGAGATTTAACAATTTTTAAACATGATTTCGAAGTTTCTCCAAAGATCTAAATAAACCTATCATAAAGCCCAATCTTCTAGCTTTAATTTCAGTACTTAAAGATTCGAAAATTCCTATGGGTACTTATTTTTAAATTGGTCCAAATTAACCCTTTAAATTTTTATCTGAGGAAGCGAGGTCGAGATTTAACAATTTTTAAAAATGATTTCGAATTTTCTCCAAAAATCTAAATAAGCCTATCATAAAGGCCAATCTTCTAGCTTTAATTTGAGTACTTAAAGGTTTGAAAATTCCTATTCGAACTCATTTTTAAATTGGCTCGAATTAACCCCTTACATTTTTATCTGAGAAGACAAGGTTGAGATTTAACAATTTTAAAAATGATTTCGGATTTTCTTCAAAGATCTAAATAAACCTATCATAAATCCCAATCTTCTAGCTTTAATTTGAGTACTTAAATGTTTGAAAATACCTACGAGACCCCATTTTTAAATTGGCTCAAATTAACCCCTTACATTTTAATCTGATGAGACGAGGTTAAGATTTAACAATTTTTACAAATGATTTCGAATTTTCTCCAAAGATTTAAATAAGCCTATCACGAAGCCCAATCTTCTAGTTTTAATTTGAGTACTTAAAGGTTTGAAAATTCCTACTGGAACTAATTTTTAAATTGGCTCAAATTAACCCCTTACATTTCTGTTCGAGGAGGCGAGGTTGAGATTTAACGAGGTTTGACCATCAGTGGCAGGTTTGCCATTAATAACGCAAATGATTGGCCACGTGTTCCCCACTCCGAGCAACAATTCATCGTGTGTTGTCCCGATGACACCCTTCCGTGAGATTCCGAGCCACGCCTACGACGTCGGAACTATGCATTCCAGTCGTCGACAAGTTAACTAGTTAGCGAATCACGTTCAGAGTTACCCGGCAAGCAGTAGGTACCCCAGACACCGTTTCCTTGAATGGGGAACTTATCTATTCGGATTGGGAACGGTTCGGCGAACAAAGCCGTGTCTCGTCTACACGCACCGCGAGAAAATTACACGTGATCGATCACACGCAGGTGTCATCGAACCAGCCGAATGACACAGTTTCTCGGTATCGTGTCCCAGGGAATTAATTTTTCATCGGGAACACGTGTTCCGGGTATCATCTTGTTTTCATTATTAATACCCGTAATCCTGGACACGCCGATGTTGTACGTGACCTGTTCGGGAAATATCAATAACAATGCATTTAATCATTACGTAATGGTTACGTAAGTTCGCGAAAAATATACTAGTTGAATAATGTAACCAGGCTGCAGATTTTTGTATGCAAAATAAAATTATTCCGTGTTAGTCGTAAGAAACGAAAGAATATATTTTAACACTTTCTTTTATTTTAATATAAATAAATATAACGGCGCGATCGAGGTGGAAATAAAATGGTAAACAGGCTAAACGAAAAAAACAGAAAGTTATCCGATTAAAGTGAACGAAGTAATTAGCCCGCGAGTAGGAGGACAGAGCAATCAAGCTCTTGCGCATAAATAGAATTATTTATAACAGGATTCTGTCATGAAAAGATTCTCCAGGTTACTTTGCTTAATAATACCGCGGTGATCCGCTTTGAAATAATACGTTTGAGAAATATTTTTCCATTTCCAGGAACTGCATTGCAAAAATTATTCTCATTTCTTTCTGGAAACGAATTTCTACGAAAACTGTCCTGACGTTACAGCCAGAGTTGGGCTAAAATTTCGAATAAAGTGGGGTTTTTCCATGTGGGTTTTAAACGCACTGTATTCGACATTTTTATTTCAATAAAATTTTTGCGCAACTCTGGTTACAGCGAGCCTGAAATTTCGTAACTTTTTTTGATTAACAAGCACGAAAACGTTTCACAAATTCATGAACGTATCACACGTAAACCTGTTATAACTCTCTATGTAGAAAAATCTACAAGCTTCTGTGTTCACATTTTTGTACGCGAGACAATAGTGATTTCATATTTTTTGTTAGACCGAAATGTACCAATCATAAAGTGTGAATTTCTAGCTCTAATTGAAGCTCCCAAACATTGAAAAATTTCTACTAGGATCTATTTCGAAATGAATCTGAAGAGTTCCATTAAAATCGAGTGAATTGTGCCCGAGCTGACGGTCGGGTTTTATGATTTTTCCAATATGATTTCGCATTCTATTCTATACCGAAATGGACCTATGATAAAGTGCGAACTTCTACCTCTAATTGAAGCTTCAAACTTTCAAAAATCCTCACTGGTATTCATTCCAAAATTAATCTGGAAAGTTCCATTAAAATGAAGTGAATTGTGCAGTAGCTGAGACGGTTGAGTTTCATGATTTTTTCAATCTAATTTCGCATTCTATTTTAGGTTAAAACGCATCTATCATAATTGCGATCTTCCAGCTTTATTTTAAACCCTAAAACGTTTAAAAATTTGAATTGGTTCCGATTCACCCTCAAAATTTTTATATGAGAAGGCCAGATCGAGATTTATCGATTTCTCAAAATGATTTAGAATTTTCCCCAAAAATTGAAATGAACCCACCATAATGTGCGATCTTTTATCTTTAATTTGAGCCCTGAAGTATGCAAAAATTTATACGGGAACACATTCTAAATACGATTCAAAGAGTCTGCCTAAACACAAGCCAATTTTCTCTAGAAATATAAGATTCTTTCTAGAAATATAAATTCGTATTTCAATCCGTTTATTTTAAACTCAGAAAAATTAAAAAAATTCCTACGAAAATGTGTTCCAACGCTGCTCCGAACAATCCCCCGATAATCCGGCAAAAAGTACATAAATGCTTCGCTAGAAAGATACGAAAACATACAATGGAAAGAAACGAGTTGCACAACTACTAACTAGAAAAGTGACTTATGTTCCACCCAGCGCAAGAATGAGGCAGCAACGGGGACAAAGTGATTTCCCGGGGATAAGAGTTTCAGCTCGGATTCTTCCGCACGATGTTCGCCTTCCCGACAACCAACCAACCAACTCTCTCTCTCGTTTACTCTTTCTCTCTCTCCGATTCGTTTCTGTCGAAGTAATACAGAGTGTCCCGTGTTTCCGCTGGCTGAAAGTTTCCGGGCAGCCACGTACGTATGTAAATACGAACTAGGTTCGTTGGTTGCGCAGTGACACACACGCGGGATCGATGATGCGCGTACGAGAACAGAACAGAACAGAAACGAGCGTCGATCAGCGAATGGCAGCGGCCGAGGGGCTTGACCCGGTTACTCGGCTACACCGTGCCCATTATTCGGCTTTTCCTCAAACAGAGAGACCAAATGAAGATTGATCCGCTCTTCGGCAGCGATGGAAACGGGAGCGTGCTACCAGAACGAATTTTGGGAACGCCCTTTCTCTGTCTCGACCCTTAGATCATCGCTAAAGCGGTTCCTAATCGGCTGTCTTCTGCGCCTTCCCTTCCCGCGTTGATGCCTTTGTCGTTTCTCCAAGGAGAACGGATCTGGGTGTTGATTTGATTGGTTTCTGGATAGATTAGACTTGTCGAGAGGACTCCGAGTGCCTTTCTTGTAATTCGGATGAGGGCTTTCGCGAGCATCCGTTTATGAATCGAGAGGTTTGCGGATCTGAGTTTGGCCATCTTCCATCTTTGATTTAAGTCCTCACAGGTTAAACAATTTTTTCGGGAATATATTGTAAAATCGATTCACAGCATCCCCTTAAAATCGAGCCCTTCGAATATCGAGTTCTAATGATTGTTGAACTTGATTTTGCATTTCTTCTAGAACCCAAGTGATCTTATCATAAAGTGCGATTTTCTACCTTTAATGTAAGCCTTCAAAAGTTAAAAAATTCATACGGGATCATATTCTAAATTTGACCCAAATGCTCTTTCAAAGCTCAGGTCAATTTTGTCCGAGTTGACGATGAGGTTTCATAATTTTTTAAAAATAATTCTGTATTTCTTTTTTAGCTTTTTCCAGCTTTAATTTAAGCCTATCAAAATTGTCAATAATTGTGTCCAAGGTTGGTTTCTATAATTTTTTAAATATGATTTGGTATTTTATTTGAAACTGAGATGCACTTATCATAAAGTGCGATCTATCGGCGAAAATTCCTACGAGAATTATAATAAATAATAAAATAATAAAATTGATTAAAAAATTGCACTTTCTCTGTCTCTCGTCTCTTAGATCATCGCCTAAGTCTTCTATGTCTTCTGTTCTCGCATTGATGTTTTGTCGTTTCTCCAAGCAGAATGGATCTAGTTGTTCATTTGCATGTAGAGAGGAGTCTGATGGTTGACGTTTTGCAAGGACGTTGATGTTTTTGCAAGGGTCTCTTTATGAATTGAGAAGTTTCCGGGTCTTTAGGTAGCTTGTTCCTTGGAGACAAAGGATGCTAAGAGGATTCTGTGTAATTAGCTGTTTTTTGGGAACGTCTGTTAGTAAACTCAGGGGTTGAGGATTTTAAGGTGGTTCTTTTCTTGTTGACAGGAGATGAGGGGATTTGTTAATATACATTTTTGGAAGAGCAATTATTGAATTGCGGTGTTGGAAATTTTACGTTTTTCTTCGCAATTCCTACTAATAACAATTTTTCTAAAATTTCGTTTGCCCTTTGCTTAGTAAAAGTAAATTATGCGATTTTTAAACGCGACCGAAAACTTTTTTCCAAGGGTTGCCAATTTTTCGGAAATCGAGTTTATAAACAAAAAAGGATTCACGAATAAACTGTCTCTCTTCCTCTCTCTTTTCTCACAATTAAGGCCATTCGCTGCCCATTAAATTTCCTCCAGAGTAGTCGTAAAAATTCTAAGGATTCTCATAATCTTTCTTCGGAAGGCTATAAAAAAGTTTGAGTCAGAAGAAACGATTTATAGTCGCAAAATCGTTTCGGGATCTTCAGATGGTCTTGGGACTGTAAATCGTTCCTTGGTTCATCCCAAAGGAACACAGCTCGCTCGAACGATCATGGGAGGAACATAAGACGTTCGTTAAACTACGGAATCTCAGAAATTGAATCCAAACATCATTTTCTTTTAAACTGCCTCAAACAAACCACTGAGAAGATCAATTCCCGCTTATCATCCAATTATGCTTCGTCAAACAAAAATATAAACACAATTACTTTCATTCGAGCAATTTTTAAAATCCATTGTCTTAAATCATAAACACGCTAAACAGTATAATATTCAATTCATGTCAGAATTAAAAAATAAAAATTTGTAAAAAAGCTCCAAACAATTCTGTGTCTCGCCAGGAAAGCGATGTTGAGATCCCTGGTCTTCAAAAATTCAATTTGAATCGCAATTAAAAAATACAACATTTTACTTCACCCTCAAACTGTACTCTGTCAATGAAAAATCTGAACCTCACATTTTAAGTCACTATTAAAAACACTCTCCCACTACGAACCTACCCAATCACACGGAGGGCAACAAAAGCTTCTTTCGTTCGAGAGATGTTGAGAGCCGTGTCCCCTAAAAATTTGTTTTGAATCGCGATCGGCGGTGCAGTTATCGATCGCGGTAGGATCGAGGTGACCCGAGTGCGCGTGAGGAATCGCGAGGAATCGCGAGGAATCGCGAGGACCCGGTGACAGATCGTGAAGAGTGTGCCTCGCTCGGATGTTATCGGGGCTGGTGGCAGTATCGTGCGGCTGAAAAGCAAGAACCAAGGAACCGATCGACGGTGGAACGGAAGCGGACCGGAGAGGAGAGATAAGGGAGTGAAACCGGGCTAGAAGAGGACCATGAGCAACTCCGGGGCCATTCCTCTGATCTTGGTGAAGAAGGAGCAGCTCGTCGAAGGCAAGTATCCCGTCCGCGTTTAGTCTTTTTCTCATTGTCGAGAGCTGGCGCGATTCTAAGGCCGACGGACGGCCGCGACGTCCCATTGTGTGACGTCCCGAACGGATGTTTCGACCGAACTCGCTCTGCTTCACTCCAAGGAACTCGGCTGCACAGGAAACGACGTTAGAGCGTCTATTATCGATCGGTTCAATAGAGATCTGTGTCACCCGGGCGCGTCTTCGGAGATCGGGAACGTTGATCTGGGACGGGAGAAATTTTTCTTTCGGGGCTGGACACACTCTTTTTCTCGATCGACAGCTTTCTTCTTTTCCCAGCTATTTATTCCGTCGATGGATGTCCTTTCGATCGCGATTCTTCCGGCGGAACAACTTTTTTTTTATGAGAGCTTCGGGATTAAAAATAGTTTCCACTGAAAGTTCAGGCGTCATTTTTTATTTTGATAGAAATGTATGGTGGGAACTTTCTTTGGAAATTTAATTGTAATTGTGGTGGGCGGAATAGTTTATTAACGTATTACCGATCGGTGATTATTGCATAATTTTGAAAAATCTATGGTACATGGCTAAATACTTATTTACCCTTTGCACTCGAAGCGATTTTAATTTGAAAATTAAACATTTCTTCCGACCTAGAATATTTCTATTCCCTATGATTTTTTAAATTTTGTGGATATGAAATTGGTATAATAGTCCATACAATACCTAAATGTTTAGTAATTTAATAGATACCGACCTATTTAATAATGTAAACAATATTTTGAATAATGGTACAACAATTTTTAGTGGTGCCTCATAGTCACCATTCGAGTGCTAAGGGTTAATAGAACCTTCAATAGCGGCAGCAATTTTCATTGTGAACTAACAAGTCACCCTCAATAACGTCATCTAATAGTTTCATTTAAGATTGCAATATAAAAGTAAATTTGTATGCTTTCAATTGGTACAGTACAATTATTGAAAATCCTATTAATAGGCTTCCGGTAGGTAAAGTGTTAATAGATCTCTGAGGGGTAAACTTAAATTTCGAGGATGGACCACTTTTTTAGAAAAATTATGAGGGTGGAATAATTTTTTATAGAGATTTTTGAGGGTTGCACCGATTCGAGGATGGAGATTTTGTTCAATTCGAATTGGAAGTCAGAATTCTTTTTTCGACTGACTTTTATAGGGTTGAATATTTTGCTGAAATTGTGAGAGTGGAAGAATTTATTCATAGAATTTTGTGAGTTAATCAAATTTTTCCAGTCGATATTGAGGGTTGATTAATTTCAATGAAAATCAGAAGATATAATTCTTTTTACTGAATATTCCAGGGTGCAATTTATTTAGGGAACTTATGAGTGCGTTAAAATTTATTAATAGAAGTTTGAGGGTTAAAATTTTTTTCCAGTCGAAATCAGGGGATGGAAATTTTTCTCAATGAAGATCCAGGGGTGGAAATCTCTTTGATGGAAGTTACAGGTGTGGAAAAATTTATTTATAAAAATTCGAGGGTTAAAGAAATTTTGCCATTGGAAATTCACGGGTCATTTTTTTCGATAAGAATTTGAAGGAGGATATTTTTTCTCAATAGAAATTTGAGGGTTGAATACTTTTTCCAATGGAAATTTTGTGCATGATTTCTTATGGAAATTTTCGTATCGAAATTTTTTTGAACCAGGATATGGGATGCTAAACAAATTTTCCGTACGAAATGTAGAGATGGAAATTTTTATGGATGAAAAATAGAAGATTGAAAATTTTTTTTCCATCAAAATTTGAATAATGGAAATGAGAGTGGTTTAATTTTTTTCCTATGACAATGCGAGGGTGGAAACATTTTCCACAAAAATCCGACTAGAAAATTTAGCTAGAAATTTTTTACGAAGAAAATTGAGTTTTTAGAAATATTCAGGCGATTCCAAATATCTCTAATTCTTCGACCCCATTACTTTTCAATATAAATTTGCCCTCTAAAACTTTCTTTTCGTCATTTAAATTAATTTCCCTCAATAAAAATGGTAGTCAAATTTCGATGAAAAATCGAAGACTAAATTCTTTAGTGAAAATTCGTGGATGACTTTTTGCCTGTACCATTTACCTTTCTATTTGATCGAGTGCGGCTCTCGAGTAATAATTTTTGTCCGCGTAGGGTTCAAAGGAGAAATTGAACATTTATTGACCGATCAACGGAACGTTTGACATTAATACCTCATTATGCATGTTATCGTATGTAGGTTGATGCTATACAACTTCCGAAGAACTTTATGCCCCTGTGACTCGTATCACTTTGTAGCTTGCTGGATCGATACGACCCCTAAGAATATTTCCCGAAGCTGGTCGGTCATTCGAAAATTGTCCGGTGGAAATTCGATTTTCCTTGAACGGGACCAAACTTTGGCGCACTTAACGCGCACAAGACAATTTATTACCGTCCGCTGCCGATAAAACGGCCAATGGCGATCGACGAAAAGGGGCTTGTGGGTGGCAGGGAACGGGGAACATGAAACAGGGAACGGGGATACGGGGGGCAGTTTATTTCGATACCGTATACGAACCTTTTAAGCTAGCTTGACGTGAACGGGCATAGGGTCAGCGCTAGATATCGAGTGCCTTCGACGGAAAATAGAGCGACTTAAAATAAACATTCGATATCAGTGTCATATCGCCGCGTCGGAGAGCAGCCTTGAATAATCTAAGACGATAATTACGATTCTGGAAATAAAATCGGCGGTACCGAGCACTGTGTAAATTTAGACCAGCCAATCCCGCAAATTATTTTTCCTAACTTCGCAACATTGTGGAAATGTTACGCTGTTCCGAAAACGGTGCTGGTTACCTCTACAAGCCTTCTGTCTGACCGGCACGTTCTCATTCTACTAATTTGAAGGTCGCTTTTACTTCTCTTCTTGATTGCTCTTGAAATAGTTGGACTGTGCGCTATGCTTACTTCTCTTTCATGAATTCCACGTTTAACGAAGCCAGCTCCATTCTGGTTACCGTTGGGTAGCTAGGGTCTATCTTGACCCGAAGAATACAAAATGTGTAGAAAAAGTACCTCGAAAAATTGGTTTCGGGAAATCTACAAATTGTGGTCTTGACGAATACTAATTATTTTTATGGTAGTATAAAATGGTATATTTTCTTTATAAACTATAACAAATAGTTACTTTTGCTTTACTTCCCTAATACTTAATTTTGCCTTTTACTTCCTGTCTACCACGGGATATAGTCTGTTAAAGAGTTGATTGAAGCTATTCTTCTTCTGGGTAATCGATGTCTGACCGAGACAGTACTATTCTACTAGTCTTTACAGCTCCTTTCTGCAACATAAATAATTCCTATGATAAAGTCTTCTTTACGTGAAGTTGTGTAATGTTTTCTAGAGTATCTCTCTGATCAATGATTTACACACTAGATATTTACCTGTATTTCTTAAAGTTCTGAAAAACTTTTCCTGCATATTTCCTATGTCCATAAACTTCTTATTCCACTGATTCATTGAAATTGTTTGGGGAAGTCATTCAACGTATTTTAGGTCTGACTAAAGCAGACATACTCTACTGGATCGTATTAGCTCCTGTAACACACTAAACAATTTCTAGGATTGGTTCAACGATTTCTTAATTATTCGACTGTGTATTGAAATTTTTCCTGTATTCTCCTTCTATGGTTTGTGCTGATCACAATCTTCTTGTTCTACCGATTCTTTGAACAGTTT
This sequence comes from Lasioglossum figueresi, assembly GCA_028455805.1. Classification (NCBI taxonomy): domain Eukaryota; kingdom Metazoa; phylum Arthropoda; class Insecta; order Hymenoptera; family Halictidae; genus Lasioglossum; species Lasioglossum figueresi. The sequence goes on along the minus strand of CM052189.1, from coordinate 8,087,658 downwards.
GAAAAAGGCACTTTTCATTCACCACAAATCGTGGTAAAGAGGTTAATTGAATCATTGCATTTTTAACTTACATTTTCAATGTCCACTTACGGGTTAACAACAACATTAAAAATAAAAGCATCTTTTCTCCCCGAGTGGTCTGAATCGAGTTCTCACCGTCTTATTCCACAGGCACGATCGTAATTCCGCGTCTCTTTTGAAGTTTACGTCCGATGTCTGATTAAGACCGTCACATTCTACTGGCGCTCTTTCATCACCATCCTCGTTACGTACTTCCTACATGAGGCTCGTAATACTTTCCAATCTTGGCTACGAGAAATACGGTCCCCCCTCTTCTCTCCCACGACCTAACCGACAGCATCTGCGTCTGACTTTGGTCGGCCCATTCCACTGATTCATGCAACGATCGAAATTCCGTTTGGCTGGTCTCCCTGGCTGTTACATTTCCTCGTTCGATGGGTTTCTCCGAGGCGAAATCAGCACCCGTTTCGTCGAGTTAACTCGCCGAGCGGTCTTTTCCTTCTGTCGCTCGTACATTACTCTTGTGAAAGCACCGCCCTTTACAATTTTCCTCGCGGAACATACCACCACCTCGCGAGTAAATTCGCGGCGCTCGGCCCGCGTTTCAAGGATCTTCGTAACTAGACTGCGAGTCGTTCAACCAGTCCTCACCGGATATACTCACCTAATTATTCTTTTATTTCCTCGAACCGTTTTATCACGGCGAAATTAATTTCAGAAACCTCCATTCCCCGTTCTATTTTCCATGTCGAATGCGCGATTAGAGATTCAAGAAATATTGAGAACGAATGAAAGTTCGAAGGGTTTTTTTCTTATTGAAATTCAAAGATGAAATTCAGACATTTATTCGTAGGTTACAAATACATCTTTGAACAGTCTTGTAATTTACACTTATAATTGATATTCAAATTGTATACGTTCAATTCAAATAGTGTTTATATACGAGGAATTTATAATTTTTTAATTCTTTTTATATTTCATACAGAAAAAAACGGTGTATTCGTAACTAGACTGCAGATCTGTATACAAAATAGATTTTAATATAAATAAGTTGATGATAATACGTCGATAGTCTTGGATCACATTCATGTTTCCAGTTTCTTTCGCTTATTCATTTTTGTAATAATTGCATAAAGTGAAAGATGCAAATTAAAAACGACGTAGGATGCTGCACCCTAAGATTCTTTTCTCTCTTCAAGAATGAAACATCCAGAAAATTACCTGCACAATCTATACCACCTCTTAAACCAGCCGTGCAAGAATACGTTTCCTCGGTTCGGAGTAACTCGATCCAAGTTAAATCGGTCGATCGTTAATCTTTAAACCGAGAGGAACATAATGACGACTAGTACATCTTTTACGAGGACTTACGTTCGCGAGGAAATGCGCGCACACACGCCAAGGAATAATAGAGACGACGTGCGCATTCACACCTGCCAATAGCGAAATGTGAGAATAGAATATTAATCGAAAGTCGCATTAAGCTCTTGAATTGTCTCCCTCGGGAACTTGTCCGGAAAACGTTGACGACGAGACGTTACTGCGTACCTAAAATAATAGAGGAGCTTTGTAGTTGACTCTCGCTACTTTAATCGGGGAATCTTAATTACAGTCCGGGGTGGATTCTTCGGTCGTGTTCTTTAATCGTTTCGCCCATAGTGGTGCCATTTTATTTCATTCGAGGTACAATTTTTCTTCTGCGGCTTTTCAAAGCATTTTTTAATAGGGGTAGGCGTTTGTGAAAATTCTTGATGAACTCTTCGAGGGTGGTCTTTAATTGCTTTCTCTATAATGATGCAATTTTAAAGCATTCAGTTTTTAATTTTTCTTCTCCGCGGCTTGTTTAACCATTTTTTGAAGACGAACTTGATGGGGATAGGGTATTGTAAAAATCCTTGTTGAATTCTTCTGCTGTGTTTTTTAATTGTTTTATTTATACTGATGCCATTTTTACATATTTAGTTGTTTTTTCTGTGGGCTGTTTAAATATTTTTTAAGGAGGGACGTAATGGGAATAGGGTATTGTAAAAATTCTTGTTGAAATATTCGACTCTATTTTTTAATTGTTTTATTCATCCTGGTGCAAACGTAGAATGTCCACAAACAAAAATATAAGAAACAACATTAAACAATGTGTAAAATTCAATCTTCTGTAACTGACCCATCAAGTTGACATTGATTTAATATTTATATAAAGAACAATAATGCGTAACAAACTCTCTCTACAATCGAATAATAATTTTGTTTATTTCGAACGTTCCCATTATTCCACTAGAAGATGTTATATTCAAACATAATGCGTACGCGTGTTCTATAGAGAGAAACATAATGCAAAGCAAACATATTTCGCATGGGTGGAGAGACAGAAGAGACATCAAGCCAGCCTCCATTCTTTGAAATGAAAAGCCATGTTCCTTTCATCTCGAATTTTATAACGAGTACAAAGTTATCTCTTCTCTTCCTGGTAATTAAGTTAGACTTTTGTTAGATAACTATCTGTAGGCAACGTTTAAGCAACTATAAAAAACATGAATATTATTCACTCCTTTTTACGAAACAACAAAATTATGTTGCTGTTAACAAAGTGTTAACAAATACCGGTAAACTTGTCGACGTGCTACCTTCTCTCCGATTTCTATGACCTTGAAATATGCTTTCTGAACGAGCCATTCTGAACAACATGATAAATGTTTACTTGATTTCGATCGAAAAAATTGTAAATACAATTAAAAATTATATCGGCGCCACGAGTCGAACAATTAATATAAAATTATTAACTAATAAATAATTGATCGACGCGTGCGCCGATATCATAATTTTGAATTGTATTCTGAACAACATTTCTTTTTAAATTTTTTAATCTGAACGCAACAATTTAACGAAGGCTCAGAGTTTTAATGTAAATTAACATTTAGACATAGCACATAAATACACTTGGATTGTCAGAGACCCAACGATAACCATCTACTTACAGGTGACATTAACCCCTTGCCGTATTTTAACCCCTTGCCTTACAATATCGTGTTTGTCTCGTAACGAAGAATATGAACAGATTCTGATAAAAATGCATGTTAATAATTTATTTTAAATCGAAATAAAATTCTATTTTGGTTTTGATAATATACAGCTATTGGAGAACATTGTAGAAATACAATAATTTATATCAATATTCCCCTTTTTAGGAAGATTATGAACAGATTCTGATAAAAATGTATGTTAATAATTTATTTTAAGTCGAAATAAAATTCTATTTTGGTTTTGTTAATATACAGCTATTAGAGAACATTGTAGGAGTACAATAATTTATATCAATATTCCCATTTTTAGGAAGATTATGAACAGATTCTGATAAAAATGTATGTTAATAATTTATTTTAAATCGAAATAAAATTCTATTTTGGTTTTGTTAATATACAGCTATTGGAGAACATTGTAGAAATACAATAATTTATATCAATATTCCCCTTTGTAGGAAATCACAATTTACAAAAAAAGTTCTAATCACTGAAACCGTAGGGCAAGGTAAAAGTGTAGCCATTCAAAAAATCTAAATTTTCTTTTTTCTTCTACGACGTTTTTGGGAATAAAGACGTTCTAATCACTGTAACTGTAAAGACAATGATACGGCAAGGGTTTAATGCTGAAGTTAAAATTGTCACATGCCATTTCTGCCCGAATTTCAACTGGAAGTGTAAAGATTGTTCGACGCGGTGGAAAGAAACGAGGCTGAAAATCGTTCGCTTGTCAGACTGTCGGTCGCAAGGGGGTTAAATGAGCGACAATTGTCCCCGGATTTCGGGGCAGACGCGATACGCGATGACTATAGTTCCGCGTCGCGGTGTGCCACGTGTTGCGCGTTTCTCTTCGAGCGCGGACCCGTGGCCGTGTGCCGTCGAGTACCTTATCGGTAATCCCGATTCTCTCCCCCGTTTCCTCTTCCTGCGAACGCGAACGGCACACGCTCGCTTCTTCCACGCCGGGAGAACGCCAGCTGTTCCCACTTTACGGTTGCTGCCTCGACACGAGTCCACGATTCGAACAATGGATGTTATGTCGCGGGACAGTTAATCTCTGACGTGCGGCAACGTGTGCCACATACTCGCCCTGCAACGCAAACGTCAACCCTCCAGAACCACAACCCCGAACCTGACTCGGTTTTACCATTTTTCGGCGATTTATTCTCGCGACAAGGGACAGCCAAAGGAAATTCAAAAAATTATCAAACTTTTGGGATATTCAGTGCATGTACACTGCTGTGTGAAAGAAAGAAGCACCCAGTATAATTATAAGATATAACGACAAACAATATCTTTATGTAGAAATTGTATTGTAGAATGATTGATTTATTGCATTTAAAGTATTAGATAATCCGCAATAACATATATATAATCTCATAACTATTCAATTAAACAGCGGAATCCTTTTCCAAAACTGACTGTGTTCTTATTTGATTTTTCACGCTTTTTTACACTTCGACTTTTTGTTTTCTAATTATAAATATTATTGATACATGTTTTACCTGACGATGGTCCTTCTTAAAAAGAACAACTTTTGTCTGAAAACTTATTTCCTATACGCAGTTTGCGAACTATAATGTGAAAATTGAAAATTGGCCTAATTTTCGACGGTCGATTTCATCCCCAGAGAGAAATTGGGTAGCAGAAAAATCAATTTTTAAGGAGTCGGAAAAAGGAGGCTCTTCAATCTTCAAATCTATGGTAATTTCATTTACCAAAAACATTTTTGAAAATTTCTGGAGACGATTTAATTTGCAGCATTGTTTTAAGAAAAATGGGTCACCACTTTTCCACCTGCTAAGTCATGTCAAAATATCTTGGAGAAAAATGAATAGTTGTATGCGAAGGTAGAGGCTTCAAGCTTTTAAAATGAGTCCAGTATGCTTGTACCCTTTTTTTAAACACAATTATCACAGTTCAAATATCGACAATTTCTGTGGAACGAAAGGAAGAAAGCCTCTTTCAATCTGTTCAATCTGGATTTTAATATACGTGGTTTTCACTGTGCCCACATGTTTGTCCCATATTAATTTAATTTCTGGAGCAGGAAATTCCCAGCTAATGTCCCGGTAGTTGCGTTAAATTATTGAAAGTTTAAAGCAATTGCAGGACCAGTTCTGAGCCCCCTATCATGGTGCAAATATCGCTCGAGTTTATATCGCAGTTTCACGAATGCCAGTTTATCATAGACGGTTGGTTAACTGGGTTACGCAGCCGCTTTAATCGCAATAGAGAAAGACGATGAATGAGTTATGAAAAGGGTCGTTCAAAGAATGTTTTCCTTTTCATTTTTTGGTAGGTTATACATTATGTAAAAAAAGTACATGGACGCCTTCTCTACTAATACCGGATTAGTCCCTTGACATTGTGACACTTGCACGACAGGGATGGAACCCGAAATTTTGGGTTCGGGTCGAGTCGGATTGGGTCGGGATCCCGAAAGTTTACAAAGTTCGGGTACCCGAAATCGCGGATAATTGGGTCGGGTCGAGTTGGGGTCCCGAAAGTTTGCAATATCCGTGTACTGGAAGTTAAAATTGTATTTATATAAGTGTAATGCTGTTTCATGACTTTTCAGTTCAATCTTTTATTTTCATTGACAGGTTCAGAATGAGTTTTGTATTTCTAGTGTAATCGGTTATCAAACTTCGGTTTCAACCAAGACATAGTAATATGCACAATTATTTATCGCTGATTTGATCGCAGACTTGCCCCAACTTTAACTTTGAGTACCCGAATATTGCAAACTTTCCACCCAACTCGATTACCATTTTTGGGTACCCGAACTTTATAAACTTTCCGCACACCCCTAATGGGGACTAGCGTTGTAGAAGGGGAAGATAGAGTCGGGAGACTTAATCTGGCGATTTTAGTCCCGTGTGACTTTCTCCCGCATTTCCTAACCTCAAATTACCACTTCGAAGAGGCGTTTCGAGTCGATTGAAGCCATAAAAGACAATCCATGGTTGAAAAAAATGTTTTGAAGATGGTGTTCATTATGAAAGCGACGAAATAAATTTTAATGAATAAATAAGTAGTTTGACGTTTAATTTACTATATGTTTCAGAGTATGAAATACTGATTCTCGCCATTTATTAGGTAGCTTTATTATTCACAGCATGAATATTATAAGTGTTCTCGAAGTTCCGAGTAGTTCGTACTCGGTTATTGTACTGAGCAGACATTAAGTATCTTTCGGTTAACAAAACATGAGCCTGTTCTCTGGATAGTTACGTGGTAAGTTGCTACGTCGCTCGCTGTGCACGAAATATTCACGCAGTTAGGGCGTTAATATTAATTCGTTCGCTGTGCTCGTTAGGTGTGAGGATCGAAGAGTTGTTTGGGCCTTGAATGTTCTTTAAGTCTCGCTTCTCTTTGGCTCGTGAGATCATTTATCTACCTTCGGTCTAACTATGTTCGACACGATCATTCTTGTTCTGTAATTTTATTTACAACTTTATTATGTTTAATATAAAGAACAGTCAATATATAAAATCGAAATTTCTGCGCTTATATTTCGTAAAGAAATTTTGATAAAGAAAGAAAGCTAACTTTTCAGTTTAAATATTTCAGTAGAAATTTTCTGTAGAAATGTTAGACTAAGAGAATAAAGTCTTGGGGAAGAAGATACCTTTTCATTTGAATAATTTTTCTGCGCCTTCGAGATGATCTAATTAGCTAGGAGAATAATGGAAGACATTTGCCCTGTGCAAGTTTTCATCTCAACAATAAATTGTATCCACATCAGTCGATTTCAATAAAAGAAACAATTTACTCATAATAATAATAAAAGAATATTTACACATTAAATCACAATTTTCATGTTAAATTACACATTCATAAAAGAACAGAATTCTCATAAGCTCCATGCTTCCGAGGCGGAGCATTCTAATTTATAATTCAAGAAAAGGAAATCCTGCAGAAAGAAACCTCAACCCCCTAATATTCACAGGCTCGCAACGCTGCCTTCCGCCACAGCCAAAATATTAAATTTCACGTAGTCTACAACTCTACTTCAATTACTTTAATCTCTAAGAATCTAATCTTGGAATCGCAAAGAACACAAATATTTCATTTTGATGCAAAAATATACAAAACTTTGAAAATGACTAATGTGGACACAAAAGTTATTGTGAAAATAATTATTTCAGATTGTTTTATAAAAATGACGAAATTCTATTTGTTTATTTTTACCATTTTTATTACAGCACGAGCTTGAGCAGGAGAATCTATATAATCATTTTCTGACTTGGGGAAAATTCCTCTGTTTGATAAAATCAAATAAAAAGATAAATTGATCTAATCAAATGGAAATATAAATTGATAAAATCAAATAAAAAGATAAATTGATAAAATCAAATGAAAAGATTAATTGATAAAATCAAATAAAAAGATAAATTGATAAGATCAAATGAAAAGATAAATTGATAAAATCAAATAAAAAGATAAATTGATAAGATCAAATGAAAAGATAAATTGATAAAATCAAATAAAAAGATAAA